>RAKG01000005.1:0-600000 GCA_009802275.1 Neurospora sp. CHS-2018a
TAAACTTGGAAAAACGGTTCGTTTTTTCTACCTATATAATTAGAAGCCTTCGTTCCTATTCGTTTCCAACTACTCTTCGCTCCCAAATACCCTTTTTCTATTTTTCTCAACAACTACTTATCGCAACAACGTACAAATGGTACCAAATTGATCGGAAAGAAAAGACGGTCATTTTGCAACTACTTGCATCTAAATGCACGCGATAATAGGGGAGAAATCGAGATTACAATCGGTTTTTGAATAGAATGCCTTTTAAGGACGGTATCATTTGCAATAATAGCATTTTGATAAAACCCTCTTCTTTTCGATTTTTCTCAACAACCAAACCTCTATATAACTTATACGAGGTATCAAAATGATCAGAAAAAAAAGGCGAACATTTTGCACCTGGTTACATCCCGATGCACGCAATAGTTGGGGAGTAGTATCGATTGCAAAATATTTCGTAGCTTTTTAGAACTGCTATTAACACTGTATCTTAATAATTTCCTAATCGGGTATAGAGTGGGGACCCTAGCTCCGCAATTAATTGTATTCTGGCCCATTATAGATAGAATCACTTATTCCTTCCTTACGGAATCTTTAATATAATTAAAGGAATAAGCGCTTCAATAAATTCAATTTCTACCGTCGTACTTAAATAAAAAGCTTTATAACTCCCGGACTAATCCTATTCTCTAAGTTTTAATTAGAATAATAGAAGTTAAAGTCTCCGATAGCTATTTAATAGCCCTATAAGGGTTACTCCTCGAAGAATTCGAAGAGGGGAGACTCCTATTAATATTCTAACGTATTATATATAAAAATAGGAGAGTAAATAGAATAGACGGTCATCGGTTCTTATAAATTCTTAAATATTGCTACGGCTTAATCCTTCCCCAATTAGAAATTTAAATCCTTAAAATTCTACCTCTTATTTATATAAATCGCCGCCCTACCTTTTTTTAAATAATTAATACTATAATACTTATTACTCTTCGGCTAATAAATATCCCTATTTAAATTTCTATTTAGCTTTTAAATCACTATAATATTATAAGTCTCCTTTTTATTACGGGCAAAGGGTAGATGGTAGATGTGAATATACGTAATTGCACGAAGGAGAGAAGGAGAGAGTGTAGACGAGTGCCTAGAGGATTGGCTTTATAAGGGTAGTCCAGTTATAGGCCCGATATAGGTCTATAGTTAGAGGCCGTTATAGTTAGTCAATTAATAGCGATAGTAATTTTAGAAGCTATTGTACGCTAGTACAAGGCACGTAAGTAATTACGTACAATATAGGCTAACCTTATAATACTTCCCTTAATTAAAAGAAGTTATATAGTTAATTAAAATTATATAAAATAATAAAAATTCTTATTAAACGAATAGTCTGCCCTCGAAATATTTCTATAGCCGCCGCTACTATAAGCCGTAGTAACCTTTATTGTAGGGCTAGAGCTTCCCGTTCCGTCCCCGATCTTCCGTATTCTCTATATTTTTTAACCGGGGCTTCTATCTCTGCGGCCGGCCCTTTCTTCTTTAATAACTATTTCCGCCTCTTTTCCGCCGCCGCCTAATCTAAGGGGTATAGTTCATTTAAATATATTTTATAGAACCTTTATATTTCATCGGGGGCTATAACTATTGTGATGGGTCTAGCGCCCAGAGGTCATGCCTAGCATTTGCCAGGCTTGTGCCTGCCGGGGGTTCTCCAGACGACCGGCGGCTTGCCTCGGCTCCGTCGGCTGGCCTCGGCTCGTTCGGCCCGGCTCGGCCCAGTCTTGGCATTTCTGGCACTTTCTTCCCCACACCTCTTTCGTGTATTTANTCTCCAGACGACCGGCGGCTTGCCTCGGCTCCGTCGGCTGGCCTCGGCTCGTTCGGCCCGGCTCGGCCCAGTCTTGGCATTTCTGGCACTTTCTTCCCCACACCTCTTTCGTGTATTTAGTCGTGCCCAGTCTGGCTTCTAGACTGGCCTAGTCTTCTTACTCCTTATCGAATATTACATCTTTCCCAATAAGGCCTACCTGCGTGTCAACCTCGTAGAATCCTTACATTATATTCGACCCTCTTTTCAAACCCTCAGCTGTCTTGAGCTCCCTCTCGTCTTCTCCAGCTGCCCGAAGAGTCACTCCGACCGTCACCAAAATTTTTCTTTCTTCTGCAGCACCACCGTTATCCTCTCGAGAAACCGCCATCTTGCCTCGAGGCTCGCACGACATGGCTTCCCAAATTCCCTAGTCCCAGAACGCCAACGAACGCCAGCAGCAATTTACTATAGCGATCCAGGCCCTAATCGGAGAAATTAGTCGTCTCCAAACTCCCCCGGCCGGCCAGCCGAAGCCTGTCCTTCCCCATTTAGATAAATATTCTAGTAATAAGAAGGATCTCGACACCTGGATCTATACTACAGAAGCCAAGCTTCACACCAACGGTCACGCTATCGGCGATCTGGAGGCCCAGTTCCACTACCTCTACTCCAGCCTTTCGCCTGCCGTTCGCCGGACCTTATTCCCCTTTATCCAAACAGCTTCTCCAACCGCCCGGACACCGGAAGCGTTACTCCAAAAGCTTCGGGACAATTTCGAGGAAGTAAACCAAGATAAAAGGGCCGGCCTTAAGCTTCTCACCATCAAACAGAAGTCTCGAGAATCTATCTCCTCTTTCCTCATCCGTTTTAAGGAGTTGCTCTACCGGGCTAAGGCTAATACGTAGCCAGATCAAGCCCTCATCAACTCATTACTCTCGTCTTTGAACGACGAATAGCTCAAACGCCTCCGGGAGAAGCCTAAGTACCCCGATAGTTTCCCTAACCTCTGCTCCTACCTTAGGAAGCTCGACGGCAACAATTTCCTTCTAGGAGGATCAGCTCCCGGCCAGGGCTCCAGTTCCCACGGCCCCGGCCCGGCCGCCGCATATGACAAGGGAGACCCGATGGATATCGCGGCCACTCGAGTTGGTGGCCCAACTGAATCACAACGGAAGCAGTGGAAGAAGCAAGGAAACTGCACTGCCTGTGGCTCTCCAGACCACTGGTCCAGGGAATGCCCTAGTAAGAAGAAGAAGGTGCAGATCCGGTACATCCGTGTTGAAGAGCCGGCTGGGGACCCGGAGGAGGACGACGAGATTTACGATGAAGAAGACTAAGACATTGACATTGGCCTGGTAATACCGCCATCGAGAAGGGATGGCGGCCCGGAAATACCGCTGGGGGTTGGAGTCCCTCGGGGTACGCCGTCGGGGGTTGGAGTCCCTCGGGGCAGGGTAGTTAGGGCGTGCTTCCTGTGTGCACGTCGAATTGTGAGCAAGTTCCGCTAATACGTACCGAGGTTCGCTGGGGGTTCGAGTCCCTCGATGCAGGGCGAGTGCTTTACGGATGGATGGAAGCGAGCGTGACGGGGCTGGAGCCGTGGCTCGCCCGGCGCGGCACCGGTTGGAGTCCGGGATAAGACCGTGCAGTTCGAGCGTACGCGTGAGGCGGAAGGTACTGAGGCGAACGGAATGCCTAGGGAGATATGGTCTTGGAGGTTCTTACTGTCATTCGTTTACTTGATCGTTGTCTATTACAGAAACCCGGGTAATGGTTGGGAGTGCTTAAGAGACCCTGAGGTCTCGAGAGATACGGAGGATACTGGAGCTGTCTTTCTTATTGTTTCATGGATCTTTGTTTGGGGAGCAGGAAGGGGGTAATGTGATGGGTCTGGCGCCCAGAGGTCATGCCTGGCATTTGCCAGGCTTGTGCCTGCCGGGGGTTCTCCAGACGACCGGCGGCTTGCCTCGGCTCCGTCGGCTGGCCTCGGCTCGTTCGGCCCGGCTCGGCCCAGTCTTGGCATTTCTGGCACTTTCTTCCCCACACCTCTTTCGTGTATTTAGTCTCCAGACGACCGGCGGCTTGCCTCGGCTCCGTCGGCTGGCCTCGGCTCGTTCGGCCCGGCTCGGCCCAGTCTTGGCATTTCTGGCACTTTCTTCCCCACACCTCTTTCGTGTATTTAGTCGTGCCCAGTCTGGCTTCTAGACTGGCCCAGTCTTCTTGCTCCTTGTCGAATATTACATCTTTCCCAATAAGGCCTACCTGCGTGTCAACCTCGTAGAATCCTTACAACTATATTAGTATATAATTACTATAATAGTTAGTAAGGGGGTCCTTAAACGATATAATATTCTTAATAGCCTTTTTTATTCTTCTAGTAGCTATCGAATTTCTCGAAATTATATTCAATTAAATCTTCCCTATTATTAATCTTCCTTATAACCTATCTATAATTAGTATAAACGTCCTATTCTTTTATAGGCGCTTACCCTAGAACGCCGACCTCGTCCTATAATTTTACTTTATTAATATAGAAAGTTGGGCTATACTTTATATTAATTAGGAATTTGAATATAATTTTATAATTGTCCGCTTTGAGGATTTCGAAAGGACTTTTAAATAAGGGCGTAAATTTAGCGTACGGGCGACCGGTTTCGAAATTCTTTATATTAAATAAGACCTTATCTCCCGCCTTATATTTCGGGGCGTCCGATCGTCGAATATTAGCGTTATCTTCGTACTATTATTAAATTCGTTTAATTTAACCTATAATATAGTTTAAAACTTCTTTAAAATAGTTAGTAATTTCGTTAGCTTTGAAATATTCTACTTATTACTATACTAATATATTTAGAGGATAAGGTTTCGCCGTTTCGACGCCTATATAAAGGTAGAAATTATAATTGGCGAAGAAGGGGGATACTCTTATAGATTTAGAAATTAAATTATTATTAACGAATTCCGTAATTAGTAATTAATTTATTTAATCGTTTTATATCTAATTAATATAGAGGCGAAGGTATTTCTCTATTTCTATATTAATACGCTCGGTTTAGCTATTAATAATTAGGTAGAACGTAGAAGAGGGTTTGAGAGTTACTTCTAAACAGGACGATAAAGTTCTTTAAAATTAGGAAATAAATTAGGAGTTGTAATTAAAAATAATAAAGTCTAATAGTCCGTAAATATTATAGACCTTTTCGATAAAATAATCCGCCAATTCCTCGGCCGTAAAACCAACGGTAGGGATAAAATACCGTATCTTAATTAACCGATTAATTATTATAGTAATATATTTAAACTTTTAGCCTCAATAAACGTAGGGTATTAACAGCGTAATATAATCGATTAAAATATCTTTCTATAATACGAATAATACTACTAGCAATTTTAAAAAGCTATAGGGGATATATTATAATAGTTTAGACTTAATATATATTAAATAAACCTTATAATAAATTTTAATAATAGTATATATCCTTAATTAGAAGAAAGATTGTAAAAATAGTAAATAAGTCTTTTTATAGCCCGGGTACTTAATTAAGGGCGAATTATAAACGCAACGGAGAAATTACAAATAAAATTCGGTATTTATAGGGTTAATAAAAATAGCGCTATAATAGTACGCCCGTCCTTAAATTATTTTATATTCGGTAAAGGATACTTTCTTTATATAGTCTTTAACTTCTTTAAATTATATTTTACAATTAGGGTCTAATAAATAGGCTATAATATTTTATAAAAAGATTAACTTCTTATAATTCTTTGTAACCAAATTGTCAGTAGACTTTTCGTTTATAAC
Source organism: Neurospora sp. CHS-2018a (assembly GCA_009802275.1). NCBI lineage: Eukaryota > Fungi > Ascomycota > Sordariomycetes > Sordariales > Sordariaceae > Neurospora > Neurospora sp. CHS-2018a. Next base: position 5,595 of record RAKG01000005.1, read on the forward strand.
CTCTAATTTATAAATATATTCAGTACCGACGTTAACCTCCCCTCTTCCGTCCTCTAGAACGAATACTCTATTAATAAAAATATTGTAATCGAATAGGACCTTATTGCTAACTAGTAGCCGCTTATTAATTATATCTTTAAATAAGTCTTCCGGCTTCCTATTTAGGGCGTTGGGGCGTATTTATAACGAACCTAATCGATATTTAATTATAAAATTAAATTGGGAGGGGAATTAGAACTATTGTATATAGCGGGGGGTAAATTATTTATTAATAGTAAAAATCTTTAAATTTTTATAATTTATAAAGATTTCGAAAAGTTCTTATACGTTTTCTAATTCGGGGCGCCACTCCTTTAGAGCCTTAATAATAGCGAGCAATTCTTTATTATAAATATTATAATTGTATTCGGCTAAAGAATATCGTTAATTAAAATAAACGATAGGGCGGAGGATACCTTCTTCGTTATATTGTAATAAAGTGCCGCCGTAGGCCTAATTAGAAGCGTCTATTTCAACGATAATCTATTTAAATTAATTATAAATACAAAGTATAGGTCCGTTACTAAAAGCCTTTTTAAGGGCCTCGAAAGACTTTTAATATTATTCTATCTAATACTAATTTACAACCGTCTTTTTAATTAATTTATATAGTAGGCCGGTAATAATTAAAAAATATTTAATAAAGCAATAATAGAAGTTAGCAAAGCCTAAGAAGCGTTGTAGCGCTTTCTTAGAATTTAGAACTTCCTACGTTATAATTATAAAAACTTTCTCAAAATCTATTTCGAGACCTCCCGGAGTAATAATAAAGCCTAAATACTTCGTACGGGTAATATAGAATTCGTACTTATCGATATCAATTTAGAGGCCTACTTTAATTATCTATTATAAAATTTCCTTAATATACTTTTTATACTCCTCTTCGTTATTCAAATAAATTAAAATATTATTAAAGTATATAATAATATAAATATCGAAAATATTATATAATACATTATTAATATAATTCTAAAAAATCCCTAATACTCTTTATAATTTAAACGGATATATAATAGATTTATAGAGGCTAAAGCGGGTAATAAAGGCCGTTAATTATTCGTAGCCCTCCTTAATACGTATTCTATTAAATATTATAATAATATCGAACTTAATAAAAATTTTAGCCTTATAAATAGCATCAAAGGTCTCTTTAATTAATAGTAATAAGTATTAAATTTTTATTATTATATTATTAATACCGTAGTAATCTACGTAAATGCGGGCACTGCCACCTAACTTCTTAATTAATAAAATAGGCGAAATAACTATAAATTATAACGGGCGGATAAATTTCTTCTTTAAATTATTATCGATCTATTTTTTAATTACAATAGCTTTGATAAGCGATATTCGTCACAATTATACGTTAAGGAATATTTCGCCCGGCTTAAATTCGATTTTATAATCGTACGAACGGTATAAAGGGATTTTATTTACTAAAAAGGGGAGAAAAGTTGCTACTTCGTCGATATAGCAGCAGCTTTCTAATTTCTTTAAAATTTCGAAAATTTTATCCTTAATTTTTATAAGACGATTTACTTTATTAAAAAACTTCCTTACATCCTCTTCAAAGATCTTAATTAAATATATTCGTTAAATCGTTTCTTTATAGAATAATATATTTTTATTGAAATTTCCGGTAAAGTAAATAGCCTTAGTAAGAATTACGGCCTCGCGGGAGTCCTCTAATAAATAAATACTAGTTATTTCGTTAATAAAATTATAAAGAATAGGGGGGAGACTTTCTTTATATTATTAATTATTATTTTCTATAATATTATTAATTATTTCCTCGGTTAAATCTATATTTTAAATTTCCGCTATAGCCGCTAGCTTTTCAATTTAAGTATAGTTCGTAATATACGGCTATAATCCTTATAATTTATAAACGTAATTAAAAATAGCTACGTTAAGCTCCTAAATATCGCTAGGGTCGAAGTTGCAATCGGGGTTTTAATAATAGCGAGGAATATAGGAGCGCTTTATACCCGTAGAAATACGTCGGCTATTAAAGCGGACGTAAGGTTCGTAGAGTATAGGGTTTTTAATTTTAATAAAGAGAGCGGCCGTATTAATAATACTAATCTTTAATTCGGCTCTCTTAGCTATTAGCGCTTTAATAGGGGTAAGGACGGCTTAATAGCCGGTTTTAGGGTCGATTTTAGCTATAATTAGAAATAATTCTATAATTAAAGATTTTAGAGCGGGCTCAGTAATAACGGACTTTAGAATAGGTTCGGCAACGGCGGGTTTTAGAGTAGATTCGGTTTCGGGGACGGGAGAGGGTTCTAGAGCGGGCGCCGGTTAGGGGGTAGCCTTCCTTCGAATAAAGGTTATAGAGATTCTATTAATAAGAGCCTTAGGGGTTGCGGTCTATTCTTTAGAAAGATTTAAAAGTAGATAGCGGCTATAATAAACGGAATTATTAAAGTATATTTTATATTATTTATAATCGATCTTAGGCTTATAGTATTATATTTACGGGAAGTTTAAAATAATTAGGTAGTTCTTAGAAATATTATAAACTAGGAAGGTAACCGTTTCCTTATAATAGCTAATATAGAGCTTAGTTATTACCCCTTCAAAAATAATACTTTTAATTACTCTATTAATGAGAATTAGTTTTTTTATACAAAGGAGGCGAAAACGAAGGAGGTTATTCTTAATAATAAATAAACGATTAATAAAGGTAAAAGCGGAATAACCGGTATTAATAAGGGAAATATAATAATCTTTATGCGAACCGGTTATAATATAAGAAGATAAGAGTATTAAATTTAGTGAAGTAGAACTATCTAAAGATTAAATCCTAACCTCTTCTAAAACCTCTAACTTAGAAGAGTTTGAAATTCGTCTTTAAAATAAAGATAACCGATAAGGCCTTTATACGCGACTAGGCATAGAGGCTACTCGTTTTTATAAAGTTATAGTACGATAGGGTAAAAACACCTTAATATACAAAGTAGGTCTATTCTTAATAAAAGACTTTAGCCTAACCGGTAAGAAATATCCGGTTAGGCTATAAAGCTTTTATATTTGTACGAGCCCCTAATAAACCCGGATATTAGCGCTCAATTTCCAATAGAGCGCCTCTACTCTTTATCGCCCCCATTTATCGGTCCGCTCCCTATCCTTTATCTTATTAATTTTAGTGTTATATCCTAAATCGGGCTTATTCTAAGCCCCTTAATTTAATATCCTTATAATTATCCCCCCCTCTAAGAACTATAATCCTTTATAATTTACTAATTACTATCTTTTATTTATAATTGTACACTTATAATTATTAAATTAACGTTCCTTCGGTAAGGGTTTATCCTTTTATTTATTTATTAATTAAAGACCTATAGCATATAAATATAACGTCTCTCTTCTTATTTATTATTTTTAAATTTTTTTATAGCGCCCTAATATTATTCCCCCCCCCAAATACCTAGCCTCTAAGCAACCGTTCTATTTTAATAAAGGGCGGATTATCTTTTTATAAATTATAATTATTCGCTAATTTATAAACCCGTTACCTCTTTCCTCCCTAGACTTCAATTTCTTAGGGATTACTATTGCGCTTTCTTCGTCCTTATATTACTTTATTATTAATATAACTAATATACCGCCTCGTATACCCATCTATAAAGGCCCCGCGGATAAGAGTAGGTTCCTTTATACTATTGCAAGCTTCTCCTATATAGTAATAGAAAAAATCCTTCGCTACTATCCCTTTAATCCCGAAAAGGGTTTTCCTTTTATTTAAATTTCAATAAATACTCCTACCTCGTAATTATATTATCGGCGGCGAATCGGTACTAATTTATCTATTTCTTTTAGGATAGGGAAAGAGTTTCCTATTTATAATATTCTATTACAATATACCTAAATCCCCTCTTTCCTTATTATATTTAAATAAACGACTTTAAGAATACTTATATTTATTATAAAGCCTAAAATAAGGCTTATCGCCCCGTACGTTCTTTCCTTATTCCTTATCTATTTCCTTAATTAATATTTAATACTTAAATTCCTATAAAATATCTTAAATTAATCTAATTCTATTAATACTATATATTAAATATCCTTCGGTATATTTAATTATACTATAGTAAAACCCCTATCCAAAATCAATTTGGAAACCTCAAACCGTATATATAAATTAATATTTCGAAGGCTATATTCTTTATTAAAACTTCCTATAACCGCTTCGGTAAATTCGTCGGCGAAGAATTAATTTTAAATAAAAAGGAAACTACTATTAATAAACTCTTAAAAAAAATACGCTCTATATATCGATTCTTCTCTATTATAATAACCTCTTTTTATTATAATTTACGCCCCAATATTATTTTTAATGTAAATTAATATACCGAAACTATAAATACCTTCGCTAATTGCCTCCTAAACGCCGAATAAATACTAAATACCCTACTAGCGGCCGGTATTATATTAAATTAATTTATTATATAACGTACGTATAAATTCTCAACCTATTAATTCGCTAAATAGAAATAGAATTAGAAGAAGGGTCTTCCCTTTCCTATTTATATTAAAATTCGCAAAATTGTCGCCGCTAATTTAAAATTAAATATTAAACTCTAATCCCTTTAACCTAATATTCGTTTCGGCCTAAGCCCTTATATTATTCGTCCTACGACTCTAATTTAATATAACTATATAAATAATATAAAGGATTTCTTTTATATTTCTAATAATAATAGTAGTAATAATAATTATTAATTGCCAACTATTTACCCTAATAACCCGATACTCTTTCTTAAACTTCCTCTCGATATTTACTTATAACTTTTCCTACCTATTCCTATCGCCATCGGTAATATAGAAGCCCGTTACCGGGTTTTTAAAATTTATAGGGTTAAAACTATCCCTAAATTTAGCGTCGAATAATTATTTAAAAAATTAGAATTATATACTTCCGAACCTTTTAAGAATTTTTCTATTTATAATTCTCCCGCCACTACCTCTATAATTCTTATAAATAATAGCGAAGATAGTCTTTTTAATAACGAAAATAAAAATAAAGAATTTAATAATATTAAAGGCGGCTTCCTTAATTATAAATACGAAGCTAAGTATTTTAATATGGAAAATATTAATATTTTTAATAATAAGGAAGATAATAAAATCCCTCCTACCGCTAATTCTTAGGGCGGCGACGAATCGGAATCTAATTACTCTTCCTATTCTTTTAATTCTTTTTACTCGTAGCACCCTTTTAATTATTCTAAATATATTTTTAAAAATTCGAATAGTATAGAGCTAACTTCTAATCTTATAGATACTAAAATTATCCTTAATTTTATAGAGATGGATAAATAGATTATTAGCGGCCCTTTAATTTATAAAATATTTCTAGATCCCCGTTCCGAAACTCCTACTCTTAATTATAACTTATTTTTTATATAATAGGGCGGTAAAATTTTCCTAAATAATAGTAAATTAATAATCGGTAGTAGAAGTAATATTCTTCGTCCTCTTATAAATAATTCTTTAAATAATAATTTTCGTCCCCAATTTAAAATATTTACTATCTTTAAATAGCGTTTCTACTATTATTAATACTTAGCCGAACATCCTTATATTCTAATTCTTCTTTATTAAAAGTTTTATAATTTTAAATTACCTTTTAGTTATTATAATCTCTTTTCCCCGGATATTCCGAATTCGCTTTTATTTTTTAAAAGTCCTTCTAATAGGGGTATAATTCCCTTTTATAATAATTTTATTAATAGCGATTTAAATTAGTATAATCCTTATAAAGAATATTTAATATTTAAATAGTTTTTATTACCCTCTCTTTCGAATTTAATTAAAAAGCCCGTCGTTCGCTAATTATTCCGCAATACGGATCCTCTTATTCCCCCTTCTAAGTAAAAAAATTGTTTTAAAACTAAATTTCTTCCGTCTATTCTTCTTTTAACGTAGTATTTTCCTTCTAAAACCTTTTTACCGGTCTAATATCCCTCCGGGGAAATTCCTTCTAAAGAATTTAATTTATTAAACCTTCTTTTAAGCCTTATAAAAGATAGGGATCCTAATACTTTAATAATTACGGATTAATATAGTTTAGATTTAATCCTTACTATAAATAATTCTATTGGTATTTAATTGCCTTCGGTTACTTCTATTATAAATAATTCTGTTAGCGCTCGGTCGCTTTCTATTATCCTTCTTTAAATAGCCCTTTCTCGTCCTATTAAAATCCCTAAAGGTTTTATACTTCCTAAGGTACTTCCGGTACTAAAATAACCTACGAATAAAATTATTTATAATTTCGTAGCCGGTTTACTAAGTATAACCTTTTAATATCTTTTTATAAGTCTTAAATTTATTATTAGCGGCCTAGCGGTTAAAATAGGTTTTACCCCAGTAGTTAAGCCTATTCGCCCCCTTCCTTTTAAGAAGGGTAATATTCTAATACTAATTCTAAATATCCTTAAATATCCTTAGATCGGTTCTTCGTCGGTTTATTAGTAATTTTCGGGGGCCTTTATTTTAATAACCGAATCTTTTAGAATTAGCCGATATTTTACAATAGTAAAAAAAAGAAAGGGTAAAGTAAGTAAGCTTATCCCTTTTACTAATATACGCCTAAAGCCCTTCTTAGGTTCGACCGTCGGCGGGCGTTCGCCTACTACTTCTTCGATTATTCGTCGTTTATTATATAAATACAATATTTCTAATTCTACTATAGCTTCTCCTAACCTAAATAAACGGCGTAAATAAAGTAGGCGTATCTATATTCCTTTTAATAAAATATAGTAGTTCTAAGTCTTATAATATTTGAATTTTACAATTCGCCTTCCTATCGGCTTTATATTAGACCCTTATTATATAATATTTTTAAAATATTTTAAATTTTACTCTTCAATAATTCTAATCTATAATAATAATTTATAATTAATAGAATTCTATATACTTCTTCTAACTAATTTATATCGTCCTATTTCCTATATATATTCTACTTAATTTTTTAATATTTAGAGAGCGCCTTCTACGTATTATATAAATATTTTACCGGTTCCTAAATATTATATTCGACGGGCTATCCGGCCTACTTAATTAAGAATTTCTTATTTGCCCCTTATTTTTAATAATTTATAATCTCTTCTACTTCCTATTTATCCTAATCTTCCGTAAGTTCCGGTAGTAGTATTTCGTCGGCGATTTTATTACTTATCTTCTATAACTCTAATAGGTTTATAGGGAATATATCGTATATCCTTTAATACTTTATAGGTAGGATAATTCGATATACCTATAACCCAATTCGCTCTACTACTTTAATTTTAATAAATATAGGTATAAACTTACAATTTTGGAAGTGGAAGTTCTTAGTAAATAATCTTATAAAATCGTTAAATCGGAATTCGATCGGTTTATACCGCTTATTATAGCCCCGCTTTTAGCTTTCTACAATTCGTTCCTAATATTAGTATATAGCCTTCCGTACAACTTTTAATTACTATAAACGTTCCTTTACTCCTTAGACCTTTAATTTATAGTATCCTTCTATATATTTAATTATATAGGGGTAGTATCTATATAGAATTTTAAACGGCGATACCCCAATTGTTATATATTTAGAGTTATTATAGGCGAATTCTATTTCCTATAATTAGTAGGACTATATAGTGCCATCCTTTTCGATAGTATAAATACGGAGGAATTTTTTAATAATTTAATAAATTTATTTTATTTACCCGTCTATTTATAGGTAGAAGGCGGTAAATAGCCGACGTAGGATACTTTTTATCTTAGTAAATTCCTTCTAAAATATATTAGTAAATAATTTATTTTTATTATTTACAATTTTAAAGGGGGAATTAAAATAATATTCTATATATTTGTAGAGGAGGCCGGCTATTTCCGTAGTATTTAGGGTTTTCTTCGTCAGTATTATTATTACGAACTTTATAAACCAATTAATAATTACTAAGATAATATTATATATTTTACTATTAAATCCCTAGTTCGGTAATAGGCCGGTAATAAAATTAATATTAATTTTTTAAAATAATTATTCGGGTAATAGTAAGGATTAAAAGTCTCTATAGGGCTTATATTTCAATTATTATATTCTTTAATATAATTTATACCTATTAATATACTCTCTTATATTAGTAATTAGGTTCTCCTAATAGAACTTCCTCTTAATTAAGTCCAATATTTTAAGGGTACCTATATAACTTACCCTTAAATTATTATAATAATTATATAAGAGTTCCTTATATAGTAAGCCCTTATTAGAAATTATTAACCGTCCTTTAAAATATAGGACCCTTTAATTATCTAATTCGTACCCTTTAATTATAGAACCTTTTATTCGTATAGTCGCCGCTAAATCGGCGAAGTTAAGGTCCTTAAATTAAAATTCTTTTATAATAATATAAAATTTTTAACTCTCTTCGGTTACGAAAAGGTATTCCTTATATAGGATCTTCCGAGCGATCCTTTTAAATAATATTTAAAGAAACAAATTATCCCTTAATTTTATTTTTTAAATTTCCTATACCTATTAGGTCGCCGACCTAGTAATTTTCTTAATTTATTTAACGAACGAATAAATTATAGATTATTTCCTATATTCGTAAAGGAATTTTATTTCGAATATTTTTTATATAGCGAAGGAGAATTATTATACTAATTCTAATTTCTTTTATAACGTTAATAAAACATCGCTATATTCTATTTCCCCTTTTATATAATTTAACCTCCTAAATAAACCGTTTATAAGATTAGTCTTACCCGGCCGGTAAATAATATTAAAGTCGAATTATAATAATCGGTATATTTACTGTGCGAATTTCCTTCGGAAATCCTTCGCCGGTAATTTAATAATACTTATTAAAGCCTAATAATTTATAAAGACGTAGAACCTCTAAAGTAATCCCTCTAAATATTAGTTCTAATATTTTAAATTTACTATAATTATAAAGAGTTTTTATTAACCTATATATTAATATTATTCTATTTCTATTAACTTTCTTAAAAAGAAGGCTACTGGGTACTATTAATCGCCGATTCGTTAAAATAGAATACCCGAAATAATTTTAACCGAAGCGTCTATTTCGACCCTAATTTCCCTTAATTAATCCTAATATCGGAGGATAGGCGCCGATACAAAAGCTTCTTTAAATATTTCGAACGCCCTATCCGCCGTTTTAAATTATTTAAAAAGCCCTTTTTTCCTTCTATTCTAATTTCCCTTTAATAAATCGGTTAATAGTATTACTAATTTTAAATATTAATATATAAACCGTTAGTAAAAGTTTGCAAATCCTAAGAAAATTTAAATATTATAATATAATTCGGGCTTTAACTATTCCTTTACTACCTCGACCCTTTCAGAATCTATTATAATACTTTAGGTTGTTATTCGGTAGCTAAAGAAATTTATATACTCTTTATAGAATTTATATTTAAATAATTTAGTATAGAGTTAGGCGTCTTTAAAGTATTTAAATACTAATTTTAAATATTTATTATACTTTTCCTTAATTTAGGAGAATATAAGGATATTATTAAAATAAATAATATAAATTTAATTTATTAAGTCCGCTAAGGCCCTATATATATATATTTAAAAAGTAGCCGGGGCGTTAATTAGCCCGAATAGTATTATAGTATATTTAAAGTACCTATATGTTACAGGGCTAGCCTATATTATACGTGATTATTCACGTGCCTTATATTAGCGTATAGTAGTTTCTAAAATTATTATTGCTATTAGTCGATTGGCTATAGCGGCGGCCCGCCGGGTAAACCTATATCGGGCCTACCGTTAACCGCCCTTATAAGGCTAATTTTCTAGGTATTCGTCTATACTCTCCTCCTTTCTCCTTCGTATAATTACGTATATTTATATCTACTATCTACCCTTTGCCTATAATAATTAATTATACTTTTTAATTATTATATTTATAATGTAAACCCCTCTTATAATTAATTTATTAATTGCGCGCGTATAGGAATCGCTTCGTCCGTCGAATTGCTAAGTCTAATACCTTTAAATATTAATAATCGTAAATTGTAATAGTTCTTAATCGGTCTTATTCCCTTTTATTTAATAAATAAGGGTAGGTATTTTTTATTTAAGGGATAAAAGTTTCGCTTTATACGATTATTCCTTTTTATTCGCTCTTATATTTTACGACGAGAGTAATAACCCTATTACCTTCTCGCCCGTTAATAATACCGGCGGCGATTTCTTTATTCCTAACGTTCTAATTACGTCCTTTAATTTAAATAATATTTGTAAAGTATTTGACGAATTTGTTAATACCTTCGATATAATTATTTATTGTACTATACTTTTCGAACTTCCCCTTTCTCCCGCTGTTAATAATTTTATTACCGGTATTGAAAATAATGAGGAAAAGAAGGCCGTTCCCTATAATTATTTTGCGACCGCTGTTATTTTTGTTAATAATCCCGCTTTCTGCTCAATTATTACCCTGTTCGGTCGTTTTTATTATATTAACCTTACGTTCTATAATAATATTATTAGTAACTTCGAATGCTATAAAACGGAGTTAAAAATTGCCCGTACTATAATTAACAAGGTTTAAAACAATTTCGATTAAAAGAATTTCGATTATATTAACCTTTCGATTATATATATTAATTTTTAAACTTTGTATACTAACCTTTAGAAGCAATATAGTAATTCCCTTACGGATTATAACGCTTTTAAAATTTATAACGCTAACGTTCGGGCTCTATATAATAGTTTTGTTAAAGTAAGTAAGGATAAAATATTATCCTTTAAATAAATAGTAAAAAACCTGCTTATTTTTATTAGTAAGGAGAATATTAACGCTGCTTGTAAATATAAGATTTTTAAAACTTAGCGTTTCTATATCTAATCCTAGTAAAAGTATAACTCTTTACTCTACGTTGACGAAGATATTAAAATTATTTGTACTATTATATTATTAGGCTTAAAAATCTTTTCTAATATTTAAGACGATTTCGACGTTATTTAAAATAATAGCGATAAGGATATTTAGTGTTGGAAGACGGGTACTAAATTTATAGAATATTTTATTATTTGCTTCCAAAATATTAATTTAAAAATAGATATTAACTACTATTTAAAGGAATTCTTTATAAAAAATATATCCTTCGCCGAATTTGAATTCGAATTTATTAATTTTATAAATTTATACGGCCTTAATAATTCTATAAAAATTTACTATTTAAAGAATAAAATTAATAAACGTCTTTATAACGTATTAGTTTATTATAATCTCCCCGAGGCTAACGATTTTAAAAAATAATTTATAATTTATTATACTATTGTTAGTAACTTTGAAAATACCGACTATTATTATAAAATAAACGTCCGTATTCTAAGTATTAGCCCCTTAAACCCTAATAGTAGTAGTAGTAATAATAATACTTCTAATAGTACTATTAGTTTCCGTAACGCCGATAATCTCCCTATTAATTAAGGTAGTAATAAAATAAATTTCGACGTTATCGACTTCGCCGTTTTTATTTATAAAAATATTTTCGATTAATATTTTTACGATAGTTTCTACTACTATTATATTAAACTTAACTATATTGCCTGCGAATATACTGCTTTTATTAATTATAGTTCCTAAGGCCTTTAATATAAAAAGGGTAAGAAGAATAAAGGTAAGGGTAAGGGTAAGAATTATTGTAGTTATAACGGCTAAGAAGAAGTCTGTACCGCCGACGCTACCTTTACTACTTTAACCGCTCCTATAGAGCCCGCTATTAATAGCGAATATTATAATAATCTGGAAAATGAATAATTTTTATACTTAATTGTATATAAAAGCTTTATCGGTTATTTTTATTTTAGAAACGAATTTCAAACTCTTTTAAATTAAAGGTTTTAGAGGAAATTAAAATTTAATTTTTAAATAGTTCTACTTCGCTAAATTTAATATTCTTATTTTTTTATATTATAATTAGCTCGTATAAAGATTATTATATTTCTCTTATTAATACTAATTATTTTGCTTTCGCCTTTATTAATTATTTATTTATTATTAAATATAACTTCCTTCACTTTCGCTTCCTTCGACTAAAAAAATTAATTCTCGCTAATAGAGTAGTTAAAAGTATTATTTTTAAAGGAGTAATAATTAAACTTTATATTAGTTATTACGACGAAACCTTTACCTTTTTAATTTATAATATTTTTAAGAATTACTTAATTATTTTAAGTTTCCTATAAATATAATACTATAAGTCCGAGATCGATTACGAATATTATAAAATATATTTTAATAATTCTATTTATTGCGGCCGCTATTTACTTTTAAATTTCTCTAGAAAGTAGATTGTAACCCTTAAAACTCTTATTAATAAAGTTTCTATAGCTTCTATTCGAAAGAAAGCTACCCCCTAACCGGCGCCTACTTTAAAACCCTTTCTTATCCTTAAAATTAAATTTATTCTAAAGCCCGCCGTTACTAAACCTATTCTAAAGTTTACTATTACTAAGCCTGCTCTAAAGTCCGCCGTTATTGAGCCCGCTCTAAAACTTTTAATTACGGAATTAATTCTAATTATAGTTGGGATCGACCTTAAAACCGGCTACCGAACTATCCCTACCCCTATTAAAACGCTAATAATTAAGAAAGCCGAATTAAAGATTAATATTACTAGTACGGCCGCTCTCCTTATTAAGATTAAAAGCCCCGCACTCTATAAATTTTATATTTATTTCGACGGCCGATACGTTTCCGTAAGTATAAAGCACCTTTATATTCTCCGCCGTTACTACGATTCTAATTATAACCTTAACCCCGACGATATTAAGGAGTTTAATACGGCTACTTTCAATTATATTTATAAATTGTAGTAATTATAACTATATATTATAAATTATATTTAAATTGAAAAATTAGTAACTACAATAGCGATTTAAAATATAAATTTAATAGAGGAAATAATTAACTATATTATAGAAGGAGATAATTAGTAATATAAAAAAAGTCTCCCCCTTATTCTTTATAATTTTATTAACGAAATAATTAGTATTTATTTATTAAAAGACTCCTGCGAAACTACGATTTTCGTTAAGGCTATCTACCTTATTAAAAATTTCGATAAGGATATGCTATTCTACGAAAAAATAATCCGACGAATATATTTAATTAAATTTTTTAAGGAGGATATAAAAAAGTTTTTTAATAAAGTAGATTATCCTATAAAGATTAAGGACGAAATCTTCGAAATTTTAAGGAAATTAGAAGGCTGCTATTATATCGATAAGGTAATAGCCTTCTTCCCCTCTTTAATAAATAAAATCCCTCTATACCGCTCTTACGATTATAAAATCGAATTTAAGCCGGGCGAAATACCCCCCAATATTTAATTATAACGAATATTACCTATCGAAATTATTATAGTTAAGAAATAAATTGATAATAATTTAAAGAAGAATTTTATTCGATTATTATAGTCTATAGCCGCTTTACTTATCCTACTAATTAAGAAATTAGGCGGCAGTATTTATATTTACGTAAATTACCGTAATATTAATAATATAATAATAAAGACTCAATATCCATTACTATTAATTAAGGAGACCCTCAATACTATTTATAAAACCAAAATCTTTACTAAATTCGATATAATTATTACCTTTAATAAGATTCGTATAAAGGAAAAATATAAATAGTTCACCGTATTTATTACCCGCTTTAAACTTTATAAATCTATCGTATACCCTTTCAGTCTATAAAATACTCTAAGGACCTTTTAAAACTATATTAATAATATACTATATAATATATTTAATATCTACGCCACCGCATACCTCGATAATATCCTAATCTATTCGGATAATAAAGAGGAATATAAAAAATACGTTAAGGAAGTCCTATAATAAATAATTAAAGTAGGACTCTAAATCGATATTAATAAATACAAATTCTATATTATATATACGAAGTATTTAAGTCTTATTATTACTCCAAGAGGTTTCGAAATAAATCCGGAGAAAGTCTCTACAATTACGTTTTAAAAAGCTCTAAATTCTAAAAGGGCGTTATAACGCTTCTTAAGCTTCGCTAACTTCTATTATCGCTTTATTAAATACTTTTTAATTATTATTAGCCTATTATACGAATTAATTAAAAAGACGGTCGTAAATTAATATTAAACGGAATAGTACTAGAAGTCTTTCGAAGCCTTTAAAAAGGCTTTTAATAATAGACTTATACTTCGTATTTACGACTAATTTAAATAGACCGTTATCGAAACGGACGCCTCCAATTAGACCTACAGCAATACCTTATTATAATATAATAAAGAGGGTATCCTCTATCCTATTACTTATTTCAATCAATAATATTCTTTAACCGAATATAATTATAATATTTATAATAAGGAATTATTCGCTATTATTAAAGCCCTAGAAGAATAGTATCCCGAATTAGAAAGCGTATAAAAGCCTTTTAAAATCCTTATAAATTATAAAAATTTAAAGACCTTTACTATTAATAAATAGTTTACCCCCTATTATATACAATAGTTTTAATTCCTCTCTCAATTTAACTTTATAATTAAATACCGACCGGGTTCGCTATAAGTACGCTTCGACGCCCTAAATCGGAAACTAAAGGATTTACTTAAGGACGAAGCTAACGAATAGTTACTAACTAGGAATAAAGTCCTATTCGATTATAATATCTTTATTAATAGAACTTTCGTTCTAGAGGACGGAGGGGAGGAAGTCGACGTCGGTACCGAATATATCTATAAATTAAAAGCTATAAATAAGAAATTTACCGACAATTTAATTATAGAAGGATATAAGAAGTTAATCTTTCTATAAAATATTATAGTTTATTTATTAAACCCTAACCGGAAAGTATAATTTAAAGAAGTTAAGGATTAAATAAAAAAAGTATCCTTCGTTAAATATAAGGCGATCTAAAGACGGACGTACTATTATAGTACCGTTTTTATTAACCCCGTAGATACCGAACTTTAATTATAGCTCCTTTACTATATTTATAATTCGCTTTTAATTAAATACCCGGGTCGTAAAAAAACCTATTTATTACTCTCGTAATCTTTCTTCTAATTAAGGATATATATTACTATTAAAATTTATTATAAGGCTTATTTAATATATACTAAATTTAAACTATTATAATACGCCCCCTATAATTTTTTAAAGCCGTTAATAGTACTATTCGTACTATAGAAGGATATTTTAATCGACTATATTACGTTACTAATACTTTATATCTATTAAAGTTAAGAATTTAAATATATCGCTATAGTAATTAACTAATTAATTAAAATGCGGTACTTTATCTCTACTATTAGTTTTACGGCCGAGGAGTTAGCGGATCGCTTTATTAAAAGGGTTTATAATATTTACGGATTATTAGATTCCGTTATTTTTAACCGTAGCTCCTAATTTATTTCCCGGTTCTAAAGAACCTTATCGTCCTATTTAAAGGTAATTTTCAAACCCTCTTCCGTATTCTACCCAACTACTAATAGCTAAACCGAATATATTAATATAGAAATAGAAAAATACTTTCGCCTCTATATTAATTAGGTATAAAATAATTAAATAAATTAATTATTTATTATAGAATTCGCCGGTAATAATTTAATTTCTAAAACTATTAATATCTCCCCCTTCTTTACTAATTATAGCTTCTACCCTTAAATAAATATTAAATTAATTAAACCTTACCCCCTAAATATATTTATATAATAATAAATAGAGTATTTTAAGGCTAACGAAATTGCTAATTATTTTAAAGAAATTTTAGACTATATTACGAATTAAATAAAGCGAATTTAATAACGGTATAAGGATAACGCTAATATTCGCTAATTGGATACCCCGAAATATAAAATAAGAGATAGGGTCCTACTTAATACGGAGAATTTCGAAACCGGTCGCCCGTACGCTAAATTTATACCCCTATTTAAAAGTCCCTTCGAAATCCTCAAAATAAATAATTATAGAGTTATGCTTAAATTCCTAATTAATATAAAGTATAGTCCAACCTTCTATATTAATAAAATAAAATTATAGAACGAGGTTAATATCCCGGGATAGACGGCCGTAAAAGAATGAAATATTTATATAAATTATAATTAGATTATAAGGAGGATTAACGATAGGGAGGATTTAATCGAATACGATTTCGAGAAATTTAATAATTGCCGGAAGAATAAGAAGGGCCTTTAAAAGTATTATATTATTTAAATACCCCCTTATAAACTATTATAGTAATTGTGCGCTAATATAGCTATAGCCCCCGATAAAATATAAAAGTTCTACGAAATATACTTAGAGGAATTATACCCCCCAAATTAGGTAGTGGCGGAGAAGAAGTAGAAATGGTTATTAGAAAAGGCTGGAGGGATAGAGGTCCCGGTAAGAGGATATAAGAGAGACGGAGTTCCGGGACGGAGGAGGTTACTACGGTATACGGCAACGGCGGCTATAGAAGTATTTCGAGGGCGGACTACTCGTTTAATAGGGATTTCTATTATTTTATATAATTTTAATTAGTTATATAGCTTCTTTTAGTCCGGGGAAGTATTATAGGGCTAGTTTATATTATACGTAATTACTTACGTACTTTATATTAGCGTATAGTAGTTTCTAAGATTACTATTATTATTAATCGACTAATTATAGCGGCGGCCCGCCGGGTGGACCTATATCGGGCCTACCGCTGGCCGCCCTTATAAGGCTAGTCTTTTAAGTACTCGTTTGCACTCTCCTCCTTTCTCTTTCGTACAATTACGTATATTTATATCTACTATCTACCCTTTGCCCGTAATACTATATTAAGTTTTAAACGCTGTTTTTTATTCGTCTCCTTTCTAAATACAAATTCGGTAATAAATTTTTTAAAAGTCAATTTTAGAAAAAATTTTAACGCCCGCTAAGCGATCTATTAATTTATTAATTAGTAGTAGGGGGTAGTAGTTTTTAATAATAATTTTATTTAATTTATAGTAATTTATATATAATTATAAGGAACCGTCCTTTTTAAGTACGAATAAGATTAATACCCCGGTTAAACTATCCGAATATTTAATTCGACCTACGTATAAATTCTCTTCTAAATATTCCTAGAATATATTAAATTATACCTTCAATAAAGGGTATATCGCCTTTTCTAATACAATCTCACTATCTTTAACCTTAATAGTATATTCTATATCGGGGAGAATAAGTAGCGACTTAACCCCTATTTTAGAAAAATATAATTTAAATTTTTTTAATACTAATAAAATAATTGCCGGTCCGTCGGCGTCTTTTTCCTCCTCCTTATCTATACTTTTAAAAGTAAGCTTTAAAAGATTATAGACCGCTATTATATTAGTAATAAAAGCCCTCTCGCCCTATATCATTTTATATATAAAAGAATCTAAATCTAATATTTATAGTCTATTAAATTCGAATTTATTACTACGTATATATATAATAATACCTTCCGAGCCTATACCCAATATTAATATTAATAATAGTAATATACGTACATTCTTACAAATAATATAAAATAATTATATCGTTTCCCGTTTTTAACCCTTTATATCCTTTAATAATAAAATAATTTTAAATACTCCGTAATACTTTATTTCTCCACTACTTATACTTATTAATACTAGGACTACTATAGTCGCTACCTACTTTAATTTATATTTTTTAGCGAAATTCTTATAAATTATATTAATTTCTACTCCTATATTTAAGTCTATATTAATTTCCAATCAGTAACCCTTCGGCGTTAATATTATTATTATTACCTTTACTAAATTATCTCTTCCGGCCGTTTTAAAATTAATAACTTCTTTAAGCGACGGTTTACTTAAAGGGTTCAATCTTTTAACAATATAGAAGAATTAAATAATTCCTCGAATCTTTCGGAATTATCCCGTTTCTTCTTAGTAAAAATATTTTAAACTGCCATTTTATTATATAATTTATATCTATTTATCTTAAACTTCTTCGGGCAATTTCGAACGATATAGCCCTTCTCCTAATAATTATAATATTTTTATAAAGAAACCCTAAAGCCTAATTCTTATTTATTTAAAGACCGGTCTCTTTTCTAATATTCCTAGCCCGGACGCTATCGATCGCAATTCTTCTCCAATCGGTCGTTATAATTATTATATTATTTTAAACGGTTATTATCCTTAGGTTTAAGGGACCCTTCCCGCCTTCTTTATTTCTATTCTATATCCTTTATTTATTACGCGGAGGCTTTCTATATTATTTCTTATACGTTTAAAATAAATATACTTATAATTTAAAAGTATTATTTAATTTTTAGGATTAATTTAAAGAAGAAGGTATAAGTTGCGTCCTTATTATTCTTAATATTTTACTTAAACCTTTAATAATTAATATTAAATTTTTCGAACAAGACCTAAAGGTTTTTATTATCCTTCTACTGTATATTATAGATTTCGGTACAAATATCTATCTTATAATATTTAGGTATAATATATTCTTTATAAATAAACCTAATAAACTCCTCCTACGTAGCGTCCTATCTATTCTTATTATTATCTTTAAATATAATAGCGAAGGCGCGCTATAATATAGCCAATTTTTCTTTTATATAGGTTTAGGCCTAAAGGATCTTCTAATAATCGTCGGCATCCTTTCGTATTCGGTTACCGTTTTATAAACCTTTAATCCAATTTTTAATTTTAATACTAATACTAAAAGTAATAAAATGGCGAACGCTATACGTAGGGGCCTTCGTATTAAGAATTTAATTAATCTTCTTCTTTACTATTATTTAAATTATTATATATAATTTTCTTAATATCGTAACGAATTCGAACGGGCTAATTCCTTCAATTAAGGATTAATTCTTACGTACGGGGCGTCTCCGAAAGTATCTTTTAAAATTATTATTGTTTTTAAATTATAAAGGGCTATTAGATTTATTCGAATCCAATAGTATAAAAGACTATATATATAAGTATAATTTAATATAACATTCCTACTACGTAGAAGGGTTATAATTATAGCGCCTCTATATAGAGGGGCTGCGGCTATAGCGTTTAATCGGCTTTAATAATTTATATAGCGATTAAAAGTAGTTATAGTAATATATAAGAGTATTCGAATAATATTATAGTATATATTTCGCTTAATATTTAAGGGAGTAGTATTCGTAATACTAATATAAACTATACAACTAGTAAACGCAAGAAATACGCAAATACTTAAAATAATACTATTTAGAACGTAGCTTCGGCGTAGCTTCTCGTAGCGAAACTCCTTCGAATTCCGACTCTTAAACTTAATTATTAATAATTATAACGGAAATAGTATTAATAGACTATTCTTCGACTTAAATTATAAGGATATTGATCTATTCGGTCGGCTATTTATCGGCGGGCTAATTACTAATATTTTAATTATTTTTAACATTATTTAGAGCCCGCTCAATATTATAAATCTTTTCGCCCAATCCTTCCGGGAATTTCTATTCCAATACAAATTCTTCTAAATTAACCTTACGTTCTTAGGAACGCTTTCGGCGACGCGATATACTCTTAGTATTAGCATTTTCCTTTTATATATTAACTATATTTCCGGCCTTCGTAGACAGAATATTTTTAAGGCTAAAGAATTATAAAATTATAATACAATAAGGTAAAAATATTTTAATATATAAAGTAAATTTATTCTTAGTAAAAGACTTTAACCTAACCAGTAAGAAATATCTAATTAAATTATAAAGCTTTTATATTTATACGAACCCTTAATAGGCCCGGATATCGGCGCTTAATTTCCAATAGAACGCTTCTACTCTTTATCGCCCCCGCTTATCAATCCGCTCTCTATCCCTTATTTTATTAATTTTAGCGTTACGTCCCGGGTCGGGCCTATCCCAAGCCCCTTAATCTAATATCCTTACAATTTTCCGGGTCGTTATAATATTCGCCGCTAGCAGCGGGCTCCGCAGGGGCGGCTAGAGTAGTAGGAGCGGCGTCTACGGCGCGGACTTCCTCTTAACCGCCACGACTATAATTACAGCCTTTACCCTTACCTTTACCCTTATTCTTCTTACCTTTCTCATATTAAGGGCCCTAGGATCCGTAATTAATAGAAGCGGTATATTCGCGAATAATATAATTAGGTTTAGCGCAACGGCGGTAGAAACTATCGCAGGAACGTTAGTCGAAGACGTTTTTATAAATAAAGATAGCGAAATTAATAGTATTAAAATTTATTTTATTATTACCCTAATTAATAGGGAGATTATCGGCGTTGTGGAAATTAGAGCCGCTGCTATTACCGTTAGAACTAAAATTAGAGCCGGGGTTAGGGGCTCTAATACTTAGAATATAAACGTTTATTTTATAATAGTAGTTAATATTTTTAAAGTTACTAGTAACGGTATAATAAATTATAAACTATTTTTTAAAATCGTTAGCCTTAAGGAGATTGTAGTAAATTAATACGTTATAGAGACGTTTATTAATTTTATTTTATAAATAATAGACTTTTATAGAATTGTCGAAACTATATAGATTTATAAAGTTAGTAAATTCGAGCTCGAATTTAGTAAAGGATATATTCTTTATAAAGAACTCCTTTAAACGGCAGCCGGCGTCTATCTTTAAATTAATATTCTAAAAGTAAGTAACGAAATATTTTATAAATTCGGTACTTGTTTTCTAATGCTAAATATCCTTATTACTATTATTCTAAATAACGTTGAAATCGTCCTAAATATTAGAGAAGATTTCCGGACTTAATAATATAGTAGTACAAATAATTTTAACGTCTTCGTCGATATAGAATAAAGGGTTATACTTCTACTAAAATTAGATATAGAAACGCTAGGCCTTAAAAATTTCGTATTTATAAGTAATACTAATATTCTCTTTACTAATAAAAATAAGCGGGTTCTTTATTATCTATTTAAAGGACGATATCTTATTTTTATTTACTTTAACGAGGCCGTCGTATAGAGCCCGAACGTTAGCGCTATAAGTTTTAAAAGCGTTATAGTCTGCGAAGAAATTACTATACTATTTTTAAAAATTAGTATACGAAATTTAAAAGTTAATATATATAATTAAGAAATTAATATAATTGAAGTTCTTTTAATCGAAATTGTTTTAGGCTTCGTTAATTACGGTACGGGCGGTCTTTAATTCTACTTCGCGGCGTTCAAAATCGCTAGTAATATTGTCGTAGAATATAAAATTAATATAATAAAGGCGATTAAGCGGGGTAATAATTGAGTGGAAAGCGGGATTATTAGCGAGGATAATAGCGGTCGCGAAGTAATTATAAGGAATAGCCTTCTTATCTTCGTCGTTTTTAATACCGGTAATAAAATTATTAACGGCGGGAGAAAGGGGAAATTCGAAAAGCGTAATATAATAAATAATTATATCGAAGGTGCTAACGAATTTATTGAATACTTTATAGATATTATTCAAATTAAAGGATATAATTAGAGCGTTGGGAATAGGGAAATCGCCGTTAATATTATTAGCGGGCGAGAAAGTAATAGAATTATTATTTTCGTTGTAAAATATAAAAATAAAGGAGTAATTACGTAAGGCGAAACCTTTATCTTTTAAATAAAGAGTACCTACCCTTATTTATTAAATAAAGGGGAGCGGGACCGATTAAAGACTATTATAATTTACGATTATCGAAGTTTAGGGGTATTAGATTTAGTAATTTATTGGGCGAAGCAATTCCTATACGCGCGTAATTAATAAATTAATTATAAGAAGGGTTTACGCTATAAATATAATAGTTAAAAAGTATAATTAATTATTATAGGTAAAGGGTAGATAGTAAATATGAATATACGTAATTGTACGAAGGAGAGAAGGAGAGAGTATAGACGAATATTTAGAGGACTAGCCTTATAAGGGTAGTCTAGTTGTAGGCCCGATATAAGTCTACGGCTAGAGGCCGTTATAGCTAGTCAATTAATAGCGATAGTAGTCTTAGAAGCTGCTATACGCTGGCACAAGGCACGTGAGTGATTACGTGCGACATAGGCTAACCCTGTAACACTTTTATTCGAATAGAAATTTCCCTCTCTTATACAACTTCCCTATATTTTAATAGAATATTTTTAATTAAATTATTAATTACCTTATAGAAGGATTCTTTTTAATCTAATAGTAGATGAAATAAATATTATATTCTTAGTAATAATTATATATATAATAATTATAGAATTAGTATAAATACAATCGCCGGCGCTTTATAAATATATATATATATTTATCGGATTAAATTAATTTATAAACTTTAGCCGAAAATTATTTCCAAATATCTTTTACTTAAATCGGCCTTTCGTTACTTTTCTAATTAATAATCTCTCTAAAATTATAATAGAATAAGAATTAGGGGGAGCGTTAGAGATAGTAATATCCTCCTCCAATTTAATTATTAATTTTAATATTAGTTTAATTAGTCCTTTATAAATAGTAAAGTTGTAAAGCCTTTTAACGTATATAATTAAGAGAAGGTCTAACCGTACGGTCATTATTATCTATCCGTACGGTGGCTCAAAAGTTCTTATCTTAAGTAAGTTTCGTAGTTTAAAAGTAAGAAGGATATAACATAGCTTTGAATTTTCGTTATTTTTTTCTCTATAAAACACTACTCTTATCGTACCCGTAGGCGATCTAAGGGCAACTTTATACACTAATATTAAAAAGTTTAATAAAAAGTATATTAAATTTACTTTCCAAAGTAAAGGTAAGCAAAAGACCTACTAAGAATAGGATAAAACCTATAGTAGAGAAAGTATAAAATTTAGTAAAAATCAACGGTTAAAAATATACTACTTTTATTTTTTTATACTTAAGTTTAAGTTACTTATACGTAGTTAAGCTTTTAGAACGACCGTACGGATAGACTTTTGCCACCGTACGGTTAGACCTTCTCATAATTAAAGCCTTTATATAGACTATTCTAATAAGCGGGTATTATTTTTTATTAAAGGCGAAATATCCCGACTTCCTATATAATTTATAATAAATTAGGGAGCTATCTTTATTCGAAAGGTAATTCTCTTCACTAAAATAAGCCTTACTATACTTAAACTAACTATAGTAACTACAAGTATCCTCTAAATAATAAAACTTTACTGTATATCTAAATCTTTAGTATTTAAAATATTATTAGACGGTAATTGCAATTTAAAACGGTTTATATAAATAAGCCTTACTATCTTAAAGAAAGAGGTTCTTTTAGAAGAAAATTATTATTTTCGCGGTTATAATTTTTATTAAAATTATTCCTCTATTTTCTCCGTCGCATTTCTTCTAAATTTTTATATAAATAATATCCGTTTCCTTATTCTTCTTCTTTATTTCCTTTAGTATCGTATTATCCGATCTTCTATTAAAATTAACCTAAAGGATTCCTTTAATTAAAACTCCTACAATATTAAAGGTTATAATAGCTTCCGTTCTAAAGACTTCCTTCGCTTAAATATAATATTTTTAATATTATTTATATATAAATTTATTGAAAATTATAATATAGTCGCCGCTTATTACTATTCGGGTAACTGTTCGGACTCTTTTATATTATTTTTCCTTTAAAACGTTTTTAATCGCTTACTTTATATCCTCGTTTAATTATTTAATATATTAAGTGGAAATTAAAACTCCCTTAATTATAAATTAATATTCGTAATTAGAGGGGATAAATTTTAATATAATAATAATAATTAATTATTAGAAGGTAGCGCCGATTTTACTTAATAACTTCGTAATAATATCGGCCTATTTCTTTGGCGCTTCTTAAATACCCTTTTTAAATTTTTTAAGAATATCCTTCTTTAAATTATTAAAATCCTTTTTAGTAATAAACTAATTCTCGCTAACCTTATTTACTTTAAATATCCGGGACTTACTTTTTTTCGCTTAAACTTTTGCGAATTTAAAAAATAATTTTCGAATTTAATAATAGTCTTCGGGCGAAATAATATCGTAATCTATAGATTTATTTACTTAGGTAATAAATCTTTTTATAATTTTATCGTCGTTCTCTATTTTCTCCGAAGTCTTTGTAACGAATATAGCGTCGGGGTCGTTACAATTAGAAATACTTCTAAAGGGGTTATAAATACTATTTTCGAGTCTATACGCGCCTCTATTAATTATTATTAGTAGCGATAATTTAACGCTATCGCTACGTTCGTTGTAGGATATTGCGAGGGGGGTAAACGACCTTCCTAAATCGATTACTGTTATTTATTTTCGTTTTAGAGTACTTCCTAACCAAAAATCGGCGTTTCCAGTTTCAGCGTCGTTCCGAACCTAACGATGTCTGCTTTATTTTAATTATTATATAGGAATTGTAATAAATAAGATTAAAGCTTTTAAAACGTACCTTATATTTTTTATTTATTAATTAAATTAAAGTCTCTAATCCTAAATAATTAAATCGAAAGTACTAGTATAAAGTATTGCCCTTTAGAAGCTTCTTAACAGTCTTATTAATAAACTAGTAAAATCGTACGTAAAAAAAAGATTAATTAATATATATTTTAAGGGGTATATATTCTAATACAAATTATTTAAATTTTAAAGAGAAATAATAAAAATAAGTATTATTTAAGCAGAAACGTAAGTAATTAAAATCAAATGAATAATCTTAATATAATCCTTTTTCTAATAACTTTTTTAAAGATACAAAGTTATAAACTATTTTTAGTATAAATACGACGTCGTTAAATTTAAAACTAATAAGGAAACCCTCATTATTATTTACTACCAAATAAATTAAATTATACCCTTCGATTATAATAAATTTATCTCCCGCCTAAACGTAGTCTCCCTCCCTTATAGGTATAAAACTTTTAAACCGACCGGCCTTATTAAAAATATAAATTATTGTACCTAAATTAAAAATTACTAAATCTTTTAATAAATATTTTAGCCCTTTATTATAAGGTTCTAATACTAAAAAATTCGCTTTATAATTAGTATTACCGATACGCTAATTATTAAATTAGAAGCTACTAACACTATTAATATAAAATACCTCTTCCTTATCTTTTTTAATTTAAATTTCCTTTAAGATTTCCTTTGCGTATTAAATAAATTTAAAATCCTTTTAGTAATTTTTATTTATTCTCGTACGGATATAGGAATTCTCCTTAAAGTATTCGGGTCGGTTAATATTATTAACGTATTAATAATATTCAATTTAATAATTTATACGTTCGTAAATAAAGTAAGCCCTCTTTAATTTTTTATTATTATAATCCTAATAACTTCCAACCGGCCTTTTATTTTAATTATCCTAAGGGTTACTAGGAGCGTCCCTACTAATTTTTTTAATAAATATAACTCTAGCTTTAAACGCTCCGCCTTTATAAATTTAGGAACTACCTTTATTTAATAGAAATGCTTCGTAAACCGCTTACTTAAATTCTTAGGCTATATCTATAAAGGTATAAAGTTTATTATCTTTAACTTAGTAATATACTATAACCTAAATATTAAAAGGAAAATTAAGGAATTTACTTACTACTTAGAGGAAATTATAATACTAATTTTCTATATTATTATACTTATTAACCTTATAGTACTAACTAATAATTATAACTCCCTCCTACTCCTTAAACTAAATGGTCTAACTTTTGGGAGGACGAATAAAGCGAACCTTCTCCTAATATTTAACGCGGGCATCCTCTCTAGTTCTAATAGGGTTATAATTAATCGAAGCGTAGAATTTATTATATTAAATAGTAATAGATTAGGTTTTTAAGAAATAAATTAAATAAAATCTTTTAATAATATACTTCTTTATTTAATCTTTAATTTTATTAATATTTAGAATAAATTTATCTTAATCCTTCTTCTCGTAATAATAATCGGTTAAAGTAACTTTATAATTATAGAAATTAAATTTAAATATAAAGCCTAAGCGTTTAATAATAAAAAATACTTTAGAAGCCGGTCCGGAAGGGACGGGCACTCGAACCGAAGCGGGAGTAGGTTTAATAAATATTGGAGTATTAATTAGGGCTGTAGCGGACCGAACGGCTTAAAAAGCCCGGGTATTAATTGTTAGAGGGCTAAAGTTAATAGAGGCTCCTTCCCCTTTAATAAACTCGAAAATTTATTACTAGATTTAAATCTCTTCGGTTATTTCGATAATTAATTCTTAGAAGTTAATAACTAATAATTTAAGAGGAGTAACGGGCTAGGGGA
This sequence comes from Neurospora sp. CHS-2018a, assembly GCA_009802275.1. Classification (NCBI taxonomy): domain Eukaryota; kingdom Fungi; phylum Ascomycota; class Sordariomycetes; order Sordariales; family Sordariaceae; genus Neurospora; species Neurospora sp. CHS-2018a. The sequence continues at coordinate 31,854 of RAKG01000005.1, forward strand.
TTCTTTTTTTAAAGTTAGGGTCGATAAAAGACTAAAACTCTTTATTAAAAGCTTTATCCTTAAATTCCTTCTCCTAGAAATATTAGTTTTTAGACTTATTAAGGGTAATTTCGCCGGCGGTCTTAAAATCGATAAATATTATTAAATATAAGGGGAACGGATCTATTATCTTTATTATTATTTGCTAAGTATTATATTTGCCCGGTTAATTATAATTATTAATACTACGTATAAGACTCTTAATTGTAGAATACGAGTACGAGTAGGGGTCAAAATATATATACGAAAAGTAGGGTATAAACTATATATTATATAGAGATCTATTCTCTTAAGTAAATTCCTCATACAAAATATTAGGGTTTTGCTGGTTATGCCAGCGGGCCCAGATTATATAAGAAAGGCGGTCTCAACACCCCTGTCACCTCTTTTATCCGACAAAAAGTGGCGTCCAGTTGAGGCTGAGATCTGCAGCGGAAGCGGAAGCGGGAAGTGGGGGCTTTAGTGGAGCCTCCAGTGGGACGCTAAAGTGGGTCTCAATCACGGGACCTCGCATCAAAGCCGGCCACGGCTCGTCGCGTTCCAGTCACGTCCACCGAATATGGAAGGCACCCAACGTTGAGTTGCCACTCAGTCAGATTTCCTTCACCTGCCGCTCTGCCGTCTATTATATCGATACCATCTTTCGAAAATACCTCGTTTTCTCATAATCCCGAGATGAGTTCTCACGACTTTCGCTGAACAGCACACGCAACAGGCGAGATGCCTACCCACGATTCATGAATGATGTCATAGCCATTTTGGGCACTATCTCCATCGCATGAATTGGATTGAATTGGACATTTTGATATCGAGATCAATCTAACCATCACCATGGTTGGAAATAATCTTCTCGACAAGAACTCGGCTTCTGTACGGAAGAACATCGAGAACCATGCCTTTACCGATGAAGGCGGCGACGAGTACGGGGGCAGCCGCTTTGGAGGGTTCGCCGACTACTTCCAGAACAAGCAGATAAAGCTCCAGAACCGCGACGCCCAGCTACGCTCTTCTGCCAAAGACAAGCCCCAGTTCTTCAAAGGCGTTGTCGTCCATGTCGTTGGGTACATCCAACCTTCAGCCAACGACTTACACGACATGTTGGTCCAACATGGCGCTGGCTGGCTCCAGTATCTCAGTGGCAAGACGATGGCGACGCACATCATTGCCTCTTCTATGCCACCGAAGAAGGCTGTAGATTTGGCCAACTACCGAGTGGTCAAGCCGGCTTGGGTGGTGGATTCTGTTGCGGCAGGAAGGCTGTTGCCTTGGACCGATTACCGAGTTATCGAAGAGGGACCAAAGCAGCGAACCATCAAGTTTGATGCTGGCAAAATGCTGAGCAGTCCACGGCGGCAACAGACGCCTCAACGATACCGAGAGCAGACGGCGAACAGCTTTTACACCAGCCAGTTGAAGAAGTTGAGCAGTCCGGCACAGCCAAAGACTCCCTTCAGATCGCCCGCTACAGTAAACGATAACATCGAGGACTTCGAGGATGATATGTCAGTCGATCTTTTGCAAGCGCCAGCTTCATCGAAGCCAGAGCCTCTTGCTCCCGCTAAACCTGATGAACCCTCAGACCAGCGGCCCAGTACTCCTCCGTACCAAGCTCCTCTTGAAGCTTCTCCTGAAGCCCGACCTACTACTCCGGATATTGCCGAACCAGAAAACTCAGAGCCAGAAAAGTTCGAGGAAATACTGCCAGCAAAACCGTTGACCTCGGAAGAGCACAACGCTAGGCTGCTGGCAGACCCAAAAATGCGAAAGGCTTCAACCGCCAATCCTGACTTTCTCAAGCAGTACTACTCCGAAAGTCGTCTACACCACCTGTCTACATGGAAGGCGCAGCTGAAGTCCCGGATGCAGAGCCTAGCAGCCGAAAAGGGGCCGGCCAAGAAATCGGCCAAGCGGCCTGCTGGTTCTCGCAGGTACATCATGCACGTCGATTTTGACAGCTTCTTCTGTGCCGTCTCCCTGAAGAAGGCGCCAGAATACCGCGATAAGCCAGCTGTGGTAGCTCATGGTAATGGAAGCGGTTCCGAAATTGCCTCTTGTAACTACCCAGCCCGCAAGTTCGGAGTCAAAAATGGAATGTGGATGAAGCGTGCTCTGGAGCTCTGTCCGGATCTGAAGATCTTGCCGTATGACTTCCCTGGATACGAGGAAGCTAGTCGGCAGTTCTACGATGCTATCCTCGAGATCGGTGGTGTTGTTCAGAGTGTCAGTATTGACGAGGCGCTCATCGATGTCACTGACATTGTCATGGCCGAAGCCGGGTCTAAGGGCGTTGGCATCAGCGAGGGGAGTATATGGAGGGAACAAGAGAAAGTCGATCAAATGGCTTCAAAGCTTCGAGACCGCATCAAGGAGAATACGGATTGCCATGTGTCTGTTGGCATCGGTGGTAACATCTTGCTGGCCAAGGTTGCCCTTCGTAAAGCCAAGCCTGCTGGACAGTACCAAATCAAGCCGGAAGAAGTGTTGGATTTCCTCAGCGAGCTCAAGGTGGAGGACCTCCCAGGCGTTGCGTACAGTATCGGTGCAAAGCTCGAGGAGCTTGGCATCAAGTTTGTCAAGGACATACGACAGACCAGCAAGGAGAGACTTGTTTCGGCATTGGGCCCGAAAACAGGAGAGAAGCTGTGGGAGTACTCGCGGGGTATCGACCGGACCGAAGTTGGGGAGCAACCCATCCGCAAGTCAGTGTCGGCCGATGTAAACTGGGGCATCCGGTTCGTCAACCAAGAGGAGGCAGAGGAGTTTGTGAGGAACCTGTCAAAGGAATTGGAGCGTCGCTTGCTAAATGAGGGCGTCAAGGGGAAGCATTTGACCATGAAGATCATGAGACGAGCGGCTGATGCTCCTCTTGACCCGCCAAAACATCTCGGTCACGGCAAATGTGATACCTTCAACAAAAGTGTCTCCTTCGGTGTTGCGACCAACAGTGGAGAAGTGATCGGAAAGGAAGCCGTTGCGATTTTGCGCTCGTACAAGTTTAGCCCAGGCGACCTTCGTGGGTTGGGGGTCCAGATGACCAAGCTGGAACCCCTGAAGCCGTCTGCTGCACCTCAGGGAAGTCAAAAGAGGCTAAGTTTTGGTGCAGCAGCAATATCTTCGGCGAAGAAGCGGAAGGCCGAGGCCATTGATGACGATGAGCCTCAGAGTCCGGGGAAACCTAGGTCTTCGACGGAACATGACGAGAAGGATCCTATCTCTGCTGACCCTCTCACACCTCGAAAACCAAAGGTTCACCCAGCATTGCATCTCGCAAGAGCTGGTGAGGCAGACGCGAAGGCTAAGACGCCGCTTAACGTTAAAGGCACCCAGTTCATCATGCCTTCTCAACTCGACCCATCTGTGTTGGCTGAGTTACCAGAGGACATTCGGTCCAAGATACAAGAGCAAATGAAGGCACAGCCCTTCAAGCGCACAGCTTCTATGCCTCCTCAACCCATCAGCCGGAAAGCTCTTCCCAATAATGCAGAAATCCCACCCGACATCGACCTTGAAGTGTTCAACGCTCTCCCACCAGAAATGCAGGCTGAAGTCCTCGCTTCCTATCGCCGCAGCTCACCACAAGCAGGTCCAAGCCGCCAGCCACAGCCTCAAGGGGGAGGTGGTGGTGGTGGTGGCGGTGGACAAACCCTTCTCCCGCAATCTCCCCGCAAAGACCGGATCATCAACCGTCCCGTCGACCGTCTCCGTACGCCCACCAAGCGCAGCCGCGGCCGTCCCCCAGCCTATCTCAAAGAGAAAGAGCGTGACCTCAAAGCCGGTCTCCGACAAGCCTCCCTAATCACTGCAGCCCGCCCACCAAATCAGGGTCAGGGTCAGGGTTCCGGCGTTTCCCGACAACCTTCCGTCGAAATCGAAGTCGACCTCCCTCCACTAGACCCCGAATTCCTCTCCGAACTCCCTGAAGACGTCCGGCGCGAGGTAATCGAAGACCACGCCCGCCAACGCCGACAGCTCGAGCGGCAAGCTCAAGAGGCGGCAGCCGCTCAGCAGCAGCAAGAGCATAGTCGGCACGTCAACCTAATCGCGGTAGACGTCGAGTCTGCTAAGCATTACCTCCGTCGTCGACAAGCCGGTAACAACCCCCAACTTCACCTTCCCAACCAGCAAAACCCGAACCAACCCCACGATGACCGGCAATACCTCCCACCACCCACCGCCGGCCGTCACCACCCTCTCTTCGGCCCTCCCCCAAACTGGGGCCGCACAAACCGCGACCCTCGCAGAATCCACTGGCCCGGCCCCCCTGCCAAAGCGACCTTCAAATCTGCGGCTTTGCCTGCGGGCGAGCTGATGAAGGTGACGGATGCGGCGGCGGTGAGGAGGATGATTCGGTCTTGGTACGTGTCGACGGAGGAGCAGGGGGGACCGAGTAAGATTGATATGGAGATGTTGGAGGAGTATCTGTACAAGGTGGTGACACTAGAAAAAGATATGGAGAAGGTTAGGGGGTTGATTAGGTGGTTGGAGTGGTGTGTTGAGGGAGGGGGAGATGGGGAGGGAGAGGGAGGGGATGGGGATGGGGGAGTGGACGGGGTGGAAGATGAAAGGGAGAATGGACATGGCGATGTTGATGTTGAGGAGGATAGAGTGGATGAAGGGATAAGCGAGAAGAAAAAAGGGAAGATGATAGCTAAAGGGAAATATACCTGGCCAGAGGCGGTAGAAGTGATCAAGGCTTCGGTGCAAGAAGCCATGAAAGAGCGAGGATTGGGGGAGATGGATTTCTCTTGAGTACCTCTAGGTAGATACATAGTACCTAGTTCCAATGCCTCGATCAGGACTGCGGCGTTGGCAAGGGTTGGGATACCTACTTTTTTCATGGGTTTAGAGTTGGTTACTCGGGGGCGTTTCCATTTGTTGATAGGAGTCGTGATACCCTTGAATAGCTCCATATAAAGACGCAATATTTGGTTTCAGTGTTTCTATCTCCCTCCAGATATGATATACCTTTCCTTTTTTTTTCTTCAGTTGGAAGACACCTCGAAACGTCCCCGTCATGCAAAATCTTGCGAGTGTTAATATCAGCTTGTCAACGGTCTCCCTTTGTGGCCTACCGTTTAGTTCTACTACCTGGTACAACGGAAATGCTCTCTCTCTGGCTTTATCTACCAACCTATCCTAGGTAGCCTCATTTATACATTAATGAGTATTTAGGTATGTAGTTGTATGTTAAGAACCTACATTTACCTGGTGTATTTGGAGTAGGATCTGGTATTGTAACCTTGATCATATGTAACCGTTACTGTTTCTAATGTCCCAGACTCCTAGATAGCTTTCCGTCTCTACATTGACCAAAGGCAGAAACCATAATTAACAGTTCAACCAAACAACGACGGATCTCATCTCACAAAGGTGGGGTTGACCACTTTCAGTTCAGCAAAGCAATCATAGCTTGTTTGTAGCTTGTTTGCAACACGCTTTATGCTTCTATGCTATAACACTGCAACACAAAAACTATACCAACCAACAAAAGTGGTGAACAAACGCCTAATTCTTTTATAAAATCCGCTATGGCCCCCCTCAGTCTTTTAGGTATGTAAATATACAGAGACTGCCATGAGAAGAACCTTTCCGGTCCGTTTGCTCTCTTGCAAGAAGAAAAAAAAACCCTGCAAGCAAAAAACCACCTCCCCCTCCCTTACCACAAGCTTAACCTCAACCTCAACCTCAACCAACTCTGCAGACCCTAAGCAAAACATCATTTAAATGCCATTCGACCGATCAACTCCTCTCGTAAGCGAATACTTCGCCCATGCCTTTGCCTTCCAGGCATACTTCCCAACCACCACTATACGTGGTAGTCGTTTTTGTTCTCCATCTTTTCCTAGTTCACCCTTCTCTCCCTGTTTTCCCTGTTCTCCCTGTCCCCCCTCTTCTTCCTGTTCCTGTTCACACCCAACTCCTCGCGTCTAACGAGATCCACCACCAGCACCAGGCGTCGACGACGAACCGGAACCGCCTCCAAGTCCAGTACCACTACTCTTCAACTTGAGCTTGATAATCTTCTTCTTTGGCTCACCACCATTGGTCGTAGCAGTGGCAGCAGGAGTCGGATGAATCGGGGAATGAGATTCCTTGAGGGGATGCGGAGCCTTTTCAGAGGGTAATCCAGAAGGCAATGGTCTCCTCTCTTTCTCTCTGTCTCCCGATCCTGGCAACGGTTTTCTGTCTTTCTTGATGAGGAGACTTGAGCCGGAGGACCTGTCGCGGTCACGCTCACGATCACCACGGTCACGATCGCGATCCCTGTCTCTATCACGGTCACGGTCGCGTTCCCGATCACGATCCTTGTAGCTGCTGCCGCTTTCCCGATCGCTATCCCGGTCTGCTCGATCACGGTGCTTATCGCGGATCCGCTCCCTCTCGCGGTCACTCCTCTCGCGATCACGGTCACTCCTCTCGCGTTCCCGTTCTCGATCCCGATCGCCGCGGTTTCGTTCCCGGTCACTGTCGGTGGTGCGGCCGCCCCTGTCGCTATCGCCGCGGTCGGTGGCCTTCTCCCTGTACTTCTCACGAGGTCGGTCGCGCTCACGATCACTGTCGCGATCTCCTCGTTCCCTGTACTTGTCTCTGTCGCGTTCCCGCTCCTTCTCGCGAGGCCGCTCACGCTCGCGATCACTATCGCGGTCCCGCTCCCTCTCCCTGTACTTCTCCTTTTCTCTCTCGGCACCACCACGATATCGCTCCCTGTCGCTATCATTGCGGTCCTTCTCCCGGAACTTGGTGTCCTTCTCCCTATCCCTGTCCTTACTCCGCTGCTCCTTCTCAGCATACGAGCTAGACGAGCCGTATCCATTACCGGCAGGCGACTGCATCCGACTCTTAGGGGATGAAGGCGCCGACCCGCTGCTGAATCCCACCGCGGCGCTCGACCGCTTGTGAACGGGCGTGGCAAGACTGCCGGAAATGCCGCTGGCGCTGGCGGCAAGCATCTGCTTCTCGCGCTGGCTTTGTTCGTAGTCGATGCTACGCTGGGCGCGGGCAGACAGCTTGGTCCATTTCCTAAATGGTACCGTGACGACTTTGGAGGGCCGGCCGTTGGCGTTGGGACGGACGGAGAATGAGGATGTGCGGGAAGGCGGAATCTGGGGCGCGGATTCGCGGAAAAAATGGCCCTTGATAGTTTCGGTTCGAGGAGCCTCTTTCTTAAAGGACTCGCTGCGGGGAGAGTCTGTCTTGAACGAGTTGTTGCGAGAAGGATCGCTCCTGAAGGAGTCGTTATTGGTCTTGATAATTTTCTTCGGGCTGGCTCCTTCAAGCGACTCGTCACTCTTGCGCTTGATGACCGGCTTGACGATCTTTGGCTTGCCCAAGATGACAGTGCTAGGCTTTGGCGCAGCAACGTCGTTGGACTGCTGAGGTTTTGGTGCAGGCGCGGGGGGAGGTGAAGCCGCTTTTGGCACAGCAGTTTTGATGACAGGCTGAGCTACGGGTGGATTGGGTGCGGGAGCACTTGGAACTGATGTGGGCAAGGGAGTGCGCGGACCGGCAGTCGTAGAAGGCCGAGGAGGCACGGTCACTGCGATAGAGTCCTTCCGTACTGGTGGGGGAGCCTCTGGGGCTGGTGACTCCCTAGGTTTAGCAATGTACGAGGGCCGTGATTGTAGCTTCACGATTGTCTTCTTCTCAGGCGGCTTGATCTCCACTCTGGAAGCCGACAAGATGGTCGACGGTGCCGGTACCGGGGCCGGTAATGGCGCCGGCGGTGGAGCTTCGATCGCAACCAGATCCTTACTCCTAGGATTCGTCCGGTACTCCGACTTGAACTTGATGACACACCTCTTCTTCGGCGGAGTTCCAAGGATTTGTGGTGTAGTGGCGACAATCGTCGGGTCGCGGGTTGCCTTCCAGACAATGGGATACTTGATAGTAACAAGTAGAGAATCTTCTGGTTCAAACATGGCCGAGCAGAGCTCCAATAGCTGGCGCTTCTCCTGTAGGCCAATGACGGGAGAATTAAATGCCTTCCATATGGATATTTGCATCTCCGTGTTCCCCTTCAGCTCTTCTTTGAGTGCATTGAGCGCTTGGGTAATGTCCTCCCTACGCACTGCATCGAGCTTCCGTTGCTGGATCTCTGCGTCGCCTTGGTCGATGACGAGACCTCCATCATCAAGAGCTTCAAGTTCCTGTGTCGAAGCTTTGTTCTCGCCGAATGCAATGGCAGCAATGCCCCGGCAAAAGACCTTGAACAACCGATCGCGAACAAAGGGCGAGCTATCGGTGCTCATGTATGAAAGCAGAAGCTTGAGAATGGGGGGCTTGGAGATCATTCCAAGCTCGACAAGGCACTCGAACGCCTTGATCCGGACAAGATCAATGTTGTCGTCCTGGAGGTACTGAACGAAGTCGAGGGCCGATTCAGGGATGACACGAGCCTTCATGAGCCTCATCTTGCAGTGGAGAGCCGTTGTCGTCCAGATGTTCTGGTATGTTAGGGTCCATTCGTCCATCCTGCGAAACTTGTCGATCTCTTCAATGGTCTTCTCGATGAAGCTTTTGAATTCCGCATCGTCATCGTCGAAAGGATCCAGATTTTTGATAAGATACCCCTCGGTAATTTCCTTCTGTGGGATCAGAGAAGTGGTGAGAGCATCGAGGAGCTTGGCGATGTAGAACTGGTCCGAAAACTCATTCTCCGAATTGTCATTAAACAGGAGCATCTCCATGATGAACTGCCGAGCCCTCTTGGAGCATCTTCCCTTCTCCTGCAGGTCCGTCGTCCGTGCAAGCACCGCAGGAATCGCACACTGGATTGCATACTGACCCTTGTCGGTAAAATCGTTGGGGGCGATGGGGTAGTTGTAGGCATCCTTCTTGCCGGGGATTGGTACCTTCTTGCAGAAAAACTTGCGGAAACAGAGGATGAGATGGACCATACCGATGTAGTTCAAGTCAGGATGGGCCTGCTTGGCAAGGTCCTCCAAAGCCATAACTCGGACACCATGGTAATATCTACGGTCCATCACCGTCCGCGTCTCGATCGTCGAGTGAACCGCATGCCTCTTTTCCCTCTTGAAAGCAAGCATCGCGTCCTGGTGGGCCACGACGTCTCTGTCCTGCTGTAGTTGTGCCAGATACATGTACTCCTGCATATCAGTCTTCATGAAGCAAAGCCACTCCATGTTAGCATCAAGCCGGATCCATTCATAGGATTCTTGATCCATCTTGGTTTGGACCTCCGGAGCCCAGTCTTGCAACCCCCAGTCCTCCATGTCTTTTTGGCTGGTCAGGACATCGCCCAACATGTTAAAGTAAACGACATCGTCCTCCTGGATCTCGTGCTTGTCACTATTGCTGTTGGCAGCCGCGGCCATGGCCTTTTTGGTTCTTTTGAGACGCTTGTACTTCGTATTGTACGCGATCTGCAAATTTGTCCCACCTTTATCTTTCTCGGTGATCAGCTGGTAGTGCTCATAAGGTGTGCCATCTGCTTCGTGAATTCGGACGGTGAATGGACCAGTGAAAAGCTTAGGAACGTCGCCGGCATAGACCTGGTGGATCTCCTCTTGCAACTCCCTCCAGAATTCATCCTTGGAGATGCTTTTCTTGGTCGCCCCTTGGAATTGTAGAATTTGGATGTCGACGTTGAGATTCTTCTTGTTGAACTTTTGGTGAATATCCAGCCTTGGGCAACCCGCACCGAACACGTATTGATCCCAAAGCTCGTCGGGAACGTATTGACTGCGTTTCTCGCACCATCGACGGAAGTCCTGGAAAGAGAGGGTAGTAGCCTTGGGATCCGTGTTGGAGATATTCGCTGCCGAGACCATCTGGGATAAGACGCGGACGATACCTGTCGAGCCAGGAATCTTGGACATGCGCTGATCGAGGATGTAAAGGACAAGTGGCGCCTTGAGCGCCATAAACTCGAGCTCAAAGTCACCGAGGTGAAGGTAATCACCCAGAGCATGCAATGAGGGTCTCCTCACATCCGCCTCAACAAGCTTGTCGGAAAGCGACTTGATATGGAAACGATACCAGTTGTTTCCGCAGATGGTTCTCATGAAAAGATCCGTCATGAACCACTGGAGACCAATGATAAGCCAAGTGTCGGACCGCTCATTTGGCACGATGTGCACCCCCACGTACTGACTGGCGAGGGCATGGACGAGCTTCCTGGTAACCTCAATATCCGTATCTATGATTGTTTCGGGGTACAGCAAACGCGTACTGCACAAGGATAAGGAGTTTGCAACCGCCGTGTCGTGAACCAAGTCTTCGACAAAGCACATCTTGTAGGCTTCATAAGGATAACGGCCGAACTCGGGGGCGAAGAAGTCGGCAGCAGCCACGACGGCTTGGCATGTCCACCGAACTTCCTCGACACGGCCGGGGAGGCAATAGCCGTGAATTCTGGCTGCATTAGCCCCGAGCTTCTCATCCGCCTCCTCAGTTCTAAACTCTGCCCCGAGATCAACGTGCTCAAAGGGACCAACGGCGAAACCGATGTGCCTAGCAGCGGTGTTGACGCACTCAAAAATCATGGTCTTCTTGCGCTCATCCTTGGGGTGCATCTGCTCGCCAGTAAGATTACCAGAGCAGACCACGGTAATCTCCCTTAGCTTGTCCTCTTCGGTGAAAGATGAGCCAGGCTGGTGTGTAGAAATGTCTGAGGCTTTGCGTTTCCGACTGCCATCCAGAAGAGTCGACAGGGCAGACTGGGTAGCCAAAGGCTGTGCAAAGGCATCCCCCAGCGTCCTTGGGCAGGTGATTTTGATTGTCCAGGAATGCCTGGAACCGGGATCATCGAGGCAAGGGAAGATGCAAGACGCCGTACCAGGCTCAAGCGAATGCCGAGTGTAAACGTGTGGGTATCTCAGGTCACCTTCCTCAACGCCGACAAAGTGCAGGCCATCTCTAATTGTCTTGGACCTGAAAGGCACAACCACCGTGATTTCCTCATTAGGGTCTGAGAGGCCTGTCGCATTGTCCGATACCGACTTTGCAGTTTTGAGCTTGAGAATGCGTTTTGGCTCAGCATCCTGGATAAGAGCGTCCGGGCGGAGACGGATCCTGAGGGACCCATCAGCCGGCACGCTGATGTTAAGCTGCTCTGCCCTTTCCACGATGGGAGCCTGGCGGCGTGTCTCTGGCAGTAGTGGCGCCATCCATTTCTTCATTATGTGATGCTGAGTGGCACCGATTTGAGCATTCGTGGGAGGTTCCATTCGATCGTATGGATCATGAGCCTGTGCCCGCGTCTTGTAGCCATCCACCGTGATGTTCGTGACGTCGATTTCGCATTGCCGCGTGTCCAGGACGAGTTCCTCAAGGTCGGGAACCAGGGGATAGATCTTGAATGTGCAAATGCCGCTGACGCTCTTCTCCCTGAAGTTGATGTCTAGCTCCACCTCTTGCCTGAGTATGGCGTACGGCTCGGCAGCGGCAACAGGGTCGGGGGCGTTCGTCATATTGGCGAGAGCCAGATCTCCGTTCTCGAGTCCTAACATTTTGGATGTTGCTGTGTGGCCACTCAGGCCGACAAGATGATGGACGCAGTAGTTTGGTAAAAGTAGGGCGTCGCTCGTGTGATCGGGGGGACGTCGTGGAATGTCGAGGAGAGCGGAGAGCCGAAGAAGAGGGCGATGTCGAGGTCGGTTTCAAGGGAAAGTGAACTTGCAAGAGCTCGACCTGGCAAAGCTTAGACAGGCCGACAAGGCTCACTCGGTCATGGCAAGAGGTGGCGCATGGAAGCGACCCCGCGAAGTTAACTCGGCTGTAATGGACTATGCGGACTGACGTATAGAGGTAGCTTGTTAGAGCAAAGGCCGGTTCGGTGGTCACAGGCGCAACGGGTTGGACGCTACCTCTGATGATCGGGATTGTATTATTTTGTTAATCTATGACTGTGCGATACGGCGGGGCTGAGTTGCGCGAGTGCAGGAGTTGAGGTTCGCCGGTGCAGGACAGAGGATGCTATTTTGCGTGCGAGGAGGAAGTGAGTTGAACGACCGTTGGAGAGCTGCGTGGCGGGCGAATTTGACCGGGCAAATGAAGGGCGTATAGGTAGGAGACAGCGGGATGCGGCGCGGGGCAAATGGTCGTAAACGGGCCGTGGACATACGTCGCAAGACCGATGGGTGGTTCTGGTGGGAGTTCTGGTGGTGACAGAGGAAGAGCAAAGCAAAAGCGACCAGACCTGTCGTTCAAAGCTTCCAGAGTCCCGTCCCGGGTTGGAGTTTCCAGAGTCGCAATCGGTCAGGCACCTACAGGTACGGGTGGATCAATTCAGTACAATAGCAGCAGTCGCGACTACACCAACACGACCACGTTCACGCCCTTTCACCAGACGTGCTTGTGTCTAGGGAATGACCAGTGAACTGGATTGTCCGGATTACAAAGGTCCACTGCACTGCAGCAAACTTGAAATGTAACAACAAGAGATCAGAATCCGGACCAGAGTTGGAGGCCCTGGAGATGGTAGACGTGTGGTTGCGGACACGGGTCAGAGGTACCTTTTTACCGCGTTGCGACAAATGTTATGGACCTGGGTCACTGCTTGCCTGCCCTCGACGACCGTTGCTGCGTGGGTGCAGGAGCACCTGAAAGCCAAGAAGCGTCGTCGGGCCAGTGCCGGAGTTTTGCCGCGCCGAACTGCCATGTTTTGTCTTTTGAGGTTCGGTCTTGGCATGCGCGCAACGTCCGTGTGGGTCGCCAGTGGGTCTGCGCGCCCTCGACCAGATTCGACTCTTTGATTGGTCAGTGCTTTCAATGCGCTCGTGGCCCCGCAATGTTCCATCCTCCAAGCTGCCGATGATGTCGTCACATGGCGGTGAGCTCGGTGTTGAAACCGACCGATATCAACAGGTTTCAAGGTCAAGATAACAAAATTGGCGGTTTTTTTGTGTTACAAATAGGGAAAACTACGAAAAGAAACAAAACACACTATTATCCTTGCAATTCTCCTGCCGAGTCTCCAACTGGAGGTCACCATCAAACTCTCAAAGTGGTTATGCCGTGCTGTCGTTTCTTTGAAAGAAGTAATGATGTGTATCATGATGATATGAAGAGTGTGAGATCAAACTAAAGCATTCCGGGCTAATCCTACATTGGGAATACCCAGAACCCAAACACCAGATTAACACGAAAACAAGACTGCCCGGCTATGAAGTAAATAAACACCATGGCTTGTTATCCCTTAATGACCACCTAACGCCAGCCGAGAACACTCTCAATGCCCAGATAAGAAAAAAGAAAAGTGTGAGATGTTCAATGTTTCCCCCTCTTGTCCCTACGCTTTCTTCTTGCGTGGGCTTTCAACGTCTCCTCATCCAGGATATCCTGTGGGAGCGCAAATTCTCGTTCATCGCCATCGGGTACCGGCTGACCCCAGGCCAGCACGTTTCTGCCCCTTCGCCTGTTCTTGTTGAGCGCGGCATCTCGCTGGTATGGCTTCTTGAAGAACGAGGTAAACTCTTTGTATGGTTCGGGCTCTGGTTCGGGCGGTGGTGGAGGTGGGGCTGGACGTTTGCCCTTTTTAGACGGCTTCTTCTTCGCCGCGGCGATTGCCTCTTCACGAAGCTGCTTTGCAATGGACGCGTCGACGTCGCTCTCGTCTGGTGGATCGCCGTCAGATTCGCCCGTGTCTTGTTCTCGATCCTCCATTTCCTCATCACTGTCAGCAATAACCCTATGCTTGGCCGCATCTTCATCTTTTCGATGATCCTTAAGTTCAACTTTATGCTTTGCATCCTCGTGCTTACGCTTTCCGTTCTTCCCTCCGCCCTGCGGCTTGTTGGCCTTTCCGTCCTTGCCGCCCTTTCCGCCGCTCTCGGCATTGGTTGTCCGGTCCTTTTTCCGTTTTCTGCGCTTCTCTTCGGCCGCCCATCTCCGGAACTTTTCGAGGATGGCTTGGCAGCCTTTGATGAAGTGCTCCCGGGCCGGCTCGAACTGCTTCTTACGACCTTCTGTGATCCCACTGACGCCCATTACCCGCAGCCAGTCATGGCCCTGCAAGGCATCCAGCAGTCGGATGATTTGGTCCTTCTCATGTTGAGCTCGTCCCTTTTCCGAGTTCCGTATTGAGCGTTCCAAACGTTCCGCCTTCTTGTGAGCTGTTTCGTAGAGCGAATCCGGCAACGGGTCATCCTTCAAGGCTGCTTTCCCCTTGTGTTGGGTTTCCAAGAAGCTGAAGTTGATGGTCTGGGAATCGTAGAGATCGGTAAACAGGGCATCACCGTAACCTCGGATGGGATAAGATTCGATCGGACGAGGCCGGAAGCCGCTGGTGCTGCCAATGACAATTGGGGTGTCGAGATTCAGGAGGTCTATCAGACAACCAATTGACGTTAGTGATTGCTCGGCGAGCCATGCTGATGGCCGGTGTGTTCAAGACCAAAGTCGCCAAGGGTTGAAAAAAGGGGGTGGGTAGTGTTGTGACTTACGCTGCTCCTTGGGGTCATTGCCGATTACCTCATCATAGTCGGGAAAGTAGGCGGCCAGCTCGCTCTTGAAGCGAGTGCCTTCTTGCGATCGTAATTTGCGACCGCCCTCCTTGATGGTATCGGCAGCATTTGGGTTCAGTCTGCTCAATTCGTGCTTCAAGCCATTGACAACCTTTTCTTGGTGTCGTGTAAGGCCCGATGGTTGTTTTGTGGCAGTTGTGCTGGGTTTTGCAGCAGTGGTGGGAGGGGCACGCGAGGGATTTGGGGGCTTTGGTGCCGCAGTGACAGTGACGACAGGCTTCGGGTTAGGGGCTGGCGTCGGGGGCTTCGCGTCGCGCGATTCAATTGAAGTCGATTGACGAAATGACGGGCGGGCCGGTATCTCAACGGCAAACTCGTATCGAGCCTTTTTGGGAGCAACGGGATCACATTCTCGGGCAGCGGCGGGCTCAAGTGATCGCTTGTTACGTTGATGGACGGTGGTGGCCGTGTTCTGCTTGATTGGGGATGGGGATTGTTCGGACTTCGCGTTCGCGAACGGGTGTTGGGTGTGGGCGGCGTGGTTCTGCGGTGACGAGTGCGACCGGTAGGTGACAGTGTTGCTCGAATGCGGATGACGCAGACCTTCAGCTCGTCTCGAGCGGGTCACGGATGTGCTCGTAGCCATTTGAGAGCAAGCCCTTCATGGTGCGAACAACATGTGGCGCGATACTGGTCGAGGTTGAGAAGTGCACAATTGATTTTGGTCCCTGTCGAGTTCAGTTCGTTGTGGTTGAATTTGCTGTGGCCAGCTGCACCTCTGCTCTTGCCCGGGCTTTGCTCTTTTTTTTTTCGGGTCGGGTCGAGTGAACCATGGGCGGGCAGCACAGCCTGGATGGGAAGAGTGGAAGATGCACTGTCCGTTGTGCCTTCCTTGCCCGTGGTGTGGTGCGTTTGGCTGGGCGGGTGCTTGTAGGCCTGAAATATAGGGCAGGTTTTACGGGTGCGGTGGAAGTCACAGGCGGTCCCGACACAGAGCAACCTTTGAGGTCCAGGGGCAGTTTTCCCCCTTTCACCTCACCTGCAGGTTCCTCCCTCCAAAATGGCGGGGTGCAGCTCGTCCCGTCTTCATGCTGTCCGTCATTTGCTCAATTGGCATTCGCACACACCTGCTTCTGCTCATCTCCTCGGTCATGAGGCTTCCAATCGAAGCGGTGTCGAGTCTTTGTGAGTTATTGGCTTTTACCGCAATTCAGCTCAGACCGACTTGGCTTGGACGGCTCAATGACTGGAAGGGATGCAGTTCACTGCGCGATCTTTTCTCCTTTTCAGCTCCAGTCCCCTTGTAGGTGGCAATCAAGGGGATATAACGATAAGGTTCTCAATGGCCTGGGAAGAATGGAGGTTGAACACAAGATGCTCTCCTCCTCAACGACGTCAGTAACGGGCTCAACCGCCCAATCCCCGGCACCGGCCCCGGCCTTCGAAATGATGGGCACAAGGGATTTAAGTGCACACTGATCCACCGGAGACGACAGTGGTCCACCATCACCACGCGGAAACATGCAAGCCAGCACGCTTGGAGTTAGTGATCTACCACTTGTGGCTAGGCTAACCTAACCCATCAGCAGGTACCGTGCTATCGGTATCAGAAGCGGGCAACATCTTCCTTTCCAGATCATCAGATGAAGTGGTGAAGGCACATCGATAGTCGTTTCCTCGAATCCATTATGACCGAACTGACTATCTTCACTCCGCGATAATATGGTTGATACAACGGATCACAACAAACATTTCACACGTCCACTTTCATATTATCAAATTCTGCTCGCACATGTGAACATAGGCAGCAAAGGGCCGTTGTCGGGTCCCTTCCAAATGTGGAAGGCGATGAAAACGAGCAGAGAACTAACACCGTCGGGAATACCACGGTAAGCACCTCAGGACACATGTCCGTCGTGTCAAGTAAGACGCGCCGCGTATCTCTGCTCAGCCTTGGAATATGAGAAGCCTGCAACTCCTTGAACTGGGCTTCATCTTCTCTCTCTTCAGCATCTACTGTCATGTCATCTTGGCCCAATACTCGGCGATCAGAATGCCCACCGTCACTCACCATGAGATGGCGACCCTCGCCGATGCCAAAGAACTAGAGACCTGGCTTTGGTCAGCTCGATATACCATCTCTGCCTTGTTCATCGTCCTGCTCCCAGGACGGCTGTATCAACTTCAACAACGACCAGTCAGTGTCAGGTCCAACTGGCGCCAGTACCTCAAATTGGTATTTTCCCTTTTCAATGGCTTGAAGCGGCAGAGTACTTACACTTTTGTCAGGTCATAACGACTTTGTTCTTCATCCAACAACTTGCCACCGCGTATGTCTGTATCTCGACAGCAACAGTCGCTAGTCCGGTCCTGGTAGCGCTGCTTCCTGCGGCTTCAGTAGGCCTGGTTATCCTCTCTCAATTAGAGCACCAGAGATCTGTCAAGCCATCAAGCCTTATCCTTCTCTACCTCTTAACTTCTGGTCTTTGCGACTCGGTACAGCTTACAATACCTTCTTTGCGCTATCTTGACAATCGTGATGACCGCCTTATCATCGGATGGCAGTTGCCAGTTAAGACATTGGTTGTCTACGTCGAGTGTCTGGGCAAAGAAAGCGTTTTGAACGAAGAAAGCAACCATGACTCGCTAGAGGAGAGAGCCAGCGTTCTCAGCAGGGCGTTCGTCTCTTGGATCGGCCCTGTCCTCAAGGAAGGCTATAGAATGGTTCTGGTGAATGAGAAGCTCCCGAGTGTTGACCATAAATTGGCGTCTGGGAGTCTTCGAGCGACGATCTTGCGAACGCTCTCCAATTACTGTGAGTTCGAGCCATGAATTTAGTCGTAACTCTGATATCCTAACAGCCTCATAGCTTCGTCTCCGTTGGCGTTGGTACTTCTCAGATGTCTTCGTATTCCCTTTCTAACAGTCATTGTTCCACGACTCTTCGTCATCGTCTTTCGGTATGGCCAGCCGGTATTGATTCGCTACGCCATCGAATATGTACAATCCCCGGAAACCGACGAGGATAAAGGTTATCTACTAGTGTTCGTTGCCGCCATCGTCTACATTGGTCTTGCAGTAGGTCAAAGTACCGTCCCTCCACCTGTGTAACTGACACTAACATTTCCGTAGCTATCAACGAGGGCATACCAACAGGGCTTAAACCGACTACAGGTCATGATTCGAGGTGCCCTACTTGGGTTGGTCCATGAACACTCGCTGCTCGCTCGTCATGAGCCGTACAGCAAAGGGAAGACAGTGGCCATTGCATCAACAGACGTGAGTGCCCTTGAAGGTGCCCCAAGAATGTTACATGAGTCTTGGGCCCTGTTGGTCGAGGTGGTCATTGGAAGCGTCCTGCTGACCAAGCAAGTTGGATGGCTATGGCCGGTGCCTCATGTTATCATCATCGGTGAGTCCCCTGCATATCTACTAGAGTAAGATGTGAATTAGTAGTACTGGTCACTTACCTCTCCGTGGCAGTATGCTCTCGAGTTAGCAGGTATGTCGCTCGCAACCTCAAAAGCAGCCAAGCTACGTGGAATACTGCAACACAGGGACGGATCTCCGCGACTTCTACAATGTTGAGCTCCATCAAACCCATAAAAATGCTGGGCCTCCAAAGCGTCGTTGAAAAACACATACTTGGGTTGAGAGAAGAGGAGCTCAATAAAGCAAAGCGTGTTCGCTGGATCATGGCGATATACAATGCTAGTGGTATGTCCTCAGTACCCTAACCATACTATCCCTCCAGTCCACGATCAGTTTTGTTTTTTTTTTCGTTTCTAACGATTCGTCAGCCAACGCCCTGGGCATGTTTGCTCCGGTCGTCACCATTGTCCTCTTCGCCATCATCGCCATGACAAACGGGACCACTCTCGATACCAAGACGGCCTTCCCGACGATTGCCGTCCTTGCCTTAGTGACGCATTCAGCAAACATGGTCATGACCATCATTCCACAAGCCATAGCGGCCTACGCGAGCTTTGACAAAATCGAGGATTACATTAAGTCCCAAAAGGCACCTGCAATCAGCCGCTCACCTCGCCCTGAGCAGCTAGCCGAAGGGACCGAGGTATTAATCCGCGATTTGACCGTAAACTGGACTCCAGAAAGTCCCAATCCGACTTTGGAGGACGTCAACCTGGAGATGTCACGGGGTCAAGTGGTTGCTTGTCTGGGACCAGTCGGTGCCGGAAAGTCAGCCTTGGCTCGGGCGATCCTGGGAGAAGTGCCACTGTCTAAGGGCACAGTCAGGTATGCTACCGATAGAATCGCGTATTGTTCACAAGTCCCTTGGCTTCCCAATCGGACCATCAAGCAAGTCATTTGTGGGTCGATTGCAAGATACGGTGATGTCGGTAACGAGTGGTATCGTGCTGCTATGAAGGCATGCTGCCTCGACACAGATCTGGCCGCCCTTCCTGATGGTGACGAGACTGTGGTGGGGGTTGACGGAATGAATCTGTCTGGTGGCCAACGACAGCGTGTGGTAAGAACCAGACAATGAGAAGAAAGTTTGAGTACGGTGCTGCTTGGCTAACTCTTACAACTACGTACAGGCTCTTGCGCGTGCCGTCTTCCATCGCTGTAAGATGGTGGTGCTTGATGATCCGTTCAGCGCGCTTGATGGGAAAACCAGAGATCAGGTTGCTCGAAACCTTCTTGGACCGAAAGGGGTTTTCCGAAAGCTGAGCGCCGCGGTGTTTTGGATAACAAGCTCTAGTAAGTCATTCATCAGCTACTTGAACTGTGGCATTCCCTGCTGACTTGCCCACAGCCAAGAACGTAGATCTGAGTGACCATGTTGTCATTCTCGAAAAACGCATCATAGAACAAGGTCCTTGGGAAGAGCTGAGGGACAAAAGCCAACAGATTACCGATTATGTCCATAGGGATGCTTCGGATACTGTCAATAAGGAAGAGTCGAAACCATCCGTGATAAATAAGGATAAGGTCCGAAGCTCGCCAACGTCTCCCCCAGACGACATGAGACGTTCACAGGGCGATATGTCGCTTTATTGTAGGCACCAACTCCCGCCAGGAAACTCAAGAAAGCTAACAAAGCCATACAGGGTACTATTTCTCCAATGCTGGGCCCCTGAACATCCTGCTAATGGTAGCTTGTACGGCATCATACTCCTTCTTCATCACCTTCCCCCAGTACTGGGTCAAGTGGTGGACTCAGAATGACGAGCTCGATGCGGCCAGCAAGAGAGACACGGTCTTTTACGCGCTCGGCTATGCCCTCCTATACCTGCTGGCTTGGATATCTACGAACGGCACGATGCTGTCGACCGTCTTTCGAATAGCGCCGACGTCCGGGCTAGCTCTTCATCGGACTCTCTTGCGCACCATCATGCACGCACCCCTGCTCTATTTCTCGATGGCAGACACGGGCATTCTTCTGAACTATTTCAGCCAAGACATACAGCTGGTGGACAAAACGCTTGCGCCAGCCGTCATGGCCTTCGCCACCCAAGTGTTCAAGATGATCGTGCAAGCGTCTCTGCTACTTGCTGCTCAACCCATCATGGCCGTCACCCTTCCCGTCTGTGCCGTCGTCGTGTACGCAATCCAGAAGATTTACCTGCGCACTTCGCGCCAGCTTCGACTCCTTGAGCTCGAGAGTCGGGCGGCTGTGAACTCGTCTCTTCTGGAAACCGTCCAGGGTATCGAGACAATCCGGGCATTCGGCTGGCGAACCGAGGTCGCGCTAGAAAACATCCATGTCGTCGACCTAAGCCAGCGTCCCTTTTACCTGTTGCTCTGTCTTAACAGGTGGCTTAATGTTGTTCTCGATCTTCTCGTTGCTGGTGTAGCCGTCGGCACAATCTTTCTCGCAGTCAGCTTGAAGGGCACGGTGACAGGAGGCCAGGTTGGCGTGGCCCTCTCGATCATTATCGCTGCCAATGCCACTCTCCTGAGCTTGGTGCATTCGTGGACGAATCTCGAGGTCTCCCTCGGCGCGATCTCGCGGTTGAAGAGCATAGAGGAAGATACACCTGAAGAGCCGGTCTCCATCCCCTGGCCTGGCCACATTAGTCCAAACCCCAGACCCTTTACCGGATGGCCCTCACCTTGTCATGGTAGCCGGCCCGGACTAATTCGGTTTGAAGGAGTCTCTGCATCATATACGAGCAATGGCCCCTTGGCATTCCAGGATTTCAACCTCGAAATTGCCTCTGGCCAAGTGGTGGTCATTTGCGGACGGACAGGCAGCGGGAAAAGTTCCCTCCTCCTTGCGATGCTTCGTCTGATCAATATCCGCGACGGGACACTCCGCATAGAGAGCCAGGACATCCGTCAAGCCCCTCTGCACATCGTCCGTGAAACAGCCTTTATTACGGTCACGCAGGACCCGTTCCACTTACCCGACGCATCTCTGCGCTTTAACCTTGACCCAACGTGTCTGCTTCCTGACCACGATCTGATATCAGTCCTTCAAATGCTCGGGTTATGGTCCCATATTTCGTCGTCCTCCTCGGATAGTTACCCAGATTCAGAGCACCCAGTCATCGACGAAACCAGCCCTCTCCTCGCTAACACCAACACCAACACCAACATCACCCCCTCTCCAAATCCTCCCCACCCAATCCTCGACCTCCCCCTCTCCCACCTCCCCACCCTCTCCACCGGCCACCTCCAACTCCTCTCCCTCTCCCGCGCCATCATCAAAGCGCGACGCATGCGCGTCTTAGCCGAACAAACCGAAGCTGATAACCTGCGACGAGAAATGGCTGGCGATGACGACGTCATCACCTCCAGCAACAGCGCCCCAGGCTTCCGTAACCCTGATATCGTGCAGCCGATTATCCTGCTGGATGAAATCACGGCTTCGCTGGATGAGAAGACTGAACAAAAAGTGCTGGAGGTGCTGAAAAAGGAGTTTGTGGAGAACAAGTATACGGTTTTGATGGTTACGCATAGGTTGGAGGCGGTTAGGGGGACTTTGTTAAGGAGGAGGGTGGGGACATGGGAAGGAGGGAAGTGGGTGGGGGATTTGGTGGTGAGTATGGAGGGGGGGAGGGTGGTGGGGGTTGAGAAGGTGGGCGACGGCGTTAGGAGGGAGGTTTGGGGGTAGGAGTGCTGAGAGGGGAGAGGTGGAAGAGATTAAATCGCGTTGAGGAATGCGACGCTGGGTACAGAGGTAGGTTGGGCGATCTGGCTTGTGCGAGCTCAGTTTATTCTCGTCGGCACGGAATAGGGAAAGAGTGATGGAGGGCGGTGGGTTCATGTTGTTATGGACTTTGGACGGTGTGGGTTATCTCCATCCGAGGAAGGTACAATCAAGAGATATTCACAGAGCGGCGTCGATTACCGCATGGGATTCCTGTTTTGCGCCTCTCAGTTGTTCTTGCTCAGACACGGCGGGGAGGAGAAAGAAGGCAGTCTCAACCCGAGCTGTCATGGTCGGAGCTGGACCACCTCATGTTGGGTCTTTCCCATCATATCCTCCTCGTCCTTCTCTTTGTATTTTTTCAACATCCACCGCCAACAAATTTCACCTCTTTTCTGTTCACGCACCTTCTTTCCCGCCAGACCCAATTTCGACGAAGCCGCATGTATCAATATCTCCCGCATTTATACTTGCCAAATCCGTGCGACTTTTTTTACTTTTAACTCTAAACGTTATCCATCACGCAGGGCAACATCGATCGATAAGCCACATACCTGTTACGCATCGATCGATCCATCACACGCGCCCAAGTCGAGTCGAAATCATCAATGTTAGGTAACGTAGCAGCCCGTCTAAAAGAAATCTCAAGAATTCCAAATGACAGAAACCCTAAAGCGGCACCCAAGCATGTTATGTAACCAGGCTCGAACCAAGCCGGGGTCTCATGAACGCGAGGGAGAGAAGCAAACACGGCACATCCTGCTGCATAGTACATGTTCGGCATGTATAATAACTTCCTTGTCCCCAAGAACTGTTTGGGACTTACCGCTCCTTTAACCTTCTTCTCGAAAGAGTCTTTGAGTGTTCCTGTGTTATGTAAGGAGGCCTGTTGCATTCCGAATGTCAATACCTACCGCTCTTTTGGTAGTAGTTCTTTTTCTGCGTCCGACGGGAGGTCTTTGTTTATCTGTCTGTCTGTACGGCAAATCTTTTGATTAGAAGTAAGGAGGGCAAGTTCCGCTTCTTATGTCGTATCATGCAGACTGGGTTTGGTGTTGCCTGGCATCCCTGGTATCCCTTTGGTTTTGTGATGACTTTTCTTTTCGGGTTGGCCCGGAGTTTGGGTCAAGTTGTTTGTTGGTTGAACTCTGATGTTTCAAAAAGATATCACTGCCATCTATCTAGTGATTGATCCCCTTCTGCTTTTTTTCTTACGGACTTAACCCGAAAGTTGACTGATCGCCTTGACCGACCGACCGACCGACCGTCGAGTCTTTTGCCAGTCATGGCCAACAACACCACATTAACCACATCAAGACCAGCGGCATCAGCTACCTCGTCCACCGCCGCCGCACACTCAGCTACATCTACCTCTCCCCCCAGCAGCAATGGCCCAAACACCCTCTACCACGACGGCGACATCGCCTTCCTCATCCTCTGCACCGCCCTGGTTCTGCTCATGATCCCCGGCGTCGGCTTCTTCTACTCCGGTCTCTCACGACGCAAATCCGCCCTATCCCTAATCTTCATCTCCATCCTCGCCTGCGCCGTCACCTCGATCCAGTGGTTCATCTGGGGTTTCTCCCTCTCCTTTTCTCGCAACGTCGCCTCCTCGGGTTTCATCGGCACCCTATCCAACGCGTTTTTTATTGGTATTCTCGACCAAAAGGTTGCCGAATCCCCGCACAAGATCCCCGATTTGCTCTTTGCCGTCTACCACAGCCTCTTTAGCGTGATTGCTGTTGTGTTGGCGGCTGGCGCCGCGGCCGAGAGAGGGAGATTACTCCCCTGCGCCGTGTTCATGTTCGTCTGGGCGACAATTGTTTACGATCCTGTAGCCTGCTGGACGTGGAACCCGGGGCACCCCCAGGGCGGCTGGGCTTATGCCATGGGCGTCCTGGATTGGGGTGGCGGCACGCCCGTGCATGTCGTGGGCGGGTGCGCAAGCCTGGCGTACTCGATGGTGCTGGGCAAGAGAAAGGGGCATGGCACGCACGAGCTGAATTATAGGCCGCATAATGTTGCGAGTGTCATTATAGGGACCGTGTTTCTATGGGTCGGGTGGTTCGGGTTTAACGCGGGGAGCGCGCTGGCGGCGAACTTGAGGGCCGTGGTGGCGGCGGCGACGACGAACCTGGCGGCGTGTGTTGGGGGGATAACGTGGTGTATGCTGGATTGGAGGTTGGAGAGGAAGTGGTCGGCTGTGGGGTTTTGTTCAGGGGTGGTGGCTGGGTTGATTGCTATTACGCCGGGGAGTGGTGAGTTTTCTTTTCCCTCTTCCCCTTTTCTTTCTCTTGAGGCCAGGACTGTGTTTACTGACAAGTGACGATGTAGGATTCGTCCCCGTCTGGGCAGCCGTCCCCTTCGGCATCCTCGGCGCCGGACTAGCCAACTACGGCACCAAGATCAAGTTCCTCTGCAACATCGACGACGCCCTCGACACCTTTGCCGTCCACGCCGTCGCCGGCCTAGTCGGCAACATCCTCACCGGCATCTTTGCGTCCAAAGCCATCACTCACCTGGACGGCGTCACGAACATCGACGGCGGCTGGCTCGACCACAACTGGAAGCAGATAATCTTTCAGCTAGCAGGCTCCTTCGCTGGCGGAGTTTACTCCTTCGTCATGACGGCTCTTATCGTGTTCGCATTGGACCACATCCCGGGCCTGAGCCTGAGGGTGTCGGAAGCGGCAGAGGTGCTGGGCATAGACGATTCCGAGATTGGCGAGTTTGCCTATGACTACGTGGAACTGACGAGGGAAGTGGGCATCGACGGAGGAGGAGCAGGAAGTATCATGGATGGCGTCGGTGAGACGGGGAGTATGTTCTCTAATACGCAGCTGAGACAGCAGCAGCAGCAGGTTGGGAGGAGTGCGAGTCCTACGGCTACGGCGGCTGGCGCAAGGGCATTTATGAGAGAGGATACGAAGGATTCGGGGGTTGTGTTTGGTGGTGCGCAGACTTCGTTTTATCAGTAACGGTTTCTGGAGCTGAAAATGCCCCTGAGAAGGGATTTGGTGTTTTGAAATGGGCAGCAGCTTTTTGGTTGTGGAAGGGAGCCATCATCTTTGTCATATCCAACTGGACATATTTCATTTGTATCCATCCAATAATGCTAATATCACGATATGAACATTTCGTTGTGCTTCAGTGTCCGCTTGAAGTCCTCGCTGTCATTAAGAAGTGCTTGCCTGATCGGCCATCGTCAGCATCGTTCCTTCCTCCCCTTTCTCAACCACCCCTGTCCCTCCCTCCTTCCTCCTTTAACGTCCCGCCATCCGCGCCCCCAATCTCCAATGTCCATACCATAATCCGCTACTTCCCAATCTACCAAGCACTCCCATTGCCCATATTATCACTTCTTGCCAGGTTCTATTTCCAACAGCAGCAGAAAGTCGCTCATGGTGCAGCCGTCTGAAGCGTCAGGCCACTTCATGACACCTGAAGTCTCCCACATCTTCAGCTCCGGGTTCGATTCCCGACCATCAACTGGGTAAGTTCCTTTCCTTTCTTCCATGTCATCATCCACTATGTGGGTTGGATACTCGACAGACAACCTCAACGTTCGCATGATGAATACGCATTACACAGAAGAAACCTGTGTATACCAAATACATGGGGACCGATGACTGGAAAATCTTTCGATTTCTGACTTCCGAGAGCGTTGGAGGTTGTCGGTTTGACTTTGTTCGGCGAGAAAGATGCAAATGAGGAGTGTGGTGCTAATGCTGATATTGGTCTGCAGGTTTCCCAACTTTCTTTTTTTCATTTTGGCCTGGACTTGTTAATCTGCCCATGCACCGGTTCTGTCACAGGGAAACGATGTGCACAATAACCGGACCATTCCGTAACACCAGCAAAAGATGGAACTATGGTCGGTTCGCTAGACCGAACAAGATGTGCACACACTATGTAGGACATGTCATCACTGCCCTATGACAGGCTCGTCCTGATAATATTGTGATCCTTTGATACCTGAGATGCAAGCATAGGAATGAGTGCGTGGAAGACTCGGTGATAGTGAATGGTGGATGTTTCGTTCTTGTTGGTCCGTAACTATGGCAAAACCGGAAGGAACACTCGCTTCTTTTACATGAACTAACACACTTATTTCCCCCAAACAAAATTGGAACTTGAATATCAAAGCATGACATTACAATGACTTGATGATGTTTGAAAGATCAGTAGAAAGGAATCCCCATGCGAGGATGTTTTGCATAAGAGCAAAGGGAAAGCAAAAGAAAAGCGAAGCAGCCAAACCGTGCTAAGCGGAGAATATAGCCTCTACTTTGCAAACGGATCTTCAACAATAATAGGGATTGTAGTATAGTGGTCAGTACTTCTCGTTGTGGTCAATTCGACATACAACGGATCCGAGAGGACCCAGGTTCGATTCCTGGCAATCCCATCTTTTTTTCGGTTTTCTGGTTCCACATTGGTCTTGTTGACTTCTTTTTTGCTTCTTATCTTTTCAGATGTTTTCTTGGTGGTGTGTATATGGTAAATCAGAAACATCATATTTGAAAGTCTTTAGAAGAAACCGGTGGTGGTGGTGATGGTGAATACTATTTGCTGTGATCCAAATGAATGTAACTGAACAATAGTGAAGACGATGGATGGACTTACAAGAAGAGGCTGAAGAAAAAGTCAACGTCAGGATCTTTTGGACATTACTCTGGTAGACACCACTCACAACAAACAGGCACATATGACGAATCGATCATAGACAGCATTGTTCTCATTCTCGAACGGTACCATAACATTACACCACCGCCAACCTATCCACAAGACCATTCTATCTCTGATGCTTGCAACTAAGAGTTAGGTATAATAGATACATACGATAATACATTGGGCAGGAGTTTGTCCAAACCTGCGTTGGTATGTTATACAATGCTTTTCCGCACTTCTCTCCGTCTCCTTCCATCCTTTTGAAGCGCGCGCGCGCCCTCCCAAGATAACCCTATATAATATAGTTCGAAGAATAAGTAAAAATGGTATAAAGTCCTCTTTGGACAAGAAGAGAAATATCAGCCAATCCAATGCTATGCAATCAGAATCCAAAAATAATGCTTGCTTCCCCCTTCACCCAAAGGGCCAAAAAAGCGATATCTCAAAACACCACCCTACCCAACCCCATCTGTATCCCCCTCTCCCATCCCTCCCTCAACTTTCTATAGTCATAGCCATGGTCACCTTTATACCTCTTGATCTGCCTTACTGCTGTTACTGCTGCTGTCCCTTTCTCGTCACAAACAAGTTCAGTCTCCTAAGCCCTGACCTCCGTAGCGCCCGCAAAGCTCTTGAAGCGCTCTTCAAAAACCTTGACCCTCTCCTCCTCCATCATCTTCTGCAGCTTGCGGGTCTGACGAACCGCCTCCTCGCGCTCCTCCTGGAGAGTCATGACCTCGATCTGGGCCATGTTCATGCGGCTGACGACTTCCTGCATTTCCGAGTCGGCAGCCATCAGGGCGCCCTCGAGCTGGGCAACGCGGGCCTTGAGGGTGGTCACGTCCTCGGCCATATTACCCTCAGCGGCAGCCGATGAAAGAACTCCAGAAGCCCGCGGCCGGAGGTAGGACGAGGCATGCGAGTTAGAATAGAAGGAAGAAGATGATGAAAGTAAAAAAGGGCTCGACATGCGAGTGGTACGGGGAGTGGCATCGCTCTTGCTCGCCAGGCTCATGCTGAACATGGGGCTGAGGGGGGACTTGGGCGGGAACGAACGCGGGGGAAGGCCACGCATGGCGGCCGCCGAGCCCGCGGGCCCATCGCGCAGACGCAGGAGGTGGATGTTATGACTCTCCTTAAGCGTCTGCAGCTCTTCCTCGTGGCGGTTCACGCGCTCTTCAGCGTTGGTTTGCGCGGTGATTACCTGTTCCTCAAGCTCCCTTAGGCGCTTCTGGAGACTGGCAATGCGTTCCGTGCTTACGCGCTGATTAGCCTCACCGCGAGCGACGGTATCGGCCAGCCTCGAGCGAAGTGTAGCGTTGATGGCCAGCTGAACGCGCACCTGCTGTGCGAGTTCCTCGACGCGGCGGGCCGAGTCAGACATTTGCTCAGCTAGAGTGAGCTCGGCGTCAATGTGTTGCTTTTCAGACTCCCGGAGTGATTCGAGCTCGGCAACCTGGGCAAGGCTGTCCTCACGAGCCATATCACGCTCCGTCACAACGGTTGATAGAGAGTGCTCAAGGCGAGCAATGGCGAGCTGCATTGCCTCGTTGGAGGCAGTGCTGTCCTCGAGGTCCTTGATACGGACGAGAGCTTCACTGTAGGTGGCTTGCAAGTCGGCATAAGCTTTCTCCAGGGACGCTGAAGACACGGGAACAAGAGCGTCATTGTCGCTGTAGTTGGACATGTAGCTGCTGCGAGCAAAGCCCTCAGGAATGAGAATGTCCTTCTCCCTAAGAAGGCTACGCAGGGAGGTGATTTCCTGCTCGGCACGGTCAAGATTCATCTTGAGGCCACCAAGACCCTTCTCGACCTCCCACTTCTGGTCAATGGCTTCCTCAGCCCGGCGACGCAGGACGGCGATCTCATCGCGAAGGTTGGCCACCTCCTTTTCGTATCCACCCCGAGGCGAAGACGAGAGAAGACGGTCACGCTCCTGCTCGAGAAGCTTGATTTTCTTGGCATTCTCGCGATTCTGGAACTCCTGTCTTTCAAGGAGACTGCGCAGAGCATTGTGCAATGCATCGCGCTGTGCCTCAACGTCTTTTAGTCTGTCGGCCAGGGCCTCACGGGGCTCGGCCGCCGCATGATGCTTTGTAGTGTTTGACCGGGCAAGGGACATGGGGCGGCCGCCTCTCTTAATAGAGCTGCTATTTGTGCCTGCAACTGATGTCGAACGTGAAAGGACCATTGACATGCGGGTTCCTGTTTGTTTGAGTTCTTTGTTCTCCGACTTCAAAGTGCGCAGTTCCTCCTCCAACTTGCGCAGCTCCGTGTTCTCAAAACGTAGCGCCTCGAGCTCTTGTTGCAGGTCGTCGATTTCTGCGCTTTCAGTTCTCAGCGACTGAAGTTCGTTCTGCTGGCTGCTGAGCTGAGCGTTTGCTGACTTGAGCAGC
Organism: Neurospora sp. CHS-2018a; assembly: GCA_009802275.1. NCBI lineage: Eukaryota > Fungi > Ascomycota > Sordariomycetes > Sordariales > Sordariaceae > Neurospora > Neurospora sp. CHS-2018a. The sequence goes on from RAKG01000005.1 coordinate 60,506, forward strand.
TGAACCTCCTCGTGCAACTTGCTGCACTCGCTATGTTCGAGCTTGATGGCGTGAAGCTCTTCCTGCAGCCTTTCGACATCCGAATTTCCTGACTTCAGTGCTTGGAGCTCCTCTTGCAGTCTATCGCATCCTGTGTGTTCAGCTCGGAACTGCTCAAACTCATCTTGTAGTTTGGCGAACTCCGTGTTTCCGGACTTCAGGTGCTCGACTTCATCGTGAAGGTGTTCGTACTCCTCGCGGTATTTGCCAAGCTCGGCATTTTCAGCCTTCAAGAGATCGACCTCCTCCTGGATTTTACCAAGCTCCTCGTTTTCCGTCTTGAGAGATTGGACCTCTTGCTGCAGCCTGGTCGCATCATAAGCGAGCTTCTCGTTTTCTGCAACTTCCGTCTCCAAGCCTTCGACACGTGCGCGGAGTTGAGGGACAATTTCGTCGCGTAGGTTGTCTCGCTCGTTTGACGCGTTTTCCAACTCGCCCTTGACGGCACCGAGGAGGTCTTCCAGGTTCTCCCTCGTCTGGCGCTCTTCGGAGAGCCTTCGTCGCAAGTCTTCGCATGCGGCCTCGAGCTCCTTGATCCTGTCACTGGTTTCCTCATTTTGAATTTTGGCAACATCAATCATCGATGCCCTCTTTGAAAGTTCCTGGATCTGCTCGTCGAGGGCACGGCGCCTAATGCGCTCATCTTGCAGCTTGGTGGTAAGCTCAAGTCTGATTTGTGCACGTTCCTGCTCCGCCTTCCGCTTGACTAGAGAGATCTCCTCCTTGGCTTGATCATAGTCACTAAATTTCGATGAACTGTGTCCTGAGTCGGAAAAGTAATCGCTGGTTCTTTTCCCGGATTCGTTGGGGTTGCCGTTGTTAACCTGTTCCTGTAGCTTGTCCACCAGGTCCTCCAAGTCCATCTCACGCCGAATGGATGCAGCCAACTCGGCGCCAATGGCTTTCAGTTCGTCCTCCATTTCGTCGATCTGATACTGCGATGTCTCACTGGGCGGCGGCGTTTGTAGGTAGTCTTCGCAGTACTCTAGCGGCCTCTCGGTTTTCGCATTGGTATGACTAGGTGTCCTGAGCAGGCGTGGGGATTCATCGGCGAGCGTCCGTAGGGTTGATCGTCTCAAAGAATAAGGAGACGGGGACGGGATGGGCGAGATGTCTTCTTTGTCCTCCGAGAACTCGGTTGTGGAAGATTGTGGCGTGGTGGCCCAGTTGCCATAGAAGTTGGCGTCCAATTGGGACGAAGCAGGCGATTTTGGCAAAGGTTTACTAAGATTATTGCTCTCTCCCGGGGTTGCAACGAGCGGAAAGGCCCGTTGTCGATGTTCACTATCTTCTGCTGGCGCAAGATTTAGATGTGGAGGGGGGGACTTTCGAGAAGACAGCGACATGGTACTGGGCTTAACAATGGGATTGCGCCTGTCATGTGTCTCTTGCGAGTGGGTATTAGTCGTCGCGGTGGCGTTGGTATAGGGAGCCGCAACCTCGTCGTTGTAGTACGTATCGAGGTTGTGGTCCAATGGCCGAGTGGTCACACCAAGACTGCCGGCGCTTAGATGCCGGTCTGGTGACACTGACAATGGGCGCCCTGTCTCAGCCGATGAGATAATCGGGCTGTCCTCCAAAGTCTTTGTGGACTGCAGGTCGCCGGTATTATAGAAATCGGGGCCTTGAGGTTGTACAGAATGATCGGACACGGTGCTTGTTCTACGTGGAAGAGTTGAAGGTCAGTTTATGGTTCACCCGCATTTAGCCTGCCTAGACGAGATGACCTGAACCAGACTCTCGGGTATATAAGGACTTACGACCGTTGGTTGTTGCTGTTATGCTCGGGATTCGCCGGCAAATCGGAAGCGTGGGCAGCAGAAGGACGAGGAGGATTAAGCGGAGGACCAAATTTGGTGGGGAATTCGTACAGAGTAGGGCTATCCAAAGAACACGATCTCGAGAAACGGGACTCGGGACGGGGCAGATCGCGGATGATGTCAAGATAGTTCCTTCCCGGAGACGAGAAGCGGGTGGCCAAGGGCGAAGCCGAGGATGATAACGGCTTGCGCTTGATGGGGGCCGGGGTGTAAGCGAGGCTTTGGGACCGGCCTTTGCTGGGACTCGGGGTCGGGCGTTGGTCGGAGATGGTAGGCAGTGGAGGGAACTGATGGTCCGTCTCCAGTTGGTCCAATGTTTCCTCTGTTTCGTCTGATGTCGAAGGTCCGAGCCCGTGTGGCGGAAGAAGGGACGGCAGCTGTGGGTATTTTGAGAAACGTGGTGGTGTTCTATCGGACGGCACAGCAGGGGCAGCACCAACAGGCTCGACGACGGCTGAACGTGCGGGAGGCGGGGAGGAATTAAGGAGAGTGGTAGCCTCAGGCGAATAAGCACGGTTCGTGTCGAGCTGTGGATGGTGATGTTGTTCCTGGTGTTGTTGTTCTTGGTATTGTTGTTGTTGATGGTAGTGAGGAGGCAGAGCAGGGCCAGAATCGAACCCTCTCTCGTCAGGGGAAGAAGGGACGAAAGTAGCCATAATGGTGGCTGAGGCTAGGGCAGCGGTAGTATATGAAGAACGAAATGACCCCAAGTCAACTAAGGTAAGGGTGCGATGCTAAGTGGCCGTGGTGGTATCTGCTGCAACGTGGACGGTAGTGGCGTTTGGTGGTCTAGAGAGGTCGCTAGAGATGGTTTCCTCGGCTGGTCTGGGTAACGGGCCCTTGAGTTTGAAATTCGAAACCGAATCTACAACGGGGATCTGATCATCCTCATCATGGGCTTGGCCGGCCTCGATTGGATGTGGTTGATTGGGGATTGGACAATGACTGGATCGGAGGTGCCAATTAATTGCCGGACAGTCAATCACTTCCCTCTTCAATAAAAGGGCTGAAAGGGAAAGGTCGCAGAAAGGGAGAGAGCGAGACGAAAAGAGCAAGAAACGAGCGAACGTGACAGGCTGACGGGCAGGTCGCGGAAGTGAGTGAGACCTTTCACCTGGAAGTGACAACAAGAGAATGACAAGGCTCCGGGGTCCATGGGGTCCAGTGTGTAGGGTACCCAGATTATCTTTGACGGAAGGAGTGGAGGGAACAATTTCGCGCAGGCGAGTTGAGAACAACAAGCGAGTAAACGAATTGAAATTGGTTATTGGATTGGAGGATTTGGCCGATTCAAAAGGGGGCAACTTCCCTCTCTCTTGTCAACAGTTTCTGAGAAGACAGTTGACGCCGGCTCTTCAGCTCTTCTCTCTTCACTTGTCTCCCTCCCACCATTCCAAGTTCCTCCCACATGGCGCTGGCCAGTAGCAGTCGCGCTCTGCCGTGACAGAGGTCGCTCATTGGCGCCATTGATCCAATTTGGGTCAAGAGGAAAAGAGAGGAACATCCGAAAAGGTGGGAGTGGAAGTGGAATTTGGAAAGTGGGATGGCGCAACAAACGCCCCAAACGCAACCTCCACTGTGTTTCCCAGTGGCTCCCAGTGGTCCTCCAGCGCTCCTCAGTGGAATCGCCCCCAAAACCGCTTCTCTCCATTGGGCAATGCCGTTTCGTACCTTGCAGATTGGCCCTGCAAGAGCGCACGGCCCTCTCCCTGTCCTTTTGATGACCTTGTCCAAAATCTGGAATTAGATGGGAACAACTTCCAACACCCCCATTATTCGCTCAGAACACGGCACCGGTTGGTAGGTGGGTCTACTAGCCCGATATCCCCGTATATATTCCGCATAATAAATTCTAATACTATTATGTATACGACCCCAATTACGCCTTGAAATTTACTACTTTCTATATCGTTAATATTATCGCCTATATTGCGCATATACGGGTTTACGTCCTGTCGTTCGTAACGACGTATAACGTACGTCGTATAAACGATTTAATTCTCAATTGGATATTCATAATCTTATATAATATTGGGTTTGGAATTATTAAATAGGCCGGCGGAGCGGAAGGAAGCCTAGTCCGTATATATTAATAGATTTTTCTTTTTAGTTACCTTCGCCTTCTATATTATTCGTTGTTATTGTAGTAATAGAAAGGATAGTATAGTTATATTATATTAATATATTCAATGGCGGATTAATGTATTTCGTAAAGATATTTATAATAACGAAGTTTAATTAGCGCGCTTTATATTATACGAATTAACCTAGTCCGTATATATTAATGGACCTTTTTTCCTAATTACCTTCGCCCTCTATATTACTTATTGTTATCGTAGTAATAAAATAGATAGTACGGCTATATTATAATAATATATTCGATAGTAAATTAATGTAGGTTTCGTAAAAATATTTATAATAACGAAGTTTAATTATCGTACTTTATACTATACGAATACCGGTATAATATAGTTATTTATAGAGGTCTTGGACGTTAATATTGTAATAGCTTGACCGGGCCTTTATAAAACGATAATAATGAATAGTATAATAATAGTTAATTGCAAGCGTAAAACTATTATAAGTACTGTATTAATTCCTATTCCCGTAATAATAGTTAAATACGGATTACGAACCTCCGTCCTTATATTATTTTAACGTATAAGTATATTTATTAAAAAGACTCGGATATAAAATAAAGTTATAATATTCGATACCCTACTTTACCTATTAATACTTCGTTTCTCCTTTAAATAAATACGCGTTAGGCTAATATAATTAAGAGATATATAAGTAGCTTAAATATAAATTTAATATTAACTAATAACGGGATATAAATTATCTATATTCTACTTACTAATATTTATTTCTAGCATTTAATACCGTATTTTATTATATCCTCGATTTTACCGGACGATTTTATATCGCCCGGGTTCCTAATTTCTCTGTAGATACTTATTTTCTATTTGCTATACTTATTTTCGCCTCTAATTTAATTAGGGTATATATTTAGTTTAACTTTATCTCCGACTCTATTACTTAATAACTTTATTTATATATTATTAATTCTATTGTCCGTCCGATAATTTTCTCCTAACTTATCGGAACTTTATACCGATTAATTTCTTTTTAGCCCTAATTAGTATTATTTTATTCTATTTACTTCTGTACCGTTATCCTCCTACTAATTGGCCATACTTTCTAACGTACCCTTTATTCTATAGGTAAATTATATTAATATCCTATAATATTTAAAACTATTTTTAAAATTTAATACCAAATATTACGTCCCCTTATATTCAAGCTATAATAATATTTAATACTATAAAAATCCCCTTAATAAAAATCCTAACTATATACCCCTATTTATCGGGGCTAATAATATCGTATACTTTATAATATACAATAATTCGGATAAATTCGTTAAATATACCCTTAATAATTTCTACGGCATTCTTAGGGCCCGGAAGATATAGGAATTATAGAACCGATTTAATTAGGAGATATAGGTATAGAATAATGAAGATGTACGCGTATAGGCCGATATATAAGTTAGAAGAGTAATGCGGGCAATAATCGAAATTTTATTTTTAAATACGTTAATGCTACGCCGGTTTACTAAGATTAATAATCGCGTTGGCCGTAGCTAAATAGAAGTTTAGAAAGTATTAAATTGGTAATTATCGTTCCGACTACCGTACTCCGGCTGTAATAATTCTAATTTAAGTCGTTAACTATCCCTCGTCTATATTCGCCCGCGACCTCGCGATTTAACCTTCTAATTAATTAAAACTATTTAATATTTGGGATGCCGCGGTCGAAATATACTCCGTTAGCGCCGCGCGAAGTAATATATTTACTATTATATTAGGGAGACTAACGAATACCTAATATTAGGATCGTCGTAGAAAAGTAATATTAAGGCCGAAGTTAAAATAGAATATACTTTATTATTTATAGCGGGGGACGGCGGGTAGGACGAATCGAATATTCGATTTAGCGTAGATAATACCGTAGGCGAATCGGATCTTCAATTGAATCCGATATATAAAATAAAAGTATAAGAAGCTATTATATATATATACGGTCGGTATTATATTAAAGGTTTATTATTAGTAATTAATTTATTAATTCGGTTAATTTGGTAAAATAAAGGCGATATTTAATTATACGTATTTGGGGATTAGTTTAAGGATTCGGCTATATATAGTCGGTTCGCTTCGATGTAGCCGATATTCTATTGCCTTAAATATATATTTATTCTTTTAGTACCCTTTTATATTATACGGTTTCGATAACGTTTATTTAATTTATATTCTTATATTTATAGACTATTTTATACGGGCCTTTAATTTGCCGGTACCTATCGTTACTTATTTTATTAATATTATATTTACTTTCTATCGGGTATTTTACTATTAATTAGCCTCTATTTCGCTCCTATAATTACTAATTTATATTAATAGACGTTTCCGCCTTTATAGTATCGGGTAAGACGCTCTCCTACTATTAAATTACCTTTCGTTTAAATAAGTATTTAAAATAATTAAAATTCGTTATACTATTTCTATTTTATAAACGGGTAGTAGCGATTATAATATTGCTTTTCATTTAATTATATAAAATAAATTAGTTAGGCTATATTTTATTAAAGTAGTTTATTCTTTTTTCTCCGTAGGCTTTCGCCCTTCTTTTTTTAAATAATTTTAATTTAATAAGCTCTCTTATATACCTAAATTATTTAGTCCTACCTTTATATGGGCGCGATTATTCATTTCCGACTTTACTTACTTTATAATGTTATAATTTCTAACGTTTTCCTTTAATAGGGAATTAACTTTTATTATTTATTCTTTCGTACTTCCCCTCGGTAAATTAGCTTTTATATTGCTATTAAGCCTCCTTTGTATTATTAATTCGTCTATAATTTAAGAGGATATTAACTATTTTGTACGATCCTATTAGTAATATATTGTCCCCCCCTCGTTTAAACCTCTTTACGCTAACGGCCGGATACTCTACCGTTTTGAACGATTATTTACGAACAGTCTTATATTTATTAATAAATTATTATTTTACTACGATAGTACTAATAGTTGGTACCTAATGCGTCTATTTATTTAAATCCGGTTGATTCCTCTAGTTTACTAATATTTATTTAGCCGGTAATATTAAGATCGGTATAATTATATGCTATACTTTCCTTTTTAATAAATAATTATATCGTTTTATTATAATAATATCGGTAATCGACGTAACTAATTCGTAGATTTTTAATATAATATTAATTGGTGCCGTACCCGACTTGTATTCTACGTTAATATTATACGCCGTTTGGATTCCTAATAGAAGTAAATAAAGATCCTATATCGGATTAGGCTATAAGATTAAAAGGAATTGGAGCGACTACTTATAATTTATATACCCTTATTCAAAATTACTTCCAATTTAGTTCTACCCTAACTAGTATTTAACGTCCGAATTATAGTCTAATAATACCCGGACGATATCTTCTACGAAGTATTTCTTATTTAAACGGTAATAAAGTATGTATAATTCCTTAATAAATACGTTAATATTATTAATAATTAACCGGACGTTATAATAGAGGAATTTTTATTATACGCCTTGTAATATAAGGTCTAATATTAAATATATTAATATCGGGAATATATTAACCCTTTGGAATAGATTCGGTATTATATTATATGTAATTAGTACTTCGACCTAACCTTTTATATATAAAGCCGGGGTATCTTCACTTTTATTTATTTATAGTATTTCCCGGCCGAATAGTTAGAACGTATCGGGTATATACTCTTTTATTTATATCTTAGCTTTAATATATTAAATATTTCGTTCTATTCTTATAGGCCGGTATTAATTAGGTTTAGTAAAGGCGGTTTTAGGTTTAATGAAATTTATATTTAGCGCTTCGTTAGCGTTAAATAATTTATTTAATAGTATTTAGCTCCGTAGAAGTTACCGATTATTAATTAAAATATTTAATTTTTAGGTTCCTTCTATTATAATTTATATTAGTATTTTATTGTCCGAGAGAATTCTAGGTCCGTCGGGTATACCGATTATAAGACTATAGTTATTTATTACTCGCTTAATAACGTTATAAGGTTAAATATTAATTATTTTATATTTATTTCATCTATTGCCCGTTAGCCCGCAAATATTCTTTATATACTACTGTAGACGGTTAATAATTTATAGTAGGATATAAAATATATTGTAATTAAGGAGAATAAGGATTGGATTATATTCGTTAAAATACTATTTACTGAATTCGTAGTTTACGAAGACGGTATTACTACTTGATTTAATGCAATTGTTATTTTTATAATCGGTATACTTAATTTATAATTAATTTTACCGCCGCTCTTAAAACGGTAATATTAATATACGGGGTAAGGAGTATAATTATTATATAACGATAATAGAGGAGGTTTTATAATAGGAGAGTAGTAAACGTAGTAAATAAGGGAACGATTAATTTAAATAAAGAGGATACGGGTTAATTTCGTTCGGTTTTTCAATACCTTTTTCTCTTTTATTCTTCTCTCTTTACTTTATATTATTTTTTAAATTCCTTATCTATTTTATTTATTATATTCGTACATTTTATATTAGGTAGAGAATATCCGGATATATTAAATTTTAGGATTTATATTAGTATAGGAAAATAAGGATTATAAAATTAATAAAGCGTATTCGTCGTCGCCTTTAGAAAATTAATACTTTTAGAATAGAAAGGTCTTTACTCTATTACTACTTTATTACGCCCGTATTATATTTAATAAAATAAAGCTTTTCTATATACGCCTTATAATTATTTATAATTATTTATACTTATTTAAATCTTTAATTTAATTAATTAAAATCCTAGGATCCTTTATATTCTTAATTATATTCCTTATTATTAAATAGTTCGATTTCGAATAGTCGAATACCTTTTATTACTTTAATTGATATTTATTTTTTTCTTTTCGCTTTATCGCTATTTACTCTTATTTTCCTCCTTTCGTTATTTAATCGATTTATTATCCTACCCTTAATTACTTTTTTTATTTTACTTTAATAACCGCCGTATTTCTTTTCTAATTCCTTTATTACTACTTTATTTACCTTTTAACCGCCCTTATATATTTCCTTTTTATAATCCGTACCCTATACCTTTATTACTTACCGTAACCCTACTTTACTTTTTACCCTTTCGATTCTTTTATAAAAACCTATCCTCCCTCCCCTCTCTTCCTCCTCTTCTTTCCTTCCTTCTTTACGCGCGTTATAATCTTTTATAAATATTAGTACTACTATTAATTACTATTATAATTAATTTTACCGATATTAACTGTAAACTCCTTTATACCCTCTATATTACCGTCCTCTATGTAAATAATAGGTAAATTTTATCCCTTATTATTATTTTTAAGAACCTAATATTAATATTTCTTAACGAGGCCCGTAAGGTCCCTTATATTTATTCTATTTAGTGTATAGTAAATAAAGTTATAGCTTTCCCTTAAATTACCCCGGCGACCTTCGTTATAAATGCTATCGGTCGTAACGTTTATATATAAATCCGTAAATTATTTTACTATTTCTTTTACCTTTACCTTTTTTTTAAATCTTTTTAAAATTAACCTTCCTTTTTTCTAATATAACTGACAACCCTAATTGCTATTCTAATTATACGTAATTTAGTGCGAACGGTCGCTTTTACGATTTCCCTCTAATTTTAAACGGTTTAGTTCGCGCCTTTTAAGAATCGGCGTATATAATTTTATTTTATAGTACTTATATTCCTACTGGCATTACGGCCGTCGAAATCCTTCGTCGTAATATTATTCTATTCCGTAATAGTATTTACGTTCTATATAAGCGTTTTAGTATCTTTCCCCGCGAGCCTTCCGAATTATCTATTTGTAAAATTATTTAATTTACCCGCTTCGGTTTCCGTAACGTTATTCCGGATTGGGTAATTCTTTAGGCTATAAATTCCTTCGACGCTTCTGTTAATGGTCTTATTAGCGGCCCGGCTCCTATAGCCCCCGCCCTAGTTATATTTTTAGAGGATATTATATTTACTGACGTTTTATAGGAGGTTATTATTATTTACGTTAACGTTTATTGCCTTTTTCCGTTTATTATTTCGCCTTAGCCCTATATTAGTAACGCCCTAATCCTTTATAGTACCCTTATTAATGAAGAGGATAATAATAATAATAATAATTTAATAATCGTCGATATTAATAGTGGGGTTTAAATATAAAAATTATCGATAAACGTAATAATAGTATGTAAAAATCGAATTTCTAAGATTATAAATTCGAATCTTATATCGATATAATTTTTCGTTAAAACCTTTATTAGTACTTTTAGGTTCGGAAAGGAGGAATTTCGGTATAGTTAGATAAAAAAAGGTCGATAATAGGATTATCGACGCGTTTTTATATCTTTTAATTCGCTTTATTCTTTAGCTTCTTTTTATTATTATAATTTAGAGAAATAGTAGGGTCTTAGCGCGCCGCCCTACCTTCCGGCTCGCTGGCCCTAGCCTTTTCTAATATATTACTTCCCTTTGTAATTTCCTTCTTTCTTTTTATATAAGTACTTTATAAATTGTATTCTTCTTTCCTCTATACCCTTTTCTCCTTATTTATTTAGCGATATTTATAATAGCGCTTAATAACGATAATGAAGAACTTTAATTTAATAAGGAGTTTTAAATGCCGTTCTGGGCCGTTAATTTTAGTATTACTATTGCTCTATACGTCTTTGTATTATATAATTTCGTACTATTAAATAATATTAAACCGGTCTTTTATTAAACGGTCTCCCTCCGATAATTAGAAGTAAATAAATATTCTAATTTACCGGAAGACCTCTTCTATTAGTAGTTTTGTATAAATATAGAGGTTTTTAATGCCCTTTATTTTTAGCTCTCTTCTTATAATAGCTTAAAAATATTAATGGTAAGTAAAGTTTTATAATCGGCCTTAATATACTAATTTAAGGTTTAATTATAAAGAAGGCGGGTATTACCTTTTATTATAATTTTAATACTATTTATAAATTAATATATATTCAACTATTATACTACGTATTATAACGTTAATTTACCAAATACTAAATAATACCTTTTATTATACTATAAAATCCCTCCTCAACCTTATAAAGGCCTTTATTAATAGTTAGAACTAATAATACTTTTAATTGAACTTCTAATTAGATTTCTAGTTGGACTTTTAATTAGACTTTTAATTGAACTTCTATTAAACTTTTAATTAAATTTTTAGTTAAATTTCTAATTGAATTTCTAATTGAATTTCTAATTGAATTTTTAATTAAATTTCTTATTATACTTTTAAAGATCTAGTAATCTTCGAAATTCTACCCCTACTTCTAAAGCCGCCTTAATATAGTAAATAGGAAGCTCTTTTACGTATATATTTTAATTAATTAATTCTTAGTTTATATTACTTGTAAAAGTTTCACTATCTAAAAGATATTGGGTACTATTAATACGAATGGAAGAATTACGGGTCGAATATAAAAATAAACGCCGGCGTCCGAAGAAATTAATTAGGGGGGGCGACTTTTAATAAAGAAGATAGTTAATTAAACGATTTTAATAATAATGGTTTAATTCCGGGGGAAGTTAATGAAATATATTAATTTTGTAAGGAAATTGTAAATATTATATAGGCGGATTAATAAAAAAGGTATAAAGTAAGTAGCGAATAATATATTTAATTTTTAATTTTCCTTTCCTGCTATTAAATTAATTATTATACTGTACGAATTAAAATAGAACCGGGTACTTTTTATTTACCCGCGGGTAATAGCGTTATTCCGGATAATAATAAATTTATAAGTTTTATAGCGTTCGTAGATGGATAAGGAGGTCTTATATACCCTTCTAGAAAGAAGGGGTAGCCTTAGGGAAGATTAATTAAAGTAATAATATATTTATATTTAGGGAGAAGGGTAGAAGTAGATAATTAATAATAAATTTACTTTATAATATAAAACTACCCTTTTTTAAAGCGTTTAATAATTTTATTTAGAGTACTAATATCTTCGCTCGCTATTTATTAAATTTATAACCCTTGTAGAAGGGCCTTAAGGTTAATTTTTCTAACGGTAGTACCGATATTTTTGAGGTCGATAGCTTAAAAGGTTTTTTAATAACGACGATCTATATAATTAAAGAAATTATAAAATTTAATAAATTTATTAGGAATTAATAGGAAAATTATTAGTTCCGGCTCTTACTTTTATTTTTACTTTAGTGGAAGAGAGCCTAATATAGAAAATTTAGTATATAGAAGAGGCGCGGTTCGTAAAAGAGTAGCGGATTTAAAATTATTTAAATATTATTTAGAAATATTTAATTTAAGATCCTCCCCCCTTTTCTATTTAATTAAATACTATTTATATTCTTAATAATACTAAGGGCCTTTAGTTAAAAAGGCGGTTAAAATTATATAAGAATACCCTTATCGTATGGATATATACTACTTTTATTAATATAAGTATAATTAGTGTAGTTCTAATATACCCTCCTAATTTCTAGGTAAGTATCGGTTTTAATAGCGACGTAGCCCCTTTAAATAACGGTCCTTACTCTTAATAATAGTGCGCGTATAGTATTTTTAGTACGTTTTTTATAATTTAAATAATTAAGGCGGCGATATTTCGAATATACTTTTTAATAAAGGGTTCGTTAGGGAAGTATAAATACGAGGTTGCTAATTATAATATTTTTTACCGTTAATAGACGTTTCGGACTATGGTCCGGCTACTTATTTATTTTATTATTTAATATAAAATTTATTTAATTTATTTAATTTTATTATTAAAGGTACGTAGCCGCTATTTTATATATTATTTACCTAACTGCGGATATATTTAAAGGATTGTTCCGCGGCTTTAAATTCGGTAATAAAATACTATTATTAGGATTATTATTCTAATTTTTAATATTTTACTATTATATTTAGTAGGAAAAATATAGTTTTATTAATATTATTAATCGAAGGTTAAATTTATACCGGCTTTTCTCTTTATAATTTCGGGTAAAGGGGGGTCTTAATTTCCTCTCTTTTAAAATAAGGGCGGGCTTATTATTCGAATCTTTAATTCTAACCGGCTACTTTACTTTAGGCGGTATTCCTAACTCTTTAATAATAATATAATTATAAACATTATTTTTAATTACGTCCTAAAAGCCGTTTAAAAGTTAAGAATCCGCTAGCTCGTAGTTAATTAAATATTATCTCCTTATCCGCTCTTATCGCGCAAGAATAAATAATTGAATATACGTATAAATAATACTATTATTAACGTTGCTAATTAGCGGCGGTCTTAAAATATTTAAGTAGGGGATTTTATATAATTTCCTAGATTTAATAATAGCGATGGTAAACGGAAATAAAATTAATTATTTTGTATTAATTAAATTTATATCCTTTAGGTCGATCTTTAGCTTCCGATTATATTTTATTATAACGGCGAACGTAAAGTATTATTTTAAAGGTAATATAAATCGGAAATAGATAAATCTTTAATAATAGATTTTATCCGCCTCCGTATAATTCGGGCGTATTATAATAAATAATTATTAATATTCGCGGTAGCGAAAGTAATTTTACTAAGGGGTTATAAATTATTAAATAATATTAAAGGGTAAAGTAATAACGATAAAATACGGTAAATATATAATTTATTTATAGTTAATCGTATTCAAATTAATTTAATAGATTTAAAAGTAATTGAAGGTAAAAGAGTAGCGGGTATAATTATAATTAAAGTTATCGGCTATTTTAAAGAATCCTAAATTTTATTTTCGATTCGGTTATTTTAATTACTAATACTATTAGTAGTACCGATTTAATTATCGGGCTAGCTAAAAGTTAGTTATTAATAGCTTTTTAATAGTATTCTAATAGTTATTAAATTAAATTTAAAAAATAAAGTTAAAGGTTATTATTATTCCTATCGTTATTAGTATAAAGTTAAAATAGAAAATATATAAATAAATTAGAAAGAAAAGGATTGAAAATGAATGGGAAAAGTAAATAAAACGAAGGGAAATAAAAAGGGGAATGGGGATAGGAATAAGAAGGGGAATAGGAATAGGAATATAGAAAGGGTAGGAATAGGAATTAAAAATAAGAATTAAGAAGGGGAAGGGGAAGGGGAAGGGGAATAGGGACGAGGATAAATTTATTTTAATTTAATTTTAAACGGGTAACCAGCCCTTAATAATTCTTAAAATATTTAATAGCTTTATTTAAATTAACGAATTCAAACGTCTTTAAAATTTTAAAAATAAAGCGGAACAGATAATCGTTAGTAATAATATAATTAATATTATCTAAAGCCTTAGTATATTCTTCGATAGAGTTTATAATATCCTCGCTAATAAGAAACCTAATCGATTTTTTACGCTTAACTTTCGTTACTTTTACTGTTATTATTACTCTTTTAATATTAATTACGCTATCGAAGGTAATTTCCGGTTGAATTAATAGTTTTAGTAATATTGGATTAGTTCTAAGCATAATTAATAGCCCCCTATAGGGGGGATAAATAGGTAATTATTAATAATTGGTATTAGTAGTTATATAAGCAATATTTATTAGTAGCTATTCGATGCTAATTGAGTGGGAAATTATTATTATTGGTATCTATTAAAATACAATACGTATAGCTATTTCCTTTTAGCGTTAGCGTTAATAGTATTAGTATAGTCTTACTGGTAAATTAGCGGTAATTAGGTTATTTATAAGCGTTAAGGATAGTAAAATTATTAATTAAATCCGTAGGGAATTTACGGCAATATTTATTAGTAGTTATAAAAGTACTACCTGTTAGTAGCTATTCGATATTAATTGAGTAAGAAATTATTATTATTAGTATCTATTGAAATATAATATATATAATTATTTCCTTTTAGCGTTAGTATTAATAGTATTAATATAGTTTTATTGGTGAGCTAGCGGTAGTTAAATTATTTATAAGTATTAGGGATAGTAAAATTATTAGTTAAATCCGTAGGGGACTTACGGCAATTTGCTATTTAAATTCTAATAGAAGAGTAGCCGCTTAATAAATCGCTTATATTAAGAAGCGGATAATAATAATATTGTTAAAGGTAATATTATTAATAGTATTATTAATAATATTAGAGGTTATTTAAGGGTTTAGGTTTAAACTTTAGTTTAAATAAATAAGAAAATTTATTTAGAGTTGGTGAGAAATTCGTCGGATAGTTGAAAGAAGTTTATAAAATTATTGAGAGAAGGCCTATTATTTTAAGGTAAATAAGTTAATAAAAAAAAAAATAATAAATTGGAATTAGGAATGGGAATTGGGAATTAGAATTAGAATTAGGAATAGTAAAGGGAATTAAGAACGGGAAAGGGAAAGGAATAAGAATAATAAAAGTAAATAAGAAAGGGAAAGGGGATATAAATAAAAAAGGGAAAGGGAATAGGAATAATAAAAGGGAATAGGAATAATAAAAGGGGATGGGGATAATACGTTTAATATTTATAAAAGTAAAGATTAAAAATAGACTTAGTAATAGTATGATTAAAAAGAGCTTATATTATTTTATTTAACTATTAGCCTTTAGAATCGCTATTAGCTTTTTTTTAATTAAGAGCGGCGTTGATTATAGAGCTCTTACTTATATTAGTATTAATACTAATATTAATCTTTACTACGAGCCTTTACGGGGATAATTAAAGTTATAGAATAGTAAATATAGAGAGTCGCCTTTTAATAGTAACGAAAAGGCTATTATTAATCCGGTAGTAAAGGGGGAAAATAGTTATTATAGAAGTAAATATTAAATAGATACCTTTTTATATAAGAAGGTCGGTCATTTTAATTTCGGGGGGAGGAACGAAGGCGGGCAATTTAAAATAAGGTTAATAATTAATAATAATTATTATAGGGGATTATATACTCCTACGTAATAAGTAAAATTATTATAGTAGTTTCGCTTCGATAGCGGGGTAGTAAGTAGCTCTTAGACGGGCTAGAAATATAATTCTCTAATTTATTATTCTCTCGTAATAAAGTGGATTTCGTTTTAATAGTTTAATAGCCCGGTAATTTAATATATTTTGTAATTTCGGGAACGTTATTATCTTCTATTGAACGCGACCGTTTAAATAAGGGTAAAAATACTTAAAAATTAGTAATAGGAAGGAGGGGGGGTTAAAATATAAAATAAATAAATTTACCGGGGAGGTTAAAAGGGGTAGAAAATAGAAGTTGTAAAAAGGGAAAGAATTATATAGAATAATAAAGGTTTTATTAAATTTTAGAAGGTTAATATAATAATATTACGAGTTATACTTAAATTGGTTCTATCCGTACTAATTATTGCTAACCCTATCCCGATTAGCGTATAATAAATTAGTGTTTTTAAATTAATTGATAAGTATTAATAATTTTTAATAMAATATAAATAATATAGATTAATTAACGGGTTATTAGTGTTTACTGGGCTAGGTTCCGGGCTCGAATTTAGAAGTCAAATTCTAAATTCGATTTTCGATTTCTAAATTTTTAGTCGATTTCGACTTAGTCGTTTTTATAATCTTTCCCTACTTATACCCTAACTCTAGAATAGTATAATAATTTCGATACTATTAAATTAAATTTGTATCTGTAAATTAGGGAATGAATTTTTATTTCTCTCTCCTATTTTAATGCCGATTTACCAACCGAATATTCCGTTTATATTATTATACTCTCCCTATATATATTTACGTCGCTTCTAGAAATTTAAGCTTTTAATAATATTAATAGATTCAATTAATATATATTATCCGTAGCTATTCGCAATTAACCGAATATTAATTTTACATTGCTAATAATCGTTTATTATAAGCGGTATAAAATAGATATTGAACGCTATACGTATTAATTTAGGTTGAATATTCTTTTAAGTCTTTTATTATATTATTAAATCCTCTATTGTTTAAATATAGTCGTTAATATATACGCGCGGTTTATATTAGGCGTATATATTGGATGGGAGTAATTAGAATTGGTTCCTATCCTAATAAAGTTTTCTATTGTTAGTTATAGCGAGTTGTTGTCCGTTTATGAGGACCGGTAGGTCTTTTATCGTTATATTATAGTAATTTCGTATATATACGGCCTTAAATATATTATTAATATGGTCTTTCTCGTCTAGGTAATAGCGTTAGATTTATTCCAAGCGGAATTCGGGGTTTAAAATATATGCGTTCTAATATACGCTATTCTAATATAAATAATTTTTAGAATTTCTTAATTTATTTATTATTATTCCAACGATAATTTTAATTATTACGCGGCTTTTAGCGGTTATATTATATATATAGTTATTCGAGCGGATGAAATTATTATTGTTAAGCCTAGTTCGGGTAATTCGTTCTTTAAACGCGGATTGCGAAGTATTATGACGGATATTGTATCCGGAGGGGGGGGTCTTAGTTGGGAATAGTTTATTCTAATCCTAGAACTTTGTTATTAGGGAGACGAGGTTAGGTATTACTACCGAAAAGTTGGGCGTATATGAATTAATGTGTTTATTATATCGGCCGATTAATTATAATGCCTCTAGTATATTCGCGATAATAAATTAATCGTTCGGCTTAATGCGGTCTATTTCTTATAATCGCTATAATGGGTCGGGGTATTAGATAGTTATTATTGTATAATTGTTAAATGTTATCCTATACTTCTAAATGTAATATATAATTTAATATTTGGTATATTATTGCGAGCTGTCGTTAGGGACGATAGTAAGAAGGGGTAATAGAGTATTATGCTTAGTGACGATGCTACGTTAGGCCCGCCTGTTGTTATATAATACGGTATTGCGGTTATAATATATTATTTCTCTAAAAGTATTACGTCGCTTAAGAATCTCTTAAATAAAATTAATAATTATAAATAATCGATTAAATGGACCTATTTTATATCGGTCTTAGACGAGTAAATCGTCCTTTATTGGGAATACCCGGTTATATCGGTCGTTGTATCCGGGTATAAATGCTATGCCTCTTTTTATAATTGTTTTAGTATAAGCGTCGAATATGCGGTTTAAATAATATAGATGGCGTTTTACTACTTTTATTTTAATTTAACTTTCTATTAAATTGGGCTTTAATAATCGGATAATATAATAAATATAGCGAGATTCGGAATCGATATTATTATTAAGAAAGCCGAATATATTATTACTTATTAAATTAAACGTTTTTATAGTTTTAACGACGGTCGCTATTATATTAGCGTTGTTGTATCCCCCTTATACTTTTTAAATGCTTAGTATTTTGTTTTTTATTATACGGTAGTAATTTATATAGTAAACGAAGGTTAATATTAGCGGAAATTTATTCGGTAGCGTTTAGGGGTCGAAGGATATATATTTATTAAATAGCGATTTGGTTATTTGCGATTTTATATATTCGAGGGCGTATTAGTAGCGGTTTTGGGTTTATAAATTTAAGAAATTAGACGATTTGGGTAATATAAGGTCGGTCATATTATTATTTATAACTTTTAATATTCGTCGGAAAGTTAGGTTTTCGAATATAATAAATAGGATTCGTTCGGTAACGATTATACTTCCTAATTATTAGTAGAAATCTTTAACGATCCTACTAGTAATTTCCGTATTATTTATATTAGTATTGTTTATTTTGTTTTTTTTGGTCGTAGGTAGATCGGCCTATAGTAAATTGTTTATAATAGAATACTTTTACTTATTTAAGTTCTTCTTTTAAATATATATTTCTAAAGGTAAGGTAGCGAAGAATTGGTTAGATTTGTGGTTGCTAGTACGCCCTTACTTTATTCGCCCCCGTTTATATAATATTATTATTATATTTATATTATAAGCTTCTAGCTCGTTATTTATTGTATATTACTATTTTATGGTGCGATCTTGATATTCTACGTTGTCTAACAAATACGATTCTTCTCGTTCTTTAGTACGGTACCGAAGAAATTACTTTTAGATAAATTCGGGAACCGATTTCGATAATGGTTGTATGTGTGTTGTTGTTGGCGGACGTGTATAGTATATGTGTTTACTTAGGAGTAGTGACGTCGATTGGTATGACGAGTAGTTTAAAGAAAATTAATAAATTCGGAATAATATTTCTAGTCCGGACCTTTATTTTGGGTTTCGGAGGCTACTTCTATAAATCCGTTATATCTGTACCGTATCTACCTATATTATTACCTTGTTTATGTATATTATTTACTTCTATAAATAATTTATATTGTATATCGTTATTTAATCGCTACCCTTTTATTATATATTATATTAGTAGTTATTAGTATTGGTATGTTAAATATAAGTCTCGTAATATTTTATCGTATATTTACGCAATTATTTAATAAAGTTATTTTTTGTTTTTATTAATATTTATTAGAGTATTTTCTAGTCCGTTGTGTTGCCGGCGCCGCGTTCTTATGTGCGATAGTGTAAGTCCGTGGGCCTTATCCGGGCAATTTATTAATAATCCCTAATTTATTATTATTAGGACCGGTAGCGACTTTAAGTAGATATAATAGCGTATATGCGTAGATATAGCTAAATTATAATTATATATATTATATATATAATTAATATACGTACGATTATTATATTATTACTATACGTATTATTATTATTAGGCCGCCAGTATAATTATATAAGTAAAGTACTTACGTCTATATTACGTTCGTATGGTAATGGCTGTATATAATATAGAATACTATTATTATTTATAGCGACGGATATTATAATAATTAATATAACCGGGTATATTACTTAGCACTTTCTTATTATATAATATCGCTATTTACCTTATTTATTTCGTAATTTAATTCTTTCCTCTACCCTACCCCCCCCCTAATTGACCTACTCTATTTATTTATTCTATACGTACTGCTAGGTCGGTTTATTATATACCTATCGATATTAAATATTAATATAGATATTACTTTATTTATCCTTCGGAAATGTAAGTATTAGTAATTAGTCTATTGTTATCCGGCCCGCCGGCTAGCCGTCGTTTTAATAGTATATTAAACCGCGCCTTTTTTATAGGTAATATCCCTATTAAATTAAATATTATTCGTCTTAAATATTAACTTTATTGGCTACTTTTCGCCCCGCCCCCCCTCTCCTATTTAATATCCTTAATTATAATTATTTTTAAATAGCGATAAAATAAATTCGATAAAATATTATGCGAAGGCTTATAAATATTTTCGTAATAATTCTGGTTGTAATTTAGTTTATTCTATTTGCGAGGGGAAGTTTAAGTATAATAAATTACGTTTATACGCTAGTATTATAAAAGAGCCGAGGTTAATGTTATTATATAAGCGTAGGATTATTTATTATTTTTCAATTTATTTTAGGGTTCTATAATGCCTCTTCTATATACGCCTTTTCTATTTACTCTTCCCGTCGGTAATACGGATACCCCGAAGCGTGAATTATTTTTTTAGAGGTAAGGTATCGAATTCGTTATTGTAGTAAAAAATATAAAATGGAAGCGTTATTGTAAATATAGTGCCGTTAAGGCGCGTTAGTATGCTAATTAGCGTAATAAAATTGAACGTCGTAGGATAGAGTATATTATAGAGTTTGTAATAAATAGGGTCGATATAAGCGTTACCGATTTAATTTCCGGGAGCCGGGTTAATAATCCGGACCCTTCTATTATATTTTTTATTAATAATAAGGACGAGGAGCGCGCGGTAAAGGATACGTTAGAATAGGTAGAAAGGCGCCTATTAAAGTTCTTTATATAGTTTATTTATATATTTTATTGCCCGTAATAATATATATTATAGTATTATTATTATTTTATTTGGTTGTAGTAAATATAGTTTGTATTATTATATAATACGTTTATTTCGGCGGTAGAGCCGGCCGTTAACGACCGGATAGAGTCGGTTCGACTTTATGCGCTTAATTGGACGTATTAATCCGTTGTACTTTTATACGGAGTTAATTTAGCTGTATATTTGTATTTATTTTCGGATTTATTTGTATTATACTTTCCGATCGCCGGTTTATTGTAAAATATATATATTAAATAGATTCTATTAATGCGATATATACGTTTATGTACTTGTGTATACTTACTTTATATATATGCATATGTATTTCTAAGTATGTAGGCTCTTAGTTATTGTTTATCTACGTTTCTATAATATATTTACCTATTATTATTATAGCTTCGGTAGTAGACGATATTACCTTTAAATTTATATACGTACCGAATTTAGTTCGGTATATTACGAATATTATTTATTCGTTCGTCCTAATTGTTTATTGAATTGATTACCGCTTAGTTATTAATTAATCCTATCGGCTGGCCGTTATTTTATCGTTCGAATTTATTTCCCTTTATTTACTATATTAAATTTATATTTAATATAGGATTTAAACGTAATTTTATATCTGTTTATAGTAAATGTAATCGAATATATAGTATTATTTTAGCCGAAGTTAATAGTATTATTACCGTTTATATTAATATTATTTATTATAATTTTATTGCTAATAATTTGGCCGAAGAGTGCGGACTAATTACCGAATTAGTTATTAAGAGGCGGAGGATATATTTTAATCGACCCGGCTATATAAGATCGCCCGATTCTAGTATTATTGGTCTTGTATCGTCGATATTTAACGATAATAAGCGAATTTTAATATAATAGATTAACGATTATAATACCCCCTTCGAAGTAATTGGTTCCGAAATATTCCGAAGCGTCCTCTTTTTATTTACCTTTTATAAATTGGTAGGTAATAAAGTTAGTTTGTTTGGTATTAGCGATAATTCCGTATTCTGTAGTTAAGTTAATGCGTAATATAAGGATTAGGTTAATTGAACGAGAGCGGTATTATAAGCGTCCCCGTTTAAAAAGTACGTTTCCTTCTATATATAGTCTTTTAACGGGTATAATTTAATAGGAATTAACGTTTATTATATTAATAAATATTATAAGTTAGAGAATTATTTCCTCGGAGTATATTAAATAGACGGCGAATTTAGCGGTTTTAATATTGTAGAAATAATTATAAAGGTATTAAATTTTTTTAGTTTATTACCCGAATTAATAATATTATGCGGGCGTATCGGATATATTTAATATAGTAATTTCGAAGAAAACGTTATGGCCGTATTTATTATAATAGAGAAATTAGGAGATAAATACGCCCTTATTAAATAAAAGACGAAGTATCGCTGCGTATAATATATTAATTATATTTTTAATATTATAGCGTCTGTATTCTTCGAGGAGGAGTACTATAGTTTATTATGTATTTTATACGACGATTAGTACCGGATAGAGGTAAAAGAGGCTATCGTTTTAGAATAATAGAGGCGGCGGGGTATATTCGGGAAATTATATAATATTATTATTATTATATATTGGTCTTCTCTATATAAATATAAATTTATATATTTTATTCGCCTTTATTATATTATTAGTAACGTAGATTATATTTTTAATTATAATACGGATATTAATCCTTTTACGGCGGCTTTCGCGGTTGGGTTATATACCCGTTATTGAGAATGTATTTTATTTATTGCTTAGAGGTTGGCGCTAAGTATAATTAAAATAGTATTTAATTTAAAAGTTGCGGTTGACGAATTTTATTCTTCGTTGCGGTAGGAGGGGCTAGTTATATGTATTGTTATAAATAATATTTTAATAAATAACGATTAAGAGGTCTTCGATATTGTTTGGTCGATATTACGGCGGTTAAATAAAATAGTTGTAGCTATTCGCCCTTTTAGATTAAATAACCCTATAATTTTACGTAATATTAGCGCTATAAGTAGTTTCGCAGACTATTTTATATTATAATAAATTATATTAGACGGCCGTATTATGTTTAAGCTAATTATAGAATTTATTTCGGCCGCGTATATTCTATTTATAATTATTCTCCGATTTACTTATATTAAAAGTAGCTGTTCCTATATCCTTAACTTAAATACCGAAGGCTATATCTTCCTCTATCGCTATTTCGAATACGTTATTGTCGAATTTGATAAATACTTATTATAAATATATTAATTAAATGCGTATTGGTTTATTATAGTATTGCATCCTAATTATAGGTTACGGTAAGTTAATTAATAGTTTATACTATAGGTTGCTAGGTGCTGTAAATATTGTAGTATGCGAAAGGTATAGGAAGGTTATTACGGGTAAGATTCTTACGGTAGTATAGAATAGATTAGTAATTATAGTGAAATTATAGGAGGTTGTATATATATTATACTTATTAACCCGTTTAATAACTTTTATAGCGATTATATTCGGTATTAGTAGTACGTTAATTATCGCCCTTCTTTATATTATTTCGAAGACGAATTTAAATTATATTTATAGGGCTAGATTTTACCGGTTGAATACGTATATAATACCGACGTTTTTGATTAGTAGTTGTTTTATAAACCCGATTATCCTTAAGTATTAAGAATAGTATATAATTACTTATTTATTCTTTATATATACGATTGAAGGGGAGAGGAATTTAGTATAAATAAGTAAGTAGGAGAATTATATTGTTGCGGTTTAATTATTTAGTATTTAAATAAGTTAGTAAGTATAAAGATGTAGCGTATTTATAGTTTATTATTAGGATAGGGGCGCTATTAGAGGACTTATTTATTATTTATATTAGTATTAATATTCCGTTTTTACTTCTATATAACCGGTTCTTCTTCTAAAATATATATTTATTTATATTTATTCTATATAATTATATATAATGGGTATTGCCTCTCCCTAAGTACTTTATTATAAAATGATGGATTTATGGTAAGTTTAGTACGCGAGGTATTATAAATAATGAATGTTTATTTAATAATAAGGAGAAGGTATTAGCTATAAATAATAGACGCTTCGAATCCGATTTATAGTAGCTATCTTTCTAACTTAAGCTTGCCCCTACCTGATTTAAATAGTTGGATCCTTCGTATATTACGGAATAATATAGAGGTATAATATTAGCGTATTAAACGGGATTGTTTAAATAATTATACGGAAAAGTAAATATAAGTATAATAAAATGCAAATAATATACGCCAGGACCGTTTATTATAATATTATATATACTACTACTAATTTATACGCCCTATTCTCTATTTATAAATATATCCCTTATCCTACCGCTAATCTTTAAACGGCGTATTTTTAATACCGGTAATAGAGTTAGTAATAGAGTGGACGGGCCTTTTACGGAGGCTGGTAAAATTTATTTTATTATTGGTAGAGCCTGTACTTATTTAATTACTATTAATATAATTTTATAAATCCCGCTTCCTTTTCTTATTCTCCTTCTTTTCTTCCGCTTCGGCTTTTAATTTCGCTACTTTCGCTACTAATTTAATAAATTAGGTCTAAGAAACGGGGGTTTTAACGATAGACGGGAGAGAATAGGAAGGCGAGAATGTATAATTAATAGCGGGGATTATAGAAGGTAGGAGGTCGAATATTGAAGGGGTAAGGATAAGAGAGGTAGGAGTATGCGTAATATTATAGTGTGGAATAATATCGATTTACTTGCTAAAATCGTAAATAAAATTATCCTTATAATGTAAGAAGTATATTATTAATTAATATTCGTTATATAATAGTATTTCCTATAGGTTAGGAGTAAATATAATCTTTAGTTCGAACCGATTAAATTAAAATATTAGGATAGGAAGGGGGGGAAGTATAATATAATAGCGCTTATTCTATTATATTTCCTAATTTAACTAATTTATTTATAGAAGCTAGAGTATCGAATAAATTATTATAGATTTAGCGAAGAGGGTACTTAGCGCGGACGTTGCTAGCTTTTTATAATACTTTATAGGCCTTTATAATACGGGTACGGCCGGGGGGGTAGACGATTTTTTAAACGATGTAATTATAATATTTCTTATTCTTGCCCGTTTTTAAATTGATTTCTACGTAGTAATAACCGTTCCGTATATAGATAATATATAGGTTTATATAGGGTTTACCCTATAAAATACTTTTAATATTATCTTCGATTATATTATTAGTATTTTCGTTAGGCTCGACGAAATTATTATTTGCGTCCTCTTTTCTATTATCGGTACCCTATAAAATATAATTAGATTATATATATTTATTTAACCCTAAATATAGTGGAATATAAAATAGTAGAACGATAATACGTCTAATTTATAGGCTTTTTCTTCTTCGTAGTTTAGCCCTTCGGGCGCTTTTTATTACGAAATAGTAAATAGATAATCGGATTAGGTACTAAAAATTTAACGCGAATAGGAATATTTAATAGTACGGTAATAATACGACCGTGTAAAGGGGTAGTAGGGATAACCGACGTTATAGAAAATATTGTATTTATATAATGAATTTCGTTAAATCGGTTTAATGTATAATCGACTGTAATTTATATAATATAATATATTTTAATCGAATAAATATAAAGTAATCCGGAAGATAGTATAATCGGGCTCGTCCCTGCTTGTTAGAAGCGGTGCCTACTATACTATATAGTTAACCCTATAGGTACGTAATTATATATAGATTAGTAAATTAATAAATTAATTAAAATTGAATACGAATATTACCTATATAAGCGTTATAATTCTATTAAAGGTAATATTAACGGCCCTACCAATACGTTTCCCTCTATCCTACTAACTTTTATTCTTCTAATTCCTAATTTCCTCTTTTTCTCCTTAGCTATAATATATAATAGTAACGCTAATCGCCGCTATTAGTATTTTTTTCTTTCTATTGTATATATATAAACCGTTCCTTCAATTTCTATTTATATTATTGGGTTTTATTTAATTAGATTCGACTATTATAATTGAAAGGTAAGTAAATCCTACGTATTCGAATTAATTTTACTATTTCTAAATAATTGTAGTTAACCTTATTATAATAAAACGAATATAAATAGCCTTGTTATTCTTATCCGCCGCGGACTTAATCGCCCCGCCGGCCTAGTAACCGTAGAGTACCGTACTTGCGAAATTACCCGTATAAATAGTTTAATTTAAGCCCGTAACCGCTGCTGTAAGTATACTGCTATTGCCGCTATAGTTGTAGAGTATTTTGTAGCTATTATTGTAAATATCCTTTATATTATAATTATCCTTTTTATAAATTTATTATTATAGTAATAGCCTTTTAATAATATTATTTTATAGAATATTACCCCCCCTCTTCTCGCTCTTAATATAAGCCTTACTGCCGCCGCCCCGGTTCTCGCTCCCGCCGCCGTCGGCCCAGCCCCCGTTCTACCCTCCGTTAAAGATTATATTGTATATATAAAGCGCGAACGTGCTTACGTTTGTACCCGGGGTAGGGTTTATAATAATTATTGTTTTTATAATATTATTTATCGTCTTTTTTAAGATTTTTTATTCGCCGCCGTACGTAATTAATTAATGTTACCGGAGGAGGATAAGTCCCGTTTAATTAAATAGATTTAGGTAGTTATTAAATAAACGGTTAAGAATTTTCCGTTCTTAAAGAAAGGAGGTTATTCTATCCTATCTACGTAAATTATTTTTTATTTCTTTATTTTTTTCTTTATAGTATTATTATTATAATATATAATATTAATATAAATTAAATTTAGTTTTAACGTTGCGATATTTATTATTATTAATTTTATTACTAAAGAATGTATTGCCGAAGTAGTACGCCTTCGTAAGGAGAACGCCTGTTTTTAGAAGGAGAATACCCGCTTTATTAATAAATTCGCCCGTTTCTACGAAATAGTCCTAATAATAAATACCGCCGTTTTAACCTTCGTTATTGAAGTTAGTACGGACGTATATTTAGAATTTACCTTTATTATCGAATAAGGGTCTATTATATTTAGGCTAATATTTTTGGGGATATACGATAATATTCTTAGAATAATTAGGTCGGAGCTAGGGTTTTTGGGAGGTATAATAACGTTATTAGGATAGCCGTATATAAAGTTAATATATTTAGAATTGTACGATTATATCTTTTATACTAGCGTTACTTAGTATATAATAAATATAATACAAATCGTACTTCGTTTCCCGTCGTTCTAATATAATATTATGGTCCTACTGTAAGTGTACTCTTATAAAATTACGTTATCTATATACGGCTAACCCCTTTAGAATTATTACGAACTTAGATATTATTATATTCGAACGTGAAGGATATTAGTATTTAAACCCTAAGCGCTTCGGGCGCCTTATATTATTTATAAAATGGCGAATAATAATAAATAAGATTATAAGAATTGTGTGTATTTTTTAGTATTTACGAAATAGGAGACGTAGAAAGTAAGCGTAACGATAACGTATAAGTAATATTGTATTTTTTTGCTATATACCCGAATCCTTCTAGGAGTACTTATGTAATACTTTATTCTTATGCTAAATCCGTTTTAATAATCCCTTTAAACTTACGAAATTATTAGATCCGAATTATTTGTGTTCCTTTTTTAATAAGTAGAGGTATTGTTGTAACGATCCCCCCCCTTCTATTTTACCCTATTAGAGATTCGTACCGGCCCGTTCAACGCCTATTAGCGCTGATACTTCTCTTAGAACTCCTATGGTCCACTTTGGATAGTATTAAATTTTATTTGGTTGCGGATTTCGTATTTTAGCGGGTATTCTTCCCCGTCCTAATTAACTACTATATTATCGGTTTAATATAGATTATTTTAGAGTGCTATTGCCGCCGTTGGACTATCCTTATTTAATACGGTTTTTATACTATTTTCCTTGCTGTAGTATACTTTTTTAATGGCCGCTTTTATATTAATGTATAAGTTCGTAGTATCGGCGGGCTTTTCTAGGATATTATAAATAAATGTAATATATTATTGAAATTCGTCGATTATTTCTTTAACGTATATTATATTAGTTTTATATTATTTAATCTACCCTTCGTAATATTAGCGGTCTTTCTTATATTGAGCGTTATCTTATTGGGTAGATTAGAATTCTTATTTAAAATATATAATATACTCTTTAGCGAATTAGTTCTTAATTTCCAAATCGGTAATATAGTCTTCCAACTCGCTAATCGCTATCCCCGTACTAGTTGAAGTTATATTATTATTTAAGTTACTATCGGTCGTTTTTATCTCTATATTATCGATTTCTATACCGGGCAAATAATCTTAATAATTTTCTATATTTATAGCCTTTCTACCCGTTGTAATATACGAATTGCCTTACGCTAATACTTTCCGCCTTTTAATTCTATTATTAAACTTAGTACTAGGTTGGTCGCCGGCCTATATACGCCCCCTTAGAGTAATAGGAATAGGGCGAATTTATAATTCTATTAATTAAGTAATCGGATTCTAATTTTAAATCTTTCGTAATTTTACGAAATAAATATTTAAAGTACTTGTAGCGCGTAAATAAATAGCTGTAACTCTATATATTTTAAGCGTTAAATCGTTTTGGGTAATTGGATATTAGAGTTATAGTTTATTATCGTTATATAATTTTACCGCCTAATTAACGATAAAGTCTACGATATCTTTTATCTTTTATTTAATTGGACCTAGTATACCGTCGTTTTAATAGGATATAATAATTAATATAAGGTTAACGTAATATTTTATACGTAGTAATAGGAGTATATCCGTAAGGTATAACTATTAAAGAGTTCGTTCTTAATTTATATATTAATTAATATTCTTTGTAGCTATAATTGTCTTTACGGCGTATTAGGTAACTTTTATTATAAAATAGTTTATTGGGGTTAGAACGGCGCTAGTAGTTAGGTATTGGTTAAAATCGTAACCCTTGTGTAATAGTATATTGAGAAATTTATTAACCTATTTATAATATTCGTTTTAGGATAAGCCGATTGCTAATATATTATAATCGTTGATAATATTGTAGGTTTCGTCCTAGTCCCTACGATCCGGAATAGTATTTCGAATTAATATATATATTATATTTATTACCGCGCTATCGATATTCTTCCTTTACTTTTTATAGGTACGTTAATGTTTAGGCGGCGTATATTATAAGGTAGTACTTTTGGTCTTCGTATATTGGGTAGCTAATAAATCGGTTACGGCTTAACGCTTTACCTTACTTAATATGGTTATTATATTAGTATTTATTATCGTATAGATGTATATTGATAGTAAGTAATGCTTTTACTTCGGGCTTTTGGGCGTATAATAATAACGATAATAAAAAGGTCTTGGTTGGGGATTATAATATTAGAATAATCGCGGATAGTATGAAAATGATAATAATAACGATAGGGGAAAGGTCCTCGTTGGGGACTATAATAATAGAATAGCTAAGGATAGTCGTTAATAATATGAGGATAATAATAATAATGATAATAATAATAATGATAATAATAATAATAATAATAATAATGATGATAGAAAGGTCCTGGTTGCCCGGGGATTGTGATGTTGGAATAATCGAGGATGGTCGTTGATGATGATGATGATGGTAGAAAGGTCCTAGTTGGGGATTGTGATGTTGGAATAGGCGAGGATAGTTATTAATTGGAATAATGTAATTAGTATATTTAAGATACGAGCGTAAGTTGGATATAGAGGAGATATTTATTATAGTAAAAAAGATTTAATTTATTAGTTAAAAACTTCTAACGTTTTTTAATATTTTTAATTGAAAAGGAAGAGGAAGAAAAATTAAAAAAAGGTAAGGGGGGGAGGTATTTTTATAGAGCTTTTGTAGATAATCTATTTACTAACGATAGTTACGGAAAGGTTTCTTTTCGAGATTATTATTTATTTAGGCTATAAGGCGGTATTTAATCCGGTTAATATTTGCCTTTTAAACGAATACTTCGTCTTTTCGTTAAATACTTTTATATTAGGAAGTAAACGGTAAGTAAATTCTAGGATTAAATACGGAAGTTTTTCTTAGAAATATTATTTTATCCCTTCTTAATAACGGTAGTAATTACTTTAATGATTATTCCTTTCGTTTATTATTGTATTTAAATCGTAAATAATATACTTACCTCCTCTCTTAATTACTTTAATATAATATAAGAGATTATTAATTTATTATCGGTAATTATCTATTATTTAAGGTAGTACGATATAAAGAACCGTCTTCCCTTCTTCCCTTTTTCCTTCCTAATACTTTAACCGGTTTAGGTATAAGGTACGATTTAGAATAGGATATTTAATATATTCGATTATTTATATACGATTCGACTTTATATATACGAATTAGTAGTCTATATATTAATAATAGGTAATCCTTAAGTTTATCGTTTGATTTTTATTATTGTAACGACCTATTTGGTAAATATTATTTACGTACTTGCCTACTTGCTTGCTTACCTATTCGTACTTGTATTCGTGCCCTCGCTAGTATACGTTTTATTTTATTTATTATTTAAAATTATTTTCCTCCCCTTATTTTTTTTCCTTCCTTCCTTAGATTAAATTACGTAACCGCGTAAATTACGATTAATATTACGATTAATCTATTASCCTACGCCTAGCTAATTTATTTAATAATTATTATATAAATATAATATCTTTTAACTTGCCCGTCCTTTTTATTAGCTCTATATTTAGCTTGGCCTAGCCGCCCGCCTCCGAGATTCCTACCCGCCCTTTTAAAGAGCCCGCCGCGTATTTTAATTATTACCGCCGCTGTAATTCTCCGGGCACCCCGGCTACTACTACTCTTAATAGTCCTTTTAATATTCTTAATAATAATTTAAATTGTATTTAGTTACCTAAGTATCCGTTAAATAAGTATTTCCCCCGCTATATTAAACC
Organism: Neurospora sp. CHS-2018a; assembly: GCA_009802275.1. NCBI lineage: Eukaryota > Fungi > Ascomycota > Sordariomycetes > Sordariales > Sordariaceae > Neurospora > Neurospora sp. CHS-2018a. The sequence continues at coordinate 91,211 of RAKG01000005.1, forward strand.
GTCGAAGAAGGAGAAGGAGGCGATAGAGGCTTCGGTAAAAAAGCCTAAAATTATAAAATACTTTACTTATTATATTCCTTTATTATTTATTCGTATATTAATTTTCGTATTTTTAAAATAATGGATATAATTACCCGTATAATTTTCCGTATTATTATTATATACGGAATAAGTATTATTATATCGAATTTAAGGGGGGTAGAAGTATGAAATATTATATTTGTATTATAAAGAGGGTTAATTGCGACCTTAGACGTCTTAATATATATATTATATATTACGTATTATAGGAGTTGGGGAATATTAGAAATAATAATATTATACGTAAGTATTATAACGATATTATAAATATTATCCCCGCTATAATTCGCCTTGAAAAGGTAGGAGTTATATTTAAATAAATTTTTTTTTTTCTTTTAAGTATTTTTCTTCTTTTTACTTTATATTTCTTTCGGATAGGTATAAATTAATATTATATTTTAAGGGCTTTATCGATTTTATTTTCGGGCTTAAGAAGGTTATTGTTTTTTATATTAGCCGCGATAATAAAATTCGCCGTCCTACTTCTTTAGTCCCCAGCCCCTTCCTTCCGGCTTTCGAAACTTTTATAATTTTAGCTCCGGCCCCCGCCCCCCTTTATATCCCTCCGCCGGTTTTCGAAACCCCTTACCGCGCTATTTATCGTTCTACCTTCTAACCCCTCGATATTTTTAAAAATAGCTTTAACCTTAGCCCTACCTTTTAAACCCGCGTTTACGTTATTATATTTACTCCTATAGTTATTCCTTCGGTCTTTTAAGCCCTATTCCTTTAATCCCTCCTTCCCGCCTCCGAAAATATCCTTCTTCCTAATTTCGGCCTTACCCCCCGGGCCTTGGCCCCCCTAATTTTTATTCCGGTTGGCTATTTTAATTAGGATATTATTAATACCCGTTTTACTGAATTAAAAGTAAAAGTAAAGTATTTCCGTAATAAAGACGAATATAAGAAGAAGAAAGAATAGAGGTAAAAAGAATTAAATATTATTATTAATAATAATTTAAAGGTTCCCTAAGTTTTTAGCCCTTATTCGTTTAAGCTACCTAAAGATAATTAAAGAGGAAGATAATAATAATAATAATAATAATAAAGATAAGGATAAGGATAATAAGGATAAGGATAATAAATATAATAAGGAGGATAAAGAGGATGGAGGACTTTTATTTAATTATTAATATATCGATAATACTTTGTCTTTACTTTACTTTTCTTTATTTTCGGGTATTAATATTAATACTTACTATTTTACTTTATATTTATTATATATTTTGATTTATATTCTATATAAATAATACTATATAATATAGATATATTCTTTTTAATCTCGACGCTATTACTAATATTATTAATTTGAATTTTAATACTATTAACTTTAAGGTATTAATACTATCACTATCATTATTAATACTAATACTTTTAATACTTATTAATACTATTACTATTATTATTAATACTAATACTCTTAACACTTATTAATACTATTATTATCATTACTAATATTAATAATTTAAATCTTAATACCACTCTCAATACTATTTCTAGTATTGCTACTCTCAATACCAGTCTCAATACTATTAATACTTATTAATACTGTTACTATTATTACTAATTTGAATTTTAATATTACTTTTAATACTATTTGTAGTATTATTAATATTATTACCCTCATTATTACTATATCGATATAAATTCTATTTTATAAGTTATATTCCTGTAAACTCTATTACCAATCTTAGGTAACGATTAGCTATAATAGTTCTATAGCTTAAGTAGGGGTGAATTATATTTTTATTTATAGGATTAGTCCGGATCGGCCTTTATTTTTAGAAATCCTCGATTCCGTAGATACGACCTTCGACTTTTTAGACCGCTCTTCGACCTTTTAAACCCGCCTTATAAATAAGTATAAAAAAATTAATAAAAAGATTAATTCGAATACTTGTAATTTAATAATGATAATATGTTAATTTGATATAGATTTGACCGACCGACCGACCGACCGACCGTAGTATAAGACCGAGCCCTCTTAAATATAAATTTAGATTGTGGTATAAAAGATAATGATAATTTATTAATTGACCGCTATAGGAGATTGTTTCGGGGGATTTGTTTATAAAGTTTTGTAGTGTAGTAAAGGCCTTGCCTACGAAAAGTTTGCTTGTAGTGCTTGTAAAGGCGTGAGATTAAAGCGTGGGTAAGATGGGCTATCCTTCGGAGTAAGTTTAGGAGACTTGTTCTTTAGAGATTTAGGGTGGGGTCCGCGTTGTTAGTATCTTGAATTCCGAAAAAATCCTTTTTTTTTAATAAATTTTTATAAAATTAAAATAATTTAGAAAAATTTTTTGGAGTTAAAATAATTTAGAGAGAAAGATAATTTAGAGTTGAAATAATTTAGAATTGGAATAACTTAGAATTAGAGTAACTTAGAGTTGGAATAATTTAGAAAAATAATTTAGAGTTGGAATAACGTAGAAAAATAATTTAGAGATAAAATAATTTAGATTAGGAATTTAGCCTTAAAATGCGACCAAATGTTTATACTTTAATAAATTAGAATCCCAGCCCTAAAACGCAACTAAATATTTATATTTTAATAGATTAAGAATCTAATTTTAAAATTATATTATACGATTAAATTTCTAATATTTATAAATTAGAATTTAACTCTAGATTTATAATAGTTACGCTTTAGTAGATTCTACCGGGCGCCCCGGAAGACGATATTTTACTAATTTAGGGGCTCTCCTTTTTAAATTACCCTTAAGAAAATTACCGGTTCCTACCTTTATAATTTTAATAGTCCAGACCGTAGTTTCTATTGAACTATATAATAGTAGTAATGTTATAATTCCTAAAACGGCTTTGAGGATTGTAAAGTAAAGCCTTCGAACTAATTGTAAGACGGCTAGAGTTATTCGTAAAGTAATTCGTGATTTGGAAGGCCTTATAGTAAAAATATTATTTTTAGACCCCCCTTATACCTAAAGTTTCTTTGGTCGAATATAATTACCGTAAGTGCAATTAGGGATTCTGCTTTAAAAATGCCCTCTTTAATTATATATATTCTAATATATATAAATTAAAAGGTAACGAGGATATTATTATTTTCTTTAATAGCCGCCCAACTTCTTCGGTGACCCGTTCCCCGTTATTAGTTTCTATAATTCGCCCGCCTTTAAGAATTTTAATAGTTTAATCCCCTTCGTTAAAAATTAAAATAATTCGTCCCCTATTATAAGCTTCTATAATTCGCCCCGTAATTCCAAATATAGTATTACTAATTCCGGCTCCGGCTCTAGCTCTAGCCCCTATCCCGAACCCTACCCCGGTCTCCGTTATTTTTAAGATTATAACGTATTATTAATTTTGAGAATAAAAGTTTTAATTATTTTTTGTGCCCGCCGTACTTATAGCGCCGCCCTTATTTTAAAATACTTTCTCTTTATTTATATTAATGAATATAGTTATTATTGTCCTTCGATATTGGCTAATAAGAAGAAGGCTTCTTAAATTAATAATATTAGTTGGCGTAGTTATTAAAATACTATATTAGCGAATAAAGTAGAATAAGGAGAAATTATTTATTTCGAAGGCGATAGTTAAGAGACCGAAAGAATTGAAAAGTAACGATTTAGAAAGAAAAAAGTAAAGAATTAATATAATTAGGTATAAGAGCGTTGATAGTTAAAAAAGGGACGATTATAATAGTAGTTAAAAAAAGGTTTAAGAAGAGATTAAACGAGTAAATTATATATTGAAAATACGGCTCTACTACCGAGAATTTAATAATAATAAGGCTTAATAAATTGATTTATATATTTGGGATGCGGTTTAATTTGAGGTTAAAAGATTCAATAATTTAGGAAGATAAAAAGAGAAGAAATAGTATTAAAGTCCGTTTTATATATTAAAATTGAATAAAAGGGGTACCGGATTATCGGTATAGAGAAGCGTTATATTTATAATAATTAGAACGATAAAGTCTGGATATAGTAATTAGAACCGTTCGCGGTATTATTATTTACGTTTAAATTAAAGTAAGTGAAAGTTTAAATAGTAAAGAATAAGGCTCTACGTAGACCTATATATAAATAAATAGACGAACCGAATAGAGGGTTCCCGGGTATACGGCTCTTTTTTAAATAAATGGTAAAATTAGAAGTTTAATAAACCCTGTATATAGAAGTAAAGGGATAAATTAAATAGATAATAAAAATATTAATTATAGTAAATAAAGTACCTTCTATATTATTTATTCTTCTAACTTTTATAGTACTTCCTAATATTAGTATTCTTATAGGGTATGGCGGGTATAGTAGTATAGCCGGGTTAGCGCTATTATATTACTTACCCCCCTATATATAGAAGATTCGTCCGCGAGTTTTATTTTACTTGCGTAAAATCCTCCGTAATCGCTTTAATCCTAATAACTTTAATAATTCGTTGTCGTCGTACTCTTCCTAATCTTCGTTTAATTAATTTATTAACCGTTTGGGCGGGCTTAGGGTATTTAGGTTAATTTCGGGGAATTTTTAAAGAGTTTTCGGGGCGTCTTTAAAATTAGAGGCGGGCTAATACTTTGGGTCGGGGTCTTAGCTTTTCTAGTCTGCGTTGTAGAAGAGTTTGCTATTAATTACCTTAGAGGTATTAATCTTTTCGACTTCCTATTTAGGGTCCTCGTTATTTATAATATTAGCGATAGGACCGGGGTACTTAACCGATTAATTGGGTAACGGGTTATTATTATATTTTTTTAAGCGGTTGGCGTAGAAGAGGTCGGAGCCTTTTTAGCCGTTAGGGAATTCTAGCCGGTAGAAGTACCCTACTTTCTTAATGATCCTATAATAATTGTAGGTATTAGGGAAAACGAATTTATCGTATAGGCCGTATAGTATTGGACTAAAAGCGTTTAATAATAATAATTTTGTTACTTTATATCGAAATTGAGATTTCTCTTTTTTTTGTTGGTTTAATGAGTTTATTCCTCTTATGCCTTTAATATTATTTCCCTAGCGAATTCCGTATAATTATAAATACGTTAAATATATTTTTAAACTTATTCCTTAGTTAGCTATTCGGTCCGGGGGATAGAAGGATCTTAAATCCGGGTTTCTTAATTAAAGGGTATATATATTAGGTAGCCGAATATAGTTTTGTAAAGGGAGGGGTTAGCGCTATTATAATTAGCGGTTTATTAGGAAAGATTATAACCTATACGGCGATATTACCGATTCTCCTTAGAGGTATTAATATATTTAATTTAAAATAATTAGAATTTAAGTTCTTTATTTTAAGAATTTTATAAATTAAATTATTTAGTTTCTTTAAAACGAAGTTATAAAAATTCTAAATAATACGTTTTCTAACTTAAAAAACCATATTACTTACTACGAGTTAATTAAATATATAAAATCCTATATAGAGAAGTATAAAGAGGAAGTTAGTAATTAATTTAATTTTATATATAAATTCGAGACTTAGTGTATTTTTATTAAAGACGAAGACGCCTTCTAGTATAATAAGGCCACGGAGAAATATATCCTAGATTATTATTATTATTTCCTTTAAATAGCCGTCCGAATTAGCGAATCCCTAATTATCTATAAAATAAAAGAGTTAAATTAAGTATTTACCAGTATTATAAAATTCGGCGGAAGGGTTTTAGTAATTTCTTGCCTCCTTCTTTTACTTAGTTGTAATACGCGGCTTATATCTTTTATAAAAATAATATTTATATCCGGATCTACTATATTGGTAATAGTATGCTTTTTCGAGGAAACAGTATTATTATTAAAGATAGATTTGGAAGGGGTATTGGGTATTTTAAAGTCGTTAATAATAGAAAAAATATTTATATTTACGGAAATTCTAAGAATTAAGGGGGTCGGGCTATTATTAATTATAGCGATGCTATTAGCTTTTTTAAAGGAGCGGCTACGGTTACTAGGCGTCTTCTTAAGGGTAGAAATAGGTTTACCAGTATTATTAAGAAAGATTATAATTTATATAGCGGTATTATAAATTCTCCCTACTAATATATTTACTTTATATTTATTTACTATATAATTTAATTTCGCCTTTTTTTAATTATATTTTTATAACCCTTTTAAATGCTAATTTATAAAATTAATTACTATCGTCCTTACCCTCCGGAATATATAATATTATTATAATTATTGTTTAATATTAGTAAACGGCCTCGCGTATTATTATAAATTAAAATAATAATTTCGCTTACCCCCCTTATTTAAACGGAAGGATGGGGAGGGAATAGTAATTTATTAAATTTACTTATTTAAAGAAAATTTATAGCCCCGCGCGACGGATTCTAATTTAGTGGTAATATTCGCTTCCTATATTTATATAGAGAGTATATAGATACCCGGGATTTAGCGTTTAAAGGAATATAGCGACGGATGGTATTAATATTATTAATAAGGCTATATTAGTAATAAAAATATTGCTAATAGCCTATTCGGTTTAGGAAATACCTTCGTTATCTATTACTTAGCGCGCTACGCGCTCCTTTTATATTCACTTAATTTCTAATCGTTTAAATATTAATAATATTTTTATTTTAATAAAGGATTTGCTTAACCCTTTTAAGGCCTCTTTTTAAAATAGTTTTATATATTAAGCGCGGATTAAGCGCGCTATTACGGGAACGGCGTAAAAAGCGTATTTTAATTATTTTTGTAAATTATAGTATTTTTTATTAGTATTATTATTTAGTAGAAGGAGGAGATCCGTTTAACCCTTTTGAAATTTCCTTTTAGAATAACTTTATATATTAGGCGCGCTATCGCGGGAGTAGCGTAAAAAGCGTATTTTAATTAATTTTGTAAATTATAGTATTTTTTATTAGTATTATTATTTAATAGAAGGAGGAAATCCGTTTAACCCTTTTAAAATCTCTTTTTAAAATAATTTTATATATTGGGCGCGCTATTATAAGAGCGGCGTAAAAAGCGTATTCTAACTATTTTTGTAAATTATAATATTCTTTATTAATATTATTATATAGCGGAAGGAGGAGATCCGTTTAACCCTTTTAAAGTTTCCTTCTAAAATAATTTAATATATTGGGCGCGCTACCGCGAAAGCGGCGTAAAAGGTAGACTTTAACTATTTTGCTAATAAATTATAATATTCCTTATTAATATTATTATTTAATAAAAGGAAAAAAGAAGGTAAAGACCGTTTTAAAGTCTCCTTCTAGAATAGCTTTATATATTAGGCGTAGGCTAAACGCCCTAATTATAAATTTAGAAGGTTTTATATTAAATAATATAGGGTAGCGGGGCTATTTGTAGTAGCCGTATTTTATTAAGAGGAATGTCCGCTAATAAGGTAATATTATTACTAATACCTTTTATAGGAACGTTCGCGCTATAACCGATTAAATTTTTAAAATACGGAGTAACCCTCTATAGTATTATATTATTTTAATTAAGTTTAAAAATTACGTTTTCTTAATTAAATTCGCTTAATAGATAGTAATAGCTATTAAATAGCTAAGCTATTAATTTAGGCGATCGCGCTAATTTCTTTTAAGGAAATTTATTAAATTCAATATCGTTAATTATTATATAGAGGTAGTCTCCCTTTACCCCTATTCTAATCGAATAGATTAGGGTCGGTTAATTAAGAGGGCCTTTAATTACTTTGAAGGCGCTATTAGGAAGGCCTCTAATTTATTTTAGGGCGTTATTAGGATAGTTTTTAATTATTCTAATAGCGCTACTATATAACGGATCGGATTTTATTTCCAACCGCTTATTAATAATAGGATTAGAAACATTTAATTTAATATTTATAATAAGATTAATCGTTCGTTCGATATAAATCCGCGTTTTCGTTTTAATTCTAAGCGTTTTCGTAATATTATTAGACGTCCTTCTATCTATTTTAAAAGGTTATCGGCCTTGGTTGGGCCGATAGTATGGCTAATATTTTTARATCTTCTCTACCCTCTTTAAATCCCCTGGATACTTTCCTTCGGGGAAGAAATAGAAAGTACCCCGTTCCCTATACGAACGGCTATTAACCCGGTAATAGCGCCCTTTAAAGCCTTTTTAAAGCCGATTATAAAATTTACTATATTTAAACTGTCGGCCATTTTACTACGGTTAGCGTAATTGGGCTAGGATTTATTAAAGTTTAATTTCGATAAGCTATAGTTGCCTTTAGTTTTTTATTTTAGTATTTTAATAGGTTGCTCCGTCTTCGGCTCTAAGTGTTTAATATGTTTAGGGATTTTTACGGATTAGGGTAGTAGTTTTTAAAGCCTTTAGTTTTTAAAGATATTTATTTTCGAAGTTAGGGTATTTGGAGTAGGAGGTTAAGTATTTAATATATTTAAGGATTTTTACGGATTAGGGTAGTAGCCCTTAAAGCCTTTAGCTTTTAAAAATATTCGTTTTCGAAGTCGGGGTGTTCGGAGTGGGAGAAAACCTAGTAGGCTCGCTATATTTTAACGCGGTATAAAGCTAATAGAATTACGGAGGATTATTTATATAAAAGAAGGAAGAGAGTAATTAGCGGCTTTTTAGAGGAACGAGAGAAAAATTAGTAGGTTTACTATATATTAATGCGGTAAAAACTTAATAGAATTATAGAAGACTATATAGAAGAAGGAGGAAATTTAAATCTCGCTAATATTAATATTATTATTTTTAGTAGTAAGAATATTTAGGATTAAGTAATATAAAAGAAAAAAAAGCCGTCGTCCGTAAGTAATATATAGGTAAATAGGAAATAGAAATCGGCCGACGTTCGTATAAAGAACGGGTATTAATTATATATAAGCGAAGTTAGTTAGATAGAGGTAAAGTATTTAAATTGGATAATATAATTATATTTCCGCTATAAAAGTAAGAGGTAGTATTTATAGAGGTTATTTTCGAATAACGGGCCGGGCTATATTATTAAATTGGTTATTAAAAGCCGTATAATTTAGGGATAGTTGTATATATATAAAGGAAATCGGTTATATATAATCGTTTATCGCTTATTGTTCGAAAATTAGTACTTACTTTAAAAGTACGCTAATTATTAAAAGAAGTATTATTTAGGGGCGGTTATTCGTATATAAAGGAAGTCGGTTATATATAATGGAAATCGGTTATACGTAATCGATTATCGTATAAATAATCGGTATTTAAATATGAAGGCCGTTAAGATCTAATTTATAAATATTAATTAATTAGTCGGATTGGGCGTAATAACGATTAATTACGACGATTATTTAGTAAGTAAACGGTATTAAAAAAAAAATAGTCGATTGAGTAGGGTTGAAGTCGATTATATAGAAGTGAAGGCGCGTACGTATAATTTAGGAAAGGATTTGTAGGTTTGGATAAAGGAGAAGGTACTTTAAGAAACGGTAATTCTGAAAGGTATTTTTATATTAATAGGAGTTTATTCGGAATAAGAATAGCGTTATTTATAGTTTCGGTTCGTAGTAATAATTTATAAATAAAGGCGTTAGTAATTATATATATATTCTTAGTTTCTAAAGCGTATTAGAAGGGAAACGGAAAATTTTATATAGATTTTGCTAGGACCGATGCTACTTATAATATTAATAGCGTTAGCTGTATTAGCGATAATAACTTTACTTATAGTATTTTCCACTTAAGAGATATCGTTTATAATAATATTAATATTATTACCGTTACTGTTACTAGTAGTAGTACCGTCGATAAATAAAGAAACCGGTTTAAAATTAGTTACTGTAGTGGTAGTGGCGGGCTTACTAATAAGAGTAGTAGCTATTAATTCGGCCTTTTATTTAATAGTAAAGTGTTTGCAAAGAATAGCCTTTTTCTTCGTAGGGGATCTCTTAAAGAGGGTAGCGTTAGGGTCCTTTACTTTAGCGGTAGTACGATTATTTTTAGAATTGGCCTTAGTGAGCGTCTTGGGAGGTTGTTATTTTAGGTAGCGATATAAATAAGTTTGAAAGCTTCCTTGGCGGTTGGCGGTTATTGTCGGTGTCCGGTATGATAGCTGTGTTGGTGTGATAATGGGATTGCGGTTGTGTTGATATTTTGTAGTACGAATATAAGTAGAGGTAGTGTGCGAATTGCGAAATATTAAGTTAATTTAATGGAAATGGAAAAGTATAAATGTAATAGTTTAGTACGGGATATCGCCCGCCTTCCTGCCGCCTTAACCAATTTATTGCTCGCTTATGCCGTTATCCGGGACGGGGGGTAACGGTTGATTCCTTTAATGCGATTGATATTCAACTAAAAGTTTAGCTAGAAGTCTAATAAAAATAGTTCAATTAGAAGTCTAATTAGAAGTCTAATAGAAGTTTAATTAGAAGTTCAATTAAAAGTCTAATAAAAGTTCAATTAGAAGTCTAATTAAAAGTCTAATTAGAAGTCCAACTAGAAGTCTAATTAAAAGTCCAATTAAAAGTCCAATTAAAAGTCTAGTAAAAGTTCAATTAGAAGTCTAATTAGAAGTCTAATTAATAATAGTTTAATTAGAATTAGAAGTTTAATTAGAAATCCAATTAATAGTAGTTCAATTAGAATTATAAGTTTAATTAGAAGTTTAATCGGAAGTTTAATAAAAAATTTAATTAAGAGTTCGAACGATACTAATGGGGGGAAAATATTAATAAATTAATTATTCGTATAGCGTCGAACAGATATTATAGTATAAATAATTTAAAAATACCGGAAGTTATAAAAAAAATATATAAATACGAATTATTAAACTAATATAATATTATTATAAGAAGTAAGAAATAGACGATATTCGAAAATACCTAAAATATATTTTAATATAATATTCTAATTCTATCCTAGTTGGCGGGAGCCAATTTAGCGATACCCTATAGTAGATTTTGTTAAATAATGCTATACGTAGGGTGGAATATAGTATTAAAGAACGGGGATAATTTATTTTTGGAAGTACGATGAATTAAATTATTGTTATCTTATTTAGAAGGGGGTAGTAAACGGGCGGCGGATTGGGAGTTAGACGAAAAGTAACCTCTTTAAAACGTTGTATAGCTTCCGCGGCGATTATAATTATTTATAAATACGTTTCGCCAATAAAATATTAATAATATACTACTACCCGGAAGATAGCGTTAGAAGGGAATTAATACGCTATTAACCGAATCCGGTCGATTAGCGTTAGAGGACCGGCTTCCTTAATAAAATATCGACGGCGTAACTTTAAATATTAATATAAAATCCTAAACTAAGACCGATGTAATAAAGGTAATTAATACTCCCGCGATAATAAGTATAACCGAAGCGTCCTTAAATAGATAGGGCGACGTATTTTTATTAGAAGGGCGTATAGAAAGAATATCCGGCGGTAACCGAATAAACGAATTCGCTTCTATATACGCCTCGAGCTTAAAATATATAATAAAATAATAATTATAATAAATAGATTTTTTTTTACTAAAGTAAAGCTAAGGCTAAGAGGATAGTTAAAGTAATAAGGGATATATAGTATTAGGAATAATATTTAATTAAGTATTAATGTTATTAGAAGAAGACCGTTCGTACCGGAATATCGAATAAAAAATATCTAAATTAAATAAAAACGAGGGCGTAGAGGTATCGATACGTAAATAGGCGACTTTATATAATAGTAATGGATCGAAGAGGTCTAGATTTTATAAATTTAATTTACTTAACCCTATTCGCCTTAATAGGGATATTATTCTAATAAGAACCGCCGGATATTCTTTAGGAAAGATTAATTAAATATTTATAATAGTATATCCTATATATTCCGGTTTATAGTTAAAATAAAATAGGTATTTAAAATAAGGGCGTATAAAGTATATAACCGCTAGCGGTTAATTGGTACTCTTAAGTTAAAGATAAATAACGATTTCGAACTACTTATATTTAGCGGACTAATATATAAAGAAGAAGAACGACCCCTATTATAAACGGTTACCCGATATATAAAACGGAATAAGATTATTACTAGAGTTACTACGGAAATAACGAAGTTATATAAAAATTTTATCGATGTGGAACCTAATCTACTTCTACGTAGGTCGACTATATTACGTTTGTAGTAATAGGAAGTTATTTAAGTCGTATTCGAAAATAACGGGATATTTATTACGAGGATTAAAGGAATAGAAGACGGTATCGTTAAATTTCTATAAATAATATAATAATTAATTTATAGAGAATACTAGAAATGGAGTAGTATTATATAATACGAATTGTAAAGTCGGTACGATCGGTATAAAGCGGTTAGTATATATGATTTATCGCGGCGACGGAACGGGGATCCGATTAATATTAGTAATTCGTAAAAAAGTATTTAGTATACTAAATTTATTCCGGCGGTAATAAATGAACGTTAAGCCTAATAGAAAAGTAAAGATAAGATATACTTTTAAAGTAAATTAGTTAATTAATTTGACCGTAAGTTTTCTAAATTCCGAATCCGACTATACGAACGAATAGTTTTATATAGAAATACGAACCCTAGGCTAATTTAGTATAGGGCCTTTAATATATTAATATAATAAAGGAAGATATTATATAGTTGAAAATTGGAGACCTGCCCGAAGTATAATTATTATTCACTTTTTAAAGAATAGAGAAAAAATAAAGGAAGGGGCATATAAAGAGTTAATTAGGGGTTGCCGGATAGGACGAATAGTTTCACCTAAGTTAGGTGGGATAAAACCGAAACGAATTATAATATTAAAACGCGAATTATATACCTTATCGATACTATTAATAATTGTAGAAAAAAAAGGAGTTTAAGAGGGTACGAAAAATAAACGGGAATAAATTTAATAATTAATAGAAGAATAGGAATTAATAGTATTTATAAGCTTAATAGCCGGAATATAAGGTATAATTAAGATATAAGCGGGTAAATAATTAAGCGGTAGTTAAGAATCGGCCGGAGTATAGAGGAATACCGCGGCTTCGATTAAAGGGATAGTGTAATCGGTATTATAAAATATAGTATAATTTCGAAAACTATATTAATTAGTAGTAAAGGGTAGGATTAGGGCGATTATTTAAATAAGCGGTTATATAGTATAAATATTACCGAGAAGAATATATATAGAAGAGGGATAATTTAAAACCTAAATAATACCCTTATTAGTAAAATACGAATACGAACCCTAATTTAATATTAGGTTCCGCTACCGCTATATTTAGTAAGCTAGTAAAATCCCGATATTAGACGGGATTGGTAAATATATAACCGTGGCAATGCTACTATAAGTTTTCCTATAGTACTAATATTAATAAGATATATAGATATAAGAATACGACTTTCGTTATAATCCGTTAGTTCCCTCCTCTTTTTTTTTCTTTTTTCGATGGCGCCGAGACCGTACTGTAGCTTACGAAGTAATAACTAATAATAATATAATAATAATTTAATTATAATTTAATAAAATATATATAAAGAAGGTTATAACGGTCGATATCGTAATAATTACTAGGTAACGAGAAAATAAATATTAGAGAATTAATACGTTAAGGTTCGTATTTATCCCCTTAGCGCTATTGATGGAGCAAATGTATGATTATAGTTTAATGTATAAATTTCTATTGTAAACGCTCTTATAAATATTTATAAAATAATTAGCTATTATTATATTATATCCTATAATACTTACGACGGGCGGTATTAATAATATATATTTATATTATATTAGCCGTATTAATAGGTAATCGTTGTAAACGGACCGGTTAAAGTTTAAATAAGTATTTAAGGATATAGTGTATAAATAAATTTAAATATTATAAAATATATCTATTGATTATGGAAATACCTATTCGAAGGTAGATATAACCGAAGATATATTATACGGAACGAACGTAGGGGTACCGAAGTGCCGAAATAAACCGGATTTAGCGGCGATATAGGAGTAATTTAGTTAAATAGGGGAGAAGAAAGATAATTAGCCCTAGTAATAGGTCGGTAGACGCGGACGAAAAATATTAGTCGAATACCTATATATAATTCGGCTAAACGAGACCGAAATTAAGCCTAGCGGTCTAGTATTAAGTGGTTGGAATAAAAAGGAATAATATATCGACCCTATAGACGCGAATCGATTAGATAGAGACGAAATACTATTTTATAATAATATTCTACTATACTAGCCCTCGAACGGTAAGAAAAAATGCCTTTATATTAATATTTTAAATTCTTAAGAGCGCTACGAAACGTACGTCCCGCCGAATATAAATAGAGGTAAACGACGATCGACTAACCGATATAACTAATTAAAAAAACGCTATAAATATTTACCGCTATACGGATAATATTAAAGTATCCCGATTAAGGACGTCTAGGATTTAGAGCGATAAACGAATATTAGATATTATATTTAATATTTTAATAAACCGATAGTAGCCCCCCTAAACCTATATTAAATAAGTAACTATAATTATTCGTCGGGATATAAATATAATTATCGATTATATTTCTATAGTATAAATTTAGAACGCGTAGCGTATAAAAGTAGAAGTATTAGTATTTCGGTTAAATTAGCCGGGCGCTTTTATATTAAACGTTTAAAGGGGCGATTAGTAATTAAAGTATTAAGGACGGGTCGTTTGGAGGCTTGTTTTAACGTTATTAGGCCCGCGATTATATCGACGGCTTAGGCGGATATAATACGAATTTGGGGTTGTATAGAACGTTTAAGCGTATTAGCGGCTTAGGAAAATAGAAAAAGAAATCGGGGTTATATAGGGTATTTTAATATTTTAATAGTTTAAGAAAATAAAGAAAGAAGTCGGGGTTATATAGGGCCCGTTAATGTATTAATGGCTTAGGCGGATAGAGGGAGAGGTTGGGGTTGGATAGTCGGTTAGCGAAGAATTATTTTTCGTATAGAAGTCGATTATTATTAATTATAATTGCCCTAACCGTATGTAAATTGCGAGCCTAGACCCTATATTAATATGGCCGAACGTATAGTATTACCCTCTATATTTCGAACGGTATAATTATTTTAATTATAAAATTTAGAATCGGCGGTATTAAGGTCCGCTAAAGGAAGGTTTCGTTCGTAGCTAGATTAAACGCGCCGCGAATTTGTAGGAATACCAATTTTCGAACGTCCTATAGGTCCCAACGGCTTTACTTTCGTAGCTTTCTTTTAATTATATTTATAATCCCTCTTATTTGTGTTGGCGAGCGGGTTATAATTATTACGTTAGGGATATTTAGGGACGCCCTTCTATATATTTAAAATATTAAGAAGTAAATTATAGGCGTATTATATTATATTAGAACGAAGAAGAACGAAGGGATAATCTACCGGGTATTAACTATATCCGTTTTTATATGCTAAAAATAATTATAGTTCTCGGGTATTATTAATATTATTTTATTACTAGCCATCGCCTAACGGAGGTCGTGGTTATAAGGTAGACCGAATTACTTATGCATAGATTTAGTATAATCCGGTAGGGGCCTTTAATTACGGGCAAATTTACGCGCCCGTTAATGCTCTGCGACGATTTTTTTTAGGCCTAACGGGTAAATTCGTATTTTGCATTCGCCCAACTAATCTATTTTAATATAATTGCGCTATAACTTATTGTATGTAACGCTATACTATTCCTCCTATTATTTACGCCTTTATTTATTAAAGATCTTAATCGCTTAATAGAGTTCCTAAAGGCCAATTTTCTTAAAAATCCCGGACGATTTAAAAACGCCGTTAATAAATTTATTAGAGGACGTTATAATTTGCTTAAAGTTATAATATTTTGAAGTATAATATATATAAAAATCCTCCCGGATAAGTTATAATAATATTTTAATATAATTGAATAAGGGCTGCTATAATATAAACGTACGCTATAAGAACCTTTTTACGGTCTCTAATTCCGTTTTTATATAATTATACGCTATTTTCTTCTATACGTTAAAGAAACCTAAGTAAAAATTGGTTAATTTTATTACGTTCTAATATATACGAACCGGTTAGAAATGTATTGGTACGAATATCTTTTTCGATTTCGTTAAAAATATATAGTATCGCTTATATAATTTCCCTAATTTTAGGCTTGGCGTTATTCTAATATATTCGTTTAAATTTATCGTCGATCGTATTTTAAGTTTCTTTGCGTTTATATTACCGCTATTTGGTCTTTTCTATTATAGGCGGCTCGGTTTAATTTTATATATAGGTACGGTCTTAAACGGTTGAATTTATAAATACTTTAAAAGTTAGCGGGATTTATTTAAATTAGATTTATTTAATTATATTATAATTAATATAATAAATATACTACTACTTAATAACGGTAGGAAAATATTTTTTAAGACCGTTAATTAGTTTTTAATCGCCGTTAATAATAAATATATAGGGAATTAATATATTAAATTTCTAGTAATACGCTACTAACTATTCGGTAAAGAAATTATATCCGATGTGGCTTTTGTAATATAGTAATGTTTAAAATACGGGTAGCGCTACTAGTTTAATAGTCGTCGTAACGCTAAGGATAAGGGGAAATTTAAATTTATTCGTATTATTCGTAGTATTAATAGTAATATAATTTAGATTATTTAATAATACGCGCTTTTAATTATTATTTATTTAAAAAGCCTATTGAATCGTTTAGTATGTATTGTCCGCCTAATTAATTTCGTAAAATATAGTATTTAGGGAGTCTTTTACGTCCTGGATAAAGTATTAGGTATTAATAAAGCCGGTTTACTATTTTCTTTTCTATTAAGCGCGTATATTATTATAGTCCTTATTGATTAATTTATAATTTTTATATTCCTTACGCGTAATAAAGCGAATATTCTTTATTTATTCGTTATACTTTTAATATATACGTTCGATTGCGTCTATAACGCCGCTTTTAATAGTATATACTATACGAAAGGGGGGACGTTTAAATATATTACTATTATATAGATGTCCTAAATACTACGTTAGTATAATAGTAGAAATGGATAAAAATCCGTACGGTATCGCGATATAAATTACCGAATTTATATTAAACCGTTGGTTTAAATAAATCGGCCGACGTAGGTCGACCCGGCTATATATAGCCGAATATAATAATTATATATAAATAGCTAGTATATAAATAGGACGCGGGTAAATAGAGTATTTTAATATACTTTCGTATTATAAATTAATAGCCGTTACCTTCTAGCCTTAAAAGCCGACTTTATATTCGATATTAATTCTAAAAAGATAACCTAGGGTATAGCGGTAAATACGTAATTACCCTCTCCCGTTTATATTAATATACCCTTTCTTACGCTTTTCCGCTTTAAAATATACGAAATTAATAATTTAGGTATTATTCCGAATTTTATTACGTAATATTATAGGGACGAAACTATACTTCTTTTTATAATTAAATAATTAATTATGCTTATTTTAGAGCGAAGGGCTAATATTAGAAAATACCGGTTCTATTGTAGGAACGGACTAAGAGGTATATATTAATATAGGCGGAGTTAGGCCTTTATTTTTATAGGTTATTAAAAAAGCGCCGACGATATAATCGTCCCTAGAGCCGTCTATTATATAATATCCGTTTATTTTAAGGGACGTACTATTTTAAAGAGAATAGTAAGAAGGATTTAAAGATAGGGTAATATACGAACTTTTGTTATAATCGGTTATAGAAGCGATTTTGACTATATCGTTATCCGTAAGGCTATTTAGAACGGAGGATTCGTTTATTCGAATAAGGTTGAATTCGGTAGTATTTTCTTCTATTTCAACCGGGTAATTTTAACGAGGAAGTTACTATTTATCTTCCGTTCTAATATTAAAAGTAAATACTTCTCCGTATTTATAAATATAATTATTATCCGGACTATTATCGCTTACTTTAAAGTAGTCCGGTTTAATAATTAGATTATTTCTCGGATAGACTTCGTATTATATATATTCGTTTAAAGAAGAGTCTATACTAAAATAATCTTCTTTATCCGTTTAATTAATATAATATACTGTATAATTATCTATATTAGTTCTAGCGGGTAGTTCGGGGTATATTTCCGCCTAATCGTTTATATTTAAATTAGAGGCCGTTGCGAAATAATTTACTTCTTTTTTTTAATTGATTTAGCGTATTATATAATTATTTAGGTCGGTCGCAATATTAAATTCGGGATATATTTCGGCCTAATTATATCCGTCCAAATTAAAATCCGATCCGATATAATTATATTCTTCTTCTTAGTCGTTGTAGTATATTGTATAGTTATTTATACTAGTTCTATTAAAGAAATCGGGATATATATTAGGATTAGGGTTCGTAAATAACGTAGTAAGGGGAGAGGGAGATAAATAATAGGAGGTAGGAAAAAATATTTGGGATATAGAGGAAGGTATTATTAAAGTTTAATTTAGTACGATATTGTAAGAGGAAACCTATTTAAAATATTAATAAAGAATATTAGGTAAAGAGTATATAGATTAATATAATATAATAATAAACCGGGTAAATTATTCCTCCTATTATCGAAGAAATATATTTTAACTTTTAAATAGTTCGGGCTATAAAAGTTCTTTAATTATATAATAAGGGATACCTAAGTATAATGTACCTAAAGAAGTATTATAATAATAATATTATAACTAAATTCGTTAGAATATAATAATAGCGTAGTAAATATAAGTATTTATTACTACTTATTTAAATTATTAAATATAATATTAACGAAAATATAGACTATATGTAATCGTATATAATATACTTTATAAATTCGTAAATATTAATATTAAATATCTTACTTTAATTACTAAGCTATTAGTTAGTAAGAGTTTAGACCGGTACGAAGATTCGTATAATACGAGGTACGATAATTAGACTTCGTTATTGTAAATATATTTACGAAACCTACGTCAAACTGTAGTTAAATATATTAATATAATATGCCCGTGCCATCTAATCTATTACTACGGTAACGACGAATAATGCGAGGGCGAGGGTGGCTAGGAGGAAAGGTCTATTAACGTATATAGACTAGGTTGGGGTAATACGGTTATATCCTATACAGAGAAGCGTATCGTAATGTATAAAAATTACGTTGGAGAAGTAGGGTTGGAATATAGCAGCTGTAACACCTGCGGTGCCGTGTTCTGAGCGAATAATAGGGGTATTGGAAATAATACCCAATTAGATGGATCGGGATTCATAGATGCATCCGGATCTTACAAAGGGGCCGTTCCTGTTCGTCAACCCGACTTGTGTCCTCTGGTTTGTGAGCATTGACAGACCAAGTTGCGCGGATGCGAGTCATATGAACCATGAACGTCTGAAAGACCTCACGAATGAGTTGAAGCTGAAGACAGCCAGTGAGGGTGACCAAGACAATTTCCCGTAGTGCAAAACGGAATGGCGTCAAAGGCGGGAACTTGTCAAGCCCGGGAAGCGCCCATGCTTTTGCCATGATTAAGATGGGGTAAACCAATAAAAGCAATGGCAGGGGTATGAAATTCTAGCCTGAAGATAGCGACGTCCCTCGTTTTCTTGCTCTCTTCAATTTTTATGAAAGCCGGCGTGGGTTTGACTGGCCTTCATGTTGAACCACGTAATGGAATGGCACAGTTAACAACCGCCGTGCGGCGCTTCTCAAGACATGACGAGAACGGAAAGACGACATGCCATGTAGTGTGACAACGGGAGCACGGAAGAGCATGAGTTCTCCTGACCCTCAACAATTCAAGGTTTCTCCTTATCCTGCCATGGGTAGGTGAAATGGGTATTGAAGACACGAGAGAGTCCCAAAGGCCGTTCCATCCGGCAGCCACCGCGATCTCAGTCACAGCGGCGCGAAGTAGATCTTGCACCATCTGATCGTGATGATGTGCGTGGAAGCGCCGGCCTCTCTTCCAGATGGCATCAATGGCCGGCCGGTCATCCGAAAAAGAAAAAAAACATAACGGGAGTTGTGTGACTTTTTGCGCATCAGGGAAGCGCCCACTGCGACTACCCACTATGCATGCAACCGTCCGAGCGGAACGGGCTGATAAAAGTCATTTTTGACAACAACAAGGAACCAGACTTTGCTTGACTGAGGGTCAACTGTCTTTCGAGGTTGCTGTTGCCATTGTCATGATGTCTTCAATGAATTCGGGAGAAGTGACTGCTCAAACCATGAGAAGCGGCTTCATCTATCGACACCATGAATCAGGATACATGTATGTTCCGTGGATGACTGATTTCGGAAACTCCATCAGTTCGTCAGCGGATCGATCTCCGAAACATGTTTCGCTGTCCAGTAAACGGCTCATCAAGCTCTATCCCTGTTAACCCATATAGACATTTGATCGGTTGCCAAGCTATACGATCGGAGTGCATTCTTCTAGATTATTAGAGTTGAGAGTTCCTCTTCAAAGACAAATGACTAACACATCACTTCCGACCTACTCTCAACGGCACCTACCTCTTTCTACGACATAACTCAACGGCTGGATAGCCACAACCCGCAGTCCCATAACTTCAAAGACTTAACAGAAATCTTCCTTAACATCTTCCCTAATTAATTCTCTCTAACCTCTCTCCAGCCCCTTTCCATACCCAGACTTCGGTCCCGTCTTCGTGGATACCTACCCCTTCGTTGCCTTGAAGGAATGGAAACGTCACTCCCAGGACGGAGAGTTCGCAAAGAGTAGAGATTTCATAACGGTTGAGGGAGTCCGGAGCAAAACGATAAACGCGATCGACATTGCTCAAAGTAGAGAAAATGGAAGCCGACGCAGAAAAAAGAAGAAGAAAAGCAAAAAGCTCAGCTGCCCAAGCCAGGAGTTGAACCCGAGCCAGCTGCATACCTACGAAAACACCACGCGTTTTCTGGCTTCCAGCACACCTACCACGTCAGCTACTGGGAGTTGTTGGAAGGTCTGAACTTGGGGCTTATATAGTCCCAGTGAAGGTCCTGCCGCTGGAAAGCTGGGGATCTTGCCTGTGAGTGTCGACCCCGAAGGTAGGTATTTGTTTGAGACTCCGGATAAAATCATTAGAGGGAAGACTCTTTGTGCTTGCCGTTGAGGTACACTCCGATGTGTGTGTTGCTACCGGCATCCTGACAGTTGAGGACGTTGAAGATTTGGACATGCTTGCTTATTAGTTTATCCACCGCCCAGCTGTGAAATAGTCGGGCGGTCGGGGTAGAGTAAGGACTCGTAGCTGAGAGTGGCCTGAGGTGAGAAGAGGTTAATCAGAGTAATGGTGTCATTGTTGTTGACTGCTTGGACGAATTGTGATATATGGGGGGAAAATGTTAAGGGCCTCCATCGTAGCCGAGAAACCAAACTTGGCTTGTTCAGACCCAGACGCGCTCAACTTGAAGCTCCTCGCCCCGCCTTCTTGAAGCTCTCCGCATTCATACCGTCATCCCCTGAAGTGTCGTAAGATTTGTTCAAGTATCATCGAGGTAATCACACTTGGTATCGGCCAGGCCTAATCATGGGCAGCAGGCTTGTTGACTATCAAGCTTCACCATGGCATTGAGCCTCATCGACTGTACCCCGTGAAACTCATCGTGAAGATGAGTTGCCATCTCATGAACAGCAGCAGAGCTTGTAGCGGACGAACAGTGAGGACCTTGATGTCTGGATTGTTTGGTGTTGTTGGTGACGTTTTCGATGAATCTCGATGCTTGCCCCTGGTGCCGGTGGTGGAGCTTATCAGCTGTCAGGGCCGCAGATAAGGCCCCCCACTTCTCCACTTTGACGGGTGCGGATCGTCTGAATGATGATGTGATTGGCCGGTGTACCCCTGAACGCAGAAGGCTCTCACCCGATGCTACTGTTTCTGCCATAGCATGTTAAGGATTTGCCCCTACACCAAAGCAAAACACTATCATGGTCACCGGCGCAACCGCAAGGCAACCCAAACCAGGAAACACATGAACCAGCTCCCCGTTTCTCAACCCTGAATGACAACATTCGATCATACTTACAGAACGATACTAGCTTCGGCATAGCCCTTTGATCTACACGCGTATTCAGCAACACCTTTTTTCGACCTTCTCGTCGCTTGACCTTGGTTCCTCAGCTTCCCGGATTTAGCGGTATCGTCCGATTGCTTTAGAGGCATCCGTCATTGTTCCCGTCGGTTATCGTCCAGCTGCGCAACCTTCGAATCCGATCCAGGATAACATCAAAACACGACACCAACTGACTGCACAACAACCCGCTCGTCCCTTCTCTCTACAGCACACGCACATCTACAAGCACGTTACGCATCCCCATCCGACGGGAGACAGCAACCAAGCCCGCGCTCTCGCCGATTGCATGCTTCGCGGCTCTAGCTAGCCTCGCTCAATGGTGGCTAGGTCACCGCCCACGCCATACACACCAAGGCCCCGAGGAGTTGCGAAGCGCATCGAATGAATGCAACCTCTAAACCCATTCCTCAGCGCTTTCGCCAAGAGCCCTTATCTCGCCCAGTGCTCGCCCCCTCAGCAGCACATCCTCCTTGTCCCGACCACCGATGTCATCCTTGACTCCCGCGACACCGAGACGGGCGCGCCCTTGTCCGCTTCCGTAGCCTCCGACGAGTTCATCGGAAGCCATGTGCTGCGCATCCTTCCGCCCAAGGGGGGGCCTGGCGCGGGAGCCAAGGAACCAGCGCAGAATCTCCGTGAGATGAAGGGCAAACCCAAGCTGTACAGCACCATCAATGGCAGGACCATTGTCATCAAGGACAACTATGTCTACAGCAACAAGGGTACCGAACGCCTCCCCGAGCTCCTCAACTGGGGAATTGTTGCTAACTATTCTCTGTAATAACAGGATTCAAGGCCTTAGCCCAAGCCAACCTTCTTCACGACGCCCTCTGGTACCCCGATACTCTCGAGCTCAAGCAGTTCCTGGTCTACTTCATATCGCGCCCGCTGGTCGGATCATGGGAGGAAGTCAAGATCACTCCAGCTATACTGCCGCCCGAACCGAGCACCCGTCCCAAACCTATAGCAGCTGCGTCGGACGCACCGAAAAAGAAGGACATCAGGAGCTTCCACGAACTCCTCAATCATTTCCCCGCCATTGCAAGGCAGATGCAAAATGGTCTCGAGAAGCTGTTCCGCGAATTCACCCTTGTAGTCGAACGACCGTTACCGCCCCCTCCCTCCGCGAGCGTCATCCCTGACCCAGAGCCCATCAATGGGCCCATTACGCACGCGGTTCGAAATGTACGATCGAACAGTACGGGAAGCATCAGCTTCACGAGGAATTCGAATGGTGATCACTTGACCGAAAGTATATACAGCCAGGATGACGAGGACATTATGAGGGTGGCGTTGGAGACCGCTGTAACGTCAGCCATTGACCTTTTTCAAAATGTCGATAAGCAACAATTGTCTCTGCTGGGCGCAACTACCGACTTGACTGGACCGGTTGTCGAACGTATGATTGAACGTTATGTTACGGAAAACGTACACTACATGTTGTTCCCCCGCTTGACGACGCTTCGACGGCCGGATGATCTCGAACTAGAGGCCAAGATTCGACAGATGGATAATATCGATATCTCCCAGCTAGGAATTGTCATGGACGGTGGGTCGCGAGCAAAACGCGATCTCATCTCTCGACTGGGGCGTGCGGTGGACGAGTTCCGGAAAATGACGAACGCTAGCTGTCCGCAGGAGATGATGGAAATCCTTCTTTCTACTGCCAAGGCAGCAACGCAGCTCGCCCTGCCCGAGCTTCCACAAACGCCAGGGCCAGCTTCGGAAAAGCCCATTCTGACCATCAACGCTGATACGCTAGTATCGCTGCTATTGTATGTTGTCATCAAAGCTCAGATTAAGCACCTCCAGGCGCGTCTGAGCTACGTTCGACACTTCATCTTCATTGATGATGTTGATAGTGGCGAGATCGGCTATGCGCTCAGCACCTTCGAGGCTGTTTTTGCGTATCTTGACCGTGAGTCCGGCGGGCTACGGAGAGCCAGTCGTCGGAACAGAGCCCTTTGGGACGCGGTATCAAAAGGCGACATGGTCGAGCTAAAGAAGATTATGGAACCAGAAACATATGCCAGCGATGACGCTCATTATGCAGTTCAATCTCGGCCCTCTTCCCGCAGGGCATCGGGAAACGACTGGAACTTTGCAAATGGGGGTTCAAGTCTGTCTTCAACGACCTTCTCTGTATCGGAGCGTTTCTCTCAAGGTTCTGGTCTCAGTCATGTATTTCCATTCCAGGACGGAGCAACTGACGATATCGATATCGATCCTTTCGAGGCCGAACCATTGCCTCTGCCAAAGAAAGTCAAAAGGGTATCAATGGACACTCGAAGTTTGTCAATGTCGAGTAGCTCTGAAATCTCGTTCAGATCTAGGTCCGCAAGCATCGCCACGGCATGGACGGGTGGAGTTGAAGGCGACACTAGTATTGAACGCCTCGCCCAGACCACAGATGCGCTTGGGGAGTCAGTACCGATGATGGCCATCCAAAACGGCCGTGTTGAGGTCTTGGAGTACCTCTTGTCACTGAGCCAGTATTTTCCTGCCCATGTCCTGCTGGAAGATCAGAACAACGCCGGCACAACCTTGCTGAGCGCTGCAGTCCAGTTAGGTGAAGCCAAAGTCATCAACATGCTGTTGAACCTGTTCCTCGAGTCAACGCCGCGCGATCAACTTGGAGAATATCTCGCCATACAAGATACATGGGGTCGTAGTGCTGCGCATTACCTCTTCCACGCTCCCTTCCTAATAAAACTCATAGGCGAAATGCTACCCTGGCGCCAGAAGGACAAAAACGGACAGACACCGTTGTTCGCGTTATGTCGGTCGTATGATCATGCCAACTACTCTATCATGGTGGAGGAGGGCCTTGATTTTGCTACAAGAACTCAGGGTGATGGTCAACCGCTGCATCTGGATGATCATGTCGATGCCAAGGGCAATACCCTTCTGCATATCATCAACGACCCGAAGCTTGCGTTACGAATCCTGCAACATTGCGATGTTGACGTCAACGCCACAAACGAAAAGCGGTTTACTCCCTTGATGCTGGCCAGCAAGTATGGGCGTTTCGATATGGTTCGGGTCCTCTTCGGGGATCCTCGCGTCGACGTTGCGGCCAGGGAGCTTCGAGGTTTGACAGCCGTGGAACTGGCCAAGGACGACGAAGTCCGCAACAAGATCGACGACCTCACCTTGTTCTCGCTCATACCAGGCTCCGACTCACGCACAACAGGTGTGGTACGGTCGTATTTCGTCGAGGATACATCCATCCGCTTCGTACTGAAGTCGGGGGCACCCGTCGATCGGTATAGCTATGCCGTAACGACCTGCCGTCGATCTCTGACGGACTTTGAGCACCTCGTTAAGTTACTGGAGATAGAGAACCCTTCATCATGGATACCGTCTCTGTCGGAATTGCGATCCCCGACGCAGATTCTGTCCAGGCCAAGCCGAGCGGTGCTCAAGGATCTCCAGATACGTATGGATTGGTTCTTGCGAGTGCTCCTGGCGCATCCTACGTTTGCTACTCATGAGATGCTATGGGAGTTCTTCCTGGTGCCTGACTTGCAGCTTGACATGATGGCCGAACGGAGTAGACTCAAAGCGGAAGCGCTAGCGGAGAAAATCCATGACGAGATGGAACCTGTCATAGACCTAAGGGAGGTTGAGCAGTTTGTCGACCATGCTCGTGATATCGTCAGGAGCGTGCACTTTTCTACGAGGAGTGTGGCCCGGAGGGCGAACGTGGCCGGGAATGTTGCCATGGGTAAGTCATTTCCCTTCATAGACCTCTCGAGACATCGAACCCCTTACTAACAGCTCCCCCAAAACAGACCTCTACGACGCATCCCAACTCCTCCACCGCGCCCTCACCACCTTCCCCTTCCTCCCCTCCTCCCAYCTCACCGCCATGGAACTCTACGTCCGCGCCCTCGCCCCACCGCAAAACTCGCCAACAAACCTTTTCTTCAACGCCTTCCTAACCCTCCACTTCAACGTCGAAGCCATCCTCCGCGCCCTCGCCAAACCTCCGCGAACCATCGCTAAGATCGTCTCCATTCGCCGCGAGGCCGAGCGCAACTACAACTCGCTCAACCGGTCATCGCGCTGGCCGCTCGGTCTTCTCGACGATACGAGGCAGCGGATGAACGAGGAAAGAGAAGAGAAGGCCAAGAATGCGGAGCGCGAGGCCGAGATGTTGGGAAGAGAGCTAAGGTATGCGCAGCAGACGGTGGCGGGCGAGCTGGCGGGGTGGAGGGATATGCATGAGAAGATGGGACGGAGGGCGATTAGGGAGTTGGCGAGGGGGATGTTGATTTTGGAGAGGGGGAGGATGGAGGGGTTGAAGAGGGCGCTGAGGAAGGTTAAGGGGGTTGATGCTGGGGGGTTGACGGGTTTGCGCCGTGAGAGTGTTGTTGTTGATGGGAATGGGGTTGGGGTTGGTGGTGGGACTGGTAGTAGTGGGACTGGTAGTAGTGGGACTGGTGGGAATGGAAATGGGAGAGGTGTACCCGGCAAAGGAGTCGTTGGTGTAGGAAAAGCCCCGGCAACGATAGCTGCCAGTACGGTGGTTGCGACGGGGAGGATTGATGATAACTTGGTGTCGTCTCCGTTACCGAGTACGAATGGTGGGACAACGGCAGACGGAGCATTGTAAGTTCCACGGGCTGAAAATATAAACGGTGTTGGGTGGCTTTTTTTTCGAAGAGGCTGGATTATCACTTTGTGAAACTGAAAGTGGTAGTAGTGTACAACATGACAATATGGGCAATGGCCTGAGGATATGCCTGGCGGTGGTGTTTGGCCGTTGGAGATCAGACTCAATGATGTGTCTGTCTGCAGTGGTGAGACAGTGTTGAATTGTTCAGGTTTACAAGATACAGGACAGGCGTTAGAGCTGGGAAAGTGCGATCAGCTTCCAATTTCATACTCTTTTTCTCCTTCTTACTTGGGGGTTGTGGTGCGGTTGGGCGGGATCTTTCCTCACACCCTGCTTAGTTGGGCTATTTCTTCAGTTCGTGCATTCTTGTGTCTTCTCGCTCCGCCTCGGTTAGTTCCTTCTGACTCCAGTCTGACATATCGTCACCGCGCAAACTGTTATGGCAGGTTGTCACCCCCACGTGTGGAAGGTGCATCCCACTCAAACTCTCCATCATCAGAATTTGAGTTTGGTGGTCACGATGGTGAGGCACCCATTTTCCTCTACTACTTCTCTTTCTTCTTCTTTTCCTTCTCCCTCCTCCTCCTCCAACCAAGCCGTCAATCAAGAGTTTTCCACCAATCTTCTTCTCTTCGTTACAAAGCGTCGGAAGTGCGAAAAAGTTGGCCTGGACATATCACGGTGGGATTTTCATATGCCATGGTACTACAAATACAATGCATACCCAGACGCTAGGTTCAGGCATCCGATCCCTGTGGGAGAAAATCAGGAGCCGGCGCCGGGAGGTTTTGACGTAGAGTCTCCTTTTGGGCGGTATCTTTGCGCAGAGACAACTCAGCTGAAGCTCTGGGCTGTCGAAGGTCCTGAAAGTGATGTGAGAGACTGGTCAGATGACGAAGTGGAAGACACAGATTCGGATGAAGAGGTGACCCGAGGGACGGTGAGGAACTGGATACAGAAGTCGTCCGAGCAACTGGAAAATATACGGTTATCATTAGGAAGTCGGAGGAAGAAATGGATGAGTAAAGTGACAGATAAGAAGGACAGGATATACGGAGATGTGAAGGACCGTCGTTTCAAAGTCAATATTTCCGGATACACTGTTTCGGGTTGTCCGGTCATCCTGTGTGATGACTCAGGAGAAGCCGTTGGGGTTCTCTTCCCCAACCTGGCCGACGACATACAAAAGATATGGGATTCCGGGCACCCGGGCATCTAGGTAGACCTCGTTGCTATTTCGCGGGGGCATACCATCGAATACCCACAGATTAATCACCCGGAAAAATGGAACTTCTATCATGTCCTCTGGGTTGAGTGGATAGACGGTATTGCCTACAGAAAGGGAGTTGGCCAGGTATTCAGGTCGGCATTGGAACGGTTGAAAGCTGATGATGTTTATCTCATTCTTGGATAAACTGTCTGGGAGAGGCTCAGTTGGATGATGGTTTGATGATGTTACGAAACAAGTTTTCCTATGATCATCTCGGTGTTTCTCTTTCGTCATTTTCTTTTAGCTTTTCAGTGGACTCCCCTTCTTCCTATCTTTCTCTTCTTTTCTTTGCTTACCAGTCATTTCAAGACAAATACCTAACAAGAACCAAAGACCTCTTACTTGCTAAATCCTTTTTGCGGTTAGTTATGCGGCTCTCTCGTTCTTAGAACAATGAACAGCACAGACAACAAGTAATACCTCGCAACCATTAATCACTGAGTGTGTAAGGCAACTCTTCAAGAATAAGTGACGCCCTTCATGACCCTAGCATGGTTTACCAGACCGCAGTTCAAGTGAAAGCCGTATCTCATCACCGGGAAGACCCCTAAAAAACCGGACTATTCCTCAACGACCTCAGACCCAAGCCTCATTCCGCGTATACCATATCGTACGGGCATCAACATGACCAGGGGCACCATCTCAAAATAATACGATGAAACAAGCGCAAGTTAACGTTGTCGAGCTGAAGATCCAGTCGTTGGTGAGTGTATCCCGAACGTGATTGGACCAGCCAAAATGAAACGAAACAATTAGCCGCCGCCGCCATCTGTGAGATAACGTACTCTAGGTACAATAACAAGATGAGCAACACAATGAAATGAGATTCGTGGATACACAACAAGGCTACAACGTTCGGTCGGTCGGTCAGGTCGGGCCAGGAGAATGGGCCTGAGTGAGGCTGTGCTTGATGAGATGGAGGTGTACCATCAGGCGAGCAACGAAACCGACCGGATCACGGATCGCGGGTAGATGTTGAGCCGTAGCGTAGGGCTTGGTTAGTCATATCATATCTGGTGTGCAAATGTGAGAGACCTCAAACAAGGGCTATTGTTGAGGCCTGTTTCGATGTCCTTTGTACATAGGTATCCGTTCGGAAAGCGGGGAGGAAGAAGGTGTTTCATGTTTTCTTGGTGCGCACGTGGTGAAGAATGGGGACGGGGCGAGGGGCGGCATTGTTCTTTATCTTTGTTCCTCTCGCTTCTGGCGCGGAAAAATCAGAAGATACCTGTACCTAGTCACTTCGGATTATTGGGGCCCGATGGTGAGAGGAGGGAGTGACTGGCATGAGATGATGCTATCACAAGAGTCCGCTCCGGGAAGACGGGTATGCGGCCCTTCTTTCAACCGTTCTCTGGGGGAACGGTTTCAGTATCTTTCATCTGCAGTTCGAACTGCAAGTTCAACTCGTCAGTCGTCTGATTTCCGTGATATGACTTGCGTTACTCATCCACTGGATGGAACTTGACGATCATAGACAGACATGAGTAAAAAGTCTCAATATCAGACTGGACCCCTCCAGACATGAACAACAACACGACCAAGCATATCATATCATGCCATGTCGGCAGATAACGGAGTTTCTTTTTCTTTTTCCTTCTCACATGAGTCACGCTCACACATATTCACATGTATGTGCGTGACTTGACGTGCTTTTTCACACAAAGTTTTATCTCTTCCCCGCACCACGACACTGGGCACAAGAGAGATCTTGAAGAGGTGAATGGTCAAAATCTCAAAAGGAATGGAGTATGCCTTGCAGAAAAGATTTGTTTCATGTTTCTCCCGCTGCCACATGAAACAATGAAACGACATCCATCCCAAAAAGTGAAAAGGTGGGAAAAGAAAAAGAAACTGCCGAAGGTCTGGTACCCGGGACGGACGATGGCACCACATGTTAATGGAGACTGAGAGTTTGACACTTCACCTAGCATTAGTCGGGATGCCTAGCTTGCGTTGTTAGTGTTAGTGTCCATATAGTGTTCTGCATGTTTTAGTACGTAGGTAGGTGTGGATGACTCCTCTTTTTTTTCTCTTCTCTCTTCGCTGTTTCTTTTCTTCCGGGGTTTTCTTCCCCTCTTTTTTTCTCTTCCAGGCCCAGACTGAACTGGCCAAGGGAAGACGACAAGGCAAAGGGAAAGAGAGTCGGTAGAATTCTAGACAACTTCCAGTCCTTGGTTCTGTCTGCCCTTCCATACAGTATACATACCACCGACACAAAATCACATACTACATATACCGGTAGATTCAACGTCGTCCAATCGACGGGAAAACTTCCCCCATGTCCGAAAAGGCAATAGTAGGGTGGTGTGTAAGTCAGGTTTAAGCGGTCTGATTGGTCACAAACAATGCAGTGATATAATCGGACCCTTGTGGGGAATGGGAATTGGTCGGGCTTCCATGCGGCACGCAAAGACAGGGGGGTGGAAGACTCGAAAGCAACGAAAGTGAAAAGAAAAAAAGACAGAAAAGGGAAAAGCGCGTTTTTGCTTGACTGACAGCACAACAGCGAAGTTGCAGATCGGGGATCTGGTGTTGCATGAAAATTGGAGAACAAGCTGCAAGAGTCGTCAATGTTGAAGCTTCCGTTCGGAGAAAAGGCCGCGGGCCGACGGCGACGTTAAACGGACGGGATGACTCCGACTCCGAAATACCCCGTGGTTCTCGGTGCCAGAACATGTAGATTTTTTATGCCAAGATGCTTGGGAAGACGCTTAGGGTACGATAGTCGTATGAGGACGAGGAACGTTACTCAGGCGCGACTTCGGGTTTCTTTTTCTGAAGGTGACCATGTTGCCAGCTGGCTTGCTGTGTATATCTTTCAAATAGGTATTCGAAGGCGCTCGACTTGATGTTGCTCGGTGAGTTCTGGGGAGAAGGAGGTTGGGAGTTGTTGTACGACACCTCGTGGCTGTGACCGCCCTCGGTGTACGAACGGAATGAATATCGTCCTCGATGTTGGACGGGCGCTTAATTGTTAACGATGTGGGTTTCCGATCCGAAGATCCTTCCTCCCTTGATATGCCTCTTTCCGTGAGTGAGACTCGAGATATTAAGCGCCTACAAAACCTCGTAATGAGGCTGTGCAACTGTCGACCTGTTCGAGCATCATCAAGCCTTTTTTCAAAGTGAGGAATGAAGCAATTTTGAGTGCAATTGTCAGATGATGAACAGGAGAGCTTCGGATATCGGATTGGGCTGGCAAAACCGGCCTCTAACAATTTCCGTAACCGCCCAGCCGCCGCCCATGTTAGCGCATCCAATGTTCATGGGAGTTCATGCCCTCACTAAAAGGCCTAGGAAATTACCTAAGCACGGGGACGGCACGATTGGGCGGCTGTTTGATTAACCCGACCCGCTCTGTTAGCGTCCACCGCTAGAAGTACACACATTTCTTAACAGTTGAGCGCAAGCGACATTGCGCAAGCGCCCGCGCTTCCTACGGTCGTCAGCTTGACAGCTTCCATCTTCTCTGTTTCGCGGCGCTTAGTTTCGGTGAGAAACGAAAGATCGCTGACGATTCATGCTGCAATCTTCCGACCTCTTTTGAAAGACACCGGACCTGTTCGATCCCGGCCTTGGTTACCTCCGGCGGTCGGTCGTAAGACAACGCAATTTCAGTAACCGCTCGCATTTTGAACCTTCATCAGACTCTCGACCGAAACCCGGCCTCTCTCTCGAAGTCGAAGGTCAGAGAAAAGCTAAGCAGTCGATGGATCCACCAAAAATAGGGCCGCCATAGGGTCGGAGGTTTCTCCTAGCACTGCAGTTCCTCTGCCCAGAGGAGAGATGCGACTGGTAGCGGGGAACCATCGTGGAGCTGCTTTGGAGTCTCGAGCAGAGACATGATGCGAGGGAGACATCAACGAGCACGCCCAAACTCCGGATAGCCGAAATGTCGAACGAAAGGATGGAGAGGATGGGTGCCCAACCCGCCTTACTTTTTTGTTAGTGTCGGCCTGGTATGCAATGCAATATGTATGGACATTGCGAGCTATCACTATCACTGAGATAGCGGGAGGCGAATGTCTTTCTAGCTGTCGTATCAGAACGGTTTCCTCGGACGTTCTGGATTCAGTGGAAGAGTTGGCCTTGCATCCGTGCCTGACCTTCTGTAGTCGAGCCGTGGCAGCCTTCCGTATGGCTTCTCTCGTCTGCGGATGGGTCCGTTCAGCAGTCCGGCTCAACGGCCTAGCATGCCTTCGTCGCCGCGGGGTAGGTGGTATAGCTGCCGCGTTGAGGGGTCTTTGACAACTGCTAGTGGTGGTGATGGTGGTGCGGTGGTGTCCGGGTGGTGTTGCGAGAAAAGGACGCGATGGGTTCGAAGCCTTGCTCCATCAGACGTGTCGTGGCTCGACTCGATGGCCCTGGCTGCGATGTGCTGCGGGAAGCACCGTCGTGATGACCCCGCGCCGAAGTGGCATCTGGCAGCATGATCGACCCCCATTCTGTTCACTTGTCATTTGTTCCCCCGCCCTATCCCGATATTGTCCCCAAACACACGCTCCAACAGAAGAAGTTCTGTCCCTGGCCCGCTCTTGCTGCCATCTGCCATCTGCCCGCCCGGGTTCGGTCCCCACGTCGTCCCGCGGCTGGCGCCTGGGGGGC
Source organism: Neurospora sp. CHS-2018a (assembly GCA_009802275.1). NCBI lineage: Eukaryota > Fungi > Ascomycota > Sordariomycetes > Sordariales > Sordariaceae > Neurospora > Neurospora sp. CHS-2018a. The sequence goes on from RAKG01000005.1 coordinate 123,727, forward strand.
CCTAGATCTTGAGAGAGCTTCACAAAGTATCGTTACTACTGGCGAGTGCTGGAAGTGGTACAACTTACCCTTGACGGGTAACAGTGCTACGCTGTAGGCGGGACCATGTGTCTAAATATGACTCATAGACGCCTGCATGGCGGCTTGCAGCGACATGGGATTCCGAGCCAATGGTGTTGCTGAGATGCACATCTACCTTCAACTTCTCAGAACTAGGGCTTCCCAGAAGGGAAAAGGGCTCTTTTTGGTGAGAGTTTGAACAAAGGAGCTTGGGCCATCCAGCGTTTTGAGGAAGCTTCCACATGGAATGAATGGAGCGAGAGAACGTGTAACTGCCGGTACGTCTTCTTTGTCCTCTTTGTCCATTGTGTTCCCTCCCCGATCTGACATGTTGATGCAGATAATTGAGATTCAAGATTATCGGTATCTTATCAGTCTACCCTATCACCATCTTCTGAATGGTGTTTCGACCTGTGTTTACATCTTTGACATCGACTTCAAAGCCTCAAGACTCCAGAAACCGACAACCACAATGGCGGCTATTCTACCCATCGAATCCGAACCCATTTCTCAATATCCAAATAAAACGTCGAGCGACATGACCCTGGGTCTCGACGGGCGCCATAGATCTCCGCGTTTCAGGTTTATTTTGATATCTGGGCAATCAGAATCGTCCATGGGCTCCAGCCTTAAAACCGACTGCCAAGATGCTAACCACCAAAGACTAGGGTCGTGACAAGGGCAAAGGGTAGCAACGTAGCCAAGGTAGCACTGAAGGCTGCAAGTTGCTCTTCTTTTCTCTTCTTCTTTCCGGCAATCCTTCTTGGGCCTCTCCACCAGGGGTAGGTATTCGCGCCTTACACTAAAAAGTATTCACAAGAGATACGTACCTTTCTGAGCACAGCTTACACGCCTGTGTCTCCGAACTTGTCTCTCATGTCCGTCGTTTTCGCGACCGCGGTCCACGCTTAACGCTAGTATTCCTATGCCCATGTTTCTCGCGCCGGCAATGGGCATACATCGTCCAGTCCTCTGCTGGTGCATCATGGGTCCATACTCTCCGGCCATCCATGGCCTATGATCTCGGGTTTGCCCTCTGAGCATGAGGATAAGTATAACCTTGTTTCCCTCCTCTTATTGCCCCTTCTTGCTCCATATCCAAACATCAACTTCTCTCCTCCAACAGAGTATCTCAGGAGTGTTCGGGTCAAGACCGAACCTTCAACTCCTTCCTTCCTTTTCACATCCACTCTCATACAACTTAGAATCACCACCGGAGCGGGTCTCCTTCCTATCCTTGTTTTCCAAACTAATCTTGTAATCCGCTCCTTAACTACACAATCTTCAAGATGTCTACGTAAGTTGTTTACACTACCCCTGACTGCATGAGCTTCACATGCTAACAATTGTTTGGAAATAGTCTGGCAGCAGGTGTCCCTTACGAATTCACATTCCCATCGTGTGAACTTCCGGTCACTCCGCCAAGTTTTTCTTTTGATCCATCTCTCCTTGAGATCAACTTCAACCCTAGCCATGTTCGCTCCGTCTCCCATAGCTCGTCGGTTTACTCCTTTGAGTCTTCTCCCTCAGAGTCGGTGAGCGCGACAAGCACACGAAGGACAACACCGGTCCGGAGCCGGTCACCCATCCGTACTCATGGACCCCTTCTCCTCCCCAAGATCCGCAGCCAGGACCAGGCCATCGATCCATCCGCCGTTGCTGCTCCGGCTCCCAAGCGTGCGAGGACCATGCCGGGCCCAAGCATCTCCCGGGCCAGGGCCAACACCGACAGCTTCCGACCTGTACATCAGCGCAGCTACACCAACCCAGAAGCCATCTCCTTCGCGACTCCTCTCCCCTTCACCGAGGATAACAACGGCATCGTCTTCGCGCCAGTCAACTACGTTGCCGAGCCTTCATCGATGCCTCACTCTCGCCGGGCTTCCTCATGCAGCCTGGACAACGTCACCATCGAGAGATATGGTTATCCCACCTACCGCCAGATGCCGACCTACGTGCCATCCCAGTCTCGGTCCAGCCTCAGCCCGTCACCCACACCGCAGCCCCAGGCACAGTTCCCCCAGCCGGAGTCTTTCATGTACCAGCCCTATGCGCCGCGCGCCCCTTCGCCTCTTGCCGTCGCCGCTCCCATCACCCCTGACATGACGCCCTCGACGACCCTCCTGTCCTACCTCACCTCGTCGAACCCGGCTCCATCGCTAGTCCGCACCATCTCCTTCCCCCTCCGGGATCCTCACACCAAGCACTTCTGGTGGGACGTCCGACAAATCCGCCCCTGGACCAACCTCACCGCGGCCTCCATCCTCTCCATTCCCGGCGCCTCCGCCTGCCTCTCGGTGCCCATCTCGCAAGCCCTCCTTCCCACCGCTGCGCATTCGACTCATCGTCACCCCGAGACCGAAGCCGCTCTGCACTCTATCTACTCCGCTCACTACCTCCCCAAGCTCAACGCCGCTCTGGCCCTCTGCTCGCAGCGCCCGCTCCAGCTCTCCGTCCCCTCCAAGAGCCCCATGGCCGCCGTCGCCGCCGCCGCTGGTTCCTCCTCCGCATCGACTGCAACGGAAAACATGTTCATCGCCAACGTAGCCGGCGAATCCGCCACCAACAGCGTAGCCGCCATCTTCGGCGGCAAACCCACCGCGCGCGTCGTCGGGCTCGTCAAGTCCTTTGACCGCTTCAACACGGGCATGCGCGTCGAAGGCAACATCAAGCGGGTCGAGTACTTGCGCGGCCTCGCGCACTTGCACCACGTCATGCGCGAGCACGGGTGTCGGTACGGGTTTATTCTTACCGAGATCGAGCTGGTGTTTGTCCGTAACGGAACCGAGACTACCCCGCACTTTGGGTATCTTGAGGTCGGGAGCGTGCAGCTTGCTGCTACTGGTCAGGAGACCGCTGTGTCCGCGGATAATGTCAATGAGGTGCCGATGACGGCTTGCTTGGCGCTTTGGGGGTTGTGCATGCTTGCTGGTGATGAGCCTGTGCAGGGACAGGTCCATTGGAAGGCGGAGATTGGTGCGCCTGCGGAGGGAACGAGACGGAAGGCGATGGCGAGGGATGAGTGGATGCCGCAGCCGCAGTTGGCGGAGAAGAGAGAAGCGAAGAGAAGTCGGGGGTGGATTTGGCCTGAGGATGCTGTGGGCAGGAAGGAGTTGGGGAAGAGAGGTGTGAGGTATGGTGCTTGCTAAGTTGAACTTGCGGCACGCGGTGGTGTGGTGTCAAAGATGGAAATGGAATGGAAGAGGAGCCTGGTATAAGGGGTAGTATCGATCTGGCATCATCTTGACTCATGAAGTTGAAGAACCGGTTTCTTCAGTTCACGAAGTCAAGAGTGATACTCCCCTTTGCTCCTTTCCGTTCACTAATGGAGGAAAAGAAGACGTACAAAACAGTACATGGGATCAAAGTCTGGTACTCCACTCCCCTCGTCATCATCATCATTCTTCAACCTGGTTGTTGTCGAAGATTTTGCATTTGGCTTTTTTTTTTTCAACGGAGTTAAAGACTGGGCAGAAGCATGGGTTTAAAATGGGTGGTCTTAGCATTTGCATTTTTAACTAGCATACCAATTTTCCTTTGTTTATCATCAAGAACAAGAAAGAAAGGAAGAAGGGCATTGAAAATCCCGGATGGGGGAAAATGACTGGTTCATCATGATGCCGGAGGGCAAAGGAGGAAATTTTGCATATACCATATATACCATATACATCAGATGCCATACAATTATACAACAGTGCATATGATACCAACTCGGTTGAACACAGCATCTCCGCGTCTCTTGTGAATTGATCTGACTATTCGAATAAAAATATATCCCCATTGTCAACAATAACTGCAGCTCATATCTGAGATTTCGCCTGCGTCCCGTCCGTCAGAACTGAAGAATTCACCCATGCTGAAGCGGTTACCTAGGAAGCTCACTGTCGATCAACAAAACCTCCCTCCCTGCCTCTACCTTGTCTAGGTAAGCTGACCAGCTCCCCGTCGAGTTACATTATTTCTTTGACTGGACATGGATGGTCTGGGTTCATTTCCTAGGTACCGAACAATATAACTTTCATACCGGTCATCGCTAAAATCTATACATGACAGCTCGAGTACCTATGCAAGTGCACGCTGTGATGCATCCCAGTCTCAACTCTCAAGCTGCTGTCGCGACACCTACCGTATAATTCCGGGGCATAGGGTTTTAGGTTCCAAGGCCTAACTGGCAGAATCTATGTGTTAGGTGCCTTAGGGTTTGGGTTTTGGTAGAGAATTCGAGCATATGCAATACTAGAGGTGCCTCAAGTGTACAGATTATGCCTGATTTCCAGGGAACCTAAAACCCTATGCCCCGGAATTATACGGTATACCTTCCATGCATCCACGTCTTTGATGCATCAATCAATGCTTTCTTGTTCATCAAATTCTACAACTCGCTATTTTGACCCCTAGCACTGTCTGTTTACGTCAGTTCTCCTCTAATTGTCATCTTTCAGTTGTCGACACTACTTCCCCAGTCGTGTGTGGGCGCTCTCAATGGCCCCATATAAGTTTGTGGATCTGACGGAATTTCAACAATCTTCCAATGGCTGGATGGCCGAGCGGTCTAAGGCGCTAGACTCAAGAACCAAGTTCTTCCTCACCATAAGGTGATGTGCATTCTAGTATCGCAAGATGCGTGGGTTCGAATCCCACTCCAGTCAGTTTTTTTTTGCTACATTTTTCTCTTTTATTTTGTCTTTGTGACCCATACTTTCGATGATGAGATGCTGCAGCTTTTTTTCTTGCTCGGAGGTATCATGATAGTTGTTAGATGAGCTGAATGGCGGGGTTGGTGTAAGTGCCTCCGTCGACCACTTTGCGTATCGGAGAAACTTCAAGATGGGATTCGGAAAGGCAGGCACGAAGCAGGGTTGAAGGTCGCGGGCATGTGTTCGTGCCTGCCTTTCAGAATTCCAGTTTCCCGAGTTTCTTCGGCACTCCTGAGAGATCACGAAAGGCCGTAGAGAGACCGTTTATATGTCTGGTGGTTGGGTGGAAATATCTGACCAAACCCCTATGCAGGACTTGACCTTTCGTGAAGAACATGCCATGTAGCTCGAATGCAGCCATGTCGAGACGGGTTGATGCATCAAGAAGTATGTACAGCAAAGGTGCATTATACTGGACCTGTTCGGTATGTCCTTACGACCACTCGTCCAGGTGCTGAAACAGAGAACAAGCAGTATGGCATTCATTGCTTAGGCAAATAGTAACTCAACGCGTAGAATAAAGAAAACAGCTCGGACTGGAAAACAGACCCGCCAATGCTGGCTCTCCTTGTCCAGCGGATCACCGGGCCATGATGGAATGGAATGCAACGATGCGCCATTGGTATCATAGGAAAAGAGAAGCTGATGAAGCGCGTAGCTAGCCTCCCAAAGACAACCAAACCCAAACAGAAACACCGATCCAAAACTCCAAGCGATGCATGCAGAAAGAGAAAAGAAACCCGACCCCCAATAAGAATGAAGTGATCCCATCCCAGCACCTCGACCTCAAGAAGAAGTCGGTGCTCTCTCCGCAGGCGGTAGCGTTCTGCCAGCAGAATCTCTCGTAGCCACCGCCGCCGCCTTTCCCTTCCCCTTCCCACTTTCGGCCCCCCCCTCATCATCCCGATACTGCCCTTCACCTCCCCTTTCATTGCCATTACTGATATTATATGTCGTTGTTGCCCGTTCGCGGTCCCTTTCCCTTCCCAGATCCACAAGCGTAGGCGACTCCCCCGAGCTGCTCAACATCCTTGACCGCTCGTCCGCCAACAGCTCCTCTTCATCTTCCTCCCTCGAAGCTCTTTTTCTTTCTTCTCTCGCTGCCCTTCTCTCCTCTCTCTTATCCCGCCCGCCATGCCCCTGTTGTCCACCGTGTCCGCGCCCACTACCGCCATGATCAACGTCATCAACCAGCTCGCCGTCCGCAGTATCATATTCGGGCACCTCAATCCAATCCTTGGGCACCACGCACGGCAAAGCCACGCCGATGCCGGCGGCGCGATTCAGCCATGCCGGCCCGGGCAGCCCCGTCAGCTTCTGACACAAGTGCGACGTGAAGTGGTTGCAGTTTTTCGTCAACAGGTTGTAGGCAGTTCCAAGAAACTCTTCGGACACTTCGCGGATGATGGCATCGATCTCGGCCGGCGTCGCGAGCGTGAAGCCGTGTAGGAGCTCACACCGGAAGGTGCCGCCGGGCGGCTCGGTGCGGGGCGCCGTCCAGTAGACGCCCGTCTTGCCTCGGTGTGCGTGACCGCCGTAGGCGTATTCGCGGCCGTTGATGACGACGCCGGAATGGAGCAGGGAGGTTCCGAGGAACCAGAGGGTCGAGGAGATGCGGCCGGGCTAGAGGAGCGAAGAAAGAGGGCTGGTTAGTATCGGTCGTAGAGGTTATGGGGTGGATGGTCCAAGGCGGGAAAGAAGATTGAAACATACCGGTAAGAGATCGTAGACATTGATGAGGATCTCGGTCTTTTGGATTGACAGGGTCGATCGGTGAGACCTTGCCGGCTTGTGCGACTTCTTGCTTGACATGGTGACGACGGTTCGTGGCAGCACTCCCCCGCTCAAATGGACAAATGGAGGACCTGGGACGGGAGTGTTGAAACTCCTCGAACGGGCGGAAGCAAATTGATAAACTCGGTTGCTAAGATACTGCTTCCTACGGCGCATGCGGCTTCTGATGTTGGGCGATTCAAGACAGGTTTCGGACCCTTGGGGACAAAGAGCTATTCAGCTCCCAACCGCTCGATAAGCGCTTATCGCGAAGGTCGATGGAAGCTGGAGGCGTAACGACGGGATACGCACGATGCAGTTGGGAACACGGACGCTTTCAGCAGGCGAAAATGAAGGATGGAATATGGACACGTAGATAATGTTGGATGTATTGTCTGAAGAGGCATGTATGTAGCTGTAGGATGTAATGCGTAAATGACAGGTTAAATGACGACCCGAAATGCTTCCAATTTGCTCGATCTGGGGTGTTTGTACGACGACGGGACGAGATGGCAGCAGTCAATGAATGACATTGTAAGGTCCAGCCGGGGGGGGGACCCTTTGGATCTCGCACCTTTGCGGCTGGCAGCTGCGCGGACAGGTGCCGGGGTCGTCGTCGCAGAGCGTCATCACAGCAGGGAAGCCGCCTGTGAGGACACCCCGCCTAGGGCGATGACCTGAATCGGTGAATCGATCTTCCAGGACAAAAAAGACACCCCACTCGAGCTGGAAACGGGACTGACACGATCCATGTTTTTGGCTTCGGGCCGGAGTTGTTTTCAAACAAGGGCCGATAAAAAATTTGCATTTGCCCTTTTCCCTCTGTGATCTTTTTGGATCAGCCAATTCTCGCAAACGAGCAAAACCCCCAAAACAAAATACCACTTGTCCTTGCAAATTGACAACGTTGGTTCTTGTTCCCTTTTTTTGTTCTTTTTCTTTCAAACAACCTTGGACCATCAAGCGATCGACCATTACCAAACAATTCCTAGGGAAGCCGGCTTTGAGACATTGACTTGTCCTTCTTAGCGGCTGCTGCAGATCTGCCTTGTTCCCTCTTTCACCTTCCTCTTTCTTTTTTTCACACTTTTACCGAAACGTTGTGTATTTTTTGGGCGGGGGTAGTAAGCCTTTCAGCCCACTGGCAACCGTCAAAACGTCTCCTCACCTAGGGCTCCGATCCCTATTTTCCGCTTCTCAACCCTCCTCTTTACCCCTCCTCCGAACCAAAGTCGCAGCAGCTGTTGCTAGCTCCAGCTCTCGCAGCTTCCGCTCTGCCTCTTTCCCCCTCTCGCTTCAACCAAACAGAAAAGGGCTTGACTGCACCTTCGTCTACATCTCCACCCGTTCTTATAGCAAACGGAACAAGATGCCTCCCAAGAAGCAGGTCGTGGAGGAGAAGATCCTCCTGGGCCGTCCCGGCAACAACCTGAAGAGCGGCATTGTGGGTTGCGCCTAGGTTAGGCTCCATCTCCCCAACCCCGCTGACACTGTTCTCGATGCCGATTCTAGGTTGGACTGGCAAACGTCGGCAAGTCCACGCTCTTCCAGGCCATCACCAAGTGCAACCTTGGTAACCCTGCCGTAAGCGACCCTCCCCTCCTCTCAATGGCGACGACGACGACGATGACGATAACGCGAAACTAACACAACCACCCGCGCGCCAGAACTTCCCCTATGCCACCATTGACCCCGAGGAGGCCCGCGTCATCGTCCCCGATGAGCGCTTCGACTGGCTTTGCGAGAAGTACCAGCCCAAGTCGCGCGTCCCCGCCAACTTGACTGTCTACGATATCGCCGGTCTCACCCGCGGTGCCTCCACCGGTGCTGGTCTCGGCAACGCTTTCTTGTCCCACATCCGCGCCGTCGATGCCATCTTCCAGGTCGTCCGTGCTTTCGATGATGCCGAGATTATCCACGTCGAGGGTGATGTCAACCCCACCCGTGATCTTGACATCATCAGCGAGGAGCTTCGTCTCAAGGATATCGAGTTCGTCGAGAAGGCCCTTGAGAACCAGAAGAAGAAGACCCGCCAGGGCGGTCAGTCTCTTCAGATGAAGCAGTGGAAGGAGGAAGAGGCCACTATCGAGAAGATCTTGGCCCACCTCAAGGACGGCAAGGAGGTCCGCAAGGGCACCTGGAGCCCCAAGGAGGTAAGCAACCATTTCCCCATCTGCACAATTCCCCAATCCTTGAATGATGATAAAAGGCCCAAGGCCTGAATTATAAACCCAGCTCTTCGATTCCTCTATGAGGATACATGAGACAAAAACTTTATCCTGACACCCCCTCCATCAATCACTATGCATCATATTTCGCCATTGGTTATCGCAACATCTGCTAACTTTGTGATTTCAGATCGAGGTCATCAACCCTCTCTTCCTTCTGACTGCCAAGCCCGTCGTCTACCTCGTCAACCTTTCCGAGCGCGACTACATCCGCAAGAAGAACAAGCATCTTGCCGCGATCGCCGGCTGGATCAACGAGCACGCTAAGGGTGATCCCATCATTCCCCTCTCCGTCTCCTTCGAGGAGCGCCTCACCCGCTTCGAGACCGAGGCCGAGGCTGCTGAGGAGTGCAAGAAGGTTGGCGCCGAGTCTGCTCTGCCCAAGATCATTGTCCAGATGCGCAAGGCCCTCAACCTCGGCTCTTTCTTCACCACCGGTCCCGATGAGGTCCGCCAGTGGACCATCCGTAACGGCACCAAGGCTCCCCAGGCCGCCGGTGTCATTCACACTGATTTCGAGAAGACCTTCATCCAGGCTATCGTCTACAACTACAGCGTCCTCAGGGAGCTCGGTGGTGACGAAGCCGAGGTCAAGGCCAAGGGCAAGATCATGACCAAGGGCAAGGATTACGTCGTTGAGGATGGTGATATCATCCTCTTCAAGGCTGGTGCCGCCAAGAGCTAAGCTATAGACGTAACCTGTCAATACATATGAGTGATGATTCCCAAGAGACTTTGCTTCCTTTCATTAATGCTTTGGATATGTGTTGGCCCTGTGTGTCCTGTAACCATAAGTTTCCTGTCCCGCTATCGCAGTAATCTATCAGCATGTTTCCATGCAGTTAGTTGAAGGGATTCCCGTTACCCTCATTGAATTGGGCTGACAAGAGCACCGTTCGTTCGTTTGTTTGCCACCTGAGTCTCCGATCACCCATCCCTCTTCCACGCTTCTCCCTAACACTACTGCCGACTATTGTACATGTGCTAGTCCAGTCAGAGGTCGGCTGGTGCTCCTCGTTTTGCGATCCCCTTCTCCCCGTGCTTTCGCGTCCTTTGGCGTCCTAAGGCACAGGAATACGTGATATACTCAGCATTGACAGTGAGACATTTATTGCTTTGTTGAAGTTCATGAGAACACGTTTAGAGAAACTTCAACAGGCGTTGATTGTGAGAAAAGTACATCTTACCCAGGCAGGTGGTGTGAAAAAAAAGACCGAACACTTTCTGGGTGTGGTTTGGTGTGAGCGTGTCCGGACTATTTTTCACACCACCTGCCAGGTTGCACCTCTCAATCTTGGGCATGCATGAGAAGGATAGCTAAAGGCTGTCGCATCATGTTGCTGAAAAGGGAACGAACTGGGCAGGTACGACCGACGTTTATAAGGAAGGTACGGTAACATGCATGCTCGAGGTGTTTTGTTGTACATCGATATGTACCTAAGCTCTGGATGGTCAGTAACTTGCATTGGCAGTTGGAGGAGCGCCTAGGCATTACCGTTCGGCGCATGCCATGCTCCTCTTGTCGAGTGCTCGAGGGGCTCTCAGTTCACTACAGATACTCATTTCCACGACGACAAAACTGAGGGAACAGGTTGTACAAGAGAGAAAGACCCAAGACCACGCTACCTACCAATGGTATTTTGGCCGTGAGCTCGGAAGTTTCCCGTATCACTACTGCTGGGCAATCCAATTAGATCGGGTCATCATCCTAGACATGGTGTAACCTTTCTTCAATATTAAAGAAGCAGTCATTTTTTTCGTCCCTTCATCTATATACAACCTCTCGGCTATCTCTTTCTTCCCACTCATCCATCCGTTCCATTCTTCATCCGTTGCAATTCTCCAGTGAGCATTCAAAAGATTCAAGCAACAACCGGCGCAGCAGCCCCCTTCCCCTTCAACGGCCCCGCCTCCCCCCTCTCAACCCTTCCATTCCACACAGCCATCTGCTCACAAAACCCCTCCAACGTATCCGTAACCCCCCGATACCCGATCCCTCCCTCCTCAACACTCTTCCGTGCCCTGGAGTCATCACAAATCGTATACGCAGACACCGTAAACACCGCCGGCGTCAACATAGCCAGATCACCCGTGGGCTCCTTCCAACCAAAGAGCTTGGTCAGCACAGGGAAGTTGATGATCAGGTTAGCCCAGCCCTCGATGGCGTAGGCCAGGATGAGCATGAGCACGGGAGGCGGGTAGGTCTCGGTGATGAGGGTGACGGAGAGCGTGCTGATCATGGTGTAGAAGTCGCGGAAGGCGATGGGCGGGCCGGGGTCGGTGACGAGGAGGGGGCGGCCGGCGCAGGCGGGTGGGGTGGGGCGGGTGAGAGCGGCTTCAAAGAGGAGGTGGGCGATGGAGACGTTGCGGGAGGAGATCCAGTTCCTACAGGTGTTTAGGGCGTTAGTTGGGGGGTTTGTAAGAGAGAAGAAGAAGAGTGTGACTGACTGGATGACGTGCGGCGTCCAAGAGACAACGCCACCGGCCTTGAAAGTTGGGCCAAACGTTACGTCGTTCTCGACGTCTCCGAAGATACCGTTGCCGGGACGGACAACGCCGGTACGGAAGCCTTCTTGGTTGGCGGCGCAGACCAGACGTTCGGCTTCGGCCTTGGCGCGACCGTCTTAATTGGTTTCACCATTGTCAGCAAGAGTTTGTCTACCAGTGTTTCCAGTCAGGCTGGGAATGAGACTTACAATTACCAAAGAACTCATCATGAGGCTTCAACGGCTGATCAAAGTCATCCTCGTTGAACACTTGAACATAGTTGCTTGCCAAACTGGGAAGAGGCCATTTCCAAAACTTCATAGGCTTGACGGCAACGGAGGAAGAGGACGTGGCGACGAAGATGTCAGCACCGGCCTCCTTGGCAGCAGCCAGGACGTTGGCGGTACCGCCGACGTTTACGCGAGCGACACGGTCATAGGTCTTGATGCTCCGTTCACCGGGACGGATCGCGGCGGCAGTGTGATAGACGGTTAGGGGAAGACCGGCAACAGACGCAGGCCACGGCTTGGAGAAGGCCGCCTTCACAGAATCAGGCGAGGTGATGTCTGTCTTGATGACCTCGACCTTGCTGGCCACACCAAGAATCTCGGGACGACGAAGAGGAGCAAAGTCAACGATCCGGATGCTCTCCGGGGACTGTCCACGAGCGAGCAAGTGTGCGACGATGTCACCTCCCACAAGACCTATCGTGGCGTGTTAGTTACGGTTACCCCTTTTTCATGTTTCTCGGGCACGGGGAATTTGGAGCTGGCATGGCTTGTCAAAACAGAAACTGACCGGAACCGCCCACAACGAAGTATCGTCTGTCCAACTTGGGTGGGAGGTGTTTCTTGATATCGACGGGGTTGTTCTTGACCCGTTCATATGTCTCCCGCATATACTCCTTAGTCCAGCAGTTGGAGTTGGGCGACAGTTTCAGGGCCTCGGGTGGGACCGTTCTCATGGTCCTGTTGACTCCATAAACCCAAAGCGCGCCGACGACAACGACTGCAAGGCCTAATGGCCAAAGACTGAGTCCTTCCGCCATGATTTCTCGTGGCTCGTGATGGCCTTAGTCGTTGGAGTAACTCCGAGATGCGAGATCCCGCTGCCTGTCTCGAAGGTCGGGATTCTCAAGACGTTGTGCGTCTTGAATAGCAGCCGTGGCAAGCAAACGCAGTGCAACCAGACGCTCCACTGCTTGCTGCGCACGAAAATGAAGCCGTTGCCGATGTTGTTTAACCAGAGATTAGGATTCACGCTGGTCGTTGCGGTTGCCTCCTCCTTTTTATTCATCAATATCCGCGTATCCGCGGCGTTCCTAGCCCAGACTATTTGTTCCCTCAGTAAGCACATAGGCACAGTATAAGTAGTTTGGGCGCCTGAACAAGGATCGGCTGCGTAGATCTAGGGGTCGCTACCAGATGGAAAATCCCTGATACACTTCTGAAGCCGCAGCCGTCCGGACATTGATGCGCTGCAAGTTCTGCTGCCTACCTCTACGGACCGAAGGCGCCGTGAAGATTTAATCCATTGGAGGCAAACATCGGAGATTATCACCACATCGCGTTTGAGTTCCGTGGCGTTTTCTGTCTGGTCATAAAGAAAATGTGATATGAGTGCAAACACAAGGTTCCATCAGAAGTCATGTGGAGAGTAGCGTATACACATTGCTCGCCAAGGACCCCGGATTTCACTTACATGTGTTAACCCTGGAGGCAGCATTGCTCCCAACTGACTTGACATGGAGGCCATACAAAGGGACGGCGGTGCGTAAAGCAAACGACCATTAGAGTATGTCAGTATGTGAAGTGGACTTTTGTTGTCCGAACACAGCGCGCCGATTGCCGATATAGCGCAGTTCAAAGCGTTGTCTCACCTTGTGTGGACTGATAGAAGGTCGTCAGGGACACCGGTGCAGAATGTTTGAATATCAGACGAGGCAGCGCGGCTGTTGGTGATGACTACCATTTTTACCATGGCGGTAGGAGTGTGCGCACAAGGGGTTGCAGGGTGTGCACAAACACTCTCCAGGGGCCGAGCTCATGAAAAACATTTGCCCTTCTTCGCGGTTGTTGCTGAGTGTCGCTCGCTCAAACTTGTGCTCGACTGCTCGGCGTTTGGACATTGACGTTGGGCAAGGCGTGGTCTGTCGTCCGTTGCCCCCCGAGATGAGGTTGCAAAACGCTGGAATGCGTCGACCAGTCCAGTTCGTCGGATCTTCAGCGCATCTCGGCTTGCGATAGCGAGGTTGAACCGTCGCATCAAATACTCGCCGTTACGAAAATCGCAGGACCTCTCACACAGAGTCGATCACCTGGAAGCCCCAACGATGGGCACATGATTCGTTTGGTCAATTTCTCATGTCCCACAGCAGTCCGCACAATTTGGCGAGAAAATTTGTGTTGGAGATGCCGACCCGACGTTGTGGAATCGCAACCCATCCGGATGATCCAGGTCTGCCAGGGAGAGCCGCGGGAGAGAGGTACCAACCATGCAGTGAAAATGATGGTCGACGGGGGAGCTCCTGGTGAACCTCTCACTGCCGCTGACCTCACCTCTTCTCTCCACCAATTGCGCCCTCTAATTGGCCCACCGCCACCGGTGCTTTAACACCGCTGTGCGCTGCGTGCCTGCCCGGCTGCACCGTCCACTGCACCGTCTGCACAGCTGCAGCGTCGGAACTTGCCCGATCACCTACCGCCGGGTGGGACCGTGAATGATGGACGTGCCTTCCGCCACGTGCATCAGTGGGGTTGAATTTGAACTGAAGTTGGTGCTGACATTGAACTGCAAGCGACGACGGAAAGAACTCCAGACGGTTTCACTCACTGAAAGATTCTGCAACGCTACAAAATAATGTTGTTGATGTTGTGGCTTTGTTGGTGTCTTGACGTCCGATCGTTGTATCGATCTCAGCTGGGCAGGCAAGCTGGGCTACACAGTAAAGAGAAAGCTCCACAACTGGATCTACGCAGCGATTGTGACTAGCGGTGACTTTTATGAGACGGCAGTCACGGCACTACTGACAGACACCTCGCCGCGCGTCTGCGAATACCTACATATCAGAAATATGAGACTAAGGTAGGTACGGAACGAATGCAACAGTTCGTCCCAAGTTCGTTTGATGGACAATGGAATTGCTTTGACCGCCCGCGCTTGGGCATGACTACAAAGATGCCATGGCCATGCCAACCCGCGCGAGAAAAAGAGGAAGGCGGGTTGTTGGCCAACATTCCCATCATCCCATGCCATCCGAGCAACTCCCGTCCCAAGCGAAGGGCCATTGGTGCCATTGGATTGGTGCCGCATCTGTTATCTTTCTGGTTGGCCCGCGAACCCATGTCTCTTCGGGATTTCCCTTTCCTGATCCGCATTGATTGGCCTCAAATGCACTGTGATGTGACCGCCCAGTCGAACGCCCTGGCCCGTGTCTGATGTCGGGATTGGAGCGTGAAGGGGGCCTGTGTGGCTTGAAAAGGCCAAGAAGGCCAAGGAAGGCCAAGGAGCATGGGTGTGATACAAGTTCTCCCAGATTTTCCTTTGAGAAGAAATGTGACGATGACGCTACCATCGCAACCAGAAGCCGTTTCACCCATCGGAGCCATGTCAAATCGAGCAGCCGCGTGACCGTGAAAGACGGGCCAAGGAGACAGGACCGAGGATTCAGGAACAATGTTGTTTTGCATGGGCTCATTTAACCAGCTGCATGCTAGCGTCGGTGCAAATCGGGTTCCTGATGGCCGCCTCTCCATCGCATCCAGTCTTTGGGGAGTCGCCGGTGGATCGTGAAAAAATGTCTTGCCCCACCGCCGAGAACGGGCTCAGGTCTTGGGCGGTCTTGAGTGGTCTTGGGTTCAGCACTCTCGTCCAGTCCGGCAGTCGCACCAGCCACAATTCTGCACACTGTCCAAGAATTGCCAAGCCAGCGTTGCAGCGGATTTGCAGGCGTTTTGTCCCGTTTTGCAGCGGAGCGCAGTCGGTGTCAGTCGCCCATCGTGAGTTCGCGCTCCATCGTCGCCTGTGTCACTGTCGCCCTCTTCCCGCCTCTGAATTTACACCTCTGGCGATGTAGCTCAGGCCGTAAACGCGTGCCGGGAGCCGGGATCTATGACTCTGTGTCCCCGATTTGTATGTACAGGTACCCAGGCTACAACGTTGACGGTGTGCAACCGTGACCCGGACGCAGCAGGTGGAAAGGCCAAGCTCCAAAAAACTCGCAGCAGCAGGAGCAATTAAACCCGTGCGTGCCTTCCCGTTTTGGGCTTCTTTTCAAAAACCGGGGGTGCCTTCCCGTCCCAGAATCGTTTCATTTCAAGTTCTTGTCGACACCGACCGCCGCGGCCTTCCATTCCAGGTTGCAATTAATACTCGCCTCTCCCTTCTTATCTCTCCTCCCTCTCGTCTCTCTTCTTAGTTCTTCCGTCTGCTTGTTCTGCGAACGCCACATATTCCCCGCCTTCACCCATCTCTCAGATTTTAATAACTAATCCAAGCAATATCCCGTCCGGGTTTTCCGACATCGATACATAATAGTATCTACTTCACACCACCACAACAACAACCTCAACTCATCACACATCCACCTCCCACCGCCAGTCACCATGCGTCAGAACATCATCTTCGTCGCGCTCTCCGCGCTCACCGCTGCCGTCGCCGCCCAGTCGTCCAACAGCAACCTCACCGTCCCCGTCGACTCTGTTGACGAGAACACGAGGAGTATGTAACACAGTTCCCAAAAGTCGTGTCACCTTTGAGATGCTAACGCCGTCCTGTCACCAGACCAGTGGTGTGTTGCCCAGTACAACACCTGCAAGATTCTTTGCAACAAGAATGTCGAGACCAACAACTGCGACTACGTATGTTTTCACCTGGAGTACCGCTTATTAAGGAAGCATTACTGACCACAGGTTCCCTCTTTACAGACGACGCTGAAGTACGAGTGCACTTGCACCTCTGGCGATTCCCCGGATCTTGAGGAGTACACTCAGACTGTCCCTACCGTAGGTGTCCCCCAATTTTTGTTCTTGAAGCAAGGTTTCTAACGCGGCGTCCTACAGTTCATGTGCCAGACCGCCTACTCTACCTGCATCACCAACCACGCAAACGATGCCATGGGCCAGGACAAGTGCAAGGAGGACATATTTGACAAGTGCGGTACCCAGGACCCCAACAAGGCCGTGTTCACCACCTCGTCCGCCGCCGCTGCCACCACTTCCGCTGCCAAGCCCACCGAGACCAAGGACGCTGCCGCCGAGACTTCCGCTGCCGCCGCTTCCTCGACCTCTGCCAGCAGCTTTGCTGCTCCCACCAACGCTGCTGCCTTCCTCGGCAACGGTGTTGCTGCTGTCGCTGCCGGTGTCTTCGCCGCTGCCCTTCTCTAAGCGGTGCAGCTTATGAAGGAATGACGGACGTTTAGTACCTCGTTGCTTTCCAAAAGTTTACTTTTAGGTTTGCTTTAGATGCGACGGCGTTGACGGTTATTTTCAGTTCTTTGTATTACATTCCACCCAGAAGGACCCTCTAGGAAGGCTTATTTGGTCCGGCCGGGGACCGACCAGATGATCAGGCATACATCGCGGCGGCAGCATCCACCTTGGACACAAGGCAACAAGTTGAAGGGAAGCATTAATACGTACGCAGACCGCTTGATGAGAGGAGGTCAGGTGTGGTTGACAGAGCAGAAATGGGCAATTTAACGCATAATTTCGGTGGCAGGAAAGTACTTGAGGGGTCTTGTACGCGCGTGGTTTGGTGCCCGTTTGGTTTGAGGATGAGAGACAGTCAAATACCCTTTATCTTAATTCATAGTTGTGCCCCTCTACCCTTTGTTTGAACCTTATTGTGAGTGTCGTGTCTTGAAAGCTGAGGAAATGGGATATAAATAGGTAAGTCAGTTCTCTTTGGCTCGCTTTGTCGGCAACTGGTTGTCGATACAGCCCTTTGTCTGCTTTGAGTTATTGCTGATAGGACTCTTTGGATAGGACCTCACTTAGCAGAGATGCTGAATGCTTTGAAACAATGCGATTGTGAAAATAGAATTTCTATTTTCTGGCCCGCTTTGTCGGTAACTGATTGTTGATACAGCCCCTTGTCTGCCTTGGATTGTTGCTGATAGGACTCTTTGGACAGGACCTTCCTTAGCAGAGATGCTGATTGCTTTTAAACAATGCGATTGCCGACATAGCATGTCTGTTCATACCTGCTTGTTGTTTTATCTTTCTTGTTTTGATCCTTCAACAAGTCACATACCTTGACAAGTGCCATAACGGCTAATATATACTCACAAAAAAAATGCCACCTAAAAGAGCAGCAAACGGAGCGGCCCCCGGCCAACCAGCCGCCCAGAGACAACGATTAGCACCAGCAGCTCCTCCTCCTCCTCCTCCCCCCGCCCCAGCCCCCAGGTCACCCACTGAAATCCCGGAGGAGATCAAAACGCAGCTTGTGCTCGCCGCCCTGACCACGCACGACAATGTCTGCGCTTTCAAGCTGTTCTGCTCAAACTGGGAGGTCTGCAATCGACAGCGAGAAAAGCCCCAACTCGACGAAATCTTGAGGAAGCTAAGAGTGGACGTGTACACGCCGAGCTCAGAAACACTGGGAGTGCAGGCGGGGCAGGGAGAAGAACAGTTTTACGGGGAGCTGAAGAGTTATTTTGCGGGACACTCGATGAGAAGAACGCAATGTCCACTCTTTGGGGAGGGGGCACATGGATTCGAAAACAAACACTGTGAAGAGTGCGGATGCGTTGCGTTTGAAAAGGAGGTGCTGATGGAGGGCGTTGGGGCGTGGGATCAGGATTGGGAGGGGAAGTTCGATCCGGAGGCAAGGGGACAGGGAGGGGCTTGGACTGGGAGGCTTAGGAAGGGAATGGGTTATCGTGGAAATGGAAGAGAAGGGAGAAGAGATGAGGTTGAGCCATGGGACCGAATGGTTGAGGAGGCAAGGACTAGGGGTATCAATGCCTACATGACAAGCATAAGGAATACGAGGATGGGGAGGTTTTTGGCGAGGGAGGTGAAGAGGGAGAGAGCGCTTAGGCCCGACAGGTTGGTCGTCTTGAATCAGAGGCCGGCGAAGTGGCTCGGGAGATTCACGCAAAGAGGGCTGGGAAGACGGGTGTGTAGCGGGATCGAGGGGACGATCAGTTGGGGAGATGAAATGGTCGGACTCTTGCCTTTCATCGAAGGGTTCACGGAGAGGTTTGACAACGCTGGTTATTTGTTGGCGGCGACCGGTGTGCCGGCGTCCACGGCTGCTGCCGCTGCCATCAAAGCCAGACCCTTTGACCAGGTAAAGAACCATCTTTCCCCAGAACCCCCTAACCAGGAGCCGTGGGTTCTATACAGACGTATCCGCCATCTCATGATCACCAGCTCTCCCGATCTCAATTTGGAAATAGGTGTTGACTACGCGCGTTTCGGTATTGTTCCCCCTTCAAACCCACCATCCGCCACGGTGGCGGCTAATCAGAGAGCGATCCAAGACCGTCTGCACTTCGAGAACATGGTGCCATTGTACGTTGACTACCAGGCTTTGACTAATCTCGAGACACTCTACCTTGACTTGAGGAACGTTCCAAAACGCAGCATCGGTAGATCGCGGCCCCAGATGAGAGAGGTAATACAGCTGGCTCGAAGGCTCGAAGGAAAGAACCTGCGATTGCTCGTCATTGCCGGCCTGAGAACTGGAGGGCGGTATTGGTGGGGAGAGAGAGAGCTGGACATCGAGGAAGTCGAGGAATTGGAGCAGGAGAATCCCACGCACTGGCGGAATTCCCACTGGCTTATGGAATTTAGGAGGGCGTTGAGGCCCGGGGGAAAGCTGATTCTGGTTGATTCGTATTTTGTTGATTTTCCTCGTGATCGATATCGGCCATGGATAAATCCGCTGAACGACGTTAGTAGGCCCGGGCCACGGATCAACAACGTTCCTTGGCCCGTGCCACAAAGTCAAGTACAAAATATGGGTGGGTTCCCGGTTTTTTACTACAATTTCTTTGACAACGAAAACAACAACAACGAAGATGACGACTCAACGGAGGAAACAACAACATCGGAGGAATTTACAACATCGGAGGAATTTACAACATCGGAGGAATTTACAACATCGGAGGAATTTACAACATCGGAGGAACTTACAACATCGGGGGAAACAAATTGAACGGACAACGAAGCGTGACACCCCCTATCCGAAGCACCCAAGAAAGAGAGTCTGGCTTAAGATACAACAAGGAAGGCAACAACAACGACGAAAATCGTCATAATGCGTAGCACATTTTTTATATAGAAGGTTGGAAAGGTCAAGCAGTGGTATAGTTAGCGGTATATACAATCAATGACAACATCAGGATGTTATCTAGATGAGATATTGCTTGTGAAACGATGGACAAGCAAAAAAGTCCGTAGACAAAGGGACTGAACAATGCTGACATAAACGTGGACTGTCACCCTGACTGATGTACTTGGTGATCGTCGTATGTCTGCTCCATGTATAGTTGAATGGATGATAATCCTGGTGGTGATCAATCAACGTCAACAATGGTGTTTTCTTGATACAGGGAAGGTCTCAGCGTCTAATAGCGCGGCAAACATCTACCATAGTACAACAGACTTGCCGGTTCATAGTCGAACCAGCGTTTTGCGCAGGTAACCGGACATAGGTTCGTCAATCGCAGTTGCTGTTCGGGTTCCTGTTCCCGAGTTTGACATCCCGATGCCGAACTGATAGGCACCGTACATAACAGGCACGCCATGTGCAGATGCTCTCGGGAGCCAGGGCGACCAATGACCATCAACTGCTGAGTTCTCGGTCGTCCCGGCCGTACCAAAAGAATTCATCTCGAACATGAATGGATGCCAAATAACTTTCTGGATGTTCAATTATCAATATGTGACAGGTGCCATGCAATGCGGGAAACAGCTTCATGTTGTTCAACCCCAGCATTTAAATATCTTGAGGTCAGACAAGATACCCAACCCTCGCTTCGGGTTCAGGTTCCGCATGGTCGACTTTCGAGTGAGTGCCTGGCTTCGTGTTTGGTTCCCAAAGCACGAGTGTGGATGCCCAAGATGAATAAGAGAACCGGGTCGGGTCGGTGGTGGTTGTCGAAATGGAAAATGGTGCATCGAGCATGGAAACGATAATCAGGGCGTCCTTTCTCGTTGGCCGTTTGGCGTGGACCGATTGGCTGTGGTGATGCCACTGGCCAACGCCGTCAACTGTCAAGGGGAATCTGCATCCTGCAATGCTCATTGGCCAGCCGATATCGATGGTTTCAGTTCCATTTGCGGTGGTCACTGGTGGTGTGGGTTGGCAGTTGCTGAAGGTGCGTCGCCAGTCGCTCCTGCCTTGGTGGCAACCACTCATGAGAAATCAGGCAGTCGCACACTTTGCATCTGCCATTTGGATCATTTGGACCACTTGGAGAAGGTGCCTGCCCTGCTTTGCGTGCCTTCCACTTGCGACGACTCGAGCCTGCATTTTACTCACTCAGGCTGGCAGCTGCGGTGCCGGGCATCTATCGGCTATCGACGTCCCTCCGACTTCCAAACCTTCCACTTCGCCGTCTTCCATCCCGAGTCTACGGTTCCAGGTTGGGTCGAGGTCCAAAATGCGTGCCATACGCCCCTCTGACCCCTCGCCATACCTTTGCCTTCACTTCCATTCACGCCTCGCCCCAGACAGTCTTCGGGTTTGCTTTGCGACGCGCAGGGTCACTCACTCACCTTCCTTCACGAACAAGTCTTCTTCGTGAAACCATACTTTTCCGGCTGACAAAGACAAGCCGCCGCTTACATTCCTCACACACCTCAATCTCACCTCTAAGGACGTCACGCATCACAACAAAATCCCGGTAATCAAGCGACACACAGCAGTTGTGATGGAAAAAAGTTGCCTACAGCCGTCGCAAGGAGTTGTGGTTCGTTATGGCGCCTAGCAAGGACTCAAAGCGGGGCTCAAGAACCCCAGAAAGCAACATCAACAATAGCAATACGTCGAATGCCAACGGAGGCGGCGGCAATGCCAGCAGAGACTCTCGCCATACCGGCCTTTTCTTGCCTCTCTTCGGCTTGCGCCTTTCTCCCCGCCATAAGCGCCGTATCGAGACCGAGCGGGATCGCATACTGTCGGATCTTGATCGACACTCACACTTACGTCGCGGGCGGGCGTCGCCCCCAGCGTCAACTGTGGACGTCGAGCTGAAGCCTTTGGACGATCGCCAACCGAACATGAAGTTCACTCTTCAGCGCGGTTATGCAATCAGTAAGCTCGAATACCTCATCCGGCGCCGTTATCAAGACAAGGGCCATCCCATCGCCTCCGCTGCTCACTTTGCTTTCTATATGGATGGCAAAGTACTCAAGCCCTCGGACGATATTCCCTACACGTCTTCCAAGATCTGGTACCGCATGTCCAGGTCTTCTGCCGAGGTTGACCAGTGGAAGTTCAGCCAATACAAGGATGCGAACAACCAGCCAATTCCCCCAGAGCTTGCGACTCAACTCGTACAGGTAATCGATACAGGCGCCACGATAGGCGAGTTGAGACGCAAAATTGCGAGCTTTATGTCCATCTCCGATCCGGACAGGGTGTTGCTGGTGGCTCGAGGCGGAACACGACCTGGTCAATTGCAGGGAGACAGCTGGGTGGTCTCTGAAGTCAAGCGACACTGGCTTTGTTGTTGGATTAGTTATCACATTGCGCGGACGAACGCATATGCTGTCGTCAATGGCCTCGGAAGGCGCTATGTCTATCATCCCGAGTCGCATTACTTCTACGACGGCATGAGTGTTAGGCGCTGGCAGCATCACCTTGATACTCGCCTGTTTCGGAATGTCCGCTCAAGGGGGAAGACTGGTTTCAACGCCCACTGGTCAGAGCTCATCTTGACGCTCAACGATACGCGTGTCAGTAAGACTACACGCGTTTGTTGGGGAAAGACGTACGAGGTCGAACTTCCTGGTCAGGCAGCCAAAATCTTTTCGACCGAGGAGGCTTGGCTCTTACCCGACGAAGCCTGCAGCGTCTGTCTTGACAGCAAAAATCTGAGCCTCATGGCATACAAGATTACATCTGGATGCGATCACAAGCCAACCATCTGCAACGCTTGTTTGGGCCAGTGGATCGCCTCGGAACTGGAGTCTAAGATGTGGGATCGGATTAAGTGTCCGGAGTGCCCCAAGCCCCTTCAGTTCGCAGATGTCAAGAGAAACGCACCGAAAAGCGTTTTCAAACGGTATGATGAGCTGGCTACTCGCGCCGCCCTCGGAAATATTCCCAACTTCCGATGGTGCAAGTCGGCCAAGTGTAGCTCCGGTCAAATAGACGATGTCAAATGCGTGCGCTTTAAGTGCAAGGCCTGTAAGACTTCACATTGCATTAAGCACGACGTACCCTGGCACTCTGGCGAAACATGCGAGGAGTATGACAAGCGTAACATCCAAAAGAAGAAGGACGAAAAGGCATCCGAGGCAGAGATCACCAAGTCTAGCAAAAAGTGCCCATCGTGCAACAAGGCTGTCCACAAGTTTTCTGGTTGCAATCACATCACCTGTAAGTTCGATTTACCTTGCTCACCTCCTGATCTTCTGCAATGACTGGTTACTGATTGTGTTTCCTAACAGGTATCTGTTCCCACGAATGGTGCTACATATGCCTCGCCCCGTTCCAGCGAAATGAGCACGGGTTTCTCTATTGCCGTCACAAACCCGAGTGTACGGAGCGGGATCCCTTTGTCGACTTGATAGACCCCCAGAACGCGAACGCCGACCCCCGGACGTTTTTCGAAGCCGCCAATCACGGTTTATTCCCGCCGCAATTTCTCAGAAACCGCCTCCGAGTTGTCCGCGGCAGAGCTGCCCGACACCATCTTGGGACCGGAGCCAACGAACCAGGCCCGGGGCAAATGGGGCGCAACCCTAACCGCCTTCATCCCGACATGTTTCTCCCTCCTTGGATGCAGGAAGTAGACCAAGGGATGTTTGCGGGTGTTGCCGGTATCGCGGATCATGTTGCAAACGGTAACGGAAACGGTCGCGACCCCATGCACGATCTGAGGTTGTTAGCGCAAGATATGAGGGCAGCACGGAGAGAGCGGGCTTAGGTACTCCTTCTCGACGAAGCTGGACTTAACGAATACGACATCACTCTCCATAGCTTCAGTGCCATGATCCTGGCCTCTCCAGATATGTGGGCGGCGTTCGTTGCCCATGAATGGACGCGCAGGACTGGTAATCCTCACCCGCCACCTCCTGGGCCCGAAGAAGCTCGCGACAATGATTTCGAGGAAGAATTTTCTGAAATAATGTGGGACTTATGGTTCGACATCGTTGAAGAGAGTGAATTTATGGAAGATGAGGATGAACCGATGTTCTTTGGCCCACATCGACCTCCGGCTTGGTTTCATTGGGAGGCTGGGCACGGCGAGCCGCCAGTCTTCCCAGCTGGTCTTCTACCTATTGGTGCCGATTTTCAGGTGGATGACCTCCTCTGGGACGGCGCATTCGTGATTCTCCCTCGGGGTCCCGTCCCCGAGCCACGCGATGTCGATGATTCAAGCGGTCCTTTCTGGGCTCCTCCCCCAGTGACCCCCCGTCAACATCATTTCCTCCCCAGAGAACATCCGACACGCGATGAAGACGAACTCTTCTTGCAAATGCTAGAAGATGGCACAGCTGAGCACCAAGTTATTGATCCGCTGGATAATCTCTTATTGGATCGCCCCCCATGGGCTCCTGACTTTCCTCCACCTCCTCGAGCGTCGATCCGCGATGTGGTTAATTTGGTCGACTCAGAACCCCCCCTTCCTCCTCGGGGCTGGCAAACTGCGCTGACCCTCCTTCGACCCTGGTTTCACGAAGCGCCGTGGAGATTAGAGCCCGCAACCAATATTCCCGAGCACATTATCGGGCAAGATGAGCTAGGGCTGTGGGTCGATGATGCTGTGGAGGTCCTGATCAGGCGCAACAGGACGCTGCTACAGTTTATTAACTTTGATATCGGTCGGGAAATAGCTGCTGCAGTAGACGGGCCTCGACTATGAAACACGGGGTGGGAAGCGAAGCTAAGCAGCCTGGTGTGTGGATTGAGGCGTTCATCAAGATGGGGATGACGATCGGAAGCTGCATGGCCTGTATGGCATTGCAACTTCGGTCTGTCGAACTTGTAACTGTTTTCGAGTCTTATCACTTGAGCTTTTCCCGATTAGGTCACGTAGCCATAGTGTTGGACTTCTTGCGAGGCTTTTGACCGAACGAGGTCCTCGCCCTTGTCCTCAACCATCTGACGCATGGGAACTTGTATTTTGGTACCAAAGAATATCATCATGAAGAGGTCTTGTAGATAGTTTTTATCCTCGTATTTGAGGGTGGAGCACACTGGGGATACTGTGTCATATACTCCCTGGGACGTATGATGACCTTTGGTGGCACATACTGAGCACTACTTCGAGTGCAAGATCTGGGCGATCGACCAAGAGACGTCCAATACTTTAGTACATAACTTAGCCTTACCTCATATCGTCGTCCAGTTAAATATATGTAATATTAAATAGCAATCCTAAACCTAGGTAGGTATGCGTGTGGAATGGATGGGAGCGATTCCAGAAAGGCAACAAGTGTAAAAGCGATGATGTCGGGAATCTAAAAATAGGCACAACCCTTACCAACGTCGCGCACTCCGCACGGGCTGTTTAATCGGAGCCCAAGATGGCCGTCAAGGCCTTATGCAGAGGATCACATGTTGATGTTACATTGCGTACCTATGATTGGTTACAGTCAAACCTCGCGAAAACACATACTCTTTTCACTGCATTGGGACCAGAACATGCCATCAAACGGCATGCGCACCTGTCTCCCATCCAGGACAAGCCCCACACTCTACATAGCTGCCAATTATTGCATATCACCTAGAGCCTCTCCACAATATCTGAGTTGTATGCAATTTCAAGGGGAATTCTTGATGGAGGCTGAACGGCGACAAGGAAAAGGGCTTGATTGGGTTGTCTAAGGAAAGAGGAGAAACGGAAACCAGGGCAGGCTAAATACCTGGAAGGCGTGCCGGTGAACGGGCAAGGCCTGGTGAATGGGCGGCCCAGGGCACGGCCTTCCAACAATTCTGCTGTACTCAAGCACCTTGACATCCGCCAAGACTTCGATATCTTCTCCTCTCATTTTGCTCAGACGAGGACCCAAAACAACAACAACAGAAAATAAAAGAAAAAAAAGGAAGACGGTCGGATGCCAGGTTACGAGCAGGTTACTAAGCACTCGTCAACGGTAAGGAACTGCGTGCCCCAAGGGAAAACAAGCACTTACCTCCGAACCTACCCACAGGCACTCCGAGACCCTCGCCCATATCTAGACGGGATTTCCATCCATCGTGTTTCACCACTTCCAGTCCTATCCATGAGCAAATACTTCAGATCACACAAGTCACTCATTAATCATTGCCTAATGTTCTAATTACCCCTATTTCAACTTCTAAAGCGGCTTAGGCGGCTCTAAAGTCGTATAACGGTATCACCAAATGCCTATTTACCGTTCGGCGCTTAGGGAGACCCACCTTTACTACTACGCTATGCTACACTACAGCTGACGACGACGTCGATCATGTAAATTGGCATGATATATTATTCTCAACTTCTCTTTTTCACTTTACTACCTCTACTCATTCCGGAAAGTCTTTCGACTTTACTACAGTCTTATATTAGTAAATCTTCCTAAACTCCCCTATACCCCATCCAATTAAGTAGTTCCTACAGCACCGAAACTAATTTTCCAATCGAAGGTAGATAAGATAATATCCCTATCCTCCGGCTGCCCAATGTCTTCTATCAATAGTAACACCTATACAGTCTCCTCATCTTCTGCCTCTTCCCTAATACCCTTATTATCCTATCTAAATCCCGGATCAAGATCCCACAAAGGATCCTACGAAGCAGTCCTCGAGTACTTCACCTCCAACTCCCTCCCTCTCCCATCCTACCTTCAATCCTGTGACTCTTTCGTCTCCCACTTCTTTATCTCTACCGATGAGACAGTCACACCTCCGTACCCCTCTTCGCTTTCATCAATAAACATACCACCACACCTCACTTCATATGAAGCTTTTATCCGGTATTCCATCACCAAAGCAGCCCCTGCAGCATCACTACCTCCAACATTACCTCTACCACTAAACCAATTCTGCCCCCGCTGCACCAAATTCCTAGCATCATCCCCACCACCCCCCTCCCACGCTGCATGGTGGCGTGGCGGAGGCGCGCTATGTACCCCCGAGGAATTGTTTCATTCTGCCAGCGAGGGGCAATGTCAATTCTGCTGGTTTGTGATGGTGAAGGTGCTGAGGAGGCTTGTTGTTGGAGTCCAAGTCGAGGATGAGGAGGATTTGAGACAGAAAATGGAGGAGGTTTGGAGGGATGTGAAGTATTTAGGGGTTGGACTGTTCTTTTGGGCGGAGGATAGGAGGGAAGATGTTTGGAGGGGGGAGGTGAGCGTTAGGTGTTTGCCGAGAGTACCTCTGGGAAGGGAGAAGGATGTGGACGTGGATGTGGAGGGGAAGGTGGTGGTTAGTGAGTTTGTGAGGTTGAGGGGGTATATACCCGGTATGTGCCCACAAACTGTCTAAAGGACCGACTTGAACAGTCAAGAAGTAGAACAATAGCTAATACGCATACCCAAGTTTTTTCCGTAGGCCCCAGCTATCCCCCTTCCTTCCTCGCCTCCTTTCACACAGCCAGCGAACAAAGCTGGAACCAAGCCCTCGAATGGATCAACAACTGTCGTTCGCACGCTCTGTGCAGCGCTGCCGAGACCATGGACTGTCACGACCGGCGTCCTGCGCGACTAATCGCCGTCGGACGTCCCGGAGACACGCACGTCCGAGTCATCGAGACGGCCGGACTGGCTGTCTCCGAGACACCCTTCATGTCGCTGAGCCACTGCTGGGGCAAGGACGGGGTGCCCACCCAGCTCCTCAAGGAAAATTATGACCGTTTCACAAAGGAAGGCATCAAGCTCACCGAGCTGCCCAAGACCTTCCGGGACGCCATCGAGGTGACGCGGAGGTTGAACATCGTGCCCTACATCTGGATCGACTCTCTCTGCATTGTTCAAGACTCTAAACAAGACTGGGACGACGAGTCGGTCAAGATGCAGTACGTTTATCGCAACTCGGTGCTTAACCTGGCCGCGGGAGCCTCGCCTAACTCTCACGGCGGGTTGTTCAACCCGCGCCATCCGCTTTCGACGGTACCTTGGTCTATAGAGGTACCTTTATCAGACGACGATAAAGACTACATCAAGAATAAGAAGTTCCTAACAAGCGAATACCGCTCCGAAAAGGAATCGGACCTCATCCTCTTCACACGCGGCTGGGTCCTCCAGGAACAACTCCTCGCCCGGCGCACCCTGATCTTCGGCAAGGAAGAACTGCACTGGGAGTGCGTAACCTGCGAAGCGAGCGAGTTATTCCCCTCGTCCATCGATAGGGAGCGCTGGGACGATGTGAATGACAGGCGAACCATCTTTCAGCATCAGTGGGAGAACCTTACTGGAACCGACACTGGCAACAAGCTGGTTCCCGCTGATAGTGACATGGACGCCAAGCGGCGCAAAGCCTGGGAACTCCTGGTCCAGACGTACTTCAGCCGGTCGCTGACCAAGGCCTCAGACAGGCTGATAGCTATCTCCGGCATAGCGGAGCAACTCGGCGGTCGATGGGGTCCGGGGGTCACCTATCTGGCGGGATTGTGGTCGTACCGGCTCGTCCAGGGGCTTCTGTGGTATATGGGCGGCGAAGATCGGTGTGAGGAGCGGGATGCGCAGGCGGCGCCCTCGTGGTCGTGGGCGTCGCTTGTGCCGGAGCATGTACCCGGCGTAACGGATCTGAAGCTGACGTATGCAGAGGCCGAGTGTGTGGATGGCTTGGCGGAGGTTTTGGAGGCGCGGGTGACACCTGTCAGATCAACGAATCCATTTGGGCCGGTAATTCCTGGTTCTGGGAGTATCAGGCTTAGGGGGCCGGTGCTGCCGAGACCGAGGATTACGAATAGGGATGGGAATTGTGAGGTTTATGATTTGGTCTTTGGAGCGAACGAGATGAGTTCGGATATTAGGATGAACGAAAGCGGCGTGTACGTCAATATGGCTACCGGTATGCCTGCTTATCTGCATTCGTATCAGTCTATCGCGGTGCATTGGGACAATATCAATGATATGAAGGAAGACGAGGAGGAGGCTTACCTGGCGCCGCTCCAGGTTCAGCTCATTGAGGACGGACCGGCAGGAACCCCGAGCAAACTTCAACTTGTTGGATTGGTCCTATTGAAGGCATCATCGTGGATCGCGGTACCACAGTTTCGAAGAGTGGGCTTGTTTTTCATCACTGACGAGGCGCCTCAGTGGAACTCTGCCCCTGACAATGAACTTCAAGACGGCGAACAACGGGACAATGAAACGGCTACTCACATGAATGTCGACTTTGAAAGCTCTTCGGACCCCGAATCTCTCGCCGTCCGTTATCCCGACCCAAACTACCACCACCACCCGCCAGACACATACGATGACTCCAGTAACTCACAACCGGACGACACTTGCTCCGACGATTCCTACTCATCTAACCCCTTTGCCAACGCTACATGGGAAAGTGAGTCCGGCGAGGAAACAGAAAGAGATCCCGCCGAGTTCAACGAATACTATTACGAAGACTTCTCCGTCTGGGCAACGGGCATCGAACGCCTAAAGAACCAGGGCTTCCTTCGTAACATTGACACATGGTCCGCTCAAGAAATTCAGCAAGGGCAACGATTGGATCTCTTGAAGAAAGACCCCTACGTCAACGGTCCACGCCCGTTGAACACCAATCTGGCAACGCGATACTCACCGTGTCTCCAACGGACGTTCTACCATCGGATTGATAGGTTTCTGGAGACTTGTCAGGCTGTGGCTCGACTTAAGCCTGACTTGGTGCTGGGTGGCGGGGAGGCAAATGGTTATTATGTTTATGAGATTGTGTGAAGGCCGAGTGGAGTTGGGTGATTGTAGGCATTGTCATGTTGAAAGGCTGGGGTTTTGATATCATCAGTGCAGCAGTAAACAGCCTAACGTCAAAACTGATATGAGCAGCGTGCATATCCATCGTCATCTTTGTTCTTTTCGATTAGATGGGCGGTTTGTCTGCTAGCTGTGCAGCGCCTTTGGCCACATTCGGGGCGTGTTCGTTACGGCAGTAGTACAGTAACGGAAGCCTTTTTTTGGTCGCAGAAAAGCTTTGGGTTAAGGCCTGTTCGGTAGCGCGGTATAAAGTTAGGGGATTTCAAGATTTGCAGTATTCGGGTCGTAGTAAGCATACTGCCTTACTGCGCTCGTGTTGCGTTCGGGTCAAAAACCTTATTTTTATGCAAGTTCCTACAACCACCTGCACTTTCTCCAAATCCTGAATCTAACCAATCAGAGGGCCAGAATATGTCGGAAGTTCGTACTGCGATGCTTACTGCCAGACTGCGAGAGAATGAGCGTTAACGCAGTAAGAACCATTTTCTTTAGGGCACTACAGTACTCAACCCCCTATAAATATAGGGCATCGCTATCGCAAAAAGACAACTAATGAGGCTATTCCCAATTGAAATATACTATCTGAGCACCGCTTAAAGAGATACTATATTAGAAAAAGATAGGTAGAAGGGGAAGAAGGAAGAATTTAGAGAGGAGGGGTGGCACAAGCTATATACGAACACAGCGCAGTAAGACGGCTACCGCTTCCACTCACTCGATTTGGTTTTGCTCAACAGGTATAGCGCCGGGTATAACTAGCTTTCGACCAATGTGCTAGTGAGCTGATGTGGGTCACAAGGTTTCTCGGGAACACGATCCAGTGATAGGATTGGTTTGAGTAAAACCAAATCGAGTGAGTGGAAGCGGTAGTATGGGGGTCTTGGCATGCCTTACTGTTGCATTACTGTGCAGGATATACAGCTGCGGACCCTGCACGGTAAGGCAGGCTTCCTCCTACCGGGCTACCGCGGACCCGAACAGGCCTTAAGGGATAGAGCAGCTTCCCTTACTGCACTACAGCCGGAACGAACACGGCACGGCCTCAATATCTCCAGCATTGGTGTGGACTGTGACCAGGGAAATGTCAGCGGGCGAGCGGCGCACCATTCTTGCAGAAGGGCGAGGGCTCTGCTTTCTCTGCCATCTCGTAGAAGAAGCAACATTGCCCCTTCGGAGATACATTTCTACATGCATTTCCTGCTGCGCAAGTGACGAGGCTTAGGGGCAGGGCGTGTGAATAGCGAAATTCCAGGAGGAAAGGAACGGGATGAGCGGATAAACATGCGAGCACTCTGTAAGATTTCTTCACCCCTCCTGCATGTATATCTCTCCGTGCTGGGCAACTGGAAGTGGCCCCCGGGCCCCCTTGCGGCTCCCGCGTTACTTATCCCGCATCGCCCCCACCCTAAGCCGTACATCACCAACTGCATCCGGTCGGCGGCGTCGGATTTATGCCCCACTTTAAGCACCGGAGCCACGGAGCCGGCTACCGTGTAAACTAGGGAGATCAGGATTTGGGAAGGTCAGGTATGGACAAAACTTATATGCGTGAGGGTAGGCATAATATGTCCCCTTGATGGACGTCTGTAACTTTTGTTTCTCTGTAGCAAAAGACTTCTTTTAGCGTAGATGAATCTTGGAGGGGGCTGAGGCAGAGATACAATATCTTGCATAAATTTTGTTCGGGCATATATTCCGCAGTATGTGCTTCTCGGTCTACATACTTCTTCTGCATATACCCACCTTCCGGATGCCTGGTTCCTGATACTGTACAGTAGCAGAATAAATATCGTAAATAAGAACAATTTCACTGCATCTGGACACGTTGTTACTTCGCACGCAAGAACGGACTACACCGGCTTGATGAGATACATGCCGCCCTCATGGTCAATACATTTTCTGTTGAGATGCAGCATCACTTCCATGATCTTCGATGCCCATAGCTGCTCTCGCCTAGTGCAGCTCCGTGACGCCTCCAGATTGCGCAGCCATCGGACTTGCTAAATGATGCCATTCTGCGAAGGTTCACCCAGCGGACCTTGCGTGGTGGCGGTTCCCGTGAACATTCATTCGAATTTCGTCCGTCGTGTTAATATAAATACTGAACTTTCTCCTCCTTCCAACTTGAGTTTTCTTTTTCTCCATCTTCTCTCACATCAACTTCTCTTTCAACTCCAAACAAACTTTATTACCCACTATCACTCAGATCTCGCTCTCAAAATCTGGCTCTCTAGCAGACCTGACATCCTCAAACGACAAAAAACCAACGACAACTATGTCTACTCAAAGTGATATCAAGACGGCTGCATCTGTTCTCAGCCAGTCAGACACTTCCATCATGGCTTCATCATCCTCAGAGGTACTTTCCCATTCCCATTCCGTTTTCCTACCTCTACACGCAAGCCAACTTTTGCTGATGACCATCACCCCGACCCAGACCAACTATAAAACCATGACACACCAACCCGTCCGCAAGGAGACCACTCTCTGGCCCGAAATCAAGCAATACCTGCTCTCTCGCGCCGAATCGTCAACGGACCCCCACACAATCATCCCGCGCCCCATGTGCGCCCTCTGCGAAGAAGAAGAGCTCGACATCGCTGGCGTCCCCGCCACCAACACCACCTTAGTCCGCTTCGAGGCTGCCGTGTTGCCCTGCGGCCACATGTTCTGCATCCCGTGCCTCAACGAATACGAAGACCAACTCCCCGACCCGAACCCCTACGAGGCCGTCTACAATCCCGTCTGCGGCCGCCGCAAGCTCACCCGCGAGTACAAGTGCCCGGCGTGCCGTGCCGACATGCACCACAGGAAGTGCTGGTGCGAGGTGGAGGCTTGCGACCTTCCTTCTTCTGACCTTCTCGATGGAGGAGTTGCGGAGTCCGGAGGACAGTGGGTGCCCAAAATGCTGCACCCCGGAGAGAGAAAACAGGAGGAGATCACGGCTTTGGAGTGGGTCGATCATAACCCTGCCGTCATGGATGAGGAGACTCGCCTGAAGCTTGTCGAGCTGGTGAACGCCGTGAAGACTACCATGCCGGAGTGGGAGGCCGCTGTAGCCTCCGAAGACGACGATGACGATGACGACAACGGGTCATCCGAAGACGAAGACGAAGACGAAGACGAAGACGAAGACGAAGACGAAGACGAAGACGATGATAGCGACGACGACGACGACGACGCCGACTATCCCCCCGATATTGAGATGGCCGACCTCACCGACGACGAGTACAAACTATACCACGCCATCACGCAGCATGAAGAAATGTTCGAGAAACTTAACAATCGCCCCGTTGGCATTCCCGATGATGCTGATTTGAACAACAAGACCTACCCCATCGCTTTGTGGAATCAGGTGGTTCCGCCTGTGTGCCAGAAATGCCATCGCGCGAGACTGCAAAGATTTGCCTGTGCAATGTTCCCTGGGCTTGAGGTACTGCCTGCTCGGTTTAGGCCCTAAGCCCAGGGTGGAGAAGACTGAGGAGGAGATGTATCCTCGTGTGAGGTACTAGATGGGAGGAAAGAGTTAGTGCTAATGGAGGGAAGCACGGGCAAGAAGGAGATGTTTGGGATTACGAGTGGATTTGATGCGCTCTCCTACTGGTTCGCATATGGGCCCCTCTGAGAGTTGGTATCACGAAAACATGGCTGGATATTGATAGTGGATGATGGACTAGGAAGGACAGATTTTTTTGACGGATATTGCATGGATTGGCGCAGATAGACATGGGAAGGCACGAGCCGAACTAAAGTACGAGGGTCATGATGATGATGCTTAAGTTGTTTTTCTGAGCCCGGTACTGGATATCGGCTTGGACGAGACCAAAAACCAAAGCGATTGCGTCAATTTGACAGACAAAAAAAAGATCAGTTCTTTCTCACAACAAAAACATCTTTCTTGTGTGCATATCGTCATGTGATTAGGTTTCGGTGTTGATGCCATGCTCACCTGCAGACAGTCTTGCTTGCCTCTTGCTCCTTCCCCGATGAGTGATTGTGTTTTGAAAAAGCATGACGAAATAAAAATAGAGAAAGTTCGTTACCACAGCAAGTCCAATCAGCACTCTACTCCCTCATGCTATTTTGCTCTATTCATCTCGCCCCGTGATCATGCAACTGTCGAGTGTCCCTCCCCTCTCTGCCCGTCAGTCAAGCAGCTTCCAAATTTCCCAAAACGGACATGTCCACTTACACGCAACATCCCCACTTTCCCATTTCCCACCAAGAATGACCCCCACAAAGCCCACACCACCACACCCCCACCCCACGGTCCCACTGCATCCGAAAACAAAAAAGTTGCATGAAGAAAATGCAAAAAAGAAATTACTGCGCCAGCCGCGAATCGAACGCGGGGCCCATCGATGGCAACGATGGATTTTACCACTAAACCACTGGCGCTTTGTGGTGTTGATGAAGTATTTCAAGCATGATAAGCCCTTATGAAGGGAAAAAACCACAAAAAAAAAGAAGCAAGACAGAACCTGGAGATGCAAAGGGCACAGCACACTGCTAGCAGGAGGCAGTCCCTGCAGGTATGTATGTACGTGTGTGCACGACCTTGCATTTGGAGAGTACTGCGGTAGCACTGAGACCAGATTGAAGCACATGAAGTGGATGGAAGCAGCACAGCGGTAGGATAGGAGATCAGTTTGTAAAAGGTTCGTACATAGTTGAATGAGCACAATCTTAAGAGGTATTGACTGGATTCATGTCGTTGTATACCGACCGGTAGACGTAAAATCGATGGATGTTCATTTCCTGTGGACTGGCTTAGAAGCGTAGGTACATACTGCTGGTAGGTTTGCTCCGTTATTACATGGAGGAGGATGATAGGTAGTGTTGTTGGAACCAGAACCAGGATGGGTAGGTAAGTGTACGCCGGAGGGGAAATGAGAGTAAAAGTAATCGACTTGACTCTGATCGATGTACGGAAAACCAGAGCATTTCTGGGGAACTTGTTGCCCATGTTTGTCATAGGTACCCTGAGGCAGAATGCATTTCGACGGAAACGCTTCACTTCCCTCCATCCTGTGTCGTGCTTTCGATCTCCGGTTTTCTTCCTCTTAAAAACAGTCTCCGGCTTAAGCCCTTTACACCGATCCTGGTAAGAACCCCAGTTTGGGGACTCGGGGCCAGGACGACCAGGACGGGGAAGAACCGCCGGAAGAAAAGACGAGCAAGAACGGGACCGTAATTATGTCCTTACCGAATCGGACCGGACCGTGCAGCCCGATCATAAAACTTAACAGGCACCAGGCACAACCAAGCAATCATCAAGTCTACTCTACAATCTTTTCTACTCTAACACCATTTGTACCGTCCGGATGACGCCCCTTTAGCTCCTCCTTCAATCAGACAACGGTAGGCCATCCCAGATTATATGTACCTTGGTAGTAAGCGAACAACGCCTCAAGTACTAGTCTATGTAGGAGGCGATAACACAAAGCAAGATCTGCCCGCAAAAAGGGCAAGATGTAAAATGCAAGGAACCACCAGAAAAGCCGAGAGACCGAGAACGAAACCCTGCCTCACATATGATGAAGCGTGATGACGGAAGCAACAACCCAGCCCCCCCGAGGTGGGTTTCTAGGAGGTATATCCTCCGGTCAGAACTGACCACCCTCAACTGAACTCAATCACCTCTTCTTCCGCTTAATAAACGGATCAACAGGCGCCTTCTTCTTCACAATCGGCGGCGGTCTCTGCTGTTGTTGCTGCTGCTGCTGGTAACCTGGACCACCACCCGGTCTGCTTGGACCAGTTGGAGGATAGGGTCTCGAAGGACCTGCAGGTGGTTGTTGTTGCTGACGGCCCGGGTACGGAGGCGGAGGTCCTTGTTGAGGACGAGGTTGATACTGTGGAGGATGCTGCGGGGGATGATACTGCTGCTGCTGAGCAGCCGGTGCTCTGGTAGGAGGCGCCAATCCCAGGACTTCCATTGCCGAAGGGTCACTCGGCGCCGGCGGCGGTGGTCTTGGCGGGAGGTTGTGGTGGTTGTGGTTGCTGGTATTGGGGTTGTAGCCTCTTGGGCCCTTGGGGGCTCTGCTGATGATGGGGTCGATGTGTTGCTGTGGTTGAGTGAAAAATGTTAGTAAATCTGGACTGGACTGGTCATACTTGTACTGCTTGTCTGTTTGTTGGATGCCACGTACCTTCTTGCCAGGCTGATCGCCCCCTCCTCCCTCATGCGGCCTCTTCTTCACCCTCGGCGTGAAAGTCGTCTCTTGAATGACTGGCAAACCTTCCCTGTATGGCGGCGGTTGCAGCTGCTGCTGCGGGGCAGGCGAACTTCCGAAGGTATGATTTGGAGTATTGCGTCCGGAAGGAGGTCTAGACGAGCCCATTGCACTGCTGCTAGAGGTACCGACAGCAGCAGCCGGGGGAGAAGACCCCCTAAACGATGACCTATCGTTCATCTTCACATCGCCATCCTCGTCCTTCACCTCGACCACCTCCCGCTTGACACCGCTCGGCGTACCGTCTCTGCTGTTATCAGAGCTAGTAATCGCCAAAGCCTGAAACGCCGCAGCAGACAGCTGTGGCCCCGTCTGGCTCAGCATGCCCATGATGTTGCCCGTGGTATACCGGTCGCGCCGCTTCGAGTCCTCAATGAGCTTCGCCCAGAACTCGCCTTGCATGAGGGCGCGGGAGTCACCGAGGATCCAGAGCGAAGACCGCGCACGCGTGAGACCGACGTTCATACGACGGATATCCGTCATGAAACCGATACCGCCCGTGGGGCTGGCACGAACGCACGAGAAGATAATGATCTCGCACTCGCGGCCCTGGAAGGCATCGGTGGTGTTGAACTCGATCTCGTCCGTGATGGCATCGCCGAAGCGCTGGGCAAA
The DNA here is from genome assembly GCA_009802275.1 of Neurospora sp. CHS-2018a. Lineage (NCBI taxonomy): Eukaryota > Fungi > Ascomycota > Sordariomycetes > Sordariales > Sordariaceae > Neurospora > Neurospora sp. CHS-2018a. Next base: position 159,882 of record RAKG01000005.1, read on the forward strand.
CTGCGACCGCAGCCGGTACAGCTGGGCCTTGTAAGGAGTGATGATACCAATCTTGCCCTTGAGGTCGACATCGCCGTAATCGGCCTTGAACCGGCGATAAAGTTGCATGGCAACCTTGAGTTCTTCCTCGTTAACCAGAGACTGGTTCTTTGGTCCCCGCTCCTGCGAACCGCGGACGTCGAAGAAGCGGTACGGCCCAAGCAGAGCACTACGGTGCCAGGGCTGGAGACGCGACTTGGCCATGTCGTCGCCGTCTTGTAGGAGACCTTCGTAGAAGGCGGCTCTGGGGAAGGAGCTGATTTCAGGATGCATACGATACTGTGTATCAAGCAGATGTACGTCCTTCTCGTGATTCTTCTGCATACGGACGAACAAACTCTGGTCGTAGCCGTACCGTGCAGCAGACTGCGAGAGAACGGTAGGTGGCAACTGCTTGGGATCACCAACAAGAATGCACTTTGAGCATCCGTACTTCAAGGGAATGAGAGCACTAAGCTCCACGCACTGCGCCGCCTCATCGATGATGACCGTCTCAAACTCCACGTTCAAGTTCTTGAACATCTCGTGACCGCTACCGCTGAGAGTGGCGCACAGCACCTGGGCCTTGTCGAGAATCTCCTGCTGAACCTGTCGGCGTTTGATCTCGGTCTCTCTAGCGAATGTGTTTCCGCTAGCTTTATCCGCATCGATGCGCGCTCCGATGTGCGCCTGGCGCCGCTTGAGTTCATCGAACTCCCGCTGATACTTGTTGACAAGCTGCCGATCATCAATCGTGCGCGCTGCTTCCAGTTGAGGTCTGAGCTCGGCAATTTTCTGCTTGATCTCACCAGCTTCCTGGTGCAACTTCTCCCTGTCAGTCGGGCCTTCATTCTTGTTCAACTGAGCATCCATTTTTGCCTTGACCAGCTCATCAAGTGTGACATCCTTGACTGCGGTGTTGATGGCATCACTGCGACCGAGACGGACCACCTCAATCTTGTGAGTTGTTCCGTTCTGTGTTTTGACGCCATTCTTCAGACGCAGCACCAATTCGTCCACAGCTGCGTTACTGGGCGCGCAAACAAGCAGCTTCTTTGATGGGGCATTGTTCTTTGCAGCGCCGAGTCCTGGACGCCCAATGGCCACCCCAGCGGTAGGATTTTTGAGCACTCCGGTCAGAAGACAGCCAACCATTGCCACAATGGTCTTTGTTTTACCGGTACCGGGAGGACCCTGGATAAGGGTGAACCCATCGTTCTCCTTGGCGTTGAGGATCGCTTTCGCCTGACCTGTATTAAGGTTCCAGTTCTTCATGGTATTCTTGATATTCTCCTCGCCAAATGACAGCATAGGAGACGGCTCAGCCCTCAAAACCTCGTCCATGAGATCGTAGTATTGTAAACTTTCCAGAGCGGCGTACTCGCGTTCAATGGTCGTCATGTTGGTGATCTTGACGACGGTAAACTCCGAGCCAGGTAGTAGGGCAGGCAGGATCTGGTTGCCTTTAGCGTTCAGTCGGTAGACGACCTCCACATTGTCTTTCTTGTAAGTGGTCTTCCAGATACGTGAAAGACAGTGCAGCTCTTCTGGCTCTTGAAGCGGGTTTTGGCCCTTGGAGATAATAACAATGTCTCCTTCAGACAGTTGACGGTCCTTGTTGATCGCAACTGGGACGGACGCCGTGACTTCCATGAACTTGTCAACTGTCATACGACTAAGGACCTTGATGCCGAAAGGCTTGGAAGTGGTTTCATCCTTGGCCGTGACAAATGAGCGCCAGGCTTCATTGATGAGCAACGGGAAGAAGGTTTGCTTGTAGCTGACCGGGTCCTGATAGGTATCCGAGACGTGATCACAACGGTACCCGTTAGGCGGATCGTTACCCTCATGGAAAATGTCCCACTCCAAGATAGCCTGGTGCAACACATCCATAGGAGGGATAAGACGAGCGCGCATATCCTTGGCGGAGCGCTCAATCTTGACCTTCTTCACCGGTCCGCGCATCTTCTCAGCCAACAACCGATGGGCGCGACGCTCGGCCTCAGTCATGTTCTTCTTGCCAGCGGCATGGAGTGTGATCAGCTCGTCATCGTCAGACTCATCTTCGTCTTCCGACGACGATCCAACCATGATCTCGTCCTTGAGCACTGGGGCGTGGTCTTTGCCACGAACTCCAGCAACACCTGCCAGACCAGAGCCTTCTCCTTGGACTAGCTTCGGTGGCGCACGCAGAGCCTTTGCCCTCGCGATGGCCTCAGCATCTCGCTTAGCCTTTGCTTCTCTCTCAAGCCGTCTAGCCTCCTTGATCTTGTCGGCAGCCTTTGAGTCGATTTTGGGAGGAGCCTTGACTGGAGCCTCAGCCTTCATCGTCTCCAACAGAGCATTCTTCCGCCTCTCAGTGGCCTTATCAAAGGCAGGCGTAAGCGAAGCCATGTGGTCTTTGAGTGATGCCTTTGAGAAATCGAGCTTTGCCTGTTTCATAACCGGCTTGACCTCTTGCTTGACAGGCTTTCCACCAACGAACTGCTCCTCGATGGCGGCATCGTCCCCGAGCGCCTTGAGCAGCTCGATCCGTTGTTCGTTGGTAAGATTCGTCTTTGTGGTGTAGTCCATCCGCCCATCAGCCATCTTCCTCTTCTTCAGCATGTTGTTGAGATAGGCGACCGTTTTTGGCGGAAGCATCATGCCGTTGTCTTGCAGACGCTTGATCAGCTTCTTGGTGATTTCGATGATACCGGCGATAAGATATTTATCGCGGAGTTGCAACATGTCCACCAAGGGAAGCGAGTGTATTCTCGGCGGCTCCAGGACCAATTTCATGCCCTCTGAGCCGTCGTCCCCGTTTGTTGCCGAGATGCTTTGTGGTGAGCTAAGTGCCGAAGCCATGAGACCGTCTTGGGCGAGGAGCTTCTCTGCAAGCTCCATCACATCACGACAAAAGTCCTCCATGACCTTCTTGTCCACCTTCACGTGCCAGAGTCTCATGGATCCGAACGAGTGGCCGACGGCTCTCCATTCGCACTCCCACCATCCCTTAACGACAGCATGTTCCGCAGGGGTCAGGGTCTTGCGTCTGAGTTGGCCTACGGACGGATCACTTAAGCCATTGAGCACGAATTCACAGCATTTCAACAAGTATTGCATGTGACTCCACGGATTATTGGAGTCTTTGGCGTTGGTGATATGGTTTACGGCGCCAGTGAAGGCCTCCAGGAACTGGCTGAAGTACTCCTCAAGCATCTTATTCACGGCCTCAGATGGCGTAATCTCACCTGTGATGGCTTTGATCAACTCGAAGCCGGCTTCGCGAATGGCTTCCTCGCCGTGTATCAGAGTCGCCACGATGGGCTGGATGGTGTTACTCTGAGGATCCGAGCAGAAACTGTCAAGATCAGCCGGGTTAAAGTCTGACAGACGGCCTAGCATTTTGCCAATTGCCGCCGTTTGCTGTTGAAAGCGTCTGTTGAACTTTGCGTGCTCGTTCTTGAGCTGGTCTTTCCGCTTAGGGATGAACCGTTCGATACTCCTGAGAGGCATCGTTGCTCTCAACATGGCCTTGGCAAGATCTGTTTGTCCGTTCCAGATGAGCTCCAGGAATGACTCCCACAATGCGCCAGAGTCCCTGTTTACGGCATCTTGAACAGGCTTCTCCTTAACGAAAGCGTCCCACTCCATAAACGTCGCCTTCGCGTCCAATGCCAGAGCAGACTGTATGATAGCTATGGCAGCCTGTGAGAGGCCAACGTTGTACTTGTCCGCGGCCTTAAGCTTGGTCGCGTCAATGATGACTTCCTTGTACTGAATCACTCTGTTGAGTAACTGGTTGACCATGATAAGAGACGTTCCTGTATCGAAGGATGGAAGGTTGAGGTAACCGTCCAAGCATTCCCTCAAGGTCACCAGACCAGCAAGGACACAAGTCGCCTTCGCTTCTTGGGCTGCGCCGGGGTCGACTCGCAAAGTCTCGAAAAGATGTCGAAGAAGAGATTCGCAAACGTCTGACCGCCGCGCTAATGGAAGGGAGCGGATAAAGGCCCTCACCCATTCCGCCAACGCTGGTATTTGTTGACCGTTGTTGTCCTGGTCCTCAACCATCATGTCCGGCTCAAGGGACTGATTCAGGAAGGGCCGAAAAGCCGGGCTCTTGAAAATTTCCTCCACAATCATACTGGGAGTGACTTGGTCGAAAGCATCCCAAAAGGCCTTTGACGAACGCTCCATTAGCGTACGAAGCGCTTTCAGTATCATGCTCAAAGCAGGGACGTTATTGGTGCCCAGGTTTTCGAGGGCAAGGAAGTAGACATTCGGTTGTACTTCCATACCACGGAGGTTTTCCAGAATACTCTTTTCGCTCATGGCTCGCAAAATGAGGAGGAACCCACTCCAAAAGCGACACAGCCTCGCCGGGGGCTGTGATCCCCTATGTCCTAGTATATGGGACTTGAGGCCGCTTCTGACAGCCCATTCCCACTCCTCATCGGTAAGGCTTTCCGGTGGCATCCGTTGCCATTGTGCCTCTGCAAACGCCCTGTGAACCGGATACTCTTCGAAAAGGAAGTATGTCATAGTCGGAATAGCGCCTCCGACCATCTTAAGCGGCTTCTTAGGCTGGACATTTTCGAATACGTAGTTGAATATCTCCAGGTTTACTTTGTTGTTCAAGTATGCCATGCAGCAGAGTGATTCGAACAAGGCGAGACACGGCCAAAGTTCGATTCTAACGAGTTTCGTAGTCGGCATGGGACCGTCCCTCTCGAGAATGAACTTGGCTCTCTTGAGGCCGCGCGTTATGCGCTCTTCGTCGAAAGATTCGAGATTTTGCTGCAGTTTCCTCAAGAACTCGGCGTTGTCACGGGAAGTAGATCTGTAGGATCGGATTAGCTTGGTCAGCAGGCCTACGGCGGATAAAGTTGGTTTTTACGGGTACGCACTGATCGATAGCTCTGATGAACTGCTGGCGTGTCCTATGCCATGTCCTGGCACATTGGTCACATTTTGTGAGAAAGAGGTTGACACGCTCTTTCCACTCGTTAATCCATTTTCCCGCCTCTGGCATCACTAACAGGAGCGAAAGGCCGTAGGTGATTCTACGTCTCTCACACCCGTCAGCAATTCGCTTTTGCTTTTCTGCCACCGTTGTTCCGTTCGCATCGGGGAGGTTTGGGAACGCGTAATCTGTATTGTCGTCGTTGCTAATCAAAGGGCAGATTGGATGTGCGTCGGGAGGGAACTCCTCAAAGGCTTGGTGCATCTCCATCATAGCCGTTTGAACGTCCGTGGCCCCCAGCTCTGGGTATTCCATTTTGTCTGTCATCTCGGCGGTCGATCAGAGAGCGGTAACGGGTTCTGGCGGTTGTCGAGGCAGACGGAGCAGGCGGAGCTGGGAGGGCGAAGTAGGTTGGCGCTTCGATAGTCGCAAAAAGCATCCTTCAGCGCAAAGCAAGCGGGATGGTTCAGGGAAGCTTTCGCATCGGCAAGAAGCTTTTGTCGAGGTGAGAGACAGAAATGCTAGAGCAACAGCTTCTGCGTTGAAGGAATGACAAGAATAGTTGACGCAAGATGCTCCAGGCAACCGAGGACGAGCAGTGATGCTTTGTGTGGGGAGCAAATGCCGCGATGGCGATGGTTGCGGGTGTCTTTGCGCCCACAGACCGGGAGTTGGTGGAAATATGACAATAGGATAGAAGGGAAATCCGCGCTCGTGCGGTTTTGTGTTCAAAAATTGTGAGAATCTCAAGCCAGTGAAGGAGTCTACGTAACCCCGTTCTTCATTCACCAAGCAATCGGTGAAGGCTCTCCTGATGTAGGTTGGAGTCGAGGTTGCGGCTGTCAGCGGGAGCTTCTGACATGCCAGGCCCAGTGTGCAGTGCCTGAGAAAGAAGGAGGGACGCTGTAACGAAACCTCGTTGCGCGTCAATCTGGACGGGAAGGAACCGCGTCAGACCCAAAGTGCGTGGGGCCGCTAAACGTTGCAGGGAGGCGCGGCAGGCAAGAGCTACGGTCTGAAGCAGCTGCCSGGCAGCTGTTGCCAGCAGGTGAGAGGTCCTGTGGTACGGATGCGCTCAACTCTCGTCTCTTGAATCACCGGATGTTCAAACCTTGGTTCGCAGTCGAGTACTTACTAGTAAGATTGTAAGGACGAAAACATTTTGGTATTATCAAGATACGTTCTGTCGTTAATCCCATGTCTACTTAAGTGGACATAGGATGAAACTATGGAGAAGTATCTACGACTCGAAGGCCTGGGAAACTTTCATCCGTTACAACAATAAGAGGTTCCAAAGCTAAAGGCGGGCATGAGAACCATACGCTCTCCTTGTTTGACACACGTTTACCGGTTGACCATAAACCGGGCTTGTATACATACACATTATTCTTCTTGGGGACTAAGGCAGTTAACCACTTCGCATCAACTCTTTCTGGCGTTCCGTTTCCATCTCAATGGTCTCCTCCCTTCCCCCGGTCCAGCAGGTGTTCCAACGGACACTCAGGTGCCTCCCTCCACTCCTTCGTTCCCGGCCTTGTCGCCTTCCGGCATTTGAAGCATTGTTGCCCATGGCGGATGAACAGCTGATGTAACCCGTACTTGAGGTGATCCGGCACTTTCACATCGCAGTGTCTGAAGCAGTCCTCTGGGTTCGCTTTCTCCGGCACCCAGCCGAGCCAGCGACAGAACCGGTGGACATGCGTGTCAACCGCAAAGCAGGGCTTGCGGAGACAAAAGAGGGCGACGCAGGCGGCAGACTTGATGCCAATACCGGGATACCGGACAAGCTTGGCCATGGCCTCGTCTTTGGTGAGGGTGTGCATGTGGTCCACGTTCAGCGAGTCTGGGAAGGCGACTTCTTGCCCGCCGCCCGCGGCCGCCTTCTCTCTCGCCCTCTGCGCCATCTCCAACGCAACCATGTCGAGGATCAGCTTGATGTGCTTGGCTTTCTGGTTTCCGTTCCCCGAAACCTTGATAGCCTGGGCCAGCTTTTCCTCTGGTTCCGCGGCAACCTTTTCCCAGTTGATACTTCCGGCGCCTGAACCGTGCTCTCGTAGTCCGTACGTCTGGACTACGTTCCTGATCGCTTGGTCCGCCATAGCCATCAGAGTGTTGCCGCTAATCAGCGTCCGGAGGAGGGCGTCCAGGACGCAAGGTACCTCGCCACAACCGGCCTTCTCCAGACACGCCTTGGGCATTTTCTTGGGTTGCTCTACCTTCCCGTGCATGGCTGACAAAATGCGGTACACATCTTCGCATGCTTCAGGGGTGGGGACGTTACGATTGGGATAGGGCGAGAACCCTGGCGTGAGCCCCATGGGATTGTCTGGACCTCTTTTCACCGGCATTCTGTAGTCAGGACTGTCACGGTCAACGGTGGGTGTTTTTGTGGCAGTAACCTTGGTTGTCTTCTTGCTTGTCTGGACAATTATCTGTCCATTGCCGCTTTTGATGTTTTCGTCGGTTTCTGCATCTGGCTTCTTGGAAGACGACCTGGTTACACGTCGATCTCGTGTAGTGCGTTCCTCGTCTCTGTCGTTGGGGTAAATCACCTCAATAGTGTTCTCCGGAGCAGGGTCTGTTGTGGTCTCTACAGTCTCCGTCGTATTTGCAATTTCCGTCCGAGCCTTGATGATTCCGACCTGAACCTTGGTCTGGCGCTTGGCCACACTCCATGTATGGTGCACCGGAGCATCAACAGACGTGGTCACTTGTAGGGGCCCCGTACCAATCGGTGTGCTCTGCGTCTTTACGTCCTTCGTCCGGGTGTTCGTAGCCTCGAACGGACTCAGTGTCTGGCGTTTGGTCACACTTCGCGTGAAATACATCGGCGTATCGGGAGGACTGTTCAGCGGACCACCCGTTGCAATCGGTGTTTTCTGGTAGGCACTGGAGATTATCGTACTTGTCGAATCTGGCACATCTGGAGTTGTATCAGGGGTTTGCAAAGAACCCCTGCCATGGGGTAAGACATCTCCACCACCTAAGGTGTCAACTGGTTAGCAGGTTGAAATCGAGAGCAAAGAAGTAGCCGAACCTTTGAGGGGCTGCGCCGGCGCGGCATGTCCCCGTTTCCGTTTCCCTCTCGTCCGAGACTCAGCCTCAATCGAAGCTACAATAGTCACGGATGAATGATTTGGAACATTGACCGGATTCTGGAGAGGGTTCCCAACCACGATGTGTTCATCAGTGTCTACCTTGACTCTCTTGACGGCTGAACGGGTTTGCATCCCCATTGCAGCGGTCGGGACAAGGCTGCTTTGTGAGTAGTGCTCAAGTTGCTAGCGAGGAGAATAATAAATGGTTGCATACGCATGTAACAAGAGGAACTCTTGAAATGGCGGACAGAAGAATGGACGTTGGAGGTGAAGAGCGAAACGTTTGGGGAAATGCACTTTATAGGAACGGACAACTCTCCCCAAGTGGCAAAAAGGAAGGTTCCGATGAACGTGCATGAACAATGCCCCGTGAACCGGGCATAGGGAAGCATAGGGACGGCGCTGTGACAAGAGTTCATCTTCAATTCCGTATTTATTCATGATTGATGGCCGCTAGCTAATGGTTTGAAAATGAAAAGAAAAGAACCAACTGGCTGTTTTTCAACCGTCACGGGCAGTTCCCAAGGACTACTACTTTTTCTTGTTTTACTTTCACAAACTAAATACCGCACGATGTTAGCAGAAGTTCAACAACGCGAGGTCTGATACATCGAGGTATGAAATATTCAAAGATTCAGATAACATTTTTCTCCGCAGCAGAATGCTAGGCAGTCAAGGTTTTGATAATTGTCAAAACATCATGGAAAGGAAGGAAGGTGATGGTGAAAAAGGAGATTGGGAGCTTACCCTATGAATGCCCAGACTGTAGAAAGGTGTTCTCAACTACATGTCTGTGGCAGCGCGATACATATTCCTGTTTGCATCTCTACTTGTAGAGTCCAGAGTTGCGTGTTCGCATGTGCAGAGAGGAAAATGAGAATTGCGACGAACGACGGAAGTTTGCGAAAATTGAACGTGAGGGTGGGGAATGACATTGGTGGGGCCGGCACCGGGATGTTCCGAGACGGAATTACGACATGGTTAGGATCTGCTATAACCCTAACCCTTATCGGCGTCCCCCTGGAGCACCATGACATCGCGTTCTTGCCAGTCTCAACTCCAAGCCCGTGAAAACCAGACGCTGTCGATATCACAAAGAAATGCGCCTTGATCGGTTCCTACGATAATTCGAACCATGCTGACAAGCGCACAGAAGGAATTCTCAGTCACCAAGTCATGGGTCAACAGCATGACGGAAAGGAAAGGACCAAGCGAAAGCACCGATGATTCACCTCCACACCTCACTCAACACATGGAAGTCCATGCTTCGCCAGAGATGTCCTTGGAGTCGTGGAATCACGGCTTCAGGCTCAGCTATGATTATGATGGCTCATCAAAAATTCCGTTCTAGAGACGTGGCCGCGGAGGCATCGTGCTCTTCGGTATCACAGCCCGATTGATACCGTCACCACCAGGACATGAACCAAGAACGAGCTCATCCCATTGATGCTTAGTGTTCTTCAATGGGCAAACATCTTGGATATTCTAATAACCTCAGATTTTATTCGGAGCGCTTAGGCTCTTACTCGCCAACATAGATCGCATCACTTCTTCGGCACGAGCGCCTTCCATCCGATATGGTCTGTTTGCAAGCAGCCCAGTCGTGAAACCACCGGGTCAGATCATGATTGCTCTGGCAACGGGAAATGAACCTGGCCTTTTGATTCATCCCTTCTCTACGGTCTAGTGCCTGCCTCATGGAGCGATTTGCGTGCTCATCTCGGATTCTTTGCGTGATGGATCATCCATCTCGACATCTATAAAATCTCAGCCGTCTTCAGATTCTTTCTGGATCTCTTCCTTCCAACAACATCTTGCCCAAGCAGGTCACACTACTCCTCTCACGTGAGCCTTTTTCTTGTATCAAATCCCCTCCTCGCTCCGACATCTTGCCGACACTCAGTTCTTGTTCACTCCGTGCGTTCTCTTCCTGTCAGATCGCCATCGCACAGTGATACGGATTTTTGTCTCGCCATCTCGAAAGTATCGGATTGTACTATCGCCACGGACTGCGGGTTCTGACGAAGTTCCAATATTTGAGAGTGGTCTGGGGCCCCCTCCCAACGTCGGTGAGTTTGCCCGAGCTATGTCGTCCTCCTTTCCATCCCTCAACCTCATATCGTCCTCACTTCCCGCATCACTTCACGGTAACTCAGTTGCCGGGACGGCTGTTGCGGTTCGCCATTACTCTCCGTGAACAACTATCTAACTTTCTCCTCTTCTTCCCAGTCAACGCGAAATTTGTGACATACCAGCCACTTTGATCTCACGCCTCATCTCCAACCTCCAAGTTGCTGAGAAATACGAACTCACGAAGCTACAATCATTTAGTCTATCCCAAATTCTTGTCACCCCATTCACTCTTCCATCGAAATCGAAGCCACGCCAAAATGGCCGAGATCTGCGAGCCAAACTCCCTTCCAGGAGGAGAGCAAAATCCGTTCGTCGTTGATGATGAGGAGGATGTGATACAGATCCACGATGAAGAAGAGGTAGAAGAGGAAGTCGCCGAGGTCATAGATATCACGGAAGACAACACCGAGCCTTATGAGCGCAACCGAGGTCCTGCAAACGGATCAAGACCTGGAGAGGAATCTCTACCCCATTTTCTTCTGCGCGACCAGGCATTTCACCTTCGACCAGGAATGACGGTCGAACTGATAGAACCAGAACTTATCGGCAAATTTTCCATCAGCTTCGTCCGCATAAGTTCCATCACACGACAGGCGTACACGAACAACGTCACGATCCGAGGCCATGGATTTACCCGGGCAAAGGAGATGAATGGGATGCTCCCGAAGCAGCTGAACGAATGCTGCCTCGTAGCGTTGATCGATACCCACGACCCTCGGCCTTGGAGGGAGCAAGCCATCATTGAAATCAAACCTCAGAATGTGCTGGCGACAAGGCAACTTCGGGTGACAAATGCACCATTCCCTCAGCACCGGGACAATTCCGCCGAAATAGGGAGCAAAAGACAAGACGTAAAAGATATGGGCGTTCTGGTCTCCCGCTACAACTACATTGAATACCATCAAACCGACCAAAATAAGCCGCGCGAATGGTCCTTCATAAGAGTTGGGCAGGATGAAGCGGATGAAAGCCTTCGCGTACTCGACGATGTTTTGGTGAATGGCTGGCGGGGTGGCAAGGTTCGAGGAGGGTCTTATTCACCTGCTGGACAAGAACATGTCCACAATATTGAAGACCTTACTCATCCAAGTATGAAGACACCTGACATGACGGCATCTGGTCGGACACATGTGTCCTCTGAACAAAAGTATACGGCGGGGGATACTTTCGCCGGCGCTGGTGGGGCCTCCCGTGGCATCACAGATTCCGGTGTCCATGTGGAATTTTGTGTGGACAATTGGGAACACGCAGTGGCCTCTCTTAAGGCCAACTTCCAAGGGACAACAACCATTTACAATATCGATATGCATGATTTTATTGTCGATAAAAACATCAAACATCGCGTCGATATCCTCCACCTCTCACCGCCATGCCAAGTCTGGTCGCCTGCGCATACAAGGCCTGGGCAAAACGACGAAAAGAATCTAGCCATTCTTTTCTCTTGTACTCATCTCATCGAAAAGATCCGGCCTCGACTGTTCACGGTCGAGCAAACCTTCGGTATCTTGCATCCGAGGTTTGAGAATTTTTTTCAAAGCCTGGTTCGTGGATTTACCGACCATGGATATTCGGTCCGTTGGAAAGTGGTCAATTTTTCCCATTATGGCCTACCTCAGCCTCGGAGGAGGTTGATAATGATTGGTGCCGGTCCGGGGGAGAAGCTTCCCCCGTTTCCACCATCAACGCATAGCCCGGATATTAGCCGCAGCCGGAGGAACGGGGGACTCAAGCCCTTAACCACAGCGCGACAGGCGTTAGCGGCCATCGATGGGAGAAGGAGATACCCTCTGCATCAACCGTACTTACAGCCGTTCCAAACTCCAAAAGCCCCTTGGGATGGTGATAAACCACTCCCATATACGGTTACCTGTGGTGCGGCTGAAAACTACCATTGGTCTGGGCTTCGCCAGTTTACTCCTCAGGAGTACGCCCTTCTTCAGGGCTTTCCGATGCATCACAAGTTCGCCGGAAACTACATCAAGAAGCAGATCGGCAACGCGTTTCCACCCATGTTTGTGAAGCTATTATACAAGCATCTTACCAACTGGTTAGATAAGCAAGACAACGTCGTCCGGCAGGCACCCGTCATAGAGCTACCCTTTCAAACCCCGAGGAGACAGGGGATCATCGGGCGCAACGAGGAGGACGGGGATGTCACATTTCTGAGTAGCCGAAAGCGGCGCACGTTTAATGCCGTGGAACTACTCGAAGACGATGACAGCGTGTATCAGCGGACCAAAAGGGCACGGCTCAACCAATCCCCTCTAGCGAAGCAAAAGACGGTTATCGATCTGGATGAGGACATTTCCAACCTAGATTTGGACCAAGACCGAGACGACAGATCTGATACCGCCACCATACGTGAGTCCTCAGTAGACTCACCGCGAGGGTCATCGCCTTCGACACCCTTTTCAACCTCAGCGTCGCCCTTGAATCCTCCTTCCCAACGGCCGGGCTCTTCGCACACACCCGGCATGTTTATATCACCAAGGCCACCGGCACCCTCACCCTTAGGCCCAGGCCCAGGCTCAAGAGCCCCTTCCTCTTCCTCCCGAACCCGGACCCTGCCCACTTCTTCGAACAACATGCATGGAGAAGCTGTACGCAGAAAGCTCTTCTTCACAGTCCCACCACTACGGACCACACCCTTCAGCTCACCTAGCTCGACAAGTTCCACTACTACCAGTTCGAGTTCAAGTTCAAGCTCAACTCCCTCAGCATCAGCATCAGCATCATCAAGTGCCCCAAATACACCAGGGACAAGGTCGAGTTCTTCCAGGGCCGAGGTGAAGAAAGAGGTGAAGAAAGAGAACCAAAAGGGTACTGGCACGAAGGAAGAGCCAATGGAGCTTTCCGATTGATTGGTGTTCCGATCACCTTTGCTGCCTTGCCCTTTTTTCTCTTTTTCGGTGAGCTTCGACCTCGTTTGTTTTTTCGCTACCGTCGCCTGACCTTTTCGAAGGTGATCTGCCACTCACTTGATTGAGATTCTGTTCGTTCTAATTTCGAAGCTGGGTGAAGCGGAACTTACAAATGGCCGTGTATAATGCTTTCTCCAACAGGGGGGGCGATGGCGATGGATTGTAATACACACACACACCTACCTACTTGTACCGGACCCTGGGACCGAGAGTTTCAGGTTATTATTCGACTTACTTCGGGACCATGTCTCCCAACGACGAGAGTTCACTGCCGTCCAGGTTCTTGAGTCAGCCAGCCAGCTTGATGACATCGGTTTCGCTCAGTCCTTGGGATAATTTGATTTTGAAAGGAACGAAGGAACGGATTAGTGCTGGAGATATTTTGCTTAAGGAATTCCTAACATGTTTGATCGCCATAGGGCATGGATTTGTCAGAGTTGGCTGGCTGCTGTGCAGGTTATCCTGCGAAGCCTACCGGTACTGCCGATCTTAGAGTTGATTGTCATGGTGGCAGGAGTCGCGACTTGGGAGTTGGGAGCACTACCAAGGGATTTAAGATCTATGTCCCTACCAGGTAGTTTGGAAGTGCTAAGGGAATGGTCCAGATTTGCACAAGTCGAGCATGATGAAATGTTAACAGTCGCATGTATTGATTCTTCAATCAAAGAGTATTCCATCTGGGCTATAGCCCGTTCTGTATTCCATTAATCGCCCTCCATATAGTAGATCAGCCTGACTCGTAGCTGCCAAAAAAAAGCGAGAACAGCTACTTCATCGCCAAGTTTACCTCCTCTGTTCGACCTTTCGCTGCCTGTTTCCAATTCCTCCGCAAATCGAGCTTAAAACGCTTGTAAACCTAACGCCAGATTCCATGATTGCCCAAACGCCCATCCCTTGCAAAATGCTGACAACTCCATGAGGGTATGTATCGTATGAACCGTTTCCGATGCCTGAACCGAAGAAAAAGCAGAAGCCATAACTAATTGCATGCATCCGACGATGTCCAAGATACTGAACCGATCATACCCCATGATCAAAATGCCGATGTGCGGGCACGGGATTACTCCTCCTCGCTAACGTCACTCTCCAGTTCCTTCGCAAGTTCCGCCTCCATGGCAGCAATTTCGGCATCATCAATGCCATCAGCGGCATTAACCTGGTTGTTGGCCGGCGCCGATTCTTGAACATTTTCAAACTCTGCCTCCATGTCGGAGCCATCGTCGAAACTGAAGCGGTCAGGAGGAGGCAATGGATTCTCGTGGTAGCTATTGGTCCTTGTCATTGCCACGGGTTTGTTGATAGGGCTGGGTAAGGCCAAGGCATCCACCATGTCCTCGTCTTCCTCCTCCTCATCGTCGTCCTCGTATCCACCGCCTTCTCCATCGGCGTCTTCGTTGAACCGAGACTCGAACTCGGCGTCCATATTGACGTCCTCTTCCTCGTCAGGGTTATAGGCGGCCGCAAATTCGGAAAAGCGACGGGTCAGGGCGAGAGCAGGAGAAGCATACTTGTTGACTGCTGGCTTGAACCGTTCTGGTGGGGGACCATCGGGGTATTCTATCGTCAAGCCACCATCATCGTCATCCTCATCCTCGTCTTCGGAATCAGCGGGTGACGGCTTGCGGCGCTTGGTTGCGTGTCCTTCTGCCTCTGCACGCGGCGGCGAGGCAGGCTTGGAGTGAGGTATCGTTGCGGGGTTCTGCTTGTTCTGGGCCGTCTTTCCTCCTCTTCCCTTGCCAGCAGGCGCGTTCTTGGCAGGTGCCTCCTTGTTCTTGGATGCGGCTGTTGATGCCTTTTGCTTGGGGGCCGGTTTGTCGAGAACAGTACCCTTGACATCCAAAGGAGGGAACTGCTTCGCAGCATTGGTGTCGGTCGGTGTTTTGGTGATGTTCATGTTGAACATTGAATCGACCTGGTGGAGGACGAAAGCCTTGCGGTCTGGGTCGAAGACGAGCACATATTGACCGTCTGCTGCAGTGCGGACGCCATTGTATTGATATTTGTCTCCGTTATCATCGAAGCCGAGGTTGTACGAGCCATCCTTCGCGGACCGCTTAAGCCTTGATTGGCTCGGGGCGATGTCGGACGAGAGCGCCGGTTTGTGGTTGTCTGTATATTTCTTGGGGTCAGCGATGGGTTGATAGCAGCTGGGAAGAAGGGAATTGGAAACTTACAGCGAATGCCGCTGACTGTTTCTTTGGAGGCCTTGCCCAGTAAAGCGTCACTAAGAATGATGGGGTAGTTTCCATGCTTTGGTGGGTCCATATCGGCGCCTGAGGTGGACAACAGTGTCGACAATGGGTTGTCGTGGGTGAGGTTCACCTCTCCGATGGGCACGTTCTTCTCAGGCTTGGGCTTTTGTTTGGAACCGGCCGGGATGACAGTAGGGGTGAGCGATGGGCTGATCAAAGATCTCGCGGCGAGTTCTCTGGCTTCTCTCGCGGCTTCGGCTCTTTTGGCGGATTCTGCCCGTCTCTCGGCCTCGATCTCTGCTTCTTTGGCCTCTTCCGCGGCTCGTTTGGCGGCTTCTGCTTGAAGCTTTGCCTGTGCTTGTTTCCGAAACGTGGCTTCGCGTTTCGTCTGGCCGATGATTTTCTTCAGCTGCGAGCCTTTCTCCCGACGGACGCGAGCGGGCTTTGGGTGCTCCTCAATGCTTTCAAGCACAGAATCGCCGAACAGAGACTCGCGATCTGTATTGTTGGGGTCGTCCGAAGTTTTGACGGGTTCGTTGACGGGTTTGAGCGGCTGCTTGGATTCGGCCTTGGTAGACGGAGCAGCGGCACGAGAGGACGATGGAGTTGTGGGCTTTTTGGCAGTACTGCCAGTGGGTTTCCTGGGCTTCGCAGGCTTCTTGGTCTGCTGCTTGCGGACAGGCGGTTGAGAAGTGGAAGTGGCAGGCGAACGGCGGTCGGAGGGACTGGTCGCGGGTTGTCAGTTAGGCTGGGAAGCGTGGAAGGCTAGCAGACACAATGAAGGAAGGAACAAGCAACGAGGCAAACGAAAAAATCGGCAAAGAAGCGAGGCGTGAATGGCACGATGCAAGGCGGGGGAACAATGGAGGGAGTGAATGGATGGAGTCGGATGATGGTGAAAGGAGGGAGGTGACGGAAGACTGGCGCAGGAGCCCGCGGGACCAGGTTGTGAGAGATGGGGCCTGCCCAAGCGGCGATCACCGGGCCCCCTGTCTCGCAGCTTATCACAGCCTATCACAGCGGCTGGAGGCCTGGAAAGTGCATAGGGTTCAGCAAGTGACAATTGAACGAACTTACCCCGGGTTTTGGTTCGGCTTGGCGAGAGGATCCGCACGGGCACTGGTGGTGCGTGGGGTGCGAGTGGGGCCGCTGCCCGCCCTGGGCTGTGTGGGGGATCCGCTGTTGTGCCTGGAAGAAGCAACGGCTTGCTTGTTGGAGTTGAGGCTAGAAGCAGTCTGAGGACCCCCTGCCCCTGGAGCACCACGACTTTCGAGACGACTTGTCGTCGTTCCCTTTGCCATTTCGTAGGTAGCACGGGCAGCTGAACCGGGCATGGGAGCACGCGGAAGACGGGGTCTGTTTTCTGAGGCTTGAGGAGGAGGAGGCTCTACGACCTTGTCGACAAGAGGACGAAACCTCGGCGCATTGTCGATGTCGTCGAGGATGTCGGCGATCCCCATCTTGTCTGGGATAGAAAATGATGACTAAGTGTTAATAGCGTCAGTTTGGATTGGATACAATCAAGATGATGGATGCTTGGTGGTATCGGAAGGGTGAAGAGAGAGTTGAGTTTTTTTCCGACTATAGGTTGCTTGGGTTTCCAGGAAAGGAGGAAAGAGCTACAGAAACACTTCGATGAATTTTTTATGGGCATACTGTCTGGCGAGAATCAGTAGCTTGCGTCTTTTCAAACCCCCCTCCGAGTGAATGTGATATGCGGCCCGTCAGTGACTGTGAACCTTGGCCGTCTGGTATTGTCCGGATTTGTTAGCGTTTCCAGCGTTTGCCGCGCAAGGTCTTAACAGGCCTCGGACACTGCGTTTTTATCCCAAACTTGCTGCATAAAATGGATGTCCGCCATATTCAGCATGCACTTCTGAATATGCCGGTTTTTGGTTCGCCCAAAAATAGTTTCCCATGGCCGTCATACATGCAACACTTTACTTGATTCCAACTTTTGCAGATGCACTCTGTCCCATCCTTATCTGTCGCGTTTCTTCCCGTCTACGCGGGGCACACGGCACACACTTCAAGGTTCAACATGGAGTACCCAAGTTCAGGACATCAATAGAGCACAGACAGCTGTACACAGGGTTGACGAATGCAGACCGACGTCAATCATCCTTGGGACAATCTTGCTGTACCTTCCATACAGGGCAAGAGCTCAAGGGTTCCATTCACTGCTAAAATGGCAATGCCGAGGCCACTTGCCTTCAGGTCAGGCGCCAGCCGGTCTTTGCTTGCCTGCCCGCTGGCCAAGTGGCCGGCATACTCTCAAATATTCGGCATCTTGCTTTCCCGTCTGGCGAAAGGTCCTTTCTGCCGTTTCCAGATAGTTACGGGTGCCAGATTCCTTGGAACAGTTGCTCTTTCTTGATCTCGTAAGGACTCGATACTGACCCGCTCAGAAGCTATGCTCTTGACGAACACCTGGACCCTGCCTTCTGGAATTACTCGAGGATGACATGATGGAGGAGGAGCCATGCCGGAGTTCTAGCTGGCTGTGGTTTACCACAAGCCCGTCCAGACCAACCTCATCTCCTTAGATTGTCCAGTCTCTTCACATCTCCAGGTCTCTCCACGTCTTGCTACTGGAGAGTTCATTCCAAGTCTTGGTGTTGTTGTTTTTTTGGAACTTTTTGGAGTCTTTGACCTTGGATCTTGTTCTTCGCCATTACCTACTGAATTGGATATACCGGTGCCATGATGAGCAAGGCCAGCTCTCTATGGGCCAGGTTGATAACCGCCATGCTGATGACAGCCAATGTGGTTGTAGGCTACGATCTGGATTTGAGCTCAATAGGTCATTCTCCGCTGCCCACCTCGTCGGCATTACTACTGCTAACATTCCGTTTTCAAGACTCGCTCAAGCATGCCGCCAGCTTCATGGCCCAGGACATGATGTCATTCTACTCCGGCGACCAACCGGGAGGTATTCCCGGCCTGTTACCTCAGCCATATTACTGTCAGTAAAGTGTGAAACAAGCCGACCCCCCTAAAGCCATCTACTGAAATGATGTTATTGTCTATAGGGTGGGAGGCGGGCGCTCTTATGGGCTCGCTGATTGACTACTGGTACTACACCGGCGATACACAATGGAATGACCTTATCCAGCAGGGGCTGCTTTTCCAGGCTGGCCCAAACAGCGACTACATGCCGCCCAACCAGACCATGACAGAAGGTAACGATGACCAAGGGTTTTGGGGGATGACGGTCATGTCAGCAGCCGAGTACAAATTCCAGGATCCACCGAGTGACAAGCCGCAATGGCTGGCTCTGGCACAGGCCGTCTTCAACACGCAAGCTGCTCGATGGGACACTCAGGAGTGCGGTGGAGGGCTCCGCTGGCAGATCTTCACCTGGAACCAGGGCTACGACTACAAGAACTCCATTTCCCAAGCATGCTTCTTCAACATTGCCGCTCGCCTCGCTCGGTACACGGGCAACCAGTCATATGCGGATTGGGCGGACAAGACATGGGATTGGATGGTCTCGTCCAAGTTCATGGATACGCAGACTTACTACATTTACGATGGGGCACATACAAGAAACTGCTCCGAAATCACTCCTTATCAATGGACGTACAACAGCGGGGCCTTCCTCCTAGGCGCTGCAGCCATGTACAACTATACCACCGGGAGCACCCGCGAGGTCTGGCGAAGCCGAGTCGATGGCCTGATCAGCGGCCTTGGTGTCTTCTTTACAGGCCCGCAACGCAACATCATGACAGAAGTCGCCTGTGAGCCCGTCAACCTATGCGATCTCGACCAGCAGAGCTTCAAAGCCTACCTCTCACGCGCCATGGCCGCCACAACAAAGTGGGCTCCATGGACATACTATCGCATCAAGCCTCTTCTTGAATCCACCGCCATCGCCGCCACATCCACGTGCATTGGCGGCAGTAATGGCCGCATGTGCGGGCTCAAGTGGACGGAACATGGCAAGTGGGACGGCACAACGGGGGTTGGCCAACAGATGGCTGCGATGGAGCTTGTCCTGGCCAACATGATCCAGCACGTTACCGCTCCCGTTACTAACCATACGGGCGGCACCAGCGCGGGAGACCCCGGGGCCGGCGGCGGGGATGTGGATAGGACGGATCCGTTTAGCATTGCGGTTCCTTATCCGCCGATTAGCACTGCCGACCGAGTCGGTGCATGGATCATCACCGCTGTTATGATCTTGGGGCTGGTCTGTGGATGCATCATGATGGTTCTGGACGAAAAGAGTAACCTCACCACATGGAAAAGGCTTTCGACTCTCCGTCCGGACGTTCTCTACGCATGTGGAAAACACTGGCGGCCCGGACATAGGAAGAACGGCCGTGGCGGGCATGGGGGAGTTAACGGGAATTACGACTGCAACCGACCACGCTTCGACATTGATGACACGTGCGCTTTCCAAAGCGAGTACTACGATGGTGGCTATGGCCACATTGCCGATGTCAAGGAGAAAGACACGGTTATTGAAATCCACCACGAGTATGCCGACAACAGACACAGCTGGCACGGGATCCCCCCACCACCTCCACCGTCTCAACCTTCAGCTCGTCAATCAACTTCCACTACTTGTGTCGGCAGCAAAAGTGGAAGCAGTGGTTCTGGCATTGGAGGCGATAGGATGCCTCCCGCCAACAAGAACGTTATCTCCAACCGCCTCAACCATCTGAACCACCGCCGCAGCGTGCTTCAAAAACTGCATACCCAGCAGCAGCAGCAGCAGAACAGCAACCAGACGCATGTGCACCAAGTCCCGCATACCCCTCTCCACCTTCATCATCACAACCACCGCTTCCACAGCCACATAGACCAGACCCCTTACAGCGCCAGCCGTCGCCACAACCATCCCAGCACCCAGCCTTCTTACTACTGGGACCTAGACAACACCAACGGCATCGATCCCGCTCGGCACGTGTCGCAGCTCTCGGGGATGTCTGCGCTTTCTGGAGGTGTGTCGGGCTTGGTACCTGATAGCGCAACTGGGTTTACTCCGAATCCCAAGCGTCAACTTGACCACAACAGGTCGGAGGAAACAGCAGGCATCAGGGTACCGGTTCAGTCTAGAGCTCGTGATGATCATGGTTGTTGTCATCATGGAGGACGGGGAAACGGAGTAACGGTCGAGAATGGAAATGGAAATGGCAATGTCGCTATTGGTGACAGGATCAAGAACTGGAGGGAAGCGGATAGGGAGAGGAGGGAGGCGAGGAATAATAGGGGTGGTGGAAATCGGTTTGCTTGGGAGAGTAGTGAGAGTGTTTATTGGGGAAGTTAATCGAGGAGTCAGAAGAGTGTTTCATCTTTCTTGGGGATGGGAGGTTTTGGGAATGTTCTGGTTACGTTTTGATGGGCAAGAGTTATTTGGTATGTCATGGTATTGCTACCTCTAGACTTCTAAGGTCCAGTATTTCGATTTATTTTGGGTTTGTTTGGAGAGTTGTCTTTAGGAGGATGGATTAGCAAGTACATGTCTTTTTTCGATTGCATTGTACCAACCTTATGGTGGTTTCTTTTGTTGATGTATTCCTTGCATCTTCATTCTGCTTTTATTCTGTCGCAGGAGGTGTTCATTGCAAGACGAGGCCACAAGCTCGGTGGTACAGCCACCTTGATTTCGGCCACGCAATTACCCTGTGCGATGTTAGGCATCTCAAAGCTGTGCTTATTTCGCAAATTGAGCAATCAACAACCTCAACAGAGGCTTCATTAACCTGATGTTCAAAATCTCACTCAGCGCCCACCGTAAGATCTGACACTTCGACGACGGCCAAGCTCCCCCTTACCAAGCTTTTCCTATTCCGGTAGTTTGTTTACTTTCTACGTCCGCGATTCCATCTCGCATGCCCCTAGCCGATCTACCGATTCCCCATCCAAGATGCACCGATGCTACCTTCCTAGTACGCATTATAGCCAATCAGACGGAGAAGAAAAGGCTTCTTAGCCCACCTTGCGCACCTCGATGCGCGAATGCGGAGTGCCTAAAGCGACTGTGTGTTTGGCCAAAGCGACTGTGTGGAGGTAGAAGCTGTAAGTCGCCCAAGTTATCAGAGAAGGTTAGGGTTAGTTAGTGTTAGGGTTAGCGGTTAGGGTCAGTTAGGGTTAGTTCCAGGGGTGCAGGGGGCCGGTGAGAGGCCCCCGCGTGTGAATGGGAATTTTGGCGTTGAGAAAGAGGTGGTTTTGGGTTCTCGTTCTTGTCGTTCAAAATGATGAGTTTCTGGTGGTGTTTGGCGATGGACTTCATGCCAAGAGCTGGAAGTTTTGCAGCGAAAAGCCTGCTCCACACAGTCGCTTTAGACACCTCGCGCGAATGCGAGTCATACGATTTATGCCACGTTTCGTCGACCACTCTCCCATGCGCTCGACATGGACACCGATATTGACACCGAAAATGACACCGCAAGATGCTACTGCTACATTGCAACGAGGATACGAGCACACAAGAATGAGTGAAACAAAAAGGACAACAAGAACGGAAGGTGATTTCTCCGAGGCACAAGTTACGACGAAATGCAACGGGGTCGGGATCGGGGTCGGTGCCAGCAAGCCCGCGCGGGGTTGTGACGATGATCCTCTCCAAATCTAGTTGAACTAACACGTCCCTGTCGTTACGAAAATGGGGATTGAACCGAACCGACATGGAACCGAACGGTGAGTCGGTTAGATACGACTAGACTTGTGGGGGATGAATGATCATTCAAGAAGGAGATTAGTGAACAGCAACAGCCGAGCTACCAGACGGGAATAGCTGCGATTCACGACAGGCAAAAGCCTAATGGGTTCACATAAAAACTCCAAAAGCCCCCGCCTGCCAGGGCAGTACACTACATACATACACACATCGGCCATATCGTTCATCATTCGAGTTGTGCGTTTGTGCTCGGTGCACATGTCACATGCTTATCCGCGATACCTATCGACCGACATACATTTCACTACGCAGTTCCGACTTCCGACGAAACAATCCCTTTCTCGTCAACCTCCTCGTCACTCACGAACCCCGCGCGCGCACCCTCGCTCACGCCAGTAACATGTCAGTGTTTTGAGGTTGTACTACCTCTACACCGTGACCCGCGACACGAACACCCAGAGACGACAAGAGCGGGGAAAGGAGAAAAGTGGTTGGGATTGAGTACACTGGGGAGGTGTCAGTGAACATCAGCAAGCCATTAAGAGCAAGCATCTCAAACACATCCGAACGAGTTGCCTATCGGTGACTGGTGGTATTATTCTGTTTCACCTTCGCCAAGATAAAACATTATCACGGTCAGACTCGCTCAGTAGGCGACTGGACACCGACTGGACACCGAACGAACGGGAACGGGAATAGGGAGAGGCCAGAACCTGGTATAACCGGTGCGTAAAAAGTGATAAGTTCGCTTGGGAGACAGACCTACACTCACCCGGACTTGTATGGTTGACTGGCTGGCTGGTAGGTGAACAAGAAGAACTTCCCTATTTCTGTGTAACGCTTACCAACAACCTTACGCGAGCAACTAGGGCTGACTCCTTTTATAGTACCTCCAGTAACTTGTCTTTGCTTCATACGACTGGCTCACGGCAGAAAGCAGATCAGACAGACAGTGAAGAAAAAAGGAGAGGTTCTTGGGAGACCTCTGTTTTGAAGCCGTTGAAGGCCTACCTATATGCTCGCCCATATCAAAAGGTCGTCGAAGAGTTGAACTGAAACGACCACGGCAACCTGGCTCATCACTCCAACTCCCTTTCCAAAACGGCATCAAACCACGGGCATTTCACCAAATACCACTACCGACCACCAAAACCAAACTACCAAAATGCTAACCCCCACCACCCTCCTCCTCCTAACTTCCCTCCTCTACCTCATCACCCTCCTCCTCCGCACCACTCTCCACCGCGTGCGCGCCCGCTCCCTAGGATGCAGCCCAGTGGCAATCTACCCACACAAGGACCCTATCCTAGGATTGGACCTATTCCGCGACACTTTGCGAGCCATCAACACGCACACTTTGATGCAGCTGTGGGACTCGCGGTTCCGAAGATACGGCAACACGCACTACACTTTGACGCTGGGGAAATGGGTGTTGATGACGAACGAGCCGGAGAACGTGAAGCTGATTCTGGGCACCAAGATGGACGAATGGCCGCTTGATGGACCGAGATTGCATGCGACTGTGCCGATGTTGGGGAGGAAGAGTGTTTTTACTACTAATGGGGCGCAGTGGTAGGTATTTTTCTTCTTGCTTTGTTTGGGTTGATGATGGCTACGGAGGGGTTTGTTGTGGAAGGCTAACTAACTAATCACTACTGTAGGCGTGAGGCTCGAGGAATGATCAGACCTTCGTTCGTCAGAGACCAAGTCGCCGACCTTCACTGCTTTGCCAAACACGTCGGCAACTTCCTTAACGCCATCCCCAAGGATGGGTCGACCTTCGACATGCAGGAACTCCTGCTTTCCATGACCATGGACTCGTCTACCGATTTCTTGCTCGGCTACTCCACCAACTCGTTGCTCGAACCCTCGCCCGAAGCTAAGCAGTTCCTGGAGGATTTCGAGTACACCAGCCGTGAGGCCGCCAAGAAGGCTAGACTGGGGACACTTCTCCTTCTGCTGCCAAACGGAGAGTTCCAGGCGGCTGTGACGAGAGTGCGCGAGTATGTGCGAACCTATATAAGGAAGTCCCAGGCGGAGAAGACCGACAAGAAGGAAAGGAACTACGTTTTCCTGCATGAGATTCTAAAGTCCGGCGCCGATGAGGAGCATGCCATCGACCAAGTCTTGTCCGTCATTATTGCCGGGAGAGACACCACTGCTGCGGCGATGACGGCGTGTTTCTACTACCTCGCTCGCAACCCGGAGGCGGTACAGAAATTGAGAAAAGAGATCCTTGACGTGCAGGACGAGATGCCGACCTGGGAGCAGCTCAAGAATATGAAGTATCTGAACATGGTCATCAAAGAAGGTGAGTACCGTACCCTGGAGATAGCACTTATGAAGGGATCGCCTGATTGCTAACAACAGCTTCCAGGTTTGCGGCTGTTCCCTCCCGCATCTACGAACTCCAGAGCACCAGTCAAGGACACGGTCCTACCCCGAGGTGGTGGCCCAGATGGCAAACAACCCATCCTTGTGCCCAAGGGCCAAGTCGTCAGGTGGTCGCTCTACAGTCTTCACAGACGTAAGGATATCTTTGGAGAGGATGCCGATGAGTTCCGCCCAGAGCGGTGGGACGAGAACCTTCGGGTCGGGTATGTGCCTTTGTTTCCCTTCTGTTAGTTTACCTATCCAGGGCGCCTTGTGGCTGACACAGTTCTTCTTCCTCGTTGTACAGATGGGAGTACATCCCATTTTCCGGAGGCCCGCGCATATGCCTTGGCCAGCAGTTTGCGCTCACCCAGATCGAATATGCCCTCTTCAAGTTCTTCCGTGCCTTCAAGAGCATCGAACCCCGGGATGCCGACGGTCCTCTGCTGCTTCGCACAAATCTCACTGTCAGCTTTGCGAATGGCTGCTTGGTTAGTGCGATACCCGACTCGAAGTAGGTGGTGACACCTCTAAGAAGGCACTGAGGGCGGAAAAGGTCGAGCGATGGCGTCAAGTAGCATGCGATTTGGTTGTTGCTTCCGGTGTTCCGGATCAACGTTTCGGGATAGGAGGAACCACTTGGTATTTGGGCCAGTGCTGGACGCACAGGAAGCGTTTGCGTTTGCTTGTTTTTGTTGTTAGGTCTGTTGTGTTAAGTCGCACAACATGCCATACGGAATATGAGGAGTGTATCACCTTGTACGACAACACAAGATTGTCCGAGTGATCTTGCAATAACAATAACGGCGGCTTTGACAAGCGTCCTAGCTGTCTGTCGGCTTGACACTTGCTGCACCTTTAGCCATGGATGCAGCCCCAAGCAACCGAGCGAACCCCGATTTCGACTTATTGTATCAAATTGTCTAGATTTTGTCGAGCATGTTTGGTCGTCTTTTTGTTCAAGTGCTGTGCCTGTTGTGCCCGATATTCTCCTTGGCTGTTGCACGGCCTTACGTATGGTATATCGTCTGGGCGCGACCGACAGGATGACGGGATGGCTAACCAGGAGCGACCTTGCGCAATATATATATATATATATTAGGCATGTGCCATGTCTTTGACTGGTAGTAAGAAGCCGCCATGACCCTGACTGCGTAGATTAGTGTTCCGGCCTGTTTCTCTCCAGTGATAGCCTCCGTCGTCTGGAAACCTAGTGGTTTTGCGCAAGACGCAGAGAATCAGCATCAACATCGCGGGTTGGCCGAGATAACACTGACTGTTGGTTGCCAATGGAACAAAAGAAATGCATGCGTGCCTAGAACTGGGGTTTCTCAGGTTTCCTAGCGTGGTGATTTCTCTTCAACCATGACGAAAAGCTGCGCGATGACGAGATGGGAGGGTGGAAGGTGAAAGGGATGATGAGTTGAGGTTTTCAAGAGATGGTCATAGGAGGCCGATATACTTATCATTGGACAATGTCCAAAAAGGAGGGAACCACAGATTCGTCATTGAGTCCCTCAAGGCAAGAGCTCCTGTCGAGTCCTCACCAAGTGTGAGTGTCGGGGCATTCTTTCCGATCTTGGAGGGTGGACCGAGTGATGGCGGTGGTCGCGCTTTCCATCCATCTCCGACCTGCCAGGCAAATGGGAGCTTCGGAAGATCTTTCTCGGCAAATCTTTCCTTTTTGACTTCAATTTCTCCGTCCTTCCACCTCACTCTCTGGGCAGCAACACCGTTGTTGCTTTCTCCCCTCCTTTGTGCAAAGAAGATGGAAAATCCTCTCTCTCTATGATGCAAGAATATCCCCTTCTCAAGTTCGAATCACAGACATGACATCGCCCTAGCGTCTGCCTTTCCATACGTTTCCTGTTTTTCCATTGCCGTCAAGCCACTTCGTCTGCCCCGTCCACCGCCAGGCGCATCTCGGTCAATGCTGCCGTACCCAACCAGCAGTGCAGTTCATTAATCTTGCAGATCTGGGGGTGGCAAGATGGGCTCAATCTGGAAGGAAGAGATGCCGACCTGACTCGCCAGCTCGGCTCTCCGTCCCATACTCGCCATGACGTGCGCAGCCCTTCGGTCATATTCTCAGACTGCCCGACCTAGAACTCGTGCAGGCCTGGAACACTGATGTCAACTACCAGTTCCCTGTGTCATCACAAGCTCGGCCGCCGCAATACATAAACATCAACGTGGAGTTGCTTGAAACTCTCAACGCTCAGCTGCCGAGCACACCAAGAGCAACCGACTTTTCGTGATCCATCATACCGACACACTTTTGATACTCTTTCCCAAGTTCTCAACAGTCTGCTTCAGTCTCACTCCACTGTTGCCCTGCAAATAAGAGCTTCGCATCCCTTCTCTTCGCCAACGACCGCCTTGGACGAAAAGCCATCACCCGCCCTCAGGGTCTGCAGAGGTAGCTATCCATCAAGCATCCCTTGATATGGTTCCGCATACGGCAAGATACATTACCGCTAACCATGATTGCTTGCCAGAAACCACACACGCGTATCTCCGTGCATCAAAGGGACTAACCTCTCGAGATGACTCAAGACGACAATTCCGTCAACCAGTCTCAAAATGTTTCCGACGAAAAGCCGCAATACAAGTTCGGAGCGGTTGAAATCGGTATCATTGTAGCCTCCTGTGCCATCCTGGTATCCTTCTTCATCGGTCGATTCTACATCCGCAGGTTACAGCGCCGTCGACAGCTGGACATGGAGTTCCAGGCCCGGCAGAGAGACCTGGAGGCCTTGTACGAAGAAGACTGCAAACAACGAGTGGCCAGCATGGTATCAGATACCGGCTCTGCTGAGGCACCAATACTCAAAGGCAACATCACCATCCAGTCCAAGATCAACAACGAGTCTGAGAAGCAGGTGCCGAAGCCTCCCCTTTGGCGTTACATCAACTCGAAACACCCGCGTAACGGCTCGGTCACTCTCGTTATTCCACTTCACAACCGGGACAAGTAGGTCCTTTGACCTGCAACTTCTGTTCACCGGTGGATTATCGGTTTCACCACCTCTCGTTCCAGAAGCTATTAACTCTTTCTAATATTGATCCCGCGGGCAGCTGCATGGCTCCTTCAGTGGCATTCCCTCTCGATAGCATTTCCCAATGGGCGTTATCACATCTGCTTTTCTTCTTTCTTTCTTACTGGTTCGTTTCAGTTTCGTTGCGGTGCATAGTCAAGGATCATATTGGTACCAGGTTTACGTGGATTCGAGGGAGGTGGAAGTTCACTCCGCAGCTGTCGGCGTCGTTTGCAACCTTGGCCGCCCTTTTGCGACGCAAACCACGCTTTTTAATGGTTGTCAAGTTTCATTTCCCATATAATCAGAAGGGAATTTGATTGGGAGGACTGTCAGTTTGGTTCGATAAAAAGATGCCGGTGGCCATGTGTTCCCATGCATGCATCCATCACACAAAGGAGGAGGTGGATATCTCTCTTATCAAGTTTTCATAATCTATCTCTCTCACCTTCTACCTGTCATGATAGTAAATCTATGTATTCTTGCTTAATGTCTGATTCTGTTTGTGTTCTTCAGCTCGGGCCTTTTAGTTGCGTCGTTTGCTTTGAATACCGAATCGTTATGCGGCTGGCCGCCGAGCTTTCCTGTGTTCTGTTCCATTGCTTGTTGCTCCCCTCTCTCTCTGTAAGACAGGGAACTCTCATTGCAATGGTTACTGTTCAAATTCCAATATGAGCTCGCCAACCCTTATTCCTCCTCTTCTGTCCGTCTTCATCTCCTGTAGCTCAACATGTCCATGGCCACCCAAATGGTTCTGCCACACTAGCGGTTATTTTAGCCGTTCGTTTGGCGCTTCCATTTTCTTCAGATACGTTTCTTTAATACCCGCTTGTCAATCAAAGCCCAAAGCCGCCTGAGCTGATTGTACAACTGGATTTGTCCCGTGTCGGGCCAAAGTAGCTGGTCGGAAATAGCTACCGAAATGGCTACCTATCCGCGCCAAACCTCGTGGATTCATGATGTCTCAACGATCTCGCTCGAAGCGGGCAATGATGTAAGTCCGCTTTGCTTAAGATATCTGAAGAGTCCGATAAATGTCTAAGATAACTCCATTCAACGAATACATCCCATATCTTCCTTGTATTCTCCATCATCTGCTAACTGAGGCATGACTAGGGCTTCAACAATGCTATTGACCATGGTAAGCTCTATTGACTTGACACCGACGCTGGCTCTTCATCTTTCTCCCGGTTCTCTCACATGGCAAATACTCACAATACTGCATGCGACAGTCAGGCCATCCGGAACCCAGCCGAGCACTGACATCCGCAGCCATGCCTATCATGAGGAGATCGCGCAGAATCATATCAGCATAGGAGAGGAGGGCAATGGCCATCCATACGATGATGAAGATGATGGTACGGTGGGTGAAGGATATCTTCATGCGAATGGGAATCTTGAAGAATCTGAGGGAGACCAAAACCGCCCTCAATCACCGATCAGAGATGAGGAAGAGGAAATCGAAGACCAAAAGTGAGTACATACACACACCGTTCCCAACCACCCAGTAACATATTCGATGGCTCGATAAGAAGATCTTTTCGTTGTACGTGAGTGACTAACAAGAGTTCTTGCAAGTAATATCCACTGCAGTGGTAACGACGAGACCGCCGCTTCAGATCACGCATCAGCTGGGAACTCTCCAAGGGAAAACGGAGGGGACTCCTCCTCCCACAGCGGCATCACGCCAAACCGGATCTTCTCGAAAGCCCATCGTAACAACAGTAACAGCGCCGAACTGATGCTCCAAGGAGTTTCTTCAAGAAGTCCTACGCCCTCACAATCACCGCAGAGTCCCGAAACGTTTAGTTATAACTTGGGTGGGTATTTCCAGTCTTGTGAGGACTGTTTCATTGCTGGGATGCGCTGTGTTCATTTTTCGGCGGCGAAACTGTCTGGCGGTGGAGGCAGTCTGGTTCGCAATGACGATGGCGATGGCGATGGCAGAGCTGCTCGTGAGCGGCATGAGTGGCTTGTTGAGCGGATGAAGGAGAGTTTGGCGAAGATTGATTGCGCTGCTAGTGGTGGTGGTGGTGGTGTGGTTCCGAGGGGTGGTGCTTGATTGGAAGTTGGTGATGGGATGGGACATGGGAGGGCTCGAAGTTGGATACCTAGGTAGCCAAGTTCTAACAATATTCGTATGTCAACGCTCTTTTAACCAACCTGTGTGTAGCCCAGTGCTTGTCTCATCTGTACGATTTGTCACCAAAGCCATCCGAGAAGGTTTTGTTTGGGACTGTGCAATGTATATCACTGTTGCTACTATCCAAAACCATCGCACGTCGTGCACCTTGTCGATCATCCCAGGTAATCACTCAGTCCACTTAACCCCCCTTACTCCTCAGGCACATCCCCAAACCGATACTGCGCCCAAGCAAAGCTCCCCTCATGCAGCGTCCACGTCTGCACGCCCTTATCCTTCCCCGCCGCGCCCGCCGCCACATAGATGGGCATCAAGTGATCCATCCACGGGTGCGCCTGTCTCGCATCCTTCCTCTTAGCCGCCTCCCTCATGCGGTCCAGCCTGCCCTCCGCATCGCCCTCCACGGCCTCCTTCAGCGCATTATCGAAGCTGACCGAATAAGGGAGCGGCTTGGGATCGCCCCAACTAAACTGCATGTCCCGCAGGTTATGCACCGTCATGCCGGTACAAATGATCACCACCCCTTCATCACGGAGCTCCTCGACCGCCTGCCCCAAGCGGTAATGCGCGTCCGGGTCCTCGGACTTGAACAGCGAGACTTGCACAAGCGGGACGGTGATGGCCTGGTCGGTGTTGGGTGGAAAAGCGACGTTGAACCCCGAGAAGACGCCGTGGTCGAGCCCGCGCTTGAGACCCTTAGACTGAATGTCGGCCTTTGTAAGGAGCTGCTGGATCTTGGCGGCTAGCTGGGGAGAGCCCGTCGCCGGGAAGGTCGCCTTGTAGAAGTGGTCGGGGAAACCGTAGAAGTCGTAGATTAGGTCTGTCTTGCCATCGGCGTTGTTCAGGTGGATCTCGGAGGGGGTGGCTTGCCAGTGCGCGGAGAAGACGACGACCGCCTTGGGTTTCACCTTCTGCACGATCTCCTTGCCGATAGCTTGGAGGACGGGGTAGACGGGATGTTTGGTGTTATACTGAACATCGGGCTGAAAAGGGGTGTTAGTCTTGTGACAGTTTATGTGGTTATCAAAACAGAAGTTTACTTACTCCTCCGTGAGAGAGAAAGTATACAGGGGGCCTGCCCATCTTGGAGGTCAAGTTTGCTGTGGCGGCGGCCTGAAGCGGTGAGGTAGTGGTGGTGAGGTTGGCCTTGGGGGCGTTGTTAAAAGCTGTAGTAAACTTGTTGAATGTTTCGCTTCGGACCCGGGAGAATAGGCCGCGAGCGGTTGAAGAGGAAGCCAGGAGGATCGCCAGGGCGGCAACGAGGACAGGAACGATCATAAGAGGTCGGCTACGTGGCCGCGGATTAGGCATTTGTCTGGAGCAGAGTGAAGTGAGGCTCAACAAGCTGAAAAAGAGGGTGTGAACACCTTGATGACCAACGGAAGGGAGTCTGTCCTATAAGAAGTGATGTGAATTTATTCGATTTAAAAGCATGTCTAAGCATCCCCGGTCCCCAGCATCATCGTTGTCCATTCATGGTGGGATTCCGTGGGCAAGAGACCCCACTCGAGTGATTGACACAACGGAGCCCATGACACCTTGATGTGACCTTGTTGGCTTTGTCGGTCGTGATCCGAAACAGTCGCCGAAAAGGTGGTGAAGCTTGCTGAAAGATGCTCTCGTCAGCGGTTGGTAACGGTTGGTAATAAGGCAAATGCACAGGCCCCTGCATCCCACTGCAACGCCGACAAGTCCGACTTTTGGTGGTGTGCTTGCATGGGTTAGGGTTATATATGAGACCATACTTTCTCCGGACTACCCCACCCTCGGCCCCGCTTCGCCGGGTTTCCACCATCCACCAACGGCCCCGAGTCCCGTTCCTCCAAGCTTGTTGCAACTGCATCCCGGTTGCGCATCGGCCCCACGTGTGAACACTTCGGACGGCGCTAGTCAACTACAACGCGATCGGTGCTCCGGGAATTACCCTTTGGACTTTCAACACATACACTTCAATACTTTAATACCACAACACAAAAATGGCTTCTCTTGCGCGTCGTCCTCCTCTCCTCTTCCCGGCTGTGGCCCGGCACACGGCCACCGTCATCTTCATCCACGGCCTTGGCGACACCGGCCATGGCTGGGCCTCGGCCGTCGAGCAATGGCGCCGCCGCCAACGCCTTGATGAGGTCAAGTTCATCTTGCCTCATGCGCCTTCGATTCCCATCACTGCCAACTGGGGCATGAAGATGCCTGGTTGGTATGACATTGTAAGCTTACTCTGCGTGCCTGCCTCCCTCCCCGCGAAGTTTCAAGTCTAATACCACAGTTATAAAAGTTCGCCATCGATGGCAGCGCCGAGGCCCTCCGCCGCAACGAGGACGAGGCCGGCATCCTGACCAGCCAAGCTTACTTCCACGATCTGATCCAGAAGGAGATCGACTCGGGCATCCCGGCCGACCGCATCGTCATCGGCGGCTTCAGCCAGGGCGGCGCCATGGGCTTGTTCAGCGGCCTCACTGCCAAGTCCAAGCTGGCCGGCATTGTCGCCTTGTCCTCGTATCTCCTCCTCAGCCTCAAGTTTGCCGAGCTCGTGCCCAAGCCCGAGTTCAACAAGGAGACGCCCATCTTCATGGCCCATGGCGATGCTGATCCGGTTGTCAACTATAAGCTGGGCACGATGAGCAGGGACTTGCTCAAGGAGATGGGATACAA
The DNA here is from genome assembly GCA_009802275.1 of Neurospora sp. CHS-2018a. NCBI lineage: Eukaryota > Fungi > Ascomycota > Sordariomycetes > Sordariales > Sordariaceae > Neurospora > Neurospora sp. CHS-2018a. Next base: position 192,026 of record RAKG01000005.1, read on the forward strand.
CGTCAAGTTCGAGACCTATCCGTAAGTGCCACCCTTGATGTTTTCGTCCTGATCGATCTTTATATGTTTTCAATGCTGACTGCCTGGGAATGCTAGGGGCATGGGTCACTCTGCTTGCTTGGAGGAATTGGATGCGGTCGAGGATTTCTTGGCCGAGAGACTGCCGAAGGTGGCTGATAAGTCGGAGGAGAAGTCTGAGCTATAGTGTTTTGTGTTGAATATGCTAGCGATACTTGCTTGACATAGAGCCTTGCCTGTTGTTTTGCCGGATATGTTCATATAGGTATACCCTGACACAGCCTGGGTACATGGAGATATTTTGGACTCAAACCTTTGCCTGCTTGTGTGTGTTGTTGGACATGCTGTCTCGATGCATGCTTTGGGCATCAGGAGGTTCAGGGGTTATTGGGAGTGTTTACATATCATGAACTCACGACTCCCATCAGGTATCATTCGTCCATGCACCTCACGTTCAAGGGCATCATTATCGTGTAAGCACAGGCTTGCGGTTTTCGTCTGGACGTTGGCGATGATGAAACATGATGGCTCCCGTTTCACAGCAGTTGCTTGAACGCCGATCTTCCCCAAATACGGTTAGACAATCTTATCAGTGGGGGTGGGCTTGCGAGTCCAGTGACAGTGGCCCGCTGATGCTGGCCGTCGTCAGTGTCACAAGCATTGTGAAGGTTCGCTGGGTTCGAGGAATCGTGGCTCCATCCGACGCTGGAAACTCCACTGCCAAAATCCCCGAAAAATCGACGGGCCATTTGGACATCGTCCTGTCACCTCATCCCAGCATCCCATTGCATTGCCCAACAATCGGGCACGATTGACAGCAGCCACTTGCCACTCGTTTTCTTGCTTCCAGGTTGTCTTGAGCAGAGATCGCGATTCTTTGTTATTGGTGAAACGGGTTATAAAATAGCCTCAAAAGTTGTCATAAGGGACCTTGACGGCACCCAGAAAAAAACACTGTCCCTTGCGCACCTCATCGCGAGCACGGGCTCCCTATAACCTCTACACGTGTACAGTACCACCTACCACCTACGGATAGCGCGTGTCACCCACAATTTAGAGGCGCCCTTGGACCGGGGGATCACAAGTCTAAAACCGACCTAAACACCAAAAGGGTTCCACCGTCCCCTCTCACAGCGGGGGCATCTCGTACCCAGAATCCCAGATTCCAGATACCTATCCGCTAGCCTGTTGCGATCATCGTACCATCCGAGCCGAGTGCCAACCTCCTACAATCCGGGCCATTACTTTTTTTATACCTACGACCTGTTTGTTGGCATTCTTCCCATGTCTCACGACCCCGAGTTTTGCGACCTCGAGTAAACAAATTCTCCCTTTCCTATCTCGACCGACGCCCTCGAGATCCGCACCACCTCCAGAGTCCAGACCTCCAGCGCTCCAGCCACCAGAATAGAGGCAAGCAGCGCATTATCTAGTTCTGCTGGTGTAATCATGGCGCCCAAGTCACCTCCCTCGCCAACGCTCTCACAACTACCCCCGGTGCCATCGAGCCCAACCTATTCATACGCTTCTACCGCAAACCCGAACCTATCGCAGTTCAACCTGCCACTGCCGCCTCCGCCCAAGCAGGCGCATGCTGTCCTTACAAAGCACGACCTTGAAGCATCGCAGGCCGCATATGCGGACCTCCTCTCCTCCGCCAAGGCCTTCCGCCTGGCCCTTACTTCACTCTCCACTGCCGCCTCCGCCTTCGGCTCTGCTCTCGAATCTTGCGCCCGTCTAAAAGAAGCCCGCGCCGAACAGATCGTGTCCGACCCGTCCAATCGAGGCGGGAGTCCGGTACAAGGCGGCCAGGGTCAAGGCGGCGGTCCTCCCCCGCTGTTGATGAACAGCAGCTTTACCTCTGCAGCCCAGGGCACCACAAAGTCCACCTGCACGGCCGACACCCTGCTTACCGTCGCTGGTTTGCAGCACCTCGTTGCCAACCACCAGCACATTCTGTCCGAGACGGTCTACCGCTCGTTCGAGGTACCTCTTCTCCACGAGTTAGACAAGTGGCGTGGCGCGGTTGAGGATGAAGAGGAAAGTTATGCGAGCGCGGTGGCCGTGCAGTCCAAGGAGATCAGACGGTTGGAGAAGGAAGGGATGAAGCTGCATAAGCAGCGCAGGAGGGACGTGGCCAAGTTCCGGAGCCATCTCGTCGAGTTGACCACTAAGTTGGATGGTCTCACAACGCTGCATGGCGAGCATTCCAGGACACTCTTGAGGGAGAGTCAAGACACCAGCGCCCGTATCGTGGAAGCGAGCTGTTCGCTCGTCCGCGCCGAAATTGACATTTTCGAGAGTATGGCGCGGAAGGGGTGGACAGGTGGTGGACTTGAGGATGTGCTGGAACAGGGTCAGGATCTCTTCGCCAGCGAGGATGTGATCCCAGACAGGACCGTTGGACATTCTGACGGCAGGTTTGGTGGGACAGGAGGCAACATCGTCGCAGGCGGTGCCGGCGATGGCGGCATAGCGAGCGGCGGCGCCGGTGAGGGAAGTAAGCTGTTCAGCATCCTGCCGCCAAGGAGTATTCTCGCCGATACAACAGGTGGGGGAAGAGAAGACACCCTAAGACTGGTAGGCACCCATCACCAAACGAGAAGAGACACTGCAGACCTGAGGGACAAGACTAATCAATACTGCCAACAGAGCCTCGCGGGCGCTATTCACTCCCCCGACAACCAATCCACAATCGTCTACTCTCCTCGCACACCCCAACGAGACAAGGACACGGAAAGTGTCTTTTCTTCCGAAGGTTTCAACCGTCCGCGGGGGCCACGCCCCTTTTCCCCTCAACCACAACCACTCGCCCTAAATCCCAAGTCCCTCTTCGGCGCCTCCGACCCTCCCTCCCCCACCGCCGGGCCCCGACAGAACGACGAAGGAGAACAGGACGCTCTTTTCTCTCCACTCGGCGCCCAATCCCTAACCCTCCCTCTCCCCGGTAGTCACAGCACCGCCAACGGCGGGGACGACGAAGACGACGAAGCCCTCATCTCTCCCTGGCGCGATCAAATCCCCTACCGCTTCCGCCCGCCCACCGAGCCCGACGAGGAACAGCAGCAGCAGCAGCAACAGCAGCAGCAGGAAATCCGGCCGCGAAGCAACCAAAGCAGCAGCAAGCGAAGCAGCTACTCCGGCCGCCTGAGCATCTCGCTAGGCATCAACCGGAGTTTAACCAGCAGCTCGCTGCAGAGGCTACAGCACCCGTCTGCCGCATCCACCTCCGCCCTTCCCTCAGAGGAGCACGAGCTGCGAGACGGGAGCTGGAGCTATAGCGGGCGACCGGGATCGGCGGGTGGACTGATGAGCTTTGTGTCCGCCTCCAGGATGGATGTCGCCACCGGCACCAGCAGTAATGATGATCAGTACCAGAGCCAGGACGAGTATACTATCCATGGCAGTAACGAAAAGAATGGGGACGATGGCGAAAGGAGAGGAACGGAGAAGGAGGAGGAAGAGAATGATATCACGCCAACGATAACCCCCATGACCCCGCCTACACAGACGGCTACGGCAACGGCGAGTTAAGGAAATTGGCTGCTACCGTCAGGTCACAATGACGACGAGGTCCGACTAGCGCGCCTACCTTCTACGCCATCCTCTACTGGTGAAAGGATCCGGAGATGGAGTTTGGGGACAGATACTGGTGCCAGTAATGCCACCACAAGTCCAACGGCCGCCAGCAGCCGCGGTCCGAGCATGAGCCTAAACCTTCATGACCTGGATGAGATCGTGGGTAGAACGAGGAGCATGAGTATGAACATGGGTATGGGTATGAGGAGCATGAGTATGGGTATGAAAAGTATGACCGATACGAGCAGCAGCAGGAGCAGCAGCAGGAGGCCGAGTACTATACGTACCGCGAGTGCTGGTTGGCGCAGCAGCAGAAGTAGGAGTAGTTCTAGCGCTGCTGCTGGTGGTAGGAGTACGAGTATGAACGTACCGGGCGGGTTTTTCTGATGAGTTTTGCCTTTCTGGTTTATGATTGTTACGATTACATAGCTTCCAGGAGTATTTGTTAGTTTGATTAGTTTCTGTTTTTTTGCTCCGATTGCATAAGAGTATCTTCCTTTCTTTTTCTCTTTCCAAGTTACGAGCACAAAGCAGGCAGGCAGGTAAATAGATTTCAAGTCATGTTTGGTTTTCTTCCCCTCCTGAGACTTAAGAGATAGTGAAGAATTAAAAAAAAAAAAAATTTCACGCAATACCGGATCACTACGGAGATCTCTGCCGTGCTTCGTTCACTGAGTGTAGGCAAAATAGCGAACGATACCGAAGGTAGACTTGAACAACGTCTTATAAGGACAAGCTAAACAAGCTCAATGCACAATATCGTACTCTTAGTCCATAGCAACTCTCGACTTTGGTATCATTCCCACCACCACCACTACCGCCACCGATGCTTTGCCGTCAGCAATCTTCCCTTCCACGGTCCATATGATGATCCAACCCATCCACCATTCCTTTTCCCAGAACCCACCTCTCACCCAGCCCAACACCCACCCTAACCGCTCACTCATCCTTATCAGCACTCAACACCTCCCCCCTAAACAACCACAACCTCGCATCCAACCACCACATCAACTTCCAATACAAGCTCGCCCGATCCCAATCAAACTCGCCGTTCTCCGTCCTCGGCACCTCGTTCCCGATCATGTTCCCGCTAAACCACTTGAACAGCGGCACGTGGTTCAGCACCCGCTGCGTGTACGAAGGAGCGGGAAGCAGCGCCTGGTCGACGGGCAGGAGCTTAGCCTTGCGCACCGTCGGGATCGCCCGGCAGAACTCGCTGTCCAGATCCCCATGGGCGGCGTCGACGGCAGACGAAAGGTGGTGGGCGCCGCCCGCGGTCGAGTGCGCGAGCGAGTCCAGCCCGTGCGTGAAGGCGCCGGCTACGGCGCCCATGGCGGCTGAGGTGATGGTTGCGCTGGAGGTGTCGGAGACGGTGGCGGTGTCGGCGGTGCGGGAGGAGGAAGGGGATTGGTTTTGCGCGTTGTTGTTGTCGAGGTAGGAGGTGTAGGGGTTTGTCATGGTCACGCGGGAGCGTGGTTGTTGACCTGACGAGCCGCGGCGGTTGTTTGTGGCGGCGGCGAGAGTGACGCCGTTGTTGATGAAGGAGGCGTTGTCAGGTATGGCTTCGTCGCGGGCGGGTGGGATGCCATCATAGGGCTCGGCGAAAACGAGGTGGCCGAGGATGGCCTGGGGAGAGGCGGTTATGGCTGCTTCAGCGGCCTCGGCGGACTCAAACGTCACCTTCACCCAGTGCTCGCCGCCGTCGGCCTTGTTGACTAGCGCGCGCTCTTCGGCGGTTAGGGGCCGTCTTCGCGCGTAGAGAGGGTCGCGAAGTTCGGACTTGTACCGCCTGTTCTCGGGCGGCGGGTCGCGCGGGTAGTCCTCGCATATCCTCCCGGCGAGCTGCTCGTAGTGGTTGATGGCGGCGTACTGGTGCGAGACGGAGCGGTAGCCGCGTAGTATCACTTCGGTCGGGTGGTGTTTCTTAGACAGTTGGGTGGGCGCGGCATTCTCGTCGCCGAGGGACGATGGTAGGAGGGACTGTTTCCTTTGGGCGGCTGTGATATTCTGGTCTGGGTTCAGGTTCGCGAGGTAGTTCGAGAATACACGGTCGGCGGCGGCTATCGTGGCATCTTCCCTCCTGGCTGGTGTTGCTGTCTTGGATCGCGACCGACGTGTTGACTTGCCGAAGGAGCCTGTCTCGTGGACTGTCCTTCTCGAGCGGGGACCATCTTGGCTGTTGTTTTTCAAAGTCAGTATCGGAGCTGGTTGTCAGTCTAAGACGACGGCGGGCGAACGAACTGTGGGAACACCATGGCGTAAGGTCTTTGAATGCCGTCGTCACCGACGTAAAGCTCGTCGTCCGGGACGTTGTGGAGGATTAAGGGCGCCATGTCAGGCACGATATTGGGTAAGGTATCTCGTAGTGATGTGGAAAATGGCAATTGCTATGTGCTATATGCACGGTGTTTGCTCGCGGTCGGACAACTGTGGTGATCCTGGAAGACGGTAGGAGCGCTGGATTGCCGCTTTGTTTCAACAGCTCCTGTCGGTACCGAGAGATAATGTGAAGTTGTCGGCGTGTTGCAGGTTCAGGGAAACACAGACAAGAAGTGGTGGTTGTGCTGTTGGTGCAACAGCGAATGATGATGCGACGCGATTTTTCGATGCGCTATCAATGCTGGAGTGCTGGAACTGTTGAACGTCAGCCCAATTGGGATTCTTGCTACGGCAACAACAGCCTTGGCTAGTGTCCTCGTTCCCCTGTCCCCTGCCCCACCCAGCATTGGACGGTAGCCCCTCGCTAGACGGGTAGGGTCCCGTTAGCAGCATCAGCAAGTATTTATCGATAAGAGCTGCCTGCCTGGAGTCCTGTGGTCCTGACTGCTGTACGCAGCACGCTATGATGCACTCAATCACACTGCACTTACTCACCGGTGTACCTCCGTCGTCCGGAGCTTTGTTTTGTTATAAGACCGGTGACACTCACCCTTTCCATTTCCATTTCTGGTTTCCAGCTTCTTAGTTGTTGATCACCCTTTTCAGATTTCACCATGTCGCTCAGAGAGAGGCCAGGGTCGTCCTCCAACCAGGACAGGAGAGAACCTAGATACCATGTTTATGTCCGTCTTCCCTTCAATCGGGGCGACTTCGTTGATCCTCCACCTGTATGTTTCCCGCACTGTGTCCCTTCGTCGTCCCCGTGAATCACGCCAGCTAACTTGACCTTGCAAGGTGAGCTGGGACGACAGGAAATCAGAAGCGCTATGGACGATTATCTCAGGGGTATCGCAGACCGAGATTGACTGTAAGTCTAAATCGTCCAACAATGCAGGTCTCATGCTAATGACTCTGGTGTGTAGGGCACGAGCTGTGAGTCTTCCTCGTCACTGGCGGTGCGCTTCTGCCTCTATTATTGACACTGTGTGTTGCTATAGGGCAGTCCAGTTCGATGTCACAGTCGAGTTCCTCCTCCAGATGGTATCCTATCTTACCGAGCGACACACTGCCCAGCTGCGGGCGCAGATGAGGAAAGCCGCCGCGAGCGGTCGCGGTTCCGCTGCTCCGTCACCGATTCCCGGCGGCGAGCCAGTTGGATACGCCGAAGGCATGAGACGAGCAGGTTCCATCGGCGGCCGTACTTCAGCTCTCTCCATGCGCAAGGAGGCTCTCGCTCCTAAAGACGATGTCAACACTCCTGGGACACCCACAGCTAAGACGTCCTCTAACCCTCTTCGACCCGCCATCTCGCGCAACTCGTCGCAAACCACCTTGGTACCGGGGCAGAACCCGAGCCTCGCTGTTCCCCCTACGACAAGCAACAAGATAGCCAGCAGGTTAAGCGATCCCCAACGCCGGAGACTTTCGCTTCTGTCCATCAACACGGGCAAAGACGTTTCCTCCGGTGATGCCACCCACGAAACAGCAGAAGATAACCGATCCTACCGGCCCCCAGAATCGCCATCGCCAGTCGCCTCCACGTCACCATCCTCATCCTCCGACTCAGACTATGCCGAGCAAATGCAAAGTCGCTACATCCGCCGTCCTCCACGGTTCCAGTCGGCGGCCCAAGACAAGACAGCTTCCGACGATGACGACGACGAACTCGCTTTTCTCCCTCCTACTAGAACCAGACAACACCAACAGCAGCAGCAGCAGCAACAACAACAACACCAACCAAAATTCCAACAACGTCACAACAACAACAACCCAACCGGGTCCACCTCCACCTCAGACGGCAGCGGTGCTCTAGATCTCCACGCCACCGTAACCAAACTCCCCCTGAACTACCGCGACCATCAACCGTCACCTCGGAACAGGATAGGCTCCGGTTCTGGATCCCAAAATCAGCAGCAGCAAGTTAGTCACGGTCACAGCCTAAGCAGCACCAAGAACAACCATCCCCAACTATCCACGATCCAATCGCAAACGTCCGACTCGTCTACTAGCTCGGCGGCTATCATTCCTAATCCCAATCCCCGTCATCGACTTGCCAGCGGTGGTGAACTGCGTGTAGGTGGAACTGGACCAGGAACAGGAACAGGAACAGGAACAAGAATGCCCCCCGGCCCGCTATCGCCAAGGCGGATGGATATGTTGTCGAGAGAGGGAAGCGAAGGGGCACCGAGTATGGGGAGTAGTTTTAGTGATCTTGATGGTGAGTCTTTTGCCTTTTACCTTTTGCCTTCTGTCCCGTTGTTCCGTTGCCCCGTTGCCCTGTTGCCCTGTTGCCCTGTTGCCTCGCTGCCCGTTTTCCGTCCCAAGCTTCATTATATCCCTTTCAGCATTATACGACGACGGTCTTTCCACTGTCTCACCTCCTCTCCTTCAAGGAAAACGTGAATATTGATTGTTGACATGTTGACTAAAAACGTCAATGTTACAGATGCCTCGGTAACCCAATCAGCCCTCGAAGAAGCTCTGGCCAGTAGGATGCAGGATGGAACGATTGGTAGTCGGATGAGCATGATTGGGCACACCATTAGGAGCAAATACTTGCCTAGCAAAGGGAACCGTCCCTAGAGGTAGTATATGGAGACCGAACGGCGAGGAGACACACTAGCTCAGTCGTTTCATAGCCCACGTGTGTTTCCTGCGGTTATGGGATATGCTGTAATAGGAGAAGAGAATATGATAGAGTCTGGAAGCGGGTTGCTTCATGATTTATTTTGTCATAAACGGAGGGAGTTCGTGGTACATGGAACTAGAACAAGAGTTAGGACAGACTTTTGTTTGTTAATGATCAGTCAAGGTATTTCGGGATGTGTAGGTAGTAATAGTACTAATGACAGCTAAACACAAGTCTAGCATATGACAATTTCGTCTTGTTCCGGAATGTCTGGGCAGTTTCATGGCGTGAAAGCCAGATAATGATCTATCTACATTAAACTAACGCTATGGTATATAGTTCGAAACAGTCCTCGTCCACGATCATCCTCCCCCAGAGATTCGACAACACTGGCTATAGCCCTATACTATCTACATCAAACAAGTCGTCCCTGAGTCCTTGCAGATCAAGTCCTCCCAGTGTATGCATGAATCTCCCGATATTACAGTGAAGTAGGTGCTCGAGAAACCCCTCCTCAGATGCCCCAAGATCAAACCCACATCAAATCTTCCCAACGAAGCCCAACAAACTGTATACGAAAATGACAAAGGCCGCATCGCTTGCCACTCTGATAAGAAGTCAAATCGCTCCGCGCTGATGGGGTAAGAAAACCCGAGAAAACCGCCAGACAGACACCACACCACACCACCCACCCCTAGGCGCCAGCCATGGTCCCCTCACATATGAACCATAACCGTCCTATCGATCAAGCCCGAGATATCCTCCATACCCAGGCTCGCCAGAATCGACACTCCGCCGAAGGCAATGCTGCAGTAGTACACCCACGGATACGCCCTCACGTACGCCTCCTGACCGGCCGCTACGATTACCGCCCAGCTCTCGTCCGTGACGCCAGGCAGCATGCGGATCTCATCCACCAGCGAGGCGCCCGTCAGCTCGATCACCGCGCCAATGGTCTCCCTGTTGGTGATCCCGCTCTTTATGCACGCGCCCAATACGGATTTCGTAAGTTGGGGTACCAGCTTCTGGATGAACACATTGTAGTAGACCGTGTATCCGATCACCCCGCCGACGATGCGGATGGAGATGGTCAAGGCCGTGATCGTGGCGATGAAGTCCCTCGGCGCGATGATGGTGGCGATTGTTGAAGCCGGCACCACGATGCCGCCTACGCCCAGACCGGCGATGAAGAGGACCGCGTACATGGCATGGATGTTGTCGAGACGGGCGGAGGCGAGGGCGCCGCACCCGGCTGTCATAATGCAGCAGGTGAGGAGGACGATCCATTTGATGTGTCGCGGGAAGCGCGAGAGGAGGTAGAGCGAGATGACGCAGCCGGCGAGGATGCCGAAGGGGAAGGGCATGCCGCGGAAGCCGACGCCGTAGGGGCTAGGTAGACGGGTTTAACGTTAGTGGTCGAGATCGAGGGTGGCAACGGGACGAGGAAGGAGTGAGCAGGATGAGGAAATGGGAATTCCTTACTTGTTACCGTAGACGTTATAGGCTTCGCTGGGCCATAACATGAGAACAGAAAAGAAGTTGGCGCCGGATATGAACGTGATGATCATGGTCATAACGAGTGTACGGGGAGCCGGACCCAAGTCTCTTGGAATCATGGGGTTTTTGGCCCCTTTGAATTCCCAGAGGCCAAAGACAATCAGTGCGAAGAACCCCAAGATCAGGGGAGCCAAGACTCTCGCACTTGTCCACGGATACTATAAGTTTTTGTCAGTCACTCAGTCAAAGCCCCACGGAAGGAATGCCCGTCTGTCACTTACCTGATACCCGCCGCCCAAAAGACCAACTTCCAGCAGAGCCAGCCCAGCAATGGATAGGAAACCACCGACCACATCCATATCCTTCATGAGCGAAAGCTTTTGTTTCCAGTTGAGGTCCTCTGTCGGCGCAGGAGGATGGTAAAAGAGGGCTGTCATTACAAGCCCGACCAATGCCCAGCCGCCAGTGAGGATCGAGATATACCTCCAAGTCGAGAAGGCCGAGATGATCTGGGAGTACATGACCGACGGCAGAAGAGGGATGATGGTGAGAATCATGGCGGCAATGTAGTAGCCACGATGCGCGATAGGGGCGAGTTCCGCTGTTCCCGCGAGGGCTGTGAGCTCGTTGATACCGGTACCAATTCCGGTGAGAGCCATTCCGCCTGGCTAGAGTATCAGTATGGAGTACTGGATCAATGTTAACAGGGGAGTTGCCCCAAAGGGACTTACCAATGAAGATATCCATGTTCTCAGCAACACCACACATGATCTGGCCAACCACTATCAAGCTGCTTCCGGCCAGAGCAACCCAGCGGCGTCCGAATACGTCCGAGAAGCGACCAACGAAAGGAGAAATGGCGGCAGTGGCGAGTAGATGAGCAGTGATGAACCAGACCCAGTGGTCAACTCCTCCGAGATCTCGGTAGACGAAGACAGGTACGGCAGCTAGTAGACAGGTTAGCTGGATGTCCGCTGATGTCTTGAACTTCAAGCAGCACAATCAATGTCTTCTTACCAAACAGATACAGAGGAGCTTGTGCATTGGTCCAGCAGCAAGCTAAGGCCGCCAGAGCCAATGCTTTGCGGACACTCAAACGCTGAGCATGATAATGTCAGTAAATCTGGCACGGAAGGTTCGATGAAGATATCTCCTACAGTAGAATCTCCATCGTGCTGCTCAAAATCTGATGAGGTGCTCGGAGCTTGGTGGTTTCCGTCGAGGGCCTTCGTTGCGCTGGCTTGAGTGCCTTCTGCCTTTTCCAGACCGGGAGGGTTGTGAGCCAGGGCCTTCTCGGCCGTGCTTCCGGTTGAGGCTTTATCCTTCTCGTTCGAGGGCATGATGTTTGCTTGTCGCATTGACGGCTATTTGCCGAGTCGGTCGAGTCCTGGTATTTGAGCCCAGATACCTCCGGCCGCAACTGGACAAGCTTGACGGCAGTGACGATCCGTGCGGTGTCGGGTAATTGAGAATGCCCACGGGCTACTTTGTCCGAAGAAATAATTGTCAGGACTTGAAAGATAAGAATTCCTGGTTCCCCACCCTAGAAAGTCTAGTGAATGGTGTTCCGGTTATCAGCAGATGCCGGCAGGTTCTTGTTGCGGCACCAGCTGCAATTCCGTTCGGGAGGTTAGGTCAGCCGACAAAATCTCGGCTTCGACCCACTGTTTGTCCCGCCCAGTACACTAGTAAGTATGGTAAATTTTCCAGGACCTGTTTCCGATGACGTTGGGTAAAAGTATCATCTTGACTGCGGAAGGTGCAACTCTCGTGGTGGTTGGGGACGAGCCCGGGCAAAGGTGAGCCTGGCTGACCTTGGCGGCGCGTCCCCGTAGCCGTACACCGAACACTTGCAAGATTGGGCGTTAAGGACACGAAAAGCAGGCGGCCCAAAGAGCATCATCCATTGTTTCAACGGCCGTTGTCCTTCAGAGACCTGCTGGCTGCTATCAACCGACTGGGTAAACCATAGACCGCCCGGAGAGTTCCGTGACACAAAAATACTCTGTGTGACCCATGGGGGATGAGATGTATAAAATTGGCTGCAAGTCCCAATGAAAAGCAGGGGTGTTGCACTCGCACACCCCGTATCCGCTGCCTTGAGGTTATCCTGCCATGCGTTGAAGCAGTTGCCATCCGTTCTTGTCCTGCGACACCTGGGTCCACGGGGCAAAAGGTGGTCCAAAGCCTGCTGCTCCAAGCCTGCGTGGCGCTTCAGCTTCCGGACATGGGCATGCACGCAATATAGAGTGCATACCGGTGGTCACAAGTCAGGAGTCTGGGAGATGATTAAGGTATAGCCTGGTGTTGGAGCCGTGCTACCTCACTGGCTCCGATTCCCGAGTTGATATGGACCATGGCGAATTTGTGAGAAACACAAAGCTACCACAATATTGCTTAGCGGTAGGACCGTGTGCCAAGGAGCAGCCGTTGACAGGTGAGTTCCGACGCTGTACCTGCCCTGGGTCGGTTCGGTCAGGACAACCGTTGTGTGCCATAGTTAGGCCTCGCCTCGTACCACCCGCACGAGGATGAGACTGGTGTGGTCGTTGAATGAGCGGTAGCGTAATACTATGTTCAGTTAATCTGGGGCCGTAATGGTCAGCTGGCTCACTCTGTACCCTCTGCTCCGTGGTATTAAGGTGTACGGGAAGTGACAACGAACCGCAATCGGAGCTGAACTCGGTTGAGGCTCCTGTTCTCTCGTTCCGTAGAGTATGTGACACACAAAGGAACGGATATGTGATGGCTGATGTCGTGTTCATAAAATGGAACAAACGATGTTGATGTCGTTGACGAGATAAAGGTGGCTTCACGATCTCGGAACTCCGGAACAACCAATGATAACCATGGTGGAATTATCCGCCGGCTGTCTCCGTCACGTCGATTTCAAGGCGGTAGCAGCCGTGCTGGGTCTTGTTTCCCAACGTCGTCGGACGGGCGGATATCTTGTGGGTAGGCCGGCATGTTTGTTGTCTGTGTTACCGTCGAGTACCGTACATACATGTGACCAAGGGGGTTGGACTGACAAAGAATGGGATTTGAATCTGGCCATTCTAACGGAAACCCAATGTGCTTTTGGTCCCTTCCCCCAAATTTTGTCCTTCCCAGTTAGCCGCAGCTAGATTTACCCCCTGATCAATCACTTTAAACCTAAAAGTACTGGAAACCATCAGCAACAGGAATTAGCACGAACACGTTCCACTGTCATACCTTCCCATTCGAGGCTCTTGCATCATCTGTTACAAGTCCAGCGAACCTTAACTTTAATCGTAGTTGAAGCGATACGCTGGTGGCTCGTGGTTATTGGCGGTGAGTGAAGAGGTTGAGACTTTGGTGCCACGAGTAATGATTCAGGAGTGGCGCCTCGAAGGTACAAATCACAACAGTGAAATGATTGCATGAAACGCCAGAAACGACCTTCATCCACGTATCTGGGCTTCATCGTAGTCAGTAAGGTTATCTTTCGCGTCTAGGTCTCGTGTATAAACCCGTCAAGTCCATTCCAGCACAAGCAAAAAGAGTACTATCATGATGTTCTGACTTTGGAACCACTGATGAGTGCGGCCCGCCCATGAAGAGATATCAGCGGTTACGGACTTTCGTCTATCTCAAATTAGGCTTTGAAGTTTTCTCTTCTGAGAAACCCCATTAATCGCATCCTCATCTGGGTAAAGGTTGAAGAGAAAAAAAAAGTATGGTCCGTACCGGAGTCGAACCGGTAGCTTCCACGCTGACGTAAGGCCGCGTCCAGCACGACAATACGCCAGGTTAGGTGATGTTAGCCATTACACCAACGGACCACGGAAAGGTGGGCAGGAAACGGGACTTATATACCCAAATGAAAGTTGGGATGAGGAGGGGCAAGATGTGCGTTTTCCATCTTATCCTACGACACGTGAGTCGTCCGTAAATCGTTCCTCAGAGGTTATCTTGAACTAGGGAGTCTCAACAGCAAAAAATCCGTAGCATCAAACTTCCGTCACAATTGCCGTCGAGAGAACTTTGACGAAGACATGCTCTTTGCCTACTACGCCTCTTCAGCGGCAAGGAGAAACGGTCTTTGATTTTTTCTTTTAAGCAAGTGGCGATTGACACGTCGAACGTCTTGTGGGAATTGTCAAAGCGAGCCAGCGGCGACGTGAACTCGTTAGAGTTAGTAGTGTTGTGCCAAACACTTTGCCTTCGATGATGAGAAGACCTGGTAAGTGACCATCGTCCGAGGGTTTCAAAGCCTTTTTGGCTGGCTCTTCCCATTTCACGTCTCTGCCTGAAAGCGATACCGCGAGAGAAGACAGGGTGGATTCTGCACCCTGGCTTTGACCGCTCCAACTGTTCCATAGTATATGTCGTAGCAGTAATCCCTGACGTGATCTTCCAACCTGTCCAGGTCCATAATCAACCTCCGTGGAAGGGTTGAATCAGCCGAACCTTCGGGGTCAAAGTCGGGATTGTCGGTGACATCATCTGTCCGTATGCCCAAGCCCGTACGTACGCAACTTTGTTGTTGACCCTGAGGCCCTCGTAAGTAAAGCTCATGAAGATGGGCATAGCGAGCAGATCTTGATATTCTTTGTCGACGATCGCCAAGCTGTCAGAATGGAGTCTGCACTGGAAGCTCGAATAGAGCTGTAGAACGTCTTGAAGTCGGTCCGAATGCAGTCATCATAAAGTCGCTGAATGTCTTCTTGATCGATTGATAATCCGCTGGCTGGACTTTCCGAGTCCGGGCTAAGGTTCGACTGCGTGTGGTGGCATGTATCGCTGCAACATGATTTCTGAAAGGAGGCTTCGGGACGTTCGGTTTGATGCGCCATCATTGCCATAGTTCCTTTGCAATTCTGAACTTTTCGGTTCTTCTTTCCTCACGATGGATACCAAAGAGCGCATCGATTTGCGTGTGCAAATCAGCTCGGTTACTCGTTAGGTTGCCTCAGCTGAGGGAGGGCCGATTTGCAAAGAGGACAAAACCCAGCTCGTGGCGATGAATTCTCCATGAAGATGCGGCATAATGCGATGATGGGCATATCGACGCAATTGTTGATTGATAGTCGGTTCAATCTTCGCCTGGGCGAACATTCAAAGGCGTAGTGTTCTGCGGAATGAGGCATGCGGGATTGGTTGGGCGTTTGATGTTTCGGTCACGAGGGTGAGTTCTGGAAGTTGAAGTTTGAACATCACTTTCTGCACAATGACCACATTACCTCATTGCTCGTACTACTCATTTATAACATCTTGTTCTAAACCTTAACAGTACATACGACCATACCCACTGGAAAACTCGGGATCCCGTCCGCTCTCCCATAGATAAGCCAGTGAGGGCCAGACTAGTAGTTGGGTCGGTGACGACCAGCGAATCCCTGGTGTTGTATGTTTTTTTTTCTCGTCCTGCTTTTGCCTTTCTTTTTATCCCTTACTGCTTTATTTTTACATTTTTCTTCGCCATGGCATTCTCATGTCGTGGATCGCATGATACAAAACACAATACTAACCAACGGTTGAGGCTCTTACGATTGTGCATCGTCAAAGACTCGGAATCACCACGTTTTACACAATGACCACCATCCTTTGTCTCAATCAGTCAGGTCAGGAACGCTGTAGAACAAGCACCACTGAACAAACTGTATAAATGCTAGATGTCAAAACACTACTTGGTTCGACTGAATTCTCTGTCTGTTATCCTCCATCGAACGTCTGTCTTCCACCTTGTCACTCTTTATTTTGACTGGATCAACAGCCGACATCACGTTCATTACAAGACACTCGTTGCAACTATCTCACAGGAAGAAAAGAAAAACAAACAACCATGATCACTTACAAGTTCCTCCTCTCCATTCTCCTCTTCCTCTCCTCCACCGTCCTCGCCCTCCCAACATCCACCACCACCAACACCACCACCACCTCCCCCTCCTCAGGCTTCTACCTCCCCCGCCGCATCGAATACCCCACCGCCTTCATCGGCCCCCGCGAAGAAGGTCCCCAAACCTTCTGCAAAAACTACGGCCCCGTAATCGACCAAACCTCCGAGCACTCCCCTTACTCCGTCGACTGCAAGCAGATCTCCATCAACATTGGCGCGGGCGGTTCGTGGAAGTGGGCGACGGGTCCCAAGCAAAAGATCATCGCCAAGTACGGCACGTGCCTGGTGGGCGTGGAGGGAGGGGAGGGCGTGCTTTGGGGAAATTGGCTTAGAACCGGGAATGAGGATGTGGTTTGGATGATTGAGGAGACGCTTAAACTGCCGTTTTATAATGGCGAGAAGGTGGGGAGTAAGGGGACGATGGAGTGTACTACTTTGACGTTGCCGAATCGGGATTTTGCTATTAAGTGGGGGGTTTGGCATACGTAGGAGGGAGTGATGGTATGCGAAAACGTCAGTTGAGTGAGGGTTTTGAGGATGAGGTGAAGGGAATTTGGGGTAGTGTGATTGGTGTATCGTGGTTCCCGGAAAGGGAGATGTAGGAATGGTTGGACTCTTGGTCCTGTTGATGATATTTCTTAGCTTCTGTTTCTCAAATGTACGCTGTATCAAAGGGGTTTCTGCTGCTTGTTAGGGTATCTACATCTATTGCCGTTTGTTGAGAGACGGATGCGTAAAAGAGTTGGTTGGTTGGTGACGGAGAACACCTCACAATTGAGAATATTCACGACTTCGGAAGAATAGTTTGATATATGTACAGAAATATGGCTATCGTACTAGTGGCAGGTTTCTCGTCATCCCTCATCCCTTCCTGGCTATCAACGTAGCATGATCATCGATACCCGCAAAGATCATCCCTCATCCCGTCCCGCACTCCCATTCACAATCTCCTCCCAGTTGATGAACGCCGCATCTGTTTTCCGACAAATTCTCTTTCTTCTTCCCTCACGAATTATTTAGAACTGACAAGGAAACACAAAGGATAGCCAGCACAATCGTACACACCCAAACAGAAAACATGTAGGTATCTCTGAAAACAAAAACAAAAAACAACAAAAGGGAACGCCGTTTTTCTTCTTCACACCGCCCAGCTCACAAAGCATAATTCTCCGTATGCAAAAAGATCTCCTCCAACATATCATCCCCCCAAATCTCCGCCTGCAGCCTCGCCACCGTGTTCGCCACGCCCACCCGCATGCTCGCCGGTCCGCACACGAACACGGCCGTCCTGCGTCCCAGCACGCCTCTGCCATCGGGTCCACCAGTCGCCCACTCCTTGAGCATGTACCCCAGGTCGGGGCGGCCGTACTCGACGCTCCAGCCGCCGTCGATCTGGTGCGGTACGGGGAAGGCGAAGCGCATGAGCGATTTCTGAAACTCGGTCGGCGTGTTAGGAAAGCCAAAGTCGAAGCCGGAGGGGGGGCCGAAGGTGGAGGTTGGACGGGTAGCGGGCCGCTGGGCTGCTGGGAGGTTATCGGTGCGGAGGTGGGCTAGTTCAGGGGGACGGACCGGTTGGGTTGCCTGGGGAGCAGGAGCAGATTCGGCGGCGACGGCACCAGTGAGGTTGTGTCCGGGTGGAGGTCCAGGAGGTGGTGGTGGTATTGGGTAAGGTAATTGCGAGGCATCTTGGCCAGAATAAGGATTGTTGTTGTACTCGACTCCTTCTTCGTGTTGCTCTTGTTGTCGGTCCGCTTGTTGTTGGTGGTCCTGGTCCTCAGACTCTCTCATGGTTACGTAGCTGGGTCGGCCTTGGGATTCGGGATCACCACCTGTTTGGGCAAGCCACTGACTGTATCGCTGTTTTGCTGCTGGTGGTGCGTAGTTGAAGTGCGGAGCCTTGTCAGGCCGTGGGGCAATTGCTGGGAAATGGAATTCGCCATCCTTCTTGACGCCGTCCTTGCTGTCGACTGGGTTCATCAGTGATGGGTCCTTAACATCGCGCCCTTCGAGCTTGCGGAGTGTATCCTCAGCAACGGAATATCTTTGGTTAGGTGGCGGCCCCGGAGGTGGAGGAGGAAAATGATGAGGTTGTAAATATTTTTGTTGCGGCAAGGCGGTGATCCGGTCCTCATCTTCAGCGCGGAGCTCACGCTCTCTTTCTGGATCGCCCTGCGCCTCCGCCATGATCAGCGCGCTGTTCCGCTTGTTAGCGATGTTTGAGACAAACCCATCCAGCTTATCGTGGAAAAGGTTGCTCAATGGTCTCGGCGCGCGGCCGTGAGATATTCCAGCATTAAGCTGCTGGCGTTGTGTAGATGTGACAAAGAACTTGCAGGTCACGCTCTCAGGAGGTGCTGCCTCTCTGCAGATACGGAGTTCTTCGCGGAACCAATCCATGGCCTCGAGACGCTTCAGTGACCACACAACCACAATCTTCTTGGTAATGGCTTTTCCATCACGCATCCTCTTGATGAGGTTTAATAGCTGTGACATCAGAGAAGTGATGCCACTACCGCCCGCAATCAAAATGCATGTATCGAAAGCGGCCAGATCCCGACGCATGCCTCCATATGGCCCATCAAGAAAAGCGCGGTAGGTGTGGAAGGGTCCCTTTTCTATGGCAGTTTCGAGGACTTTCTTTGTGAAGCCGCCGTACGGCCGGAAGACCAACACGCAATCCCTGTAGTTCTCGCCGTACTCAGAGGGAAAGTCTTCGCTGCACAATGAAGAAATAGTGAAGGGGTGATTCTCAAAGAGAGAGATGCCTGGCATACGTAGATAAACGTATTGCCCTGGTTTCCAACGCATCTGAGTTGGAATGGTCACTTTGATGGCATTCTCGGTCATGATATTGATAGCCGCCTCGTCGCCAATCAACCAGGCCATTCGCCAAGGTTTCGCCCAGTTCAAGTTGAAAAGTCGGATAATGTTGCAGACAACGAAGATGCCAACGGAAGCGAACAGATAACCCCATGACAGCAAGAAGTTCTTGGTGTGCCAGAAGAGCAAGCCGACATAGATCACGCCAACCGGGATGTGAAGTATGACAAACACCTCATAGGCCATTCGTCGGATGAAAGGCAGTGAGCCAACACAGAGCCAGCATAAAGGCACCAAGCAAGCAATTCCGGAGCCATAGATGATTCCGCTGCCTGGGGGGAACAGCTTTTCGAAGACCTCCATACCTCCATCTTCCCACACCGGCTGCACATAGAACGGGACCATGTGAACCAACGAGAGAAACAGGCACAAGTATCCAAGCCATCGGTGGAAGACATTGAGGCGCTCGGGGCCGATGCCGGTGATGAGGGTGAGAAGATTGGCCTTTGTGCTCGTGGCGACGATCCAGGGGGTCATGGCAACCGCAATCATGCCGGCACGGATAGCGACCGGGGGAGAACCGAATTGAATGCTCTGCCAGTAAAGCGGCTGCTGGAGAAAGCAGTAGATCGTCACGAAGGCAATGGAAACGAAGACACAGAACAAGACGGCGAGGGATGAGAAGGTAAACCGATGTTTCTTCCATACAATATCAGGGATCGGTCGGTAAAATACCCATCGGAACAGGGCCAACGTGTCGTTAACAAAGCCGATGGACGAGAAGTGAGCTTTCGGCTTGAAGTCTTTCTCTTCGAGGGGCGGCTCATCGGGAAAGAAATGTCGTCTCGATTCTGCTGCTGTCATTCCCGTGACCAATGCTGCCGACCTATCCCACTCTGGTTCCAGGCTGTAAAGCTGTCGAAAGTGTTCCTCCATCTCCTGCTTGTATATCGCTTGTCGAATCTTGTCCTGCCAAAAGTGCCATATCCTCATGAACAACACGAGACCGACGATGACAAGCGAAAAGTACGTCCAACCCAGTCCATATTTGCCGGCTTTGGACCACGGGTCTACTGTCAATGCTTGGACTAGACCAGGCGGACTGTTTGGCTTGAGTGGGATGGCGATTCGTTTTACTAGACCGCCGATTGCTTGTGTACTGCTTTCGGCAGCGCGTCTGAGCGCCGATGGTATTGATGAATCCATGTTGGCGAGTGATGAAGGAGAGTGTCTGGATAAGGCGGCTTATAGTCGCGGTAACGGAAAGCGTTGGTCGAATGACGAAGCAGCTTACTCGGCCTGATTCACCAAGGGCATACCAGATCCCCCAAATTAAAGATTAAGAAGCGTTAGGTGATGGTGAGGTGGCCATCGGTGAAGAATCGAGGGAGGACCAGAGAATGATAACGGCAAAAACCAGAAAACAAAATCGAGAAACGATTCAGCGCTCGGGAGGGGAGGCTCGGGGATATATGATGGACCTGGACCGGTACCAGAAGTGATAAGGTATTCGGAACTCGGAAAGGTGTCCGAGAGAGTCGTATCGAGGCCCTGAAGGCGAGGATGCGGAGAGGGTTCAGGTAAATGTGATGAACGTTTAATCCATGCAGTAAGACAAGTTGGCAAGCTGCAGAATCCGTCCGCCTAGCTCACAGCAAGTCGCCAGCCGCTATTGTTCGGCAGAATCCACCCGTGACTTCTTTGAAGCGTGATGGCGGGCTCAAGGTATAGGCGTGATTGGAAGACCTCGACAGTTCCCCCTTTTTCTCGTGTGGAGATGGTGATCGAAGGTAGCAGTCAACAGGAACGCCAACGCCTCGAAGACAAGCCAGTCAAGAGCCAAAGGCGCACAATAACGTCAAGATGCTGCTGATGACTGTCAGTGGGCGGGCAAAAAGTCGGATGGTCATGGCGATGCGGAAAAGGCTTGATAGGCACCAAGCTCAGCGGTTGATCGGCCTTTAATATTGGCCAGCCAGGGTCCTGGTGTGGGATCCCCCCCTGCGCCTCTTAGTCCCCGTCGAACCCCCCCGCCGCTCATGCTTGCCCGTCACACAGTAGCGTCGACCATCAACGGCACCCACACGGCAGGTGAGCGCTACGGGGGTATCTCCAGGGCTTTTGCGAATCCAAGAACCGAGGCCAAAGACATATTGATGAAGATAACCAAGGCCAAAGAAGTTCTGGATGGTCGTGGTAAAAGAGCAAGTCGACCAGAACTGGGTATAAAAGGGAAAAAGGACATAAGGAAGTCATTGATTCGAGCTTCCGGACGTTTCTGAGATGCATGTCTCGCAAGCAACTGCACACCCATTTACGAACAGAGCATAGATGGCGGTACATCCCGCTCGACAGCTTCCTAGCGAGCTGACATGACGCCTGCAAATCCACACGTATGGGATCGTTCCTTGCTCAAACTGGCTGGCAAGAAACTGGTTCCAAGACAAGCAGATGACAGCGCACGGTATGCGGTCTCGATGCGGTGGCCACAGCCGTCTATCTGCCTCCTCAAGCCCACGATGACAACATACGGCACTTGTTGTTGTGTGGCATGAATGGTGAGAGTGTGTAACTGTGAGAGTCAGCATGAGACGCGGGGAGGCTTTCCGGGTAGAGGCACTGTCGGGTGAACATCCACAGACCCAATGGAAGCTCAGCAAGAAAGCTTATCAACCTCCTCTTGGTTGTATCCAGAGTCGGTTCCTCGCCAATACCAGGCCAGAAGGCCCGTCAGCTTGATCTATAAGAGACGGTTGATATAACACCCAAGCCTGCCGTGGAAAGGCTCTTCTTCCATCATGTCGTCGTCGTCCTCTTCGTGGAAGAGACGGGCCGCCAATGTTTGCTGGAAGTGAAGCACCCGACTGTGACTGTGACTGCCATCCATTGCCTGCATAGCCAAGGGCATGGAAGTCTCGATAGTTCTGCTCGAAGCGAATTGGCATCAACAGCAAGTCAACACCAACTGGGAATGGCTCCAGCCCCCACGGCAGCACCTCAACGGGACACTGTACGCCGTAGTCCCAGGCCTGCCAGGGCAGAACAGCACAGTACACTAAGGCAGGCACAGCGGCCCCGTTGCGTTGCCATGCCACGGCCGCAGTTGGGTCGCTTCCTTTCCACAAAGCAGCATCTTGACTTTTGCCGGGTATTGGTTCCTCCAATTGCTGGGTGTCCTCTCACAGTGTCACAGCAGCTGTGGAAGCAGGATGCAAGACACTGGTGGCCGGTGGTCCACAGGGTTACTGACGAACACGGTACGCGTACGACAAGAAAAGGAAAAAAAAGAAGAAAAATAGGAGTGCGACCTTGCGTGCTCAGGAGTCAGGGCCGGCCTTGGTGAGAGGACCGAACAACCTGGCGATGCGATTGGAGAGATATCTGTGATGAAGGAAATTGTTTGATGGCGAATCAACGGTCACAGATGGCAGGTTGTCCAAGTGAAAAAGGCAAGAAGCGGAGCCGAGTCCTTCCTCGATGCGGGTTCCCGCGAGGTCCACAACTCATCCCCGAGCACATCACTTCGCGGGAGGAAGCATGGGCCAACAGCATCTCTGGGCGGCAACACGACGTCGCTGATTGGCTGGGAATACCTCGCCACCAACAACCCTCACCCTCGCCCATTGTCCTCCATCCACATTCCATCCATCAACAACCTCACTCGTCCCATACAGTACTTGTCAAAGCAAACACCAACGGCAGCACGGTAGACGATGCTCGCCATACGGCAGTGGAAAGAGATTATTGCTCCTCCGATCAGGAATGCTCAACGACAAACGGAAAGCATCATGACGATCTCTCGGTTCTTGCACCCAAGTCCCGCTTACGACAACTCGCAAGCTCTCCATATGGATGTTCCAGCTTGTGTTTGTCCCTGACATGAGCACGCAACACAAAGCGAACCCAACAATGGGTCGGCTAAAATTCTGTGAACCGTCACCGTTGCAGCCGGGTTGCTTCTGTGAAGACGACATTTCATGCTGCCTTTGGTGTTGCCACTGCAAGTCCCAACACCTTGTCTGTCCTCTCTGTTACATGTTAATTATTGCTCGCCAGTACAGCATATTGAACTTCGACGTCTGGTTCAAATTATGTATACTAGGTTGCTGGCATGTCCCTGAAGTATGCTCTGGATAGATACTACCTGCCTGAAAGGAGATACAAGGGCACAACCCCTTAGGGAAACCGCCGGCACGCTGACTATCGTCGAAGCCATTGATCACAGCGTGTAGCACGGTACTGCAACAACGACAACCGCGGTAGTCCTTGAGGTTACAAGACCCTGCTGCCTGTGCTACCGTGCCATTATGCAAGATATTTCTTCGTTTTCCGTTTCCATGCCACCACCACCGAATCTGGGCCGCTTGGTGGGCCGGCCGAACTTGCAACCTCCCACCCAGTGACCCAGGCATGAACATCCATTTCAGCTCGTCTAGATCTGGACCGCCTTTCCAACAACCTTCTCGTCAAATCTCAAAGCACTGATATCCGCACTCAGCGGCCGTCCCTGGACCAACTCGCTCATCACAATGCCAGTGCCCAAGCTCATGCTAATTCCCCACGGCCCGTGGCCGGTTGCCAAGAACACTCCTCCCTCCGCGCCGGGCTTCGTCCGAATCCCGCCTCCGAGGTGCTCATCCGGCACCCTCGCAACAACAGGCAGTCCCCACGGCGTCACCGGCCGGAAGCACAAGCCCTCTCTAACCACCTCCAAATCGTCCTCTCCATCATCCCCTGACCCCAGCAGTTCCCTAGCCGCCTGCTTCACCAACTCCATAGACCCAGTCTGCACCTTTGAACCCTCCGCTACGCTCGGCAGCGGCACCGCCGCCGAGTTCAACCCCGCAAAGTAAATCTGCCCGCCCACCCTTGAAAAGATCTCCGGGCAAAATGCATCATGGCTAGTATAAACCGCATGACATCCCTCCCCCTCTGTGGCACCTTGCCACCTCGGGCTCTTCACAACCAGCGAATGACCCGCCAAACTCGTCACCGGCAGCTTTTTCACCGTCTCCGACGTAGCCCCAAACAGCTTCTCCCAGACCTGTCCGCTCCAGCACCCCGCCGTGATGATGATCCGCGAACACTTGACCTCCCTCTCCTCCCCGGTCTTGACATCCCTCACCCTCACGCCGCTCACCACCCCCTCACCATCCCTCAACACCTCCACTGCCTCCGTCCCCTTCGAAACCTTCACCCCCCTCCCCTCCGCCTCTTCCAACAAGAACCGACACAGCCTCTCAGGCTCCAACTGCGCCGCGTCCCCCTCCCCGCCAATAACCTCCACATCATCGCCCTCCCGTCTCCTCAACCAAGCAGGCGTCCTCTTCTTCAAATCCTCTTCACTCACCACAGGCACCTTTTCCTTGTCCCCAGGCGCCGCCTCCGCCCGGCTCGTCCCGCTACGCAACCAATCGTCTCCGCGCTTCTTGACGCCCTTGTCGGCCGCGACGGCCGAGTATCCCAGCGAGGTGGAGGGAGCGTAGGACCAGTTGCGTCGGCCGTCGTGGGCGGAGGCCAAACGCGCGTGCTCGGCGAAGGAGAGCGCGCCGAGAGAGGAGACTTCGGGCGCGAACCAGTTGCGGGCGAGAAAGCCGCCGGCGAAGCCGGAGGCGGACCAGAAGAGGTGTGGGGAGGGGTCGATTAGGTGGATTTCTGAGAAAGAGGAAAGGGAGAGGTAGTAGGCGGTTGAGACGCCGATGATGCCGGCGCCGAGGATTACCGTGCCGGTGCTGGTGCCGTTGTTGTTGGGGGTGGTTGTGTATGACATTGTGACGCGCTTGGAAGGTGAGGTGTATAAGACTCTTCTGAATGCTGATGGGTGCGGCTTTGCTGGTAGAGGTAAATTGATGATCGAAAGCTTCCGAGGATATCGAGGCGTCAAATATAGTTCGACCTCTTGGTGAGTTTAGGTAGATCCGTCAACTACTCAAGAGTAAAGAGACATCTAGTCTGGTCAGGTATTCCTAGATATATCCCTTCTTTCAGGCTATTTAGTCAAACCCTTATCAGCTCAACAACCATTTCTGTCCCACAATTGGACATCGAAACGAGGGGGAGGCCGCGCCCTTCGTGTCATTCTCGACCCCAGAGCCCCAGGCTTGGCGAGACTAGCTCCGGGGCTATCACCTGGATGCATCTTGATATCTTGATGTGAGCGATATGTTGAGCCACACCCAAAGATACGATGCTTCTGCTCTTTTCGAAAAGGATAAACGACTGGGAAACATGTGTTCCGTCAGGTATTCTCTCCGCTGGAAAATAGACTGCGAGTACGAGCCAGAGGCGTCAGAAACATAACCTTCCAAGATACCAGACCACAGAGACAGTTGAAAGGCACTCCAGCCTCACAAACAGTTGCAAGCGTAAGTTGCTTGACAATGCTCCCATTGCAGAAAGGTAGGCGCAAGCAAGCACAGTCATTGCAGACAGAGAGTTCGTCCGAAAAAGAAGTCACTCAACTGCCCACAATGATTCACCCACTGCGTCTGTTAGAACCATGCATTCGTCCTTTGAAAAGCCAGGAGCATAGATAAATCCTCATAACCCTGAGAACTTTCCTCTCCCGTACATCACCATCGGTTTCCCCAGCTCTGGAAAATACCATGATGAACATCCCCGGGAAATCATTGTGTTGTCGATATGTAATCCGGAATTCGGCCGGGGCCCGGTCTCCATCTGCCCCGCAATCGGGTTGCCGGGGATTGTGGTGGGGTTCACAGGCTTCACCTTTTGTTGCAGTTGGTCCAACTGCAAGGCGTCACCATATGAAATCTCTGACTTCACGAAAAGCACAACAAGAACAAGCTCCCCGGGTTCCGAAGGAGAACAACGACAACGGCCACAACTATCACCAGCAAAACAAACATCGAAGCGTATATACAGCAAGCTACACGCGACTCAACACAATGTCAGAGCCCAAAGTCATCATTGTCACCGGCGGCAGCAAGGGCATTGGCCTTGCTGTCGTGCAGAACCTACTGAAAGCCTCCCACAAGGTTGTCCTTGTTGCCAGGACGCCTTTCGGCGTCAGCGAGCTCGTGAAGGATTATTCAGGCCAGGTCACATTCCTGTCCGCCGACATGACAGTGCCCGATGTAAGTGGCGATCACCAAAATCATGTTTTGAAAGTTGAGGGTTGCAATATTGATTGAGGACCAAGTGTTTATTAACGTATCTAAAAGACTGCACACAGAGCTGTGGAGCTCGCTCTCCTTTCTTACGGAAAGCTTGATGGTGTTGTTGTCAACCATGGAGTACTTACTCCCATCACACGTCTGGCCGATGCTTCCATCGAGGACTGGAAGAATCACTACGATGTGAACGTCTTCAGCGCCCTTTCCATTGTGAGCTTTGCACCCCTAGACCATGCGATCGAATAACAGGGCTAACACACTGGTCAGGTCAAAGAAGCCATCCCTCATCTGCGAGCCTCCAAAGGCCGGATCATCTTCGTATCCTCGGGCGCCGCCATCAAGGCATATGCCGCTTGGGGAGCGTATGGCTCTTCCAAGGCCGCATTCAATTCAATCTGCCGCCACGTCGCCGTGGAGGAGCCAGACATCACAGCAGTTGCAGTCAGCCCAGGACGGGTTGATACTGACATGCAAAAGGAGATACGCGAGAAGGGCCAAGGCGTCATGTCAGATAACGAATACGCTGACTTTGTCTCGGCCTTCGAGGAAGGTCAGCTCAACAAGCCCGAGTGGCCTGCCCAGGTCATCGCGAAGCTGTCACTTGACGCCAAGTCTGATCTGTCCGGTAAATACGTCGCGTGGAACGGACCGGAGGTTGCGGAGTATCGCGAGCAGCAATGGAGTATCTAGGGGAACTTTTGTCTAGTTAGCAACCATATCTGGAAAAGGTAACGAAGACATGAGAAGACAGTAATGGGGCAAGAAGTCAGTCGAAAGATGAAAAGGCTATACGTGTATCTACATAGAGATTCAGGACTAGCATGGAATGTAAGTTGATTCATCACAGTGCCATGTTTGTTTGTGCTCGTGTTCGAGAAAGAAAAATTGTACCTACTCTGTGTCTAGTCATCACTAGAGCGCAAGTGGCATTTCTACCTCCATGGTCAAACTGCCCACATCCAATGGAAGATGGGACAGGTTAAAGCCACGTCTTTGATAGGAACCCATTGCGCAGAAGCACTCGAGCATCTGTACTGGTCCGGGTCTGCACCGGGACGTTAGTCGTCGATGACACGTTGAAGTCGGCGCGTCGACGAGGTTTGGTTGAGTCGAGATGATTCAGGAAAGTTGTGTCCGTCATGAAGTGTCGGAATTGGAATGAAAAGTACAAAAGCATCATGGTGTCGACTCGAAAGTAATCCGTGTGGTACCAGACCACAGGAAAACGGCATACCTGATCATGGTAACCATACTGGACACTGGGAGCAACTGTTAGCAAATTTGCTGACGAGATTGAAACTCCAGAACACAAGAACACAATGGTTCGGCTTCGATCAGTAGTGACGTTTGGCTTGTCGGTGTCTATCACCATAATTGTGTATGATAGGGGCGACACGAATATTCTCCTCATAGAAACCCAAAACCACTGCGTTCTCGTGCTGGCGGAGGGAAAGGGAAGATGTTCTTACCTATCATGAACATTGCCCGAGTACTTAACAATGAGCAGTCCAGTCAAGTGATCCAGCATGGAAACATTGCAGTTGCCTGCGTCACGTCCCAGTGGAAGCGCATCGTGTCGCGACTGAAAGAAAAGTAGAAGGAGGTGAAGGAAGGAGGCGCTGAAGAAAATCGGAAGTTAACGACGCGACGGATGGATCCCAAATTTTCTTTTGAACAACGGAACAACGATTTCGGCGTCAGAAATTTGTGGTGGGGTTCCAGGAAAGGTGGGTTTCGCTGGTACGAGTGGGCCAGAGCCAATTTGAGACAGTGACACTTGGCATTCCGTTCACCAGTTGTGGCCAGGTGACCATTCACCCGTTGACCTCAGAAACGACAAAGCTCAGAGGCGGGGTGTGCGGTCAAACACGCGCGCCAGACGACTCGGACGATTTGATTCACACACATCTGCAACGAACCTGGACCGAGCGAGTGCAGTCACTGATTGAAGAACTGTGGCTGGTGCGTCCCATGTGCGACTCCGCCACATACCCATGGTTGCACCTGGTGCGCGCAATGAGCCAGGACCAATCGCCCAGTTGCCGTTGGCGGCAGCTTCCAGGCCAGCCGCACTTGTGGTTTGGAGTGAAGGGAGCGGTGCCAATGTGTGTGTATAAAGGCAACCATCCTCACCGGGGCACCTCCGAGCTCAAAGGGAGCTTCGGCTCCCCTAACCATCATGCAACTCGACCTCATAAAGACTTCAAAACACTTTGATTACACCGGCCGCATATCTTGAGAGATATCACTCGCCCAGGCAGTTGGGGATTTTGCATCTTCAGCCACTATACCTAGCTCGTCGATATCCGACCCCTCGAGGCATCAACACACACCATCCCACGACGACGCACGTAGGAGACTCTCACGTCTCCTCATTATCCATCAGCCAAAATGTCCGATCACGAATTTGGAGGTCCGTAGTCACTCTGCACAATTTGCCGCTGTTTTCTTTTTTGGGGGGTTTCCCCGAAGACTCATTGCCCATTTGCTTGCACCTAGACGCGGTCGAGTTGGCCCAATGATGAAGCCACTCAGCCTTACACTCAAGTTGGGTGGAGTGAGCCTCACTCATGAGTCCAAACTAACAACACTCCCTTTCATCCACTCCTTCTTCACTACCTATTGTTGAAATTCGAGTGAATAAGGAAAAGCACGTCACGATGGGCTTGCTGCCTGGCGAGTTTATTTACTCGCAAAAATGTGTTGTATATAAACAACACGGTTTTACACGACGGCTTCTTCACCCCCTTCCTCAACCGAGCAATATGGCGATCACTTGACAAGATGGACGAATATTCCGGATACCGTTATGCATACGCTTCGGAGCCGTGGATTGTCTCTGGCTCTGGGGTCCAACCACCTCCGAGTAACTTACTTTTTTCTTCTCATGATTTATATCGAGATGTTTCTTTACTAACAAGGTTACTACAGGCAATGATGACCTCTCACTTCCCAAGGGTACGTTAACTTTCATTAATGATATTGGGATGCCGTATCATTGAGAGGCGTGGTGGTGGAGGGTGGTTCCGATCAGCCCGAGACCGAAAGGATAGGCTGCGGCTTGGTGAGCTGGTTGAGATGGTATCTTGCTGCCAAGATGGAGCCTGTTCTCAAGCAAACGGAATATCGGATGGACCACGCTCATCATGCCGAAAGAAGCCTCCAGGTCTCAGGCCGCGCCGGTTGCTCAAGCCCGTGCGAAGTGATTAAAGAGTATGAGCTAACTTACTATACAGCGACGGTCCAGAAGATTGTGAGCGAGATCTTGCCATCATCGACTGGCTTGTCATTCGCCAAGGAAGCAAGGGATCTTCTCATCGATCTCTGCGTCGAGTTCATCTCGCTCGTATCGTCCGAGGCGAACGAGATTTCCGAGAAGGAGTCGAAAAAGACAATTGCCTGCGATCACATTACCCAGGCGCTCGAGCGGCTTGGTTTTGCCGACTACGTCCCCGCCGTGCTAGAGGCAGCTGCGGAGCACAAGGAGGTTCAAAAGGTACTTAGAACGGTTACTATCTCCCTGTTCATTTGTGTCTTTATTTTCTCTTGTCAAGCTAACACACAACAAAATAGGGACGAGAGAAGAAAGCAAACAAGTTCGAGCAGTCCGGCCTAACACTCGAAGAACTCGAGCGTATCCAACGGGAACAGTTTGCCGACGCCGCGGCGCGACATACTTAGGGGGGACAATCCGCGTCGTTGGCGACGCCTGTGCCTTCTTCACCAGTGTCCGAGCAACAGCCGAAAAGGCGGGAGGTGCGGCCCCGGAAGCAGCAGCAGCAGCAGAAGAAGAAGAAGAAGAAGGAGAAGAAGCCTCCAGCCGACACCGAGCAACAGCCGAAAAGGGGCAGGGGACGCCCTCGGAAGCAGCAGCAGCAGCAGCAGCAGCCTCCAGCAGATACCGAGCAACAGCCGAAAAGGGGGAGGGGGCGGCCTCGGAAGCAGCAGCCGCAGCAGCAGCAGCCTCAAGCCGATACCGAGCAACTTATCTCACAGCGGGACCAGGAACGAGGGGCCCAGCTACAAATGGTTGAGAAAGCGGAGCCAGTTGGGAATGAGAACCACCAAGGGCTGAGCGGGAGGAAGGACGATAAAGAGCAGGGGAAGAGCGACTGGCTAGCTACAGTCCTTGGCTAGTACGACCGCTGACTGCGTACCGACAAGCAAGAGGCGGACAACCAGTCGGGAAGAGCAACCCAAGGCCTCGGCGAACTCTTTCCGGTATTCGACGAAGCTGAGGCGTGGGAGCAGCGATAGTTGAAAACTGAAAGCAAGTCGGTTTGCACTGAGCAATTGGAAGAAGAAGCGAAAGCAGAGAGAGAGCTTGCATTTACGTGGCGTTGAGTTTGTGCTTGTTGGGAATCGGGGTTTGATATTTGGTATGCGTGGTATTTGGTTGGAGGACTCTTGGAGGAAGAGAAGAACCGATCAGGGGGTTCTGGATTATTCTTACTGGGATGTGCACCTTATGGATAGGTGATCATACCCTGGGGTGTTCCCGGCGTCAAGTTGTCGGCATCACCTTTTTGTTTTCGTAGGAATATCAAGCGAGGGTTATGGTTCGTTAACCGCCGGCGAGACAGATGTGGTGATCTTGCTCAATCACACAAGAAGCCACCAGATTTGGAATTGGACGATGACTATGCGTTCTCATCCCAAGAGGGTGTCCATCACCAGCTTACCAAGTCTTTCCGACTCTGAATTACCGTCAAAAGTAGGAAGATGCTGTTGAGAAGCAAGAACAAAGACCTTTCACATTGTATGGTGTCGAGGGTGATACTATAGTCTTGCTCTCATGATTAACCAAAACCGCCCAAGAGAACCGTTCATTGGAATCTAGGTGTATCTACAAATGTCGTGATAAGACTTGACCCATTTTCAGAGCAAAGCCATTCCACTCATGCTGCTTCCGCAGCAATTTCTCTCTCATCATAACGATAACAGAGAAATAATAATTTAGTAGCCCTCCTTGCCCCACTTGTTGTACTTCTCGTGGAGATGCTGTAGTAGAAATCGCTGTTAGTCATCTTGTTCTTTCTTTCTCCCCATCTTCCGTGCCGTATGCCCACCCTCTCGGTTTGGGGAACATGTGATATCAGGAACAGGGAGACATAGTCGGGATCGTCGTGATTCGTACCTTGGGGAGGTTGACGTTGGGGAGAACGACAACGTTGACGGCGCTGGGGGCGTCCTTGGGGGCAGCAGAGGGGTCACCGCCGGGGTGGTACTGGTACTTGCCAGCGCCCGAGCCGGACTCCCAGGGCATGGAGTTCTTGGTCTGGGGAACGGCAGTCTCGTCGGTAGAGACGGTAGGGCTGCGGCCTTTGGGTGTGGTGGAAACAAAATGTTAGAGCTTTTGTTTTGTTTTGCACCCTTTGGTGGAAGCTTGGACATGGCTCCCCGATAGGTAAGCTAGCTATAGCTTGGGGACGAGATAAGAAACATACCGAAGTAGTAACCGGCACCAATGAAGGCGGCAACCATGACACCACCGAGGACCTATACTCAGAGCAACACCAACTCCCACGTTAGCTTCCAAGCTGCTTTGTTTTTCTTTCTTCTCTTCTTGTTCTTCGCGACCAATGCATCAAATCCCGCTCCTCCCGTAACACACCAACCACCCGCCGCGCGCGCATTTTCGAAGCTTTTTCTTCATCCATTCCCCCGGCCCGGCGCAAGGATCCAGCTCGCCCAAAGCTCTCTCTGCGCCTCCCAATTCTGGCTGTTCGGTAGGTCGATGTGTTGAGGGGAAGCGAGGTAGGAGGTGAGGTCCCCTATTTTCAAATTTCACGCACCAGAATCTCGGGGTTCTTCTTGGACTCGGTCTTGAGAGCCTCCTCACCAGTCGTCATGCGACGGACGGTGGTGGAGAAAGCACGGCGGGCAATGAAGGAGGCCATTGTGATTGTATTAAGTCGGACTGGACGCGGGTTTCGACGAACGGGTCAACGGGGGGGTTTGTTGTCGAGGTCGGTGGTGGGGTTCCGGCGAACGGGAGGTAGCTATGGCGTCAGGTGCGAAGGTGTTTCGGGAATTGAGAGCTTTCGGCTTTCGATGATGCAGCAACAGCACAAGCTTTGAGGTTTCCTGGCGCACGGACCCCTTGACGGCCTGGACGGGTGGGCTACGGGTAGTGGTATGATTTCGAGGCTTGAGAAAAGGCTTGGCGCGTCTTACGTAAGGATATGGTTGCCGAGAGCTGGCGAGCTTCGCCATTGGGCAAGTGCATGCAAGAACAACAGAGACACCAGGGTTAGGGTCAGACGTGTGTAAAGCTGGTATCACAGTGTGTCGCGAAAGCCGGAATGGCTGCGGTGCAGGGTGCTGCCCCGGCGCCCGATCGGACGGAACAGTGGGCCCGGCATCTCGAGTTCAGGTCGGACTGAACCAAACAGCCAGCCAGCTGAGCTCCAGCTGTTTGCCCACGTGTGACGGAAATCTGGAGTACATGCTGCGTGCGTATGCAGCCACTTTGTTTGTGGTGATCCGAGTTTGAATTACTTACCTGCATTCCGTCCTCCGTACCTCTAAGTTTAGGCACGTCCGTCGTCAGCTTCACAAACTTATGGCGCCGCGTCGAAGTTCCATGACAGCCCAGAGGCCATCATCGGAAAAGGAGCCCAAGGCATAAGAATCGAATCTTGGATGGAGGTTGATAACGAGCGCTAGGTTGGCTCAGGGGCAGCTTGGCACTTCAAGGGGAGGGCATGGACCACAGTGTTACTAGGTATGCAGCCATGGCACACGCAAGGCATCTCGCAGCAACAAAAGCCAGGCACAGAGAGGAACAGAGCAGCAAAGTCACGCTTCAGCAGTCGAAGAGGTGTCCGTGAGTGGGTCACCGCGATCACTAACCCAAAGGGTGCCTCGGGGTTGCCTTCTCACCTGGGGCTGATGGGCAAAAAAGAAATGACGGCGCTGCATGGATGACACGGCCCATTTCAATATCTCGAACAAAGTGGTGCAAAGGCCGGGCCTGCATTTGAAATCGACTGGGGCGGTTTCCAAGGTTCCATTGGAATTGCTTTGCAGTGTCCGGGCCCGTTGTGTTGGAGCGAAAAAGGACACCCAAAGGTCACCCAAAAAAAAGGGACGGGAACGCTGAGAACGAACGGGGGAAACCTGCAAAGGACTCCTCTCAATGCGAGGCTCCCTCTTGGCCAACCAACCACTCCTTGCAAACCAACTGCAACCCATCCCGTTGCACAACACTTTTCGACTTTTTGACTCGACCCGAGGCCAAAGGCAAACACCACTCTCTCTTCGCACTATCCAAAGGCTGAGATCTCGCTCAGCCGTCCACTCCTTAACACAGCTGGAAACCAACAAGGTCGGATTACGGATACACTCATTATTTTCGCCCGACCGATACCAGGGTTGACTTCGCCGCCATAACGACAACACTCCTTCACCAACGACCCGAAACACGCACACTCACCACACACACCGCAATCCCCGTGCTGCAAATAAGCACTGCCAACTGTAACAGCAAAACGGCAACCGACCTGATCCTGACACATCAGCGACCAGCCAGCAACCCAACCTCGACCTACGAGATACCGTACCCTACCGAAACCGTTGTATTGTGCCGCCATCCCATCGATCCGAGCGTCATTGCGTCAAGCACACCTCCCTCCGTCTGATCTCAATATCCCGACACCCCGTGTAGCGCGCCCGGACCTCGAAACCCCCAAGCGACGTCGTTTACGTATACTTGACACTGTCGACACCACTGCGCCCGGTTTATTGTCCGCCGCAGCTTGTCGCATCCGTCGCCGACCTCCTTTCCCGCCGCTGGGAAACTCGACCAACTTCATCCTCGAGTTATAGCCATGTTATAGCGTTGGATCTCCGACACTAGCTAGACATCACACACACAGTTCATACGCGATCGACTACGGGACTTGGGGGATTCCCTAGCCGACACGATGTCATCCGAAGAGGGACCCTCGAGGTCAGCCTCCCCGACAAATGTCGACAACACGTTTCCACAGTATCCTCCTCGAGCCGAGCTTACCGTTGCTGGCCCTCCCAGCGTAATATCTTCGCGAATGACGGATATTGGTACGGAGGATGGCCAAGGATCAGATACAACACCACGAGGAGGAGGCCCTGCGAGCGCCAACCCCAACAGGAGGAGTGGCTTCTATTCGGACACACAGTCTCGTCCCGAAACGTCTGGGACCGGGTTATCGTCAAGGGGCCCGTGGGCGCAATCGGTACCTTTACGCCAACACTTGTCGGGGAAGCGAGGGAGCATAGCCGGGAGCATCGGCAGTGCAGGAGGCCGTCCCATCAGCGCTGCGAGCAGGAGTCATGTCCCGTCTCTAACGTCACATGCCTTCTTTCGCCCGATGAGCTCGCAGAAACTCCAGGCGCAAAGGGGTGCTGGGCGGCCGTCAACAATGAACCGCCCATATGTGATCACCGGAGAAGCAGGAGCCCGCAATAGTGTCATCTCAACTGGAAGCGGTCGCATAGGGGCACAGATTGCCGAGGACGCAGAGCTGCGTATGCCCTCCAGGGGGACCGAAATGACGGAGCAGGAAACCATGGACCGCATGACAGCCAACACGAGCCCCACCAACGGATTTTTTCCTACCTCGAGCGTTACGGATAGCGTCCGGCCGTTGCAGAGACCCGTCGATGCTCGAAACATAACCGTGGAAATGAACAAAGACTACAGAGAGGGAAGCCCGACAACTCCACCCAGGTCACCAACGAGGACGTCACGTTCTTTCAGGTCCAGCTTCTTGATGCCGAGGATGAACGAGTCCGGGATAACGGGTTCCAACAGAGAGATTGAGGGTGGGGAGAAGCTACAATCGGCTGCTTCGTCTCCCAATATCCCACCTCAAAATTACGAGAGGCAAAGGGCCAGACACAAAAGACGTGCGAAAAGGCAGAACCACCCGAGTCTTGGAAAAAACTACGAATACTTCGAAGGAAACACCGTTTTTTGCCTTGGTGGACGGTTTCAGAACACAAAGCAACGCCCGATAAATATAGCAACCGGGTCACTAATTGTTCTTCCTTGCATCCTCTTTTTTATCTTCTCGGCGCCTTGGATTTGGCACAATATCTCGCCCGCGATACCCGTTACGTTTGCTTACCTTGCTTATATCTGTGTATCTTCGTTCCTACACGCGTCGGCGTCGGATCCAGGGGTATGTTACGGCTTGTTGATCTTTGTGAGTGAGTGTTGCGCTGACATATCCTAGATTCTGCCGAGAAATTTGCACAAGTTTCCTCCTCCTGAAATGGACGATAGCCCGATGGGGCCCCCAACTACCGACTGGGTTTTAGTTCACTCGGCAGAAGCTTCCACAGCAGCAATGGAGGTCCCGATCAAGTACTGCAAGACGTGCCAGCTGTGGCGTCCTCCACGCGCTCATCACTGCCGCTTGTGCGACAACTGTGTTGAGACCCAAGACCATCACTGTGTATGGCTCAACAACTGTGTTGGGCGTCGCAATTACCGCTATTTTTTCACGTTCGTCAGCTCGGCAACCGTACTTGCTTTGTACCTTATCGGCGCCTCCTTGGCACAAATTCTGGTGTACAAGAACCAACACCATATCAGCTTTGGCCACGCGGTCAATCACTTCCGCGTACCATTTGCCATGGTCTTCTATGGGTTTGTGGCCTTCTTGTACCCGGCTGCTCTTACCGGATATCACGTCTTTTTGATGGCCCGCGGCGAGACCACTCGCGAATACCTCAACTCTCACAAGTTTCCCAAGTCGGATCGATACCGCGCTTTTACCCAGGCCAACTGGCTCAAGAACTGGTTCGTCGTGCTCTGCCGGCCAAGGCCGCCGACTTATTACGGATTCAAGGTCAAGTACAACCAGGGTGACCAGCGATTCGGATCACATCGGCGCTGGCAACAGCCTGTGGTTTCTGACTCGAAAGAGGGCATGGAGATGCAAAACGTTTCGTCGCAGTTGCCTCAGACGGGATTCATGGGACCTACAGCATTGCGAAACTCGAATAATGGATCTGCGGAGGAGGTCAGGGCATGATATTAATGGTTGCTTCCGCATAGTAGTTTTATCATGTTGCCCATTTTCGGCGTTCTTGTCTGACCTTTTACGCCCGCATAGCACACCTGCAAACACCCATCTTTACATACCATTAGTACGCATCAACGCATCATCATTTTTTCATGTTTTTATGTTGTCCCCCTTTTTTCTCTCTTGTTTGTCAGATACCTAACGGCATGGCGTTACGTTTTTTTAAACCTGCGCACCAGTCTCAAAGGAGAGTTTTTTTTGTAATTAAAATGACAGCGATCATAAACTTGTATACAGGAAGAAGAAGAAGAAGAGTAAAGTCAGGATGAAGAAAATGGGGGAACAGCGCCCTAGTGGCCCGTACCTCAACGGCAACGCATAGGGAGCAGCAACGAAGGAGTTGGACGGACAGGCCTCATTACTGTACGAGTTCTTTTTTATACCCTGATGAGAGTGGCTTGTTCCCAAACTTCTTTTGCCTTTTTAGCCAGAACTCTATAATACTATATGTATCAACCTCACATGGCCTTGGTTTTGTAACCATAACACGTTGCTACCAAGCTTGTCATTAACGGCTTCGATGAGTGGAGGCTATGTAGACAGACACACATGCATTCAGACCGCAGCGGCCGGCGCGGTTATGATCAAGCACCAGTTTCAAAAAATGAAATATACGACTTCTGATTTCAGTTTCATAAGATCTTTCGAATGATTCCGGCGAAAATTCACAGTGTCGCTGGAAAGCATAAGGCGAGGTCGTTGTAAAGGGGTTCACTAAGATGCATAAGAAAGGGACCCACAATTCACAAAAGAATTGCTTGAGAGCTTCACAATCATCCATCATTGACATCAACCTAACCTTGCGAAAAAAACAAAGGTCGACCATCACTCAACATTCACCTTTCACTGGGTTACCAAACTACCGATTTCAGTTCTTGCACCCATCCCAGAAAACTGTCTTTCCCTCACCCACTCGCCCAAATACCAACTTTCGTCACCACCCACCCACCCACCCACCACGCGCAAGCCGCAAACCTGACTCCAGACCCAAACCAAGACCATGCTCCCCCCACCAACCCCCTCCTTCCAAACCCGCAAATCCAAAATCCTCTCCCAGCTCTCCGTGCCCGACGCCGAGTACACCGACGCCTCCCCGAAAGGATCAGTCGACGTGGCCATTCGCGAGCTGATTGACGAGATCAACCATGGGTACGAAGGGTTGGTGACGACGAGCAGTTGCGCGGGGAGGGTGAGTGTTTATTTGGAGGGTGTGAAGAGGAAGAAGGATAAGAACCCTAGTGGTGGTGGTGGTGGTGGTGGTGAGGGAGAGGGGGATGGAGAGGGAGGTGAAGATGAGGCTGGGGCTGAGGGAAGGGCACCTACGGCTACGGTGACGGCTAGTTCCTCTGGTGGTAAAGGTGGTGGGGAGTGGTTGTTTGTTTCGCATGATCCGTTGGAGACGGTTGACCCGAATACGGGGAGGGAGTATGATGGGAATCACTGGATGGAGGTTTTTGGGTTGACTGGCCGAGGGTCTGGGTCTGGGGAAGAGCAGCAAGAGCAGCAGAGGTTGATTCACTTCAAGTTCGAACCCATGGTACGTTCACACTTGCACCATCATTCACACAATCTCCATGGATCTCATTGAACTCAAACTGACACAAAATGCCTAGATCCTCCACATCCTAACCACCTCCCCCTCCCACGCCCACCTAGCAATCCAATCCGGCATGACCTCGGGCTTCCGCGAAACGGGAGCCGTCTCCATCTTGCCCCGTCTAACTGCTCCCTTTTTCTCCTCCTGCCATCAGTGTCATACTCACCAGCACCACCACCAGCAACCACCATCCTCATCCTCATCATCAGCAGCAGCATCACCATCACCAAACTCTTCCTCAGCAGCAGCGCCAGCAGCAGAAACCACCACCACCAACACACCAAACCCCATAGTAGCCATCCGCTCCATGGGTCTCTCCTTCGAGTCCCTAATCGGCGTTCAACGCGGTTCTGAAAGACAAGCCCTCGTCTCCCCGGAATATTTGTCTCTGGTGGTCAAGATTGCCAATGAGAGGTTTGAGGAGAATAAGAAGAGGATAGCTAGGTTTAGGGAGGCTTTGAGGTTGGCTTTTGGTGAGGAAGCTGCTGCTGGTCTTGAGGAAAAGAAGAAGGTCGGCGATGCAGGGGACTGGGAGGATGCTGAGGCTAGGAAGCAGAGGAAGAGGGAGGAGGGGTTGGCGAGACGGGAGGAGGTTAGGAGGAGGAAGGAGGAGGAGAGGGAGAGGAAGAGGAGGGAGGGGGAGGAGAAGGGAAAGGAGGAGGGAAAGCAGGAAATTAAGGAGGAAAATAAGGAGGAAAAAGAGGGTAAGGTGGATTTGGCGGATGTGGTTTTGCAGGTGCCGGATGTTTTGTAGACATCTCGGCGGTCTTGAACAAAAAAAATACATATCAGCGGAAAGGGCTTGACCAGGCTCTTAGTTGATGTGTCTTGCTCTCTCTTACTACGGTTGTTTCAGGGGAATGAAAGCTAACGTGAATCTATACCCTTGCTTGTCCCATCCCATTCTTCCCTGCTTTCCTCTAATATCGTCTGTCCTGACCTGAGTGATTTGACTGAACGGAAAGCCTAGCCTTTATTTACCATTGCTCCAAGCACCAAGCTCCAAGCTCCAAGCCTTCAGCTTCTTGACTTTTATGCCATCTATGATACACGCTCACATACACAACACACTGGCTGCACTACCACAGTAAACCAAACCAACCAGCTGCTAACTCTGCGTATCATGTTGATTGACTGCAGACGAAACTCAACTGGCAGCTTCCCTTTTCCCCTCTTGTCCATCCAGACTCGAAGTCTCCTTGTAAGAAGACCCACCTGGCATCGCCCCCCTCTTCCATCCATCCGGCCAACCTTTTTAACACTTTCTTTGGCTTCATGAGTGAAGATGAGCGTTTACAAGGTTGCTTGCGTTCCCTCACGCCTGCCTAGGCCCCCACACATTCTCAGGAGTCTCACCCTGTCTCTGTATGTGACCAAATCAGGGGAAGCAGATTTAAGCAACAACCTTATCAACCCACCCCCTCTCCAGCCTCCGCACCTCCTCCTTAAAAGCCTCAACCTCCTTCCAGCAGTCCAGCGGCCGGCGGTCGTTCTCGCGCAGGCACCGCACCACCTCGCTGCGCGCCGTCTCCGTGCTCTCGGGCAGCTCGCGCACCTTGCGGCGCTCCTCCAGCTTGGCGCGCAAAGCCTCGATTTCCTTGTGGACCTTTTGTCTGCTGATGTCGTTCTCTTGTTGTTGCTGCTGCTCGGTAGATTGGGAGGTGGAAGCAAGGGTTTCTTGGAGCTTGGCGGCTTCGGCGGCGCGGAGACGCTTCAGTTCTTCGGCGACGCGGGCTTGGACTTGGAGCTCGAGGGCCTGTTGGCGGGAGATGTCGGTCTGTTTTGTTGTTTGTGTGTTAGTTTACGGTTTCGTAGTCATTGAAGCCTGAAATTGGCTGAATGGCTGGTAGGTATAGAATGGTATGTGAATTTGGTTTGCGAACGCAGGAGGAGGGCCGGAGTAGGGTGGGCGTGGGAAGAGTAATCGGTTCGCATCGTAGATAGAGGCAGGACAGGAGAGCTCGACAGCTAGCTAGGTAGGTAGAGCAACACGACCGGACGGAGACGGCATACCTCGGGGCTAGACTCCAACTTCTCGACAAGATCGTGCGACACGCCAGCCGGGGCGGGCCTAGTTAATTGGGTTTGACATGTCAGCTTTCCCATACTCTCTAACTTTGAACTTCAATAGTCTCCCCCAATTCATCAATCCCCAGAAACAAAGAATGTGACATACGCCTTCCACACATGCGGCGCCGCAGCAGAGGGCTTCGAGGCGCTGGAACCCATTGTGAATTTGTCGCGGGGTTTTGGTTGAAGGATAGAGAATTGGTGCAGGTAGAGAGGTGAGGTAGGAGTTCGAGACCGGGAGCTTCTATCTACCCTGATGTCACCGGAGGAGGATTAGGGTGGGTTTTGCGATTTGTCTGGCTGCGCTGCCGGCTCGGTCGTCGTCGCGAATTCCGGTTCGCAATCGGCGACTGCTCTTGTCCCGCTAGTACAAGCAGGTGCGCTGACTTGCTTGTGATTTGCTAGCTTAACCCTCTGGAAGCTGCTTATCGAATTGCCATATTTAACCCTGAGGAGCTCTGGGTTCAAAGGGAATTTCCGGGCGGGATGACGGAGGGCACGGTGTTGAAAAAAGCCTTGGCGAACTGTGCATCTTGAGGCTCGACATTTACTTGGTTTACACCAGGTGTGAAGATGGCTTCAACTTTAACAACGAAAGATACCAGCCCGAGCAGTTCGACCAGAAGCAAGCACCTTGAACTTTCAAAATTATAGGGTCTCCACGTAGAATCGTTGGTATATCAATTTCCAGGTACTATAGCAAGAAAGGAAAAGGACTAGTCCAACAGCGCCAGCCATATATGCGCTGCTACAATTCATGGTCATCCAACCTCAACAAAGCTATATAAAGCCATTGGCCAAAGCCCAAACCCTCTTTCCCACCGAAGTAGCAAAGTTGAACACCGATATCCTACGTTTTCGCTTGTTTATAGAGATCCAGACCATCCATAGCCCAACTCCTTTTTACAAGGTACGCCTTAATCCCTACCCCAACCGGCAACCGGATGACGCCCTACCTAGCCTAGACATCGAGCCTATATCAACTCCTTGCTCTTTTAAATCCCAAACTCCCTCTTTAAGAACTCTTCTCTGGCCGCCGCTTTTAGTCTGGGTTGCTCCTAATACCCATACATATTCGTTCCACCAACCCAGCTCTGCATAGCACCGGGTTGTCCCTGATCCGACATGTAATAACCCAACTCGTTCTCATACCCGTCGTTGACGCCCAGAGTTCCGGGCTGCGGGTAATACTGCTGCGGGGGTGCCTGAGGGTCGTAGGGCACTTGCCCCTGACCAGCCGTGGTCGTTGGAGGAACACCACCAGCTTGTTGAGTGTCAAACGCTTCGATGAGCAGGCCCAACCCATCTGTTGACTGCCGACCAGCTACACCAGCGACGACAGGTTGCGTTTGCTGCCCCTGCTGCGAAGGGGATGCCAAATCTTGCTGCTGGGGGGCAGTTGGGGCAGGAGTCTGCTCCTGCGGTTGTGACGATGTAGGCACACGCAGACTGGGGTCGATGAACATCGCGGGAGTTGGGACACTGGGTTGTGCCGGGCTGATGATCGCCTGTTCAGGACTACCCTGAGGTACAGGCTCCTGTTTTTCGCTTAGAGCTTGCTGTACTTGCTGGGCCTGTTGCGCCTGCATCTGAGCAATAAAGTCTGTTTGTTGCTGTGATGGCTGCTGTGCCTGCGCTTGTGCCTGTTGTGCCTGCTGCGCCTGTGCTTGAGCCTGGGCCTGGGCCTGAGCCTGAGCTTGGGCTTGTGCTTGAGCCAAAGCCATATGAGCTTGAGCCTGGGCTTGCTGTTGCTGAACGGTCGGCATCTGAAGGACGTGAGGAATCTCATCTCTCTGAGCGAACAGG
Organism: Neurospora sp. CHS-2018a; assembly: GCA_009802275.1. NCBI lineage: Eukaryota > Fungi > Ascomycota > Sordariomycetes > Sordariales > Sordariaceae > Neurospora > Neurospora sp. CHS-2018a. The sequence continues at coordinate 233,493 of RAKG01000005.1, forward strand.
AGGTTAAAATCAGCCTGTTGATTCCGTGAACGAAAGGCCTTCTTGGGGGAAGGATGATAACTTACGCTGTCCGCCATGGTACCCTCGTTACCAACTATCACGCCGCTTTGGGCTGTGTAAAACCGTTCCAGATGCTCATACCACCTAGTCGCCAACGGCCATATGTTCCTACTCTCTGCCAATATGCTGAGAACACGAGCTACCATCAAAGGTCCTTCGCGAGTAATGGCTGGCTCAGGACAGACTGATTTTGATACCGCGTTAGCTTACTGTCCCAGAACGAAATGTCTCCAGGGCAGATAACTTACGATTTGGGTATTTGCACAAGTAGCATGCGAGGAAGCCACAGCTGTAAACGCAGAACGCCTGAATAGGAGGTCAGTCGGCATTCATTTATTATGTCAAGTCCCATCAGTACTTACCGCCATCTGTGCCCCAGGACCTTCCTCGGGTGACCGCTCGTTGTATTGAGTGTCGATTTGTTCGTACAGATCCCTGACGTTGCTGAACAGCTGACGAGACATTTCAGTCCAGAAAGCTGTGCGCTCCGGTTGGGACTTATCGTCGGACAAGATACTACGATGCAGTGTTGTCAGCTCAAGGTCTTTAGCGCTTCACCGGTGTAACTTACTCGGTCAAGTATGCCTTCCTAAGAACAATATTGCAGAGGCGAGTTATCATCGTCACGCCGAGGTATGCCTACAGAGATGTTAGCGCTGGGTAGGCATTTGCTTTCCATGTTTCCTCCTTGTAACTTACCAAGTCCTGGCCTTCCTGCTTGTACCCCTTAAGGAGAAAGCTACTCCACCTATGGTCATTAGGCAGACCTCTCTCCCATTCCGCAAGGCGGTTGACCATAATTGCATACTCGCTTTCTGGCTCCCATGGATCCGTGACCTTGTCGTTGCTGAGCACCCGGCGGGAGATCGCTCCCCAGAAGTAATGGGCCTGGATGAGCGTTGCAAACAGGGACCGACCCTCGTCGGTGACAAGACTAGGGTTCTCCAGGGCCGGAGGAGTGTCCTGGAGCGCTGCTCTCGACTTGGGTATTTGACCAGTAGCGAAGTCCTTCTCGTTGCAAGGCAGCAATGCTGTGATATCGCTAGCTGATAGAGACACGGGGCACCGCGGACCCGAATGGAGGTTGTCCTGGCTATGGAGCATCCACTGTCATTCAGTTAGTCACAGACCATTTCCCAATCCCATCATTCCATCCGATGTAATGATATGCCACTTACCAGGGTGCGGCGGGCGGACTCTGCCCTCATGATCAGTTCCTCCGAGGGGTTCTCCGGCAGTCTGTACGTCTCCTCCCTGTGCAGTCCCATCAACGTGGCCATACGCATAGCAATTGCCATATTGATCGAGCTTTGTTGCTTCAAGCTGCTTCCCTGCTGGGCAATACTCAACAGATAGAACGCCTGACATCTCTCCAGGTCCGGATCTCTATACAGTTCGCGGCAAGCAACCTCGGAGGCGCGTTCCATGAATACTTCAGCGGCCTTAACAGCACCGCCGAAACGATCCACCAGTGTTGGTGTCAACCGGGCCGAAATGCTCAAGATACTCAGCAGGAAAAACACGCTGACAGATCGGTGGTTCGTCCGTAGCCGTTCGGGGAAGTGTTGCTTATGGATGAAGCCCAACTGGAAGTAGTGAGCTGTGAACTTGTGGACGGCTTCGACTATTTCAGGCAGCGGCGGCAGAAGATCCCATTCGTCGTAGCCCTTAATCGGTCTGGGCATCGCCGGTACTGGTGAGCGTACGGGGGCATCGAGGATTTCGCGCCGGACCTTGGCGGGGTCTCGCTTGGTCGACTTGTCGGCTCTCATTCGAGGGTGTCGGTATTCGCGGTCTTGATCGGGCTGGCCACGGACGGGGAACGTGCTGAGGAAAAGATCTGACTTTAGCAACTGAGGAGAGCAGAGACACCATTGCGACAAATAGTGCATGTATCGTGGGAACTCTTACCAGTCAGCCGGACCAAGTCCAGCATCACGGCAGGCCTGGCAGGGAGGCTGGGCCTTGTCATGAAGACATTTGCTTCTCATACGGCGGCATCTGTAAAAAGCAACACGTTAGTCCTTTGCGTCCACCTGGGTAATCGCGACGTTTGGATGATGCCAAGTCGATCCGGCAACTGTTCACATACCTTCGGCAAGCAATTGGAGCTCTTCGCTTGATGACAGGTGCTGGGAGGGCTAAGCCAGGAACTTGTCCAGGAGTTCCGACAGAGACTGGGCTATTGACCTGGCTAGGAGATTGACCGGGAAGAGGAAATTGACCAGGAATCTGACCAGAGAGCTGTTGCCCGTTGATCTGATTGACCTGGGGTTGCAATGGTTGCTGTTGCTGCTGTTGCTGCTGTTGCTGCTGTTGCTGTTGCTGACTATTGTTATTCGGCACGGGGCTTGACAAGTCGAGTTGCATCGGAGTCTGAGGGGAGTCCTGGTCCTGGTTCATCTCGACGTCTTGTTGTGGTTGAGGCGACGCGGCCGGCATCGAAGCCATCGCCATGGGAGCTGGCGACGGCGATGGCTCTGCCTGCTTCATCTCCTGGTCCATCTTGCCGGCAACGACGCGGCCGTCGCTTTGCGACCTTTGGAAGGATGAGGAGGATGCCTAGGGCAAAAAACACGGGGGAAAAGCGATAATGGGACGCCGATACGGCACGGCAGCGATGTTTAGTTGCAGATGATAGACCAGAAAAGGTAGCTGTTGAAGCTGTAGATTTGCCGGAGCGGCTTCTTGTTGGTTGCGGGGCGGATGATTTGATTGCCGGCAGGGCAAGATATGGCCCAATCTCTACCGCCAATTGCCTGGAGGTGTGCTGCACAGGGCAGGCGCAGATGGAATGCCGCGCGCCTGAATTTTGAACCCTCGGGGCAAAACTTTTGGTCGGCAGTGGCCGGATAGCGAGACCCACACTTGTAGGGAGGACGACGGGAGCGACAGTGGAAGTTCGAATTCAGAACACTCGCTGCTTTGTTACCGACAGGATATCCCATTTACTCGTTGTCGTTAAGAGGCTTGGGGTTCAGCCCTGCGAATCACTACTAATGAATGAGGTGGGACATTTCAGTACCAGATGGAAGGTTGTCCGAACTGCAGGTGTTTACACAGTCACTTCCGGCAATAGAAGAGCTACACGTGATTGGTCGCGTGCCGTATGATTGATATAGTATACTGGTACCGGACAATATCACATCCCTGAACTGCCAAAACACAGCAACACATGAAGAGATCACGTTTTCACAGTCTGAGCGCTGGTGATACCAAGGATGCGGACTTGAATCCTTGAATGAAAAGGTGTGGATACTGGCCTAGACCTAGACTTCGGCTCATCAACATCAATGAGGAAAATATAATTCACATTTAGACTTTCGACTGTTCACTTTACGCTGTTTCTACTAGACAGTACAACTTTGGGTATCAGATCGTGTTAGCTCTACCGAGCAAGGGCTGTGTTATTGCCGTAGCCAACCCCGTATACGGGTTTAGAGGTGATGTAGATGATACCCTGAGAAGGCATAACCTCTCCTCCTATGCCTAGAACCTAGTTCCTTCTTCTGTTCGAGTTACACATTGTTCGAAATGGTTCGGACAGGTGGTGTGGACAAAGATAAGCGAGGTACAGTATATGTGGGAGTGGGAGTATGCATAACAAGGGGTTGTTTGTTTGGGGGAATTGTTTCTTTCTTCGTGTGTCTCTACATGATTGTGCGTTCTGCGTCGGATCGCCCTATGATGCACTTCCTTCTTCCTTTTGCCTTGGGTATCAAAGGGAAACGTGTGCTACAGGGTGACGCGCAGTACATGATAAATCTCTTCTCTCGTCTTCCTCCTTCTTCTCTATCGCTGACCCGAATAACGCCCAAGACTCGTGTTACCAAATAACAAACCAGTGCTAGCAGCCGCGCGCAGGGGGGGGGGGGGGACGAGGGATATAAAGGTGTGTTGGTGCTGTGTGAAGTGTCATTTAAACGAGCATGATGTATAAATTAGTGCAAAACCATCAAGGGGCTTGTATCACATCATTTGTGCATCGCGTTACTGGGGGGATTGGGTGTAGTGTCGTGGGATCGTGTCGCGTTCGTCAAGGAATTGCTGCTAAGGGGCTTGGGGGTAGTGATGGGGTAATGCATCTTCCAAAGCGACTATGGGAGTGAAGTGCTTGAAGTGACGCCAGTGGCCCTAAGGGCCGGCGAGCTGAGAGAGCACCTTTGTGACTGTCCTCAGGCGTGATTCAACCTCATGTCTGGATCATGCCTTGAGTGCCGCTAATCTGGCGCTTGACCTGCTCGCGCGCCCACCGAGCAGTCTCAATGGTACGCTGCTGGAACTCGCGGTTCGACCGGGTCTCCTTGATCATGGCGGTAATCCAATCCTGACGGAAGACTTCGGCCAGCTGGCCGTTGGGGTACGCGTCCGCAAGATCACTAGACGATCATTAGTATTTATCACAGTGTGCTATCTCAACATTCATATCGACTTACCCAATAACACCCATAGCGGCGCGCATAAGGGCTTCGCTGCGGTTGGGATCCTGAGCAATAGTGTTAAGAAGCTCGAAGATCGACTGAACGTAGGGCTCGAGGACGTTGGCTGTACGACACATGTCAGCTTCTGAAAAACATAATGGAGACGAATGAAGCTTACTCTTGTCGCTGCTCTTCATGGCACCAATAATGCCACCCCAAGCATCCATAATACCCTCACGGAGCGAGATCACGTAGTCGAACATCTCGTAAGAGCCCTCAGCAGAAGCGGTGACGGTAGCAGCTTGCTGGAGAACAACCGCAACAACCGAGAGGTAAGCCTCAAAGTGACCGCCAATAGCGCCAGCAATGTCGCCGAAGCACTGCAGGATAGCAGGCTTGAACTGGTTGGCAAGGGCAGTGCTCCTGAGATTGTTGAGGAGATAGTTCATGAACTGATCGCAGTAGGGCTGGCTGCGCTCACCCATGGAGCGAGTGATATCGCTGACCAGGCCGATAGCCATGGAGCAGAGACTCGGCTCCTCCTGGTTTGCCAGGGCATTGTAGAGGAAGGGAGCAAAAGCGTCCATGTACTTGGCAAAGTCCTCCTCCATGGCGTTCGCAAGACCGCTGATCGCCGCGAAGACACCTTCAGGAACGGCAGACTTGCCATTAATAGTGTTCAAGAGCTGAAGCAGAACCTGCATGATGCGGTCGCCTTGGGGAGTAATCTCCTTGTCCAAGCGCTGGATGATGGCCTGGAGCACAGTGCAGAGACTGGTCTGCATGTCCTCCAGAGTAATCTTGTCTTCGACGCTGACAACCTGGGATTGCATAGGGAGGGTCTCCTCCAAACGTTGAAGGATAACATCCGAGAGGGACGCAACAGCAGGGAGACTGTCGTTAGCAGCATTCTGCACGAACACGTTGAGAACCTCGTAGGCAGCAGTGCGAACTGTGGCGTCGCCGTCAAGCTTCGCCGTCACGGCGAGCAAGTTGGTCACGCACTGGTTGAAGTGAGGAGTGATGGGGTTTTGCGCGGCACCGTATTCGCCGCCAAAACGCTCCGCGAGGTTCATCAAGGCCCAGCAGCAGGACGCGGCCATTCTGGGGCTGCTCATGAGCCCGTTGAACAGGGAGGTGATCAAGGGATCAAGGTGGACAGCGGGATCGATAACCTCCGAGCAGGTTTCGGTGATCCTGCCGAGGGCGTAAGCGGTCGAGTCACGAACATGTAGCGAGGGATCCTCCATCATGCTGATCAGGGGCTGCATGCCAGACTTGACGATAGGCTCAAGCAGCTTCTCCTCGGGGCCATCCATCATGGCACCGAAAGCGGAAACCGCGGCATCACGCAGGTGCCAGTCGTCAGCGCGAAGGTTGGCTTCAACGAACTGAATGACTGGTTGGATGATAGCCGCACCGACAGCCTGAGAATAAAGCTGGAGACACTGGTAAGCGGCACGCGAAATGTTGTACTCGTCGTCGGCCGCATCCTCATCTTGCTTGGTGAGAAGCTGTAGGAGCACAGGGACTACTTCGAGTGTAGCAACGCGGGCGAAGTTGTAGAAGGGGCGCATCTGCTCCGAGCTCTCGACCTGCAGCTGTCGTTAGTGGGGTTCTTGCTCAACCAAGGGGGCAACGAAACGTACCTGAGCATTGTCATCTTCGATAGCAATCTCCTCCTCGCAAACGGTACTCCAGAATTCGACTGCGAGCTTGGCCACATCCTCGTCATCGCTCTTCATGCCCAGGATGGTAAGACCGAACAAAGCCTTCTCCATGTAGAAGCGCATGTTCTCGTAGTAGAGGGCCATGATGCGGTTGAGGCAGCCATAAGCACCCTGCTGTATCCGAGAGTCCTCGGCCTGTGTCGCCTCGCAAATAACCTGCATGATGTAGTTGCGCTCGCCCTCATGCTTGAAGTTGTTACCGACAAACTCAAGAGAATCGCCGAGGGCGGTAATGGCGGCAAGACGGACTTCGCGGTTGGGCTCCTCCTTGCGAGCGCCCTGCACGACAGCTGTGAGGATGGCGTTGGAATGTTGGACCAGGCTGTTTCGTAGATCGACATCTTGACTCTCGCAGATGAAGCCGATGGTGGTCAGAGAGGCCTGCTTCTGGTGTTCGCTTCCCTCGCTAACATTCTTGACCAGGGCGTGCATAAGGTCTGGCCACTCGTTTCGTGGTAACTCGATGGTAGCGATAGCCGCGATAACCTGCGCCGAGGCCTGGCTTGCCTGGGTACTGCTGGAGGCGAGGGTCTCGAGGGTGAGCTGCTTCACCCGTGTCTTTGTGTCTTGGTCGGTCTGCTGAAGCCATTTTGCTTGGAGCTGCGCTTGCCTAGCGAACTCGCGAGCACTGAAGGCGTTCTTGAGGGCGATACCGGCCGCCGCTCGGATGTGGCTCTGGGCACTCTCATTTGCCAACTCTTGGACAAGTGTCACAAGGTATTGAGACTGAGAAACGGACAAGTTAGCGTTATGAGGACCCTGCTATGGGAACGCGACACAGGAGCAACGAGGGGGGGAGGCCATACGAAGTTTGTCTCAGCGGCTTGGCTGAGTTGCTGTTCGGCAGCATGTCGCAGGGTCGCGTCTAGAGACAAGGAGTCAGCATGTGCGTCACGGTTTGGACGGGCTGACGCGAATCATGGCGAGAGCGGCTGCCAAAAGGCAGGAGGGTCGGGGCATGGGTGAGGATTTCGAATATATACTGACCAGGACTCAGCGAATTGGTGAGGACGGTGTTGATATCTGAAGAGCCCTCCATGGTTGCGGTTTGGATGCCTTGTTCGGAGGAAGAACGGGTCTCTCCAGCAAACGAAGCGGGTTGGCGGTGGTAGTGGGAGAAGAGGGGGGGGGTTTCCGACAGGGAGAGAAAGTCGGCCTGGGCTTGATGCAACTAAAGTTTTGCTGCGTGGAACAAGCGGGGAGCGGGAGTCCAAGGTTCACGGTCCACGGCAACCTTGAATCTTAATCGGGGCAAGACTCGATTTGCTTTCGGTGAGATCAGATCGAACCGCGGAGGCGAGGCGCAGATGCAGAGCCGTGGGTGGGATCTGGATGCCAGGTGATGGCGGTTGGTGGATGGATGGTATCGATGCGGTCCGTCTGGAGACGATTGCGATGGACAGAGAGGGATGGATGGATGGATGCGAGGGGTTTGTTGCTGTTCCGAGCGTTCACCTGCAAATGGAAGGAGAGAGGAGAATCCAGACACAGTGCAGTGCTGACGCCAAACTGCGGGTCTTGTTTTGCTCGAAAATTTTGTCAACAATCGCAAGTGCTGGTGCTTCGCCTGGTGAAGGTGGGTTGTGCTTTTCGATGCCTCCGCTGCTGTTGCCCTGTCCGGCTGGGGGCGCCACTCGGGCTGTCGTTTAGGTTACCTCTAGGGGAGGGACGGGAGCCTGTAGCGTGTCCCGGTAGTCCTGTGTTTTGGTGTTACCTTCGTCGCCTGCTCCTGCAGTTCTTCGCTAACTCTTGCTGACCGGGCCTTCAAGGTCGAACACCTGCACCAAACGGCTCGCTCCGTGTTTCTCGGGAAAGAAGGACGAATTAGACGTCTCACTGCAGAAAACAACTTGTGAAAGACGGGATAATGAAATGCGAGAACTTCACAAACGCTTCAAGAAGACGGTTTACCAGATGGGAACAAGAGTCAAGATAAAGGACATCTGTTCTTTCATGTGAAGCAAAAGATGGCACATGCGGTCATGTATCCTGTCTACCAAGAAGAAACACAATGAGGTGGCCAGGCTCCCAGGGCGCCCAAGGCTCAGTGGTTGACTAGCACTGCCCGGCAACCGCAGGGCTGCTGGATGTTAAACGGGGGTCCAGGTGCAAGTGGAGGGCTGAAGGGGTCGCGGAAGGTGGGGAGGGGGTAAGACGAGTGACGTTTCTATCCGCTTCCAAGTGTGCACTGTATATTTTTAAGGCCTTTACACCAAATATTTACAGTACCAATAGCAACAAGCACAGTACCAGTCTCAAAAAGAACCTATGACGCACACCCCCTCCCCGCCCAGATTGGTCTTTCTTTTTGCTTCCCTAGCGCCTAGAGGTCCCTGCGAGCCTGCCCTGCCTGCCTGCCTGCCAGACTTGCAAGGCAACAATGGAACCTGGGTGGGGCTTCCATTGGGTTCCTGGACCTCGAGGGGGTCCCTGAATTCCACAAGTCCCCCATCCCTTCCTTCTCAAAAACACCCGTCAACAAAGAGGTAAAGGTACCATAGAGTCCGGGTTGAACTCTATTTTAGCATCCCTCTTAGATTCCATTGCTGTGTCGTCTCGTGTGAGTCCTGTACGTGTCAAGCTTGACTGCGTCATCCTGCCAAGATCGATGCCTGCACTTACACTATAAGTCATCTGAATAGAGCCACCGAGAGTATCTCATTGCCTACCGGTACATCAAGATATTATGTATTTACCTGCTCCAGAGCCGATACCCTTTTGTAGAATACAAAGCAGACATGACAGGCAAGCCATGACCCAGCTTTATATTTTGCCTCCCTTCCACAAGGTTGTTCTGGATGCATTTCTTGTCAATGGGCTATCCTTACTCAGTAGCAGACCCCCTACTTCCCGGTGTTTCACCTGAAAGGCCGTGCAACAAAGTGAGAAGAGGCAAATGTTGTCGGAAAATTGGGAACATGTCCGCAGCAGGCAAAGAATGCATGAAGTGAGTACATAACAGAACAGCACAAAGCATGTGATTTTGATATCTTTCATTCTTGGGGCCAAACAGGTCAGGTCAACATGGTATGTTGCTGCACTCTCAGACATCTCTGTAGTCCCGGTTACGGTACCAGATGTTTTCTTTTTGGGTGTAAGCATAACCCCTAGCCCCTTTTCAGGCTTATTAAAACGTGAACCCGTGAGATCGTCCCAAAGAAAATCAACGCGTTCCAACTAGGTATCTGTAAACAAATGCGAAAACAAACCCCTTTTTCAAATGTCGATGGTAGCAGTGAACAAACAAAATCCCCTAATTGAGGATCTTGGTTACTGCCAAGAAAGAGTGACTTTTTCCCAGCCCATCCAGAACCACCGTTCACCAACCCTTATGCAAATGCTTCATTACATTTCATTACTTGTAAAGCCAACAAACTCACATCTCGTCCGCTTGGGACTCAAGCGCCTGAATGATGCTCTTGCCATTGACACCGTTGGGAACGCTGAGGTTCACGTCACCGCTGACCTCCTTGTCGGCAACAGGCTTGGGAATGATCGGGCTACCGACGCGGCTTCCAACGAACTGTATCAAAAGGGGAGTCAGTAATTGTCCTCGAAACCAAGCATTAAGGAGTTGATGATAGGTGAACTTACGTTGCTAGCCGCGCTGAGAAGAGCAATCAGAGAGCTCTGTACAACATCGGCGTGAATGCCGACGCCCCAGACCTTCTCGGTTTGTCCGGCTGCCGTACACTCTATGTAGGTAGCAGCCTTGACATCACGACCACGGCCGACGGCGTGCTCCTTGTAGTCCTGGACATCCAAATCCACGCCAACACTCTTGAGGGCGTTGGCCAAGGATGAAATAGGTCCGTTGCCGCGGCCTCTGAGGTTGTATTCGTGGCCCTCGATAGAAATGACACCCTCGAACACACGTCCAAGGTTCTTGGTGTCCTGGGTCTTGCCCGGAGCGGGCGGCGCCGGCGAGCTGGATCGGTCGGGGTTGATCGAGTAGTCGACAATGTTAAAGCGCGGGTTCTCGTCGAGGTAATATGTCTTCTTGAACAAATCGGTAATCTCGGTGGGGAGGAGCTCACGGCCCTTCTCGTCGGCGATCCTCTGGACGACCTTGCTGAAGGCAACCTGTAGGCCACGGGGCATGTCAAGGTGGAGGTGCTGCTGGATAATCCAGGCAGTGCCGCCCTTACCACTCTGAGAGTTGACGCGGATAACAGCCTGGTAATCACGTCCAATATCCTTGGGGTCCAGGGGAAGGTAGGGTACCTGCCAGTAATCGGTGTACTCCTTGCCCTCCTTTTCGCGCAGGGAGAAGCCCTTCTTGATGGCGTCCTGGTGGGAACCGCTGAAAGCGCACACGACGAGAGAACCGCCGTAAGGCGCACGAGGATGCACCTCAATCTTGTTGCACTCCTCCACAGTCTTGATCACCTTGCCAAGGTCGGAGAAGTCAATGTTGGGCGAGACACCCTGGGTGTAGAGGTTGAGAGCCAGGGTAACCAAGTCGACATTGCCGGTACGCTCTCCGTTTCCAAACAAACAACCTTCCACTCTGTCGGCTCCGGCCATCTGGGCCAGCTCGGCAGCGGCAACCGCACATCCGCGGTCGTTGTGGGGGTGGAGCGAGATGCACACCTTTTCGCGCTCGGTAATGTTGCGGCAGAAGTACTCCACCTGGTCGGCGTAGATGTTCGGAGTGGCCATCTCCACTGTTGCGGGGAGGTTGAAGATGATGGGGTTCTCCACCGTGGGTTCCCAGGCGGCCTTTACCGCTTCGCAAATGCGCACTGCGAACTCGGGGCTGGTATCGGAGAAGGTCTCGGGGCTGAACTCGAACGCCCACTCTGTGCCGGCCATCTCGGGGTCGTCCTTGGTCAAGGACTTGACCAGGGCTGCGCACTTGCTGGCCAATTCGACGCTCTCGTCCTCTGTAAACCCGAAAACAATCCGCCTGAAGCATTCGCTGGTAGCCAAGTAGATGTGGATGATGGCCTTCTTGGCGCCCTTGAGGGACTGAACTGTGCGGCGGATGAGATCTTCTCTGCAGGGCGACAGAACTTGCAGCCAAACATCGTCGGGAACGGCACCGGGAGTCTCGATGAGGCGTCTGGTAAAGTCGTAATCGGTTTGCGAGGCGGAAGGGAAGGAAACCTCGATCTCCTTGTAGCCCAGCTCGGTGAGCATCTGGAAGTACCTCCACTTCTGGTCGCCGTTCTGAGGGGAGGGTTAGCCAATCTTGGTGACAAGAAACAGGTCGCAAGTAGGCAGGAGAGGCGGCAGGCGTACCATGGGGTCAACCAAACTCTGGTTACCATCGCGAAGGTCGGTGGCCAGCCAGCGCGGGGCCTTGACAATAGTCTTATTGGGCCATTGCCGGTCCGGGAGGTTCAGGGGAGGGAACGGCTTGTATTTGGTCGAGGGGTCCTTGAGCCTGAGACACGCTGTCTGTTAGAATCTGTGTGCGCCGTGACACTTGGGTCACCAGCAGGACTCGACGTTGGTTGTATGTTGTGCTTACATCGGCATCTTGAATACGGTGCGAGGTGGGTGACTGGGCAACGGTTTGGACAGAAGATGGGAAAGATCAAAGAATGATGTCGTGACTGACGTGCTTCGGTAGAAAGAAGGACGGAAAGTGGGGTGAAGGTAAGATCCCAATGGCAAGTCCCCAATTGCAAAGGAAAAGTACGACTGGTTCAAGAACGAAGATACTCCCCCCAGAATCTGGCTGACGAAAGATGATACGTGGTCCAGTATTATACCAACTCGGCGCCAGCACTCGTGAAAGTTTTCTGAGTCATTCCACCTGGTTCCCGTCTTGGAAGAGCAACCGGCGCGTTTCCGGTAACGGGGCGTGATGGGCCTGGCTGGGGAGATCTTCCCGGGGCCAAGCTTCAACTCCAACAACCACGAGACGGGGGACTCTGGGTTGCCCCACTCTCCCGGACGGACTGCAACCCTTTTTTGCCCACTTCAGACACTTTCGTCTTGAATGTCAGGCAAATGTCCAAGCTGACTCTTCCTTGCAGTATTCCGCGGGTATGCTATGTATGTTCATCGCCACTGGTTCTGGTTTGGGTGTTTGGATCTTTTCACACAACGTCTTCCGCTGGGTGTCTTCATGTCTGCTGTCGTCAATATGGGCACAGACGACATAAAGACGGCTAGCTGCTAACTGTTAGTGCAGAGTCAATGGCGGGGTACTGTTAGTTGTCAGTCACAATCACCCCTCCTCTGAGTCCTAACAGAGTGAGTCCTCGTCGATCCTCTCTGAGAGCCTCTTCCCTCTGCCGCCGAGTCCCGTCTTACACGCACGACAAGAATGAATTGGCCATCCAGGATTGGCTCGTTGGCTACGAATCTCTAGCAAACTTTTCCAGGGACAACACGTCAATTGGACAGCCAAAGCCGTTCTAAAGCCGTCTCTCCACTGCACACGCCAGTTGCTCGTCCGGCCTCCCGGGCCCGAGGAAGCTGTGTTTACTTCGAGAACTTCCATGTAGACGATCAGTCCTCCGATTCGGGGGTCCGGCGCTGGCATACCACTGCATACGACATCCCGACCCGAACCTTGACGGCATCAACAACGGGGATCCCGGGCTGGACGGCTTGTGCAATGGCCAGACAAGGGACAGGCCGCTCCCGACTTGAACTACTGTGGTAATAATAACAGGGGAAACATTCCAGGAGCCCCACTCCCTTCTCCGCCAAATGTATCATCACCGATCATCGGACTTCTCGTTGCCAGGGGAATCATGCGATTGTCTGGAATGTTTATTCCAAACCCGTTGGAAGCCGATCTTCGACAGGCCTTCAGAGTCGTCTTTGTTTCCTCCTAGGACAATGAAGAAAGATCATGAAGAGAAACATCGACTATCCCCGCGGGGTTGCTCCCTAGCGTGGAAGTTAGTGCACATCCGCTGTGACGCCGTCAGAAGCCATGCGTCATGCCAATCCCATGTTATGCGGCGCCAGCAAGGTGTCTCGCGCCCTGTCATGCACAACAAGCCATGGTAAAGAATATCGGATTCCCAAACCTCTCACAAAGGCCTCCTATTCTCGGGGATCGCTGACTCAACTGATCAAGAGAAATATGAGTCTTCGCGGCGCCCGTTATATACCACGCCATGGCATAGGTGTAAGGCACTCATCGCCAACAGCTACGAAATGGCGACCAGCAAATCACAAGCCGCGAACCTCGGGCTTCAGATCTGACCCCCGGATCATCACCTACGAAATCTCGATATCATATCCCCAATCTAAAGTGACGACAAGTCAAATTCATATGATCGGTCGCATATATTAAGCTCGTAACATGGGGATTGGTTGTTGAGAACACGGGAGTTACTTACCAAAGTAGTGTTGCCTCATCTTCATGCTGAGTCCTGTTTTCGTGAAGCATAGGAGCACACATATGGCTCTTCATATCCCTTTGTTTGCTGCCTGATCACTCAATATCGGTGAATACATTCTACTAGCACCAAGCTCCCTTCGGAGTAGAAAAAAGTAGCATCTTATTTCAGCGTCATCGACAGATTATACAAAGACACGGAGAATGGCATAAAGATTCACCACAGAGATGAGTAGGTAGTTGTGATTATCATGATAGATGCTATGTATGTATGTACAGCAGGCGCAGATCGATATGTACAAAGAAGCCATTCCTTTTTGCCTTATTCCACACCAGATGTAAAAAGCCAAAAGAAATTCGCTTCTTTTTCTGCGGAGATGTAGTGTATATCGCCATGCTAGGTAGGTCGGTAGGTAGCTTGCAAGCTAGCTAGGAAATGAGAACTAGAATTGGGAATGACAGAAACAGAAATGCCGCCAACAAAAAGAAAACCTCCCAGATCCAAAAGTGCCATGACAAAAAGAAAGGAAATTACCAAGTAAAACTTTCCTCCACAAAATCAATCACCGTCCCCCTCTCCCTCTGACAACTCCTCACCGCATCCCTCACATCATCCGCCAACCCTCCCGGTCCGCACACCGTCACGCACATGGCCCCCTGCTGCTCATGCACCTCCTTAGCCAACAACATCGGTATGTTGGGCCGGCCGGGGAACATCTGCACCGACCGTGACGCGCTCGCCATCTCCCTCGGGTTCTTCGGCCTCGTTACGAACAGCTTGATGTGCAAGATCTCTTTTCGTCTCGGCAGCCTCAGCACGGCGTCCATCCACGGCCTGATCCACTCGAGCGACTCGAAGTCACGCACGATCCAGATCAGCACCACCCGCCGCGTGGCCACGGTGCCGTCCGCGTACCCCTCGACCAGGTGGCGCAGGTACGAGATCTGGTGCGTGATGCCCGTGGCGCCCGCGAAGAGGACGGCCGTGCCGTAGCTGTCGAGCGAGTGGTGACCTGCATAGGGGCCCTCGAAGGCGGCGCGGATCGTAATACCTGGCCGTCGAAGGTCGGCGGTGCCGGCTACCGCGCGGTTGTACAGCTTGCGGGTGAAGCCCGAGTGGGCGCCGATGACGAAGGAGACGGAGGTGGCGACGGGCTTCTTGATGCTGAGGCGGGAGGAGGAACTCGCGGCCGCGCCGATGTCCTTTTCGGTGATGGGCAGCAGCTCGTCCTCGGTGGTGTGCTCGACCCAGGCGATGGAGAACGGGTGGTTCTCCCACGAGCGGACGCCGCTGAAGCGCAGGTAGGCGTGGGTGCCCGGTTGGACGTCGACGTAGCGCGGGAGGCTGAGGGTCACGCGGCAGGTCTCGCCGGGCATGGGCTCGACGAAGGCGGTGGTAGTTCCGCGCGCGCGTGACCAGTTGCAGTAGGCGAGGCGGAACATGCGCGCCAGCCGCTCGGCGATCCAGACGCTGAAGATGCCGATGATCCAGGGGATCTGGGGGAGTCCGCCCGGGACGGTCGCGGTGACGCAGTGGACCCACGTCGCAGCGAAGGAGACGAAGGCGAGGATGATGTGCGTGTTGAGGAAGGTCTCGTAAAAGGCGTGACGTATAGGAGACAGAGACAGGATCAGAATGGCGACCATGGTGGCTGTACCGGCCATTCCGGAGCCGATGAAGCGGTCATTGAGCGTCTTCTCTTTGACGCCCGCCCAGCCATTGTCGGCTACTTGGACGACGGCCCACGCGATCATGTGAAGGAGCACCTCAAAGACCACGACACGGCCCATCCATCGGTGAAGGAGGTTGTAAGTGTCGAAGCTGACTTGTAGGAGGCCGATAAGCGGGTTGTTGCGACCGGCGAGGATGATGAGCGGGACCATGTTGACCATAGCAAGAGTGCCCGACCGTCCGCGAAGTTCGGCCAAGAAGGAGTACTTGTTCTCGTTGCCCCAGTTGAGGGCGAACATGTACGCTAAGTTGCTGGCCAGATAAAGGAGGAGAAGGACGCTGTGAAGCCTCGAGGGTAGAGTACCCATGTTCATGGCGCTCGAGAGTCGGATTTCTCGGTTGTGGCGTTTATTCCATAATGGGGCGTAGATGAGATTCCTCTTGACACCCGGCATCCAGCTCCATTGCTTCACTTTCCAAAAGTGTTGCCTATCGCCTGGTATAGACATGGCTGAGAGTAACCGTAGCTTCGCCCATGATAGCTCTATTATCCTGACTCCCAGTACCACGATGGCGACCGCCCCCATACTAAGCCAGAGCGTGTCCCTAAACAAGAGGTTCATAGGTTGATTGACCCCGTTGAGTCCAGTGTTGAAGGGGGCGATGGTAGGGTTCGCCCCTTCTGGTAATGTATGTGTTGCTGCCATATCTTCGTTTCGTATTTGCATTGCTGGTGTTAAGTGATCGGTCGGGGTGTTGAAGTCGAGGGCAGCGAGCCTGCGCCGCTGGAGAATATCCATTTTCGTGGTTGTGATACTTGAATTTCGACGTGGTCTGGTGGTAGGTGAGGTCCTCAAACGAGGGTAAAGAATGCGGCTAGGAAGCTAGGAGAAACCAGTGCCCGTAGTTCCTTCTAAATGTGTCGGTTCGCGGGAACAGATCGTGCGGTGACCCAGAGTCGTGAATATTATCGAATGAGATGCCAACTAGTGTATAATCGTATCATGCTCGGGCAGAACCGAGGTGGAACGATCTCACGAGACAGGAACCTCGAGGATGGCCAGGTGAAGCGCCCAAGCCGCCCGTTGGGCTGGGTTCAGGGGGATGAAGCAAACAAACCCTTTGTGTGTCTTGGTCCCTGACTATTCGATTGTAAATGCCGGTGCCGTGGAACAAAGCCAGGACGTCACTCTTCTTGGGCTTGCAGGTGTCAGACTCTGATAATTGGAGGCGCCCTGAATAGCCGCACGCACCTTGAACACCACACTCTTTCTTTCGGCCAAACTTTTGTTGGTTGGACCAACGCTGGATTTTTCCAAACAAGGCGAGCCTCTCTTGCTCAACACCAACTTGCCACTTGTGGCTCCGGGCCGGCGGATGTTGTGCTGAGTAGCAGAAAGTGCGGTCGAGGGAGGATGGATAGGTAATGCCGACTCTGACGACGATATATGAGGGGCCGAACCTTGATCGTAGATTGGGTTGGCCTTTTAATCGTCCTGATTGCTCTCCTGCGTGGGCGCGATTCGCCGGGGCAGAGGCGCTGCTTGTCGTTTGTGCAGCGATGCGTTGGGCCTCTGAAGGATAATGAGGATAATGACCTTGGATCTTCTTTGCCTGATAATACCCGTGCGACCTATGACCAGGTCCCGTGCCGCCTAGGTAAACAACTTTTTATTATAGGTCGGCAATTGTCGATTTTCACCTGTTGGTTGATGATGGGCTGCGCCGGCGAGCCTTAGTTGATCGATCAGGGCAAACACCGCAAACTTGCTGGTAAATGTCCGACGGAGGGCCCTTTTATTTAACCTGGGAAGATCCTGTTCGAAAAGGTGCTTTGCCGTCTCTTTTGCGCAACTGGCAACGTATGATTTGATGTCGGCTGGTGACAACAGTTTGTCGCTGGGGTGAGTAGAAAGCGACGGGAAGGGTAACCGTTGAATCGTTTATCGTTCGATACTGTTCAACTCCATCCACCACCAAAGACCTTGTTTCCGGGGAACAGTTCCCCGCGTGCCCGTGACGGCGGTAACGAAAGAACAAAAGGCGAAGTGAACTGCACAGTCTGTTTACTGCCGCTGCGTAGATTCCAAATCTGACAAACGATTTGGAATTCGAAATGACGTAAAGTGAATGAGAGTAAGGGGTAAGAGCGAAAGGAGGTTAAAATGACAGCCGCCCTGTGTAAAGGTGTTATTCAGGTACGTAGTTGGCTTTTCGCAGAAGAGGTGGTAAGTAAAGAGTGCAATGGTGAATAGACAGGCAGTGCTTGACTTACTCACTGGATATTACCAAGCGATCGTTATTCAGGTCTGTGATCAATAGAGCCGCGCGGCTCGCGTGGTGGTTTGGCGGTCGCTGATTCTCTCGTCCGTTGAGATTGCCCTTTCGGGAATTGGATGAACGACAGTTTAAAGTGACGAACCACAAAAACTCCACAACCAGCCGAGGGATGAAAAAGATACGTAGATCGCGTACCCAAAATAAAAATAAAAGAAATTAGAGATGGACCTTCGCGACAGGTCAAATAGTAGCGACCAGACCGCAGAAAAAAAGATTAAAAGAGCAACGCCGGCTTGGTGTCTGCAGAAAGCAAAAGGGCATGACGCTGTTCCATCCAACAAACGACAGATATGTTACTCAACGGCACTCTGCTCCCTCTGCCTAAGCCCAAGCGGAGCAAGACCCGAACGAAGTCTCTCTCCCCCTGGAGCAGTGGCGGATGCAATGAGCACAACTCAGCGGTCGAACACGCATGTACGGAAAGAATCCCGTACGACGAGCAACCAGAATCGGACTGTCCTGGGCCGACAAGAGAGCCCCAGCCTGGGCAAAGTGGGAGTCTGATCTCACACACCTTGACACTTCACTTCTCCCAATTTCTCTCGTCCGGAAATCCAACCGGACTGGCGGGATGTGGATTCCAGCCCTCCGAAAGCACGGGGCCCTGCAACAGATTGTGACATTGGGTTCGCTTCGCCCCATTCCAAGGAGAACTACTCGGATAAATCGGAGCACATGGAATGAGGGAGATCCTATCGTGGATCAGCAGGGCAAGGATGTATCGTCCAAGAGGCCCAGCGGTGCTCAGCCCACGGGCCTAGCCAGTTAGACCAGTCCCGAGGGACAATTGGAGAGACCGTACGTCTGGCTGCCATGATCTCAGGGGTAAAAACGATGACGGGGGAAAGAGGCCAAAAGGATTGGTATACAACAAACGCAAGATGCTGCGGGGTGGTTTAGTTGGACAACGCAAAAGGGAGGCTCCAGCTTGGGCAATTGAGGTTCCCGTCCCTCAGAACATCGCAGTACTGATCGCCGCCGCCGCTCTGATTGGATCCCTTTGGTAGCACGTTTTTGGTCTTGGCTTCACGACGAAGGTTGACCAACCGCAGGCCGACTTCACCAGACAGCCTGAACCCAGGGCTCAGCTTCTGAAACAACAAACATTGCTGCTTGATGATAGGCCACTTGCTAAACGGGCCGTATTTCCACTTCCTCTACTTTCTCTTATGTCTTATGGCTCCATCCATCTCTTCGCTTGATATTCCCTTCCCCATTTGCCCTGGGGGGTCCTTCGTGGCTTGTCTCCACGACATTTCGGAGATCGTGCCATTCCCAGCTAATAAGCTCTTGGGCCCATCAGCGCACGGCCTGGGAGCTTGGCTGTTCGATCCTGTACGTACCACGTCTTCATCTCCATGCATATGCATTGCGATGATTCACAGGCGTACGGAGACAACGCAACTACACACAAGAGTGGACGGCGTCCTCCCGAACTAGTGTAGGAACCCGAGGTGCGTGGTCCCACGACGTCAGAAGAGACGCCGATTAGCTATGCTCGCTATGCATAGGGCCGGCAGTAGTCCACGCCCTTGACAGATCCTTTGGCGGGCTCGGGCGGCTAGGGAGAGAATGCCCTGGGACGACATCCCCGAGAAGGGACCGTGTGCGATGCTCGACGTCATGTCCTCATGATACGTACTTGTTGCATACATACGAAGGAGAATGCCAGTGAACGGCAGCCAAGAGTCTCCCGGCCTTTCGGGTAGGAACCGACATAACCAAGGCCTAGGCACTTCCGTGCTCGAGTTGGTGATGTTTACTCAAGCGATTCCGAGGTGAAAACGGCCCGGCCCCATGACGATTCAAGCTCCCTTCCTTGATATCTTTCTGCAAGTGGTACGAACTATCAGGAACTATCAGGCTAGTACAGATTAAGTCAATAACGGCCCATTGTGGGGAACATGACCCCTCCAAATGCTCCTTGTCATCATAAAAACGTGGGGGGAGGGGGGAAGGAGTTCTGCCGTCAAAATGGAACGGCGGAACGAAGCTGGAACTTGACTGCAAGATAAACTATATCGGAACAGACCGGTTCTAGAACGACACTCTGTGAGCCTCCAGCGTTGCCTGTTAGGTTCGCGGAGGTAGAAGGCCCGATGTCATCCACCTGGCGTACTCCTGCCAAGGATCACGATCATATATACAGCCCCGGGCTTGACATGAAGATGACAGCATTCCCTTTTGTGTCCATCGAATTATGAAGCGAGCGGAATAAGGGCCGAAAGGCTGTGAGCAGCTCACTCCTTGCATTACTGAGCACATCATAACTCTTTTTGCTCAGCCATTTCTCGGAGCCAACTCTCAACGGCTTGGGTTCGGTGACTTCGACATTTTGCGGGATGTAGTATACGGGCTCACAGTCAGATCGGAAAGGGCCGTTATCGCTGTCAAAGCGAGGTATTTTTGTCCGGTTGCGACCCCTACTTGCTCACAGTACACAGTCGCTCCCGCTGTTTCTGGCTCGTAACCAGGTAACATGGGTGGTATTCAGAGCTGTCATGCTGCGAGAGGGTGTACGAGTACAACCGCGACAAGCTGTTGAGTATGTGTGTGGGCTCACTCCGACTGTTTGAGACATCCTGGTTGGAATTATCCTGGCTAACGCGGAGACCAGAACATGACCTTTGGATCTCGGTGGCAGGCTCAGCCAAAGCGAGATCTAAGATAGAATCCGGGGTTGCACCATCAGTCATGTCAACCCTTCCATTTCCGGATCTCGATATTCCTTCGGCGCAGCGGCCCAGCCTTATCAAGCCACTTCTCCAGGAAACCATGAAGATCATGAACCTCCAGAGTTGGAAACTTGTTGTCGCCCCGGCCATCGCGAGGTCCCTATGCAGGCCTTTTCTTGGCAGTTGTCTGCCATCAGGCGTCCCATCTGGGTGAAGCAGAGCCCGACGTGTCCGATATTTGGTTGGCCTTGTGATCCCCAAGGACTCCAGCCTCATGAAGGCATCAGATTTGACGCGCGATAAGCCGGGAAAGTCGTGCCTCCTTGCCGCTGTTTGATGGTCGATCTTGCTTGAACTGCCAAGTTGGATTGGGCGTCAAAAGCAGTGAAGCTCTCAAGAGTCAAGACATGACGTGATGACGTTCGGAAACTGACCCGAACACCCGTCAACCAAGATCTTGGGATCCTTCCGGTGTCTCCTCGAGTTTCGTATCATGGTGAATCTGACCGGTCATTCCTCTCGGGGGGCAGGGCACCTCCAGAAGGTAATATGGCTCGGGCAAGCGACCCGGATATGCTTTCGGCTGTCAGTGTACAATACGGCTTTCCTCATGTAGAGCCTCCGATCCTTCGCCAAATCCTCAGAATTTCGTCTTAATGGGAGAACGAAACGTCCATATCCTTTCCGATCCTCTAAGGCTCCGAAAGATTACTGAGTGGACGTAAGGATAACCGAAGATGGATAGTCCGATACTGGTTGCTCGGCTGCTCGGTTATGAGAGCCCGTGACGAAGCTGTAAGATTTTTCGTGATACGCCGGAAACACTTGGATCTGAGTCTGGTCGGGATGCTTTGATCCAGGAAATGCCTCCTAAAAAGGAGCATTGTACTCGGCGTGTTCAGTATGCTTTTGTGTGGCTATTTGATCGAGTGCGAGACATTTGAGCCTGGAAAAGACAATATGAATATGCAGTGGCGAAAAACTCGGCGCCGAACAGTCATTATGAGAGCTGTGACGGGATCCAGGAAGTGGCAGTAAATAGACAAAGGTCCGGAAGCGGAAGGAGTGGTGGACGAGAAGTTGATGGACTTGGGAGAAGAAAGACGAAGTTGTAGCCATCATATGCCACGGACAATGCAGTTATCGAGAATGCTGAGTAACCGTAGATCTCGGTCATGCTACGCATAATTTATCTTTATATCCGAGCCACTCAGTGTTCGCGTACCCGCGCCAAGGTCGCAAACCACGTCTGGAATGCGGACGTCCGAGCTTTCGCCGACATATCTGATTCCGTCATATCCATCACAAACCGGCCGACGGCAAACCATCATCACGACCGATCGACGAGCCATATTCGCCGGCGCCTTGACTTCTGCAGCACCATTCCTACCGCACTCACGATTTTCTCCACGAGGAACGAGTGCGCCAAATCATACGAAGCAAACAGCACATAGGCAAAGAGAGGGAACGGCAAAGGAAGTCAATCAACATGTCTACCGTCGCAAGGACCGGCGAGTCGGCCGGCAAAGTGCTGTCGCTGGTACGCAGCGTGCCTTTCCGAGCACCCATTTCCTAGATCGCAAACGTTACTTGGTTTAGAAGAACACGAACGCTAACATCGTTTCTTGAACCAACAGTACCGTCAGCTTTTGCGCCAGGGAAATCAGTTTTCCTCTTACAACTTCAGAGAGTACGCCAAGCGCCGCACAAGAGACGCTTTCAGGGAAAACAAGAACGTGGAGGATCCTAGGCAAGTGCAGGAGCTTGTGCAGAAGGGGTTGCAGAACCTCCAGATGCTCAAGGTATGCTAGGCCCTTGACCTTAGACACGGCATGGAGCATACAGAAAAGTTGACATTGGACTAGCGCCAAACAGTTATCAGCCAGTTCTACCAGCAGGATCGTTTGGTCGTCGAGGGTGGGCTCTCGGTAAGTCTTCTTGAACGGGTTGGTAGAGAAGATCAGGAGTGAACTGACAGCTCGCAGGGCAAGGACAAAGAAGGAGGCAAGCTCAGGCAGAAGGATACCGGGTAAGTCATAAATTCTGAGAAGCAGATTCAAGAAGAGCTGTCTTGCTAACGAACTGAACCTCAGCTGGGACTAAATGGCTGCAAACGAAAAGCTGCATTGTACAAATTTCACGAGAAGAAGAAAAGGCTATGTGTATACTATGAGTGAAGGATTGGGGAACAGTACACCTGTTCGAGCCCGCAGGAAAGATGACGGGATAGAGGCTTGATTTAGCAGGCACATGAGCCCAAAGATGGTGGCCGCGGGGGCCTCCTCTTTGGGCGGATGATAATACAATCGGTACAAGATCAACTTCCAGCGGTTCGGGACAATCATGGACGGTTTTCCTTGGGTGTAGATTTTGTCTTGGTTATGTTGTGCCATGACAACCGGCTTTACGGATCACCATCAGAACCTGCGAATCCTTGTCGCAACTGGATCGACTCGCTCCTTGCATATCCGAGATCTGCTTGGCAGTAAGGGCTGCCTTAAGAAGGTGAATTGCTTTATCGAGCATTGCCATCTTCCATGGCATGGTCAGTGCTGCTGCCCAGTGCGCGCGACCAGTGACCACTGCAGGGACAAGCCGTCGCAGTGCCAGAGTCAATTGAAGGCTGTCAGTTTGGCCGCCGCGACTTGAATGCGACGCGCAACATCACCTGTCAACTTCTCCCATCCTTCCATCAACAACATTCTTAGCTGGGCAGCATAGGATTTCTTTTGGAAGCTACAATACGGCTCTCAGTTATTCTTTTCTTCCCCAATTACAAAACCTATAGTTTGCGCCAGACCGATACGTAGCACAGCATCTAGACGCTTTCATCCGATCCATCTTATTGTTCATCGTCATCCAACCTTCTATTCAGGTTCCAACACAGCACAGAAGCAGAACAAGCAGCACTTAGTCCCTGCATCACCGACTTGCACTCACCCACCGACGCGGCCTCCACCTCTATTCAGTGTTTGCTTTCGACCTATTCGACCATTGTGTTCGGCGATTACTATTATACATCTACGTACCTCCCTCTTGGATAGCCCTTCTGGGGTTTTGGATATCGGCACAACGGAGATAGACTTGTTTGGCGTTTTATCCTTATTTGCTTGGGCATGAGAAAACAACAGCTGGAGTTCGGTTTCTGAGTAGACAGACCTTCCCGCACTTGCAATGGCGCCCACCGTGAGTTTGCTTTCCCGTCCCGAGTTCCTGCTTGATGTCACAATTGAACTACTTCTAACTATGCGGCTGTGTTTGCGCAACACTAGTACCATCGATCAGCAGCCCAGACTCGGCGCGGTGCTCGCAGCGGTTTCCCGGAACACGACGACTTCGAGGGTCTACCTGTACGCCAATGGAGACAGGAATGGGTCAATGTAACACCTCCCCAGCCTGCAGAGGCGACGCAGAAGAACGACATTTGGGACGTCGAGCTGCCCTTTGGCATGCCCAAGGAAACCAAGCTGCTCCCATCCCACAGCCAGGAGCTCCTGCGCGCCGCTCGCTCTGGCCGACTTTATAAGAGACCTGCCCCGACCGATGACGACGATGAAAACGCCGACATTGACAACATTAAGGGCGACAAGAAGGAGAGCGATGCGGCTTCTGAAGGGTTCACAGTGAAGATGTGGAAGCAAACACCACGCAACATCGAAGGACCTGCCGAATCACATCTGGCCAAGCGCCATAAGAACACGGTCACATTACCACCAAAGTCAACGCTGGTGCAGATAGCCCAGGGACCGACGGTTACCAGAGCAACTGTCCGACGTATTGACGCGGCCGGCAACCCCTACGAGCAGACTATCACCTTAGCCGAGGGACAACAAGTTGATGGCGAGATCATATCAACAACGGTGGTGCCAGCACCAGCCGCCGCGGCCGAAGTCGCTGCGCAGGCTGCGCCGCCTGCACCTGTCAGGAGAAGACCTCCCCCGCCAAAGCGGAAGGCGAAGGGCCCCGGCCGAGGTCGCAAGAAGGGCAAGTTGCCACTCCCAACAACAACGCGGCCAGAGCCGGCCACTGCAGAGGCGGGTAATGCACAGGTCAAGACCGAGGGCACTCCAGTGAACGTAAGTTTTTATATGACGAATATCACGCTCGCGCTAGCAAAGCTAATGACGTGTTATAGGGTATCAAACAAGAAGAAACCGGTGACAGTGCGAACCAGGACAGCGAGATGGCCGATTCCTCACAGATTCCTTCCGATGATGACGACGGCGACGATGGCGACGAAGGGGAAGAGGAAGGTGATGCCGACGAAAGCATGGCTGAGGGCGAGACCCCTGGTGTTGATACCAGCATCAGTCAGGACCAAGACCAGGAGATGACCGACGCAGGAGCGTCGGAAGTTATTCGGCCCAGCTCAATCGAAGAGCCAGAAGAAAGAGGTGCCTCTAATGAGGAAGATACCGCTGCCAGGTCGCGCCTTGGTAGCAGCCTCGCCCCGCCAACGCTCGGGTCACTCGCTTCAACGAGACTTGAAGGGAGTCCACTGAAGAACGTAATGATCCGATCGCCCACCGAGCCGCCAGAGTCTAGGTCAGATGTGCCAGGGGTTGAGGGATCTTTCTTCCCGTCTACAGATGTAGACATCGTCAAGACCGAAGTTACATCTGCGGCGAAGGAGGTTGATGCACAAGGCAATGCTGTCAATGCTGCCTTGTTCTCCGAAACGGTGGTAACGACTGAGCAGCCTGTGGCGGATGCAGGGGATGCAGTAAATGATACCACCGCAATGGAAATCGACACCAGCGCTGAGCAGCAACAACAGCCCACAGAATCTGCTCCATCTGCCGAGGCTAAAGTTGAGGATCTTGGGGCTGCACTAGGCCTGCCAGGTTTGCGACCAGACGCTCAAACGTCAATCTTCACGTCAACCACATCCACTGCGGCAGCAGCAACAACGACAGAAACGACGATCACGGCCACAGAAACAGCCTCTGCACTGGTAGAATCCCCGTCCCTTCCCACAGACGCCATGGTGGAAGAGGTAGATGTACTCCAGGAGCAACTCTCAAACGATGCTGTACCCACGATAGCAGAGCCCTTGCTCCAGCCGCCAGACTCCCCGGCCCTGCTCCCCACCGCTACGACAGAGGATGAAGACGATGGTCTTAACTTGCTCGGTAGTCTCGAGAGGGAACTAGACCGTCAGGAGGAGGTGAGTCGCGCTGGTAGTGCCGGTGCCGCTACTGAACGGGAGAGCAACGGCGGGGTCGATAACAAGAAAGACGCCAACGCTAGCGAAGAAAAGCCCTTGTCAGAGCCGGAGACACAGGGAGCTGCGGTAGAAGAGGGAGGTAATACTGCCAAGTCGGACCAAGTCGGTACTGAGGCTACTGTCGATGCCACTGCCGATGCTGCTGCTCCTCTTCCTGCTACTACTGCCGGAGAC
Source organism: Neurospora sp. CHS-2018a (assembly GCA_009802275.1). Classification (NCBI taxonomy): domain Eukaryota; kingdom Fungi; phylum Ascomycota; class Sordariomycetes; order Sordariales; family Sordariaceae; genus Neurospora; species Neurospora sp. CHS-2018a. Next base: position 259,101 of record RAKG01000005.1, read on the forward strand.
GAAGAAAAGTCGAAAGAGGCCGCGGGCACCCCAACGGAAAGTCAGGAAGGATCCAAACAGCAAGAGCAGGGGCAGAAGGAAGAAGATCCTGCTTCCACTGCACTCAGTGCTGGTGATGACAGTGTCACAAAGGAATCGGAACCGGAATCAGTTCAGCAGGTCGTTGAACCGTCGAACCAGGAGTAGGGGGGACTTGGTGTAGACGAGGATTTTGACGTTGACCGGTTTTTGGCGGAATTGGCTGACGAGCTGAGCTCCGTGCGGCGGTGACTTAAAAGGGGTTAACATTGGTTGTTTAAAGGTGTCACCCTCTCGGGAATTGTGTAGTAGATTGGTTAATTTGATGAACTTGCTTTGAGGAGGAACGAGAATACAAACATCCCGAGCTTCAAAGCAAACAAAAGTGGCTGGTGGCTTGACTTGGCTATGGAAGAAGTTGAGACTGCATCGAGAGTATGTGTACGTGCCCTATAATTAAGGGTGAAGATGTCGCTCTCTTTGACGTCTTTGGTATATACGCTCAAGAGAAGAGGCAAAGCTGTTTCTTGCGTGTTCCAAAGGAAGCTATGAAAAATTGCTAAGGTATCTGTCGACAGCATCAGTTGCATGCCTATCTGGCTTACATTCCGTATCCATGTTCATCTTCCTTTTGCTTCGTTAATTCAAGAACACGTTGAGAGGCTAAAGTCGGAGTTCACCGCCCAGGCTAGCAGTGTCACGGGCGGTCTTCGCTGTGATGATCCGACTGGCTTCTCAACTTGGTGAACGGCGAATCAGAGACGCAGTGGCTCCCGCGCACCTGACCGACACAAACCTCGACAACATCAAATTGCCGTTTGTTCAAGGCATCAAACATGACACATGGACACATTCAGGTACTAATCAACGTCACGAACATGAGCAAAATGTGTTCATAACGATGCTATTTGTCTTCAAGTCGCAAGACCCAGATCGTATCTAATGCAACTCAATGCGACAGACTCCTCTCAGGAGTCGCTGATATATATGGTTCCCCCTACCCAAACGCCTGCCCGAATGCCCATTTTGAAACGCCACGATGCTAACAGATATACTTTCGATGATTCCCCTTCACAAAGGAGTGATCATCCATCAACGCACCCAAGGGAGAAAAAAAACAACCCTTTCAGAAAGATGCCAATCGCGGCCCAGCTCCCATGCCAACGAGAGGTACGAGCGAAACCCGTCGTCCCAGCTACCCCATCTTTTGTTCTACCTCTCTCTTAAGCCTGAACCGTCTCAGCCGGAGCAGTAGCAGCCTGCGCCTGCTTCCTCGCGTTCTCCGCCAAAAACTGGGCATACCTGCTCTGCTTGTTATGAATCCCGCACTCGGTCTTGTTCTTGCCCTTCCAACGTCCGGCACGCTCGTCCTCGCCCGCAGCGACGGGGCTAGTCGAGTGCCAATCGCCGATGGACTTGTACCCTCTATCGAGCAGCTCGTTGTAAGGAACCTGGTGCTCGTCGACGTAGGCCTTGACCTGCTGGAAGCTCCAGTTGACAAGCGGGTTGATCTTGACGATGCCGCGCTCCTCGTCCAGCTCGATGACGGGGATGGAGCCGCGTGCCCCTCCCTGGGAGCGGCGGCGGCCGGTGAAGACGGCGGCCACCTTGAGGTCCTGGTAGGCCCGGTTCTGCGGCTCGACTTTGGCGATCCAGTCGTACAGTTCTTCGGAGGTCTCGTACAGCTTCTCGCCGTAGAGGGCCTCGAACTCGTCGACGCTGGACACGTCGGCCGGCTTGAAGACGTGCAGGCGGATGTTGGGGTAGCGCTCCTGCACGCGGTCGACGAGCGCGTACGTCTCCTTGAAGTGGTAGAGCGTGTCGAGGAAGATCAGGTCGACGGGGGCCGCGTCCGGAGACTCCTTGGCTAGCTTGGAGAGCATGTCGAGCGTGACGAGGCCGGTCAGGCCGAAGGCCGTGGTCTGGAAGAGGTTGGGGAAGAGGGTCTTGCAGAAGCGGAGGATGTCGAGGGCCTCCATGTTCTCGAGTTGCTTGTTCAGGTGGTCGAGATGAGGCTTGGTGAGAGAGATCAAGGGAAGGTTGGCGGTGGAAGAGTTGGCTGAAGCGAAGCCGGAGTCGACGGAGGCATTGTCGTCAAACTTGCCGTCAAGCTTGGGGGACGAGGCCCTGGTGGAGGTCTGGGAGTTTTGCTCGGAAGCCATGTTGAAGATGGATGGATGGATGAGGCTTGGTGATGTGTCTGTTGTGGGTGAGTGAGTGGTGGTGATGTAAATGTAAGACGACCACTTTTGGACAACGACCGGCGACAACCTTGATGGATGATGGGCCACGGAGCTAAGAWTCACTGGATATGGAAACAAGACCAGGYAAACTACGCTTCGAAGAATGGGAGCAGAGTGGCTTATAAGAGAATCCGGAGATAAACTGGGCTAGGCAGGCAAGCGTGGGACTGGGGCTGGGATTTGTGGTATCTTATAAAACCGAGAAGTCTGGGGTTCTCCGCGGTTCCGATTTCAACTCTTGCGAGTCCGGGGCACAGAGGGAATCATGACCAAGCGAGAATCATTAGTAATTCCGCAAGTCAACGCATCTGTTGGACTTTGACGCCGGGCATTGAGCACACCATCCACACCTACGACTGCAGAGAACGGGTCAGCATTGGCCGTACACCCTCTCTAGGGTACATTGACTGGACCCATGATGGCCGAAGAACGGTGTCAGACCGGGGCCAAAGACGCAATCGCAGCGTCGTTCGCAGTGCGTCGGTTTCTTTGGGATGGTGGTGTTGAAAAGGAGGCTGATCACGACATCTGGACGACCTGCCATTGGTCAATGCCGCCTGGTTTTTGTGGGGGTCTATATGCCGTAGCGTCTTCCTCACATCGGACGGTTTGAAAAGATGTCCGGCCGCCCGTTGCAGGTGAGTTGACTTGCGACCCCGGGGGTGTCGATTTCTCTGTGGCGAGCACAGCGAGGCTCCAACCAGAGGAAGGCTTTTGCTCGCTCAAAACCCCCTCGCTCCGTGTCTCGCTCCGTGCCCCTGGCGTCCCGAAAGGCACGCTGTCGTCAGAGACCCCAAGTCTCGATCATTGTCGTCATCCCGTATCAAAATCGCATTCTGCTTCGTGCGGCTTGTGATCGTGTTTCCAAGCTTAGAACATGGCAAAGTTCTAGCGCGATCTGTCAGCCGCTATCATCTCATGCAGTGTACAGCATGCGGTTTTGATGTGAGGTTTTCCGGAAACTCGTTGTAAGCTGCTTCTGCTTAGAAACCGTTGCCATCCAATCATAACCCTCGGACAATTGCAGCCGAGTCTTCGGAGTCGAGCAGCCAAAAGTCGCGAGTGATGTCACTTTTCCCTTTTGCTTGGCCCCACAAGGCGCGATATCGATCCACATCGGAATGGAACGTTTTGCGATTACTTTTGCTGCCACCGCACCGGTATCGCGCTTCTCTTAAACCCTTTGCGCATCATGAAATTTGAGGGCTTGAAAATAGCCGAGTCTGTGAAAGGCCGTTTCCCTCAAGGCGAACCTGTCTTTTTCCCTTGTCTTTTGTGCCACTGCCATGGAACAACCTTAACAGCAGGAAGCAATGTAAACCTGAAAAGGCTTCTCAAGGACAGACGCAATGCAACTGTCTCTGTGCTGCAAGCATCAGGATTCAATCGCTTACCGATATTGAGAGTCGAGTTCCCTTACCGAGTGCCGCGAGGCCGATATCCGCTACAAAACCCCAACAGCAAGCGCTCTTTCCACTTCTTATATGAGGATTGTGAGGCCTTTCTCGTCGGCGTCCGGAGATGCTGAAATTCATTTCCCTATCCACCGATCTCCAAAAGTCCATCCTCCAAAAGCCCAAGATAAATCCCAAAATGGTGATAGACATGGACATGCCGAGAGCCGTTTGTCCCCAAATGGGCGCAAATAGGTGGCCTGTCATGCGATTCTGAAACCCTGTGCCAACTTTGCCTTGGAGCACAACCTCGTCGCCAACGGCGCTCTCCTGTTGATCCCTTCCACCCAGGCGCAAATCATATGCCACCAGAACGGAGGAAGGCATGGCGTGCCGTGTCTCGTGCCCCGATCCCGGTAAAGCCGCTCCATTGTCAAGGACCCGGGCGGGGCAGCACGGGTGCCAAACCAGGCTTTTGGTGGGGTCGTGCATGCCGCTTCCACTTCGGTTGGAGTCCCCCAGTGTGCCCGTCCTGACGCCGGAGAGCGAAACTCGACTCCCTATTGACTGATCGCTGATAGTATCCAGTCACACTTTCACCCTACCGCTCGGTCGCATCAACAAAGGCCAGCCCTCGTGTCTCTCTATCTCTTTTCCCGACAACCTCAAGCCGTCCATATTACAACACGGTCCCCTTGGGTGTCACTATTCACAGTCACGGTCAGGCAGTTAACCGCTTGTCGCGTTCTACTAGGAACCTCGAAAACACATGCGCAAGTGTTAGTCACAGTCTCGAGTCGAATCCAGATCGCAACCATGTCCGACAAAAGCAACACCGCCCGGGTTCAACGGCCGTCGCTGTCCTCTAACATGAGGAGCAGCTCGTACCTCCAAGAGCACCAGCAGTACCGTTCCCCCAATAAGCCCGAGGGGCATTATGGCATCGACACGGTTGTCGAGGACATGAACGCGACATCGATCGCGACCTCACCATCACCCATTGTCCCTCCCAAGGGCGTCGCCCGCTTCAAGGGCATTCCCTCTCCTGAGCACCCGCCGACCATTGTCGAGAGTGGGCTGAGCCACGAACTCTCCCACCCCAACTGTACCCCGGCTCCCGGCACCAGAAGCGACAAACTCGTCGCAACTCTCTACTACAAGTCCACGGCGCCGCGCATCTCCAATGCCATTCCTTCGCCCCAGCAGGCGTCCTCTCCGGTCGGGAGCCAGTCTCCCAAGGGTCGCGCCGCCGACTCTGAGATCCCCGGCAACATGGCCCCGAGCAGCAGCCTCGACACCTTCCCCCTCGAGCCGCCCACCGCCGAACCCGAGCCTCTCGACCACCTCTACGGCTCCTACATCTCGCCCATGTGCATCACCTCTTTCCTCCACCTTATGTCTAGCTTCCCGCTACCTCCCGGCGCTTCTGACCTGAACTCGGCCCACCGCTGCCTAAAGCTCGATCAGACCCCCGACCACCACCCGCTTGTCGTCGAGTTGACCCTCTCTCCCGGCCCTTCGCCCGACTACCTCCCTCTTGCGGACTTGCGCAAGCACGAGCTCATTTACCGGTTCGAGCGCGAGTGGAACGTTGATGTTGCCCTTCGCGCCGACACTCTATTCCGCAGGTACCCTCGTCTGGTCGTCTTCGATATGGACAGCACTCTTATCACACAGGAGGTCATCGACCTCCTCGCTGCTACCATCAAGGACCCGCCCGATCTCGCTGCCCGCGTTGCCGATATCACCCACCGCGCCATGTTGGGCGAGCTCGAGTTTGATTCCGCCTTCCGCGAGCGCGTGAAGCTGCTCACCGGCCTCCCTGGTACCCTCTTCAACGATCTTCGTCCCGTCTTGGACGTCACCAACGGCGTGCGCCCCCTGCTGCGCGCCCTCAAGCGCCTTGGTGTGAAGACCGCCGTTCTCTCCGGCGGCTTCCTGCCCCTGACGAGCTGGTTGGCTGGCGAGCTCGGCCTCGACTATGCGCATGCGAACGAGGTGGTCATCGACGAGGCGACTGGTCGCCTGACTGGTGAGGTCAAGGGTCGCATTGTCGGCGCGGAGCGCAAGCGCGAGCTGCTGATCGAGATTGCGGGTAAGGAGGGCATCCCGTTGGATCAGGTGGTGGCGGTGGGAGACGGCGCGAACGATCTGCTCATGATGGATGCGGCCGGTCTGGGTGTTGCGTGGAACGCAAAGCCGAGGGTGCAGATGGAGGCGAGCGCGAGGCTGAATGGCGATAGCTTGCTTGATTTGCTTTACCTGTTTGGGTTCAACGACGAGGAGATTTCGCAGCTCATCCAGTAAAGGAGCTAGTGTTAGGGCTGGTGTGAGTCAGACGGGGAGTAATAGCATACGATTGGGATGGGATAGTAGTCCTTAGAGGGGTCATTAGTCTATCATGACTGCCCCGTACACGGTATGCGGATGGGAGTCTGGGATGGGTATGGGTTCTTGGTATACGACGAGATACCTCCAAGTACATGGTCGAGAAAAGAAAAGATAAATGGTTGGACACACGGAACGGGATGATGATGATTATCACTTAGCCAGGCGATAGAGAATGAATATGAAAGTATTGAATGACCATCTTTCCGCCAGCTTTTGGTCGGCCAGTCTACTTGATATCAGTGCCGGTTCCCCAAGCAACTTCCCAGGACAGGTCGATCAAATCTCGATCGGATCACGGAAACGCACCCCAAGTGGGTATGACGTATGGTTACTGCAGGAGTGGGCAGGCTGCAGTGGACGCATTTTCCGGAATGTGGGTGTCTCCAGACCCGTTCGTGCCTTTGCTACGACTTTCGTCCTCGTCGAGAAACTGGCGCTGTCCTATCACGGCTTACACGGCGCGACGAAGCGGCATCTGCTGGTTTTCTGTTAAACTAAGTAGACCAGTTCGCTGTTCCAAGACCAAGGGACCATGTACCACAAGCTCTTAAGAGCTTATGATGATCAGAACCCCGAGTAGATACATCTCAGCAAAGATAGCTCACATCGAGAGCCTGACCAGAACTGAGTGTTCTGTCATAGCGATGATAAACTGGCTGAGACAGACCACTATCTTGTTGACATTGGCGAGGTTGCTATGTAGTGTTGGAAACACATCATGATGTTGGTAGAATCTAGAAACCGAACCATGTTGCTTTTCAGCCTTTTCTTGATGATATCTGACTGTTGTAGAAAGAAAACTGTCTGACAGTTTGAGTGCTACCAGAGTCCATCTCATACCAACGGGTAGTTTCCGGTACTTTATCACGAAGACATACATATCAAATATCGTTAGACTGATACTTTTTGCTGCCGTCTTGAGCTCAGGTACGAATCAAAGTCTAACCGTGTATGTCAACATGAAATGTCTCAACAAGGTGAAGGTTCGCACAACATGTCTAGTCACGATACAATTTGCCATGCTATCTCGTCGAGGATACTCGTCGTTTGCTCGAGTTCTCGTCTCAAACCTTCACAGGGTGACGGGTTCAGTCGAAACGGCGCGATTTCCAAGTTTGTGGATGACACGATGCCTCGGACGATCGAGAACTCTCTAGAACACATCCACACATCTCACAGTTCATCCCAAGCTTCCAAGATGAAACTGCCGCGGTTTGCAATTTGCCACCGACATTCTGGCCCAAACAGCTCATCTGAAGGTATGCCCAGACGAATGCACGAAGGCGACAAGGCAAGAAATCGCTCGGCGAGGAGCTTTCGTAAATGAGTACGAATTAGGAAGTAATTTTTTTAATTGGCTTCAGTGACACTTTTGCCGCGAAGAACAGACGCCGATAACTGTTTGTCCCGGATTTTCGTTTACCAGATTGTAGCACTTAGATTCCCTGACCTCATAGCTGACCACACATCGCCCCGTCTGACGCCAATCACGGCGTCTCATCCATCATCGTGATGTCTTCATGGTGAGGTTGAGGTGAACCTCAACGGGCATCCATCTGTGGTTGCCGTGCCACCAGAGGCCACAAACGGGGGTCCGGGGCCGGGCGGCAAACCATTACAGGGGTCTCGCCGCATGACCCACCGAAAGGTCATCCAATCAGACGAGTGGGAAAAAGAGGCGGAGGAAGGACGAAACCGTTGCAGCTGTTGAAACTTGAAAGGTCTCCAACGGGCTTTGCCGGTCGTCGGTGGCGGGGACAAAAAAAAAAGAGACTAGGTTCGCCCATCCGGTGGAGGTGGAGGAGGAGGAACCTTGACGGTCAACAAAGGACTTTGGACAGGACCCGGGCCAGATGCGATTTGGCGTGAAAAAAAAAAGCTTGATGTTGTCCACTTTGACTTTTGCCAAACCCCACTTGATAGTGTTATCAAACCTCCGCAGACGGGAGCAGATGAAGCCGGCGACGAGGGTCGAGGAGTGTCCATGGCCTTCTCACAGCCCTAACCCCGGAGGATTCAAGATCACGATTCTCGAGAAATGTGAGGTTTCATTGGCGGTTGCATCTGTGTTCTCGTTGGTCTTGGTGAAAGCTAGAGATGTGGTTCTCTCGGGCAACCACGACGGGCGTCTCACACGAGACCTGGATGAAATGGGAATTCTACGCCGCCATTGGCCTGGCTAGCTTAATGTCAAACAATCCAGACATGCCAGGTTGAGTGGCATTGCATCTGACTACCTGTACCAACGCAGCCGACAGCATGGCATGGACAGCATGCGGCACCAAAAACCGAGGAGTCCTGTACTGTATGTAGGGAGCCCACGCACGCTATCTGTTCCCGGGAAAGGCAGGCGTCCAGGCCTCAAAACCAACGCATCGCGAGGGAGAGCCCCTGGGGACGGGAGCGGACTGTGAAATGCGAAGTGAGAGAAGCATGATCCAGGACCCGAAAAGGATTCGCAAAAGGGAAAGGCCGGACAAAGTGACCGTGACATTCATGGCCACGCGAACGCCTTCACGATATCTCGACGTCGACGTCCCGTACGTTCGCGGTCAACAAGGTTTGAAAGCAACACTGCCCCTGTGCGGCAACACTGCGGGGTGTGCCTCACCAGCGAATTAAAAAATTTGAGTCACGCCGGCCGCCAGAGAAACTCATCAGATCCATTGTCGTATCGCCTGTGGTTGGGCTGGAAGCCAGACGCGCCAGGAAAAGCCCAAACTGCATGAGCTCTTCACGGCTAGCACGCAGGCGATCCCCTGGAGTACCTTCATATCACTGACAATGTACATATCCACAACTGAACTACACTACGTCGTAGCTTGTGAAGCTTGTGGGTAGCGTAGAAAAAAAAAATTCATCAACAGTCGCTTGTCAGTAGCGTTTCCGGCCGCACAATGCGCAGCGCGGGATGGAGGGAGAGGTGAATGCCAGGGATCGGCATCGAGATATTGGAGGGGCAAACAGGTACTTCACAACTCGTCCAATTCTCAGCCGAAAGAGGGGCAGCGAGATAGAGGGGCAAAGCAGGCAGGCAGGCAACCAGTCGGAAGAGGGAAAGCTCACAATAGGATGACCGATTGCAGCATTCACTCCCGCCAGCTGTTGATATCAGACTGGTTGATTTTGCAAGATCATTCACCGTTTTTGTGTGCAGTTTCTGATCAGACGAAATTTCGGTGATGGCTGCGATGGAGGCAAATCAGACCTCCAGAATATCCACTTTGGCTAGGCAACAAGGGTGGTGAATGCGATTGAATAGCGCTGAGGGGCTGTGAATGGTACATACTCGGCGAACAACAATTCGGTACGTGAAGGGGAAGCTTGGGACGGCAAGGCGCGGCATGAACAAGGGTGGAGGTCAAAATTTGACGATTTTGAGGGCTAGCCCCACTTTTTCATTCCATTTTTTTTGTGCTCCTGCAGGCTGACCTGACCCCACCAAGGCCAGTCTTTGCCCCCCTCCACTCTGCCCTCCACACTCGACTTAAAATCTCAACCATCCTCCAAACTATTTCAAGCTTTTCTTCCTCTTCCTCTCTTCGTCGGCATACCTGATTCAAGCAATCTCCTGCCACTTCCACATTTTCTAGCGCAAAGTCGCCAGTCAGCACATCAACCGTCAAAATGGGGTATGTTCATCCATCATCACGTCGTCGTCGCTATCAATCAGATCGCGCGCGCTCGACTCGATTTTCGCATCATTTGCTAACAACACCTACAGCAAGGAGGACAAGACTCACATCAACGTCGTCGTTATCGGCCACGTCGATTCCGGCAAGTCCACCACTACCGGTCACTTGATCTACAAGTGCGGTGGTATCGACAAGCGTACCATCGAGAAGTTCGAGAAGGTCAGTCACCATCTGTTCAGCTCACCCTTCGGATCACCATTTCCATCTGCGCTCTGCCATTTTGCTACCTTTGGGCATTTCCCCGCTGGTTTGGCTTTGTGCCAGCCCCTCGCCTTCTCATGGTGGGAGTGGGGCACACAAAGAATTTTGCGTGGCCACGCACAGACCCACTTACCCCGCGTTCACATCAACATCAACCAAGCAACATCAACTGCTTCACACGGAGACATGATGCTGACTACCAACAACAGGAAGCCGCTGAGCTCGGCAAGGGTTCCTTCAAGTATGCCTGGGTTCTTGACAAGCTCAAGGCCGAGCGTGAGCGTGGTATCACCATCGATATCGCCCTCTGGAAGTTCGAGACTCCCAAGTACTACGTCACCGTCATCGGTATGTCGCACTACAACTTCACATGTGTCCTGACTCATGCTAACCACTTCACTCAACAGATGCCCCCGGCCATCGTGATTTCATCAAGAACATGATCACTGGTACCTCCCAGGCTGATTGCGCTATCCTCATCATTGCCGCTGGTACTGGTGAGTTCGAGGCTGGTATCTCCAAGGATGGCCAGACCCGTGAGCACGCTCTGCTCGCCTACACCCTCGGTGTCAAGCAGCTCATCGTTGCCATCAACAAGATGGACACCACCCAGTGGTCCCAGTCTCGTTTCGAGGAGATCATCAAGGAGACCAAGAACTTCATCAAGAAGGTTGGCTACAACCCCGCTAGCGTCGCTTTCGTCCCCATCTCCGGCTTCAACGGCGACAACATGCTTGAGGTCTCCACCAACTGCCCCTGGTACAAGGGTTGGGAGAAGGAGACCAAGGCCGGCAAGTCCACTGGCAAGACCCTCCTCGAGGCCATCGACGCCATTGAGCCCCCCAAGCGTCCCACCGACAAGCCCCTCCGTCTTCCCCTCCAGGATGTCTACAAGATCGGCGGTATCGGCACAGTGCCCGTCGGCCGTATCGAGACTGGTATCCTCAAGCCCGGTATGGTCGTTACCTTCGCTCCTTCCAACGTCACCACTGAAGTCAAGTCCGTCGAGATGCACCACGAGCAGCTTACTCAGGGTGTCCCCGGTGACAACGTCGGCTTCAACGTGAAGAACGTTTCCGTCAAGGATATCCGCCGTGGTAACGTTGCCGGTGACTCCAAGAACGACCCCCCTGTTGGCGCTGCCTCTTTCACCGCCCAGGTTATCGTCCTTAACCACCCCGGCCAGGTCGGTGCCGGCTACGCCCCCGTCCTCGATTGCCACACTGCCCACATTGCCTGCAAGTTCGCCGAGCTCCTCGAGAAGATCGATCGCCGTACTGGTAAGGCTGTTGAGGCCTCCCCCAAGTTCATCAAGTCTGGTGATGCTGCCATCGTCAAGATGATTCCCTCCAAGCCCATGTGCGTTGAGGCTTTCACCGACTACCCTCCCCTCGGCCGTTTCGCCGTCCGTGACATGCGTCAGACCGTCGCCGTCGGTGTCATCAAGGCCGTCGACAAGACCCAGGCTGCCGCTGGCAAGGTCACCAAGTCCGCTGCCAAGGCTGCCAAGAAGTAAATTACTTCTTCCTGAGCAAGCAAAAAATTTACGAATCTCCTTGCGTTGCATGAGCACTCGGTTGTTTTGGGCACAATGATGAGAGGGTTGGTCTGGGATTTTATGACGGATGCAAAACCTCCTGTGTGCTGAGGACAAGATAGAGGCTAGATAATGACTACAAAATGATGATTCCCCATGAACAAGCAACTCAATGGTTCCCCTTCTGCTGCAATGTGATACAATGCTGTGCTTTGTCCTTGTTCTCTGTGTCTGTTCAATGCTCGCCTTTGGGCTCTTCGCCTTTTACTTGAGCCGCCTTTGGCTCAGTCTTCAGATGCTTGGAGTTGATTGCCAGTCCCAACCACATCACAGACCAAGTCTTGTACAGTGTACCCTGTTGTCGTGTTGCGCTGGTCTCCTGCATTCGTCTTCATCCATTCTCAGTCACGATGCCCTCCGCCATGCCTACCCGTCGGTATGATACTGGAAAAGGACATTTGTAAGTCTTCATTGTGTCTATATGGAACCGTCCTGTTATGTGTTCTCATTGTCGTGCAAGGCGACGTTCGTAAATGGATATGCTCTCTCATGCCTAGCTCCCTCCTGTCTCCCTCTTTCACCACCACTTCTCGACTCTTAACTTGGTTATCGTGGGACGTTGTGTATTCACCCAGTGGGACTTGCCCTTCGTATCTCTCTTGCGTTTCCACCTCGGACAACTGATACTGCTATTTTGCGATTCCACTACCTACTACTCGATGGAATCATCTGCGAACCCTTTTACTTGCTCATCATGTGTTGTACCTACATGATTTCCGAAATTGTGATTTGCCTGTCACATAGGCTACTCCTCTGTTTTCCTGTATTGGGTTAATTCCTCTCTCTAGATGGTACCTCCTGCGTTGGGCTTTTCTCGCTCGCTGACTTTCCCGACCTCCACTCAAGGTAGATGGGCACTTAAACAACAACTGTAATGGGAGGGCGATATATGTAGAACGTGTGTTCCTTGGTTTGGAACGTTTTCTTGGGACTGACTGGGCGTGTGGCGGCGTGTACACTACTAGTCTTCGGCCAGATACGAAAGGGTGTAGGCAAAGGCCAGGAAATTTGGTGAGGTGCTTCTTTGAAGAAAGAAATATTCTTTTCCCTATGGATGATATGCAAGTCGTTGGATTTGCGGGTGTTGATCGTATTTTTTTCTTCTCACTCTTCGGTTGTTAATGTTGTTGTAAAAACAGAAGATTAAGAAGACAAGTGGGAGTTGCGCGTAGAATGAAGTGGTCCAATGAGTTACGGTCTTTGATTTTTACTTGTCTGACTTATGATTGACCAGTTTCTCGACTTTTGAATGTCACTGGAATTTAACACGACCTGGATGATGACGAAAATGAGCTTCGCGATGACTGATGGTCGCGGTCTATGTTGATATGCTCTTGATTTTCGTCTGGGTGAAGAAGTAAAACATGGAGGCCGTATTAAGTGTTGTTTCGGGTAAGAAATTGGACATCACGGCTTGTAACTGGAGTCTAACTTGTGTACAGGCTTGAGATTCTACACAAATTGGCGTTCATTGGGATGTTAGTTGTCTGCTGAGAAGACTGTCTTGAGATCGTGGAATCCCACACGCTTGGTCAATGAATGATGTGAACAGGATCCGTAGTGAGTATGCATTGTCCCCGTACTATGAAAACGTTGCTACTACTTCGCAAAGTCCATTCGAACGGCAGAGGATGATGAATCAACGCAAGTATTGTTGTTATGTGCATGGTATATATCTAGTATGGACACCGTCCTATCCCAGAAAGTTTTCCTCTAACCATCCCCCTTCTAATTTTGACATATCTTACACACTTAACACAAAGCGATTGGATTACTTTTTACCAATCTTCAAGCAAAACCATGCAAGAACAAATTGAAAACCGCTCCGTTCCACTCCAATCCCAATGCCTTTTTCCCTTTTGCCGTTTGCTTTTTTTCCAACCCACAAGTATACGTGTTTCGATACAAATCATCACTACACACACCTAAGATTACCTCCCTTGCCAAGCAGGCGGTGCCCTGCCACTGACAATATCCTCAACAACATCCAAGAACGCCTTGAGATGCTTGGGGTCGTTGCCGTCCCATGGATCAGAGTCATCAACGACCGACTCCTCTCCCTCCTTCCTTTGGAGAGGTGGTAGCTCGTCTAGCCACTCATCCTTCTTGATCTCCTCTTCGAGAGCACTCTTGAACTCTTGCTTTCCCGGGGCACCAGGGTCGCGGTCCTCCATATCCTCGAGGTCAAGATTATTGAGCTCATCCGCTGCTTCCTGGGCCGCGGCGGACGATCGCCTGGCAACAGGCTCTTCTTCCGACTCGAGGAGCTTGCGGAACCTTGCATTAGCATCGTCACTGGGGGTGATGCCAGACTTCCAGTTAATTCCCCTCTCTTCAGGGGTGACGGGCTTAAGGTAGCCTTGCGACATAGGCCCGTTGAGGGGGGTAATGGTAGCACTTCCGCCAGGCACAGCAGTGGGATCAAGTCTGGCGGCTTCGCCAAGGATGGGAGGAAGAGGACCCTTCCTGAGCTCCTGAAGATAGCTGGGACCAAGAGCTCGGGTCACCTCGGCACGGACTGCGTCCACGGAGAGCTCGGCGTACTTGCCGCCGCGCTGACCAGCCTCAATGGATCGGTACGTGGCGGTAAAACCCTTGTAATCGGCTGCAACGCGCCTATGGATCTCCATACCCGCGAAGAGATACTTGACGGGAACAATTTCTTCCTCAATCTTCTTGACAGATGGCCCAGACAAGAGGCGCTTAGGTAGTGGCAGTGCTTCGATCGAAGATGGAGTCTTCAGCTTTCCATCCCAAGGACGCAGATCGGACTTGTTCACGAAGTCGACTATTGGTTTGCACTCGCCAATGCTCTTGACGTCCATGGTAAACTGGCGGCGCTGCTTGAGTCGGACATCGATGGGCGAACTGGGACAGATAATATCGCCTGTGAAGGACTCAGTGATGGCGCGAAGAGAACTGAAGCCCTTGATCTCGCGGTGGTCAGCTTCAAGGACCAGCTCCAGGTCGGGAGCAGAGGTGGCCTTGACGGGACCGGGCTGCTCAGGGGCGGGTACGAAGCGCATGACGATATCAGAGTGGTAAAGCCCCTGAGTCTTAAGGTTGTTGGCGAACTTTAGCTCAGAAATCGGAGGGAGCACAGGCATGAAGGTTCGACTGAGAGAAGTATCGAGACGGCTGGGAAAGCCAGAGGTGGAAGCCGACCCGGCAATACGGCTACGCTGGGCTTGCGCCGGGTCCGGCGATTTGGACGGAGCATGGAGAACATGGCCGAAAATGGCACGGGTGTCTGTCTCCGGTACTTCTGACCACCCCTTCGCGCTCTGGTCCTTGTGCAACTCGGGGAACGAAGCCTCGAGCTGCCGGTGGCGAGGTGCTTCCTTAGCCAGGTTGAGTGGATGAGGAAGAACATCGGCGGGTATCTTTACGCCTGTAGAAGAAGATCCTGCCTTGGGCACCGCCGCAATCCACCTCGCCCACAGCTTGATCCGTTCCTGCCAGGGGAGCTTCGGCTCACAGTTGGGCTCGATAAGGTAGCGGCCGCTTTCTCTCGCGGAAGGGGGAAGGGTCAAGGTAATATGCTCGGTACGCGGCTTCTGGCCAAAAGCAACAAGAAGGAACCGTAGGACAATATCGGCCATGTTCTCCAAGGTTTCGTTTCGCCCAGGCATGTCAACCCAAGTAACATTGATCTAACAAAAGTCGAAAACGGTAAGCACTTGGTCGAGGAGCGAGGAATATGGGTACACCGGTAACTTACCTTGTCACCTGCTGGGTCGAGGCGAACAACAGAGTGAGTAACATCACCCACTGACTTGAGAACAGCTGGGTTCTTGGCCTGTTTGGTAACGAGACTAAGGTCAAGGCTAATGGTCTTTGCATGCTCGAGAACTCTGTTGACTTCGGAAAGAACGAGTTCACTCATGGCCTTTGGCGCGTTGATACAAATCGCGTTGCTCGAAGGAATGAGTTCGATCTTCTGACCAGCAATCAGAGTATTTCGCGAAATGTCGGCGAGCCATCTCTTCGATCCAACTGTCATTGTTAGGAAGGGTTAGTCACGATGTGGCAAGAATGCTGACCAGAGATTTACGTACGCATCAAAAGTGAGAACTCGGTATCACGCAGGCTCACAACCAAGTGGCCTTGGCCGTCAATAATATCGTAGGAAGCCAGCTCCCAGCACTCGAGCATAATCTGCAGGGCAAGCTTCTGCTTCGGCCTTGTGTCCGAACGGTAGTATCCGCGCAGCGTAGGATGTCTGTAGTCGTAGGACGTCATGGCGCCCTCGACGGCGGGAATCCAAGGATAGCGCCTGACAATCCATGGGGGATCCTCTGCAAGCGGCTTAGACAGCACTTGTTGGGCTTCCGCATGATGGATAAGATATTGTTCCAGTTGCCGACTGGTAAAGCTTGTGTGAAGCGTCTCCAACAGCTCCGCGAACTGCTTTCCGGTAAGAACGGCCTCCTCAGGCCGTAGTTCCTGTATGTTCTCGAGGATCTCTTCCTCAACGGGATAAAGATCATGCTTCTCCAAAGACTCCTCTAGATCAACCACGGCGGCATGCACAGGTGCTGGCGTGACCTGTGGTGTTTGGCGCTTACTCAGTTTACCTCGACTGCGCAGGACAACCACTTGCGAGGGCTTCCCCAACATGCCGACAGTGAGGTCTTCCTGCTTGACAGCCATCCTTTGACCCTTGTGTCTGACCCATGTCTCCTGTTTCCTTTCTCTTCTCTCCGCCGGCGAGTACCTTATTATATTGGGCCCCGTTGGTTTATCGCCATTTTCGGTGCCATCTTCGGTATTGGGGGCAGCGGCCTCTTCTTCGCGGGCCCTGTTGCTTTGGATCTCGTCGTCGACGGCATCGAAGCCCTGGATGATTCGTCTGGTTATATCCGCCGGGTCCGCACGACCCAGATCGACCGTCCCGTGAAAGGGTTCTGGATTGAATAGGTCTTGTTTTCGGTTCGATTCGTCAGGCACATCGGCACCCTCGCTGAGTTGCCTGCTTATGTCGGCGGCATCGGCTCGGTCAGAGGTGTAGTGTCGTCTGTTGGCAAAGAGTGTAGCATGATGAGTGGGAGTGACGGCGGCGGCGCGGGTTGCCGTTGGTGGTGTAAATGGTAGCGGCCTTCTGGTCGTTAAGGTAGTCGCGGCACCGGCGAGCTGCAAGCGGCATCGCAGGCAAACAAAGCTGCCGCCGACCTTTCGACTGAGCATCTGAAACGAAATGGGACGAAAAGCTCTAGTATATCAAGAAGAATACAACACCCTATAGTTTCCCAAACCACCTCACAAGAACTCAATGGCGATCGGGATGAGTGGAGGACTCTTGCCGGCGACCTCGAGCCGGGCGATTGATGAATTTTAGGTGGGGCCCGAATCTCTCATCGCACCCTTCCCGGCAGGCAAGAACCCTGCATGTGCTGCATAGCGGCAGACGCGACCAGGCGCGACTTGCAATTGCGGCATGGCAACCACTGCAACTTCACCGACACCATTTATGTACATCTAACAACTTGAACAGGACCCCGCGATTTCACCTCCTTCCTTGCCCCTCCATATAACAGGATACTATTCATCTACTACAATACCTGGAATCGTCGTCATTTGAGCCTCGCACCACGTCTTGTCTTCAGTCAACACACAACCGCTTCATCTCTTGAGGCACTCTCATTGCACTCATCGCACAGCATTGCAGGGCTGACCAGAGATCATGCCACCAACACAGCGCCAGCGCCGACAGGTATGGGATATACGACAGAGGACATTCCCAACCACCATGTTGGACTCGGAGTGAACTAACAAGCTCAACTTATAGGCGGTTGAGTCCGATGAAGATGAAGACGTCCATCAACGCCCCGACAGCCCCGCGGACGACGGAAATTCCGACGTGGACCACATGCACGGTGTCGAGCGAGACGAGACAAGCCAGCTCATCAAGAAGCTGGTGCGATATGCCCTCGCTTGCGAATACTCGAGAACACCGATCCGCAGAGACGGCATCAAGGAGAGAGTCCTCGGTGTCCACGGTCGGGAGTTTAAGAAGGTGTTTGCCGGGGCCCAGAAGCAGCTGCGAGCTACATTTGGCATGGAGATGGTCGAGCTGCCCACCAAGGACAGGAACCTTTTGACAGTCGAGCAAAAGAGAAAAGGTGCGTTTACGGCTTGGGTACAAGTCGTCTCTCTCAATAGACGCCGATCTGCTAACTCCTTTCGTGTTTCCCAGCCACGAAATCCCAGAGTCAGAAGGAGCCAACGTCAAACTCTTACATGCTCGTTTCGGTTTTGCCCGAACACCTCAGAGTTCCCGATATCATCGCCCCATCCAAAGTCCAGTCGGCAGATGGCGAAGCTGCATATATCGGTATCTACACAATGCTCATTGCCGTCATCACACTCAGTGGTGGCGAGCTAAGTGATCCGCGCCTGCGACGATACCTCACCCGTCTCAATGCGGCCGAGAACATGCCAAGTTCCAACCCCAACAACGAAAATGCGCCGAGCGAGAAGACTGAGCTAGTCCTCCAGCGTATGATTAAGCAGGGTTACCTTGTGAGGGTTGCGGACAACAAAAACGCGGGAGACGACGACGCAATTACCTGGCACGTTGGGCCTCGTGGCAAAATGGAAGTGGACAATGAAGCCATTGCTGCCGTGGTCCGAGAAGTCTATGCCGGCGGCCAACAAAACGAGGATCTGGAGAGGAAACTTCAAGCCAGTTTGAAGGTGAAGGAGAGGAAACCACCAAGGTCAGCAGCGGCGGGTCGAGCTCCAGCCACAATCCAAGAGGACGAGGAAGAGGAAGACGCGGAAGAAGACGAGGAGCCGGAGCCTGGCCCGAGTACTAGACGAGGAAGACGGGGGTAGGCACTCCTATCTGGTTTTGGTTCTTTCTGTTCTCGTCTGTTTGGACTGGCGCAAGGCGTTGTTAGGGTATCTGTGTTCTAAAATACATGTGGGCTATGGACAAGGAGGGTAAAAAAGTAAAGGGCCTTACGAGCGACAAGGATAATGTCTGGAGAGAGGGTATGAACTCGTCATTGACACGAGAACGATTCGTCTCTTCCTCTTCCAACGACGAGCATGGTATCCGTCGTCCCTAACCGCGTCTGTAATTCGTTATACCAAAGCGAATAGCCCCCGGTTCGGGCCACTCGTGTTGGCGTGGCAGGATCGAGGCTGGCAATATTTGAAAGCACTTGTTGTCGCTGTCCGTCCGGTGCCCAAGGTGAATATTGGCATATCTCCTATTCGCGTTGTCGAATTCTTCGTTTGACTTCCCATCCACGCGTGCGCTTCTAAGAATCGGCCTTTCGGTCAACAAGCATAGGCTCTTCGCCCTCCCTAGGCGGCGGAGGTCCCATCGGTTGCAGCATTTTCTGATAGGCAAAGGACAAACGTTAGCTTGAAGCTACTTCTTAATACCCTGCGCATATAGAAGAACGGTGACGTACGCGAATAAGTCTTGCGCGGACCTTGGCCGCAGGCTCGTTTTCAGCCAGCGCCATGTACGATAGGAGAGGTGGGTGTCCGACAATGCTGGAGTACGTGTCGCGGTGGATGTTGGTTTTCCACTCCCAACTCGTCGTGTCTGGGTGACCGGTGCCGATGTACTTGGCCTGGAGCCGCTCGAGTTCCTGTTGGGTACGAAGTTTGTCCGCCTGTTGATCGTTGAAGTTTCCGGTCAGTATGTGCCGGAGCAAGGGCTGGGGAGCAGACAGCACGGGCCTACCATTATGAAATTAGAATTTGAGCACGATTATATCGACTGGTTTGATATGAAAAGAAGAGGTGGGAGGATGATGATGATGATGTTGTTGTTGTTGTCGAGAGGTACGGATGAATGTTGGAAAGAAGGGACGCTGTACGCCAGTGCGATACGCGTGGAGTGGATGCGATTGACGACCTGAAGTGAACCCTTGCGCCCTGCAAGGCTTGTTTGTTAGCGCAGTGCGGCAAATGCCAAGCCTTGAGCCAGTGAACGGACCACCTTCTAGTGGGGCCGAGGGTGGAGTGGTGAAACGGGCTCGACGGGGGAGTTGCCCACTGGAGACTTGGGACTGCACTCCCCCGGGCCCGGGCCTTTCTTGAGCACTACGCGGTGCCGGGGCACTACGCAACTTGACATTGGCAACCTCAACGTGACGGCACTTCGAGGTTGAAACTCACCTGCACCTGCACCTGCACCTCACTCAGCCTTCAGTCTTCACGAAGCGGCAGAAACCTGGAAGTTACCATTTGGAAGTGAAAGCCGTCCACGTACATATCATATCTAATTCCATCTCACACAAGGTACAACTCTCCAACATGTCGATCAACTAGTTACTTCAACTGTCAGATTCAACAAACTTCTTCATACACTTCAACATCTCAAACAGAACTAACTCACTCTTTTTATGTTCCCAACCAGACACAAAATACTTTGGTCCATCCACTCTTCCTTTACAAGATACCCATTTTCTTTTTGGTTGTTCTTATAAAGCACGTTTCCACCGGAGTGAACATCGGTTCAGTTTACAACTACAGCTTTTGATACCACTCACCAAAGTCACCATTGTCCTTGTCACTGGCCCTGACACTGGCATTCTGTCTACGAATCACACACGCGCCTTTGGCCTCGTCTGTCCCACCATGGCAGACGATCTATTATATTTGTCCAGTCTCACCGTGAGTAGAGACAAACAACTCGCCAAACAGCTTGACGATATCCGGTTGCAATGCATATCCCAACACGGTAGCTTACGCCCCAACAGCGCCACTGGTGCTCAACCATCATCATCAACAACGACAACATCATCATCACAACCGAAATACCTAGTCACATGCCCGGAGTGCTACCGAAAGGCCTTGGACCTCGTCCGCGCACGCTACCACCAGTCACGTGCCGCCGCCGGCGGCGAGTGGTGCACAACGCGGCGCTCCTTCTTGCGGGACATCGACACCATGCTAGCTGGCGCGAAGGAGTATCAGGTTGACCCACGAACTATCGACGACCGTGTGCAGGCTGAGCGGGACAGTTGGTACCTCGAGGTCGTACAGTCCTCACTTGTGCGGCTCTTACCAACCGTCATCGGAAAACTGGACGATGCCGTTCCCGCGGAGGATGCGGGCCCGGCGGCAGCGGCAGCGAAGGATTCCATTGTCGAAAGGATAGAGGAACTGCAGCAAGCACGCCATGGGGCACGGTCACATCAGAATGTACTCCGCTTGGCTAAGGATATCGACAAGCTACTAAAGGGCGGAAAGGAAGAGGATGGAGACGCAACCATGACTGGGATGGACACATACTTCCCGCCCGAGTTTTCTGCTGCAGACACCAGCGATGAGGACCGAGTCGAGATTATGAGGAAGGCGTTTTGCAGCACAGTCGCGGAGGGGGGTGACGAGAAGAATCTGCAAGGCTCTCAGAAGAAGTACTTCGACATGCTCAAAGACGGGACACCATTGGGGCAGGTGGTCGACAGGATATTGGACGATAGGAAGGAGACAACGGGGGCACATGCTAAGATCGGCCAGGTTAAGAAACGACTGGAAGACCTGAAGAGGGCGCGGGCGGCATACGAACTACAGAAGACGAAGAAGGCCAGCATATCGGAGCACAAGGTCCCAGAAGAGCTTTACAACCTGCCCGCGTGTCATAACTGCGGACAGATGCCCAAGACAAGGGATTTCCTGACCTGCCCTTTATGCATGGTTTTGGTTCAAAAAGGTGCGAGGGAACGGCAGACTGTGTGGTGTTCGTCGGAATGTAACACCGAAGGGCTGGTAAGTGTTTTTCTTCCTTCCCAAGATATGTGTCTAAACAACACGGAAGGCTCCTAAACTCTTTCTCCCACCTTACTAACCCTCCCCACCCAGCCCAACCACATCGAAACCGACCACCAATGCGCCTCCAAAGACGACTGCGTCCAAGTGAATCCTCTCCGCCACAGCCACCAACACTACGACCCGGACCAAGACGTCAACATGGACGGCACCAGCACGGTCGCCTCGTCGCCCGTCGACTCGGACCCCAACGCCTCGAGCCCCGTCTGCTTCTGCCGCGAGTGTCTGACCACGCTCAAGTGCGAATCCGTCTTCTGCTCTCTGCGATGCTACGACCTCAACTTCCAGGGTCACCGCGAAAACATCCACATGCCCACGCGCCGGCGCCTGAACATCATAGTCACCGACCGCCAACACCTCGAGTACTTTCCCATGCCGCCGCTTTCTTCCTCCTCGGGTCCGAGCGCGAGAGATAGAGACAGAGATAGAGACAGGGACAGCTACAACAACCGCAACCGTAACAATAATGACAACAACGACGACGGCGGCCCCAACAGCGGGTCCGGCGAGAACCCTCCATTCCTCCAGATCCGGACGAGGTACAAGGCACGAAACATCAAGGACCACGTCATCCCGTTTGACGAGGCCATCAGCAACTGGGAGGAAGCGAACCAGGTTAAGGCGCAAATCTAGGAGATTAAGAAGCGCTGGCACTGGCACAACTAGGAGGGTCGACCTTCGCTGAACCAGGAGGAGGTGTCGAAAGAAGATGAAAGGCTTGGGTACGACGGTACGTCGGACGAAAGCCACGACTTTCAGGAAGAAGGCAACATTCAAGAAGAAGGTGAAATCCTGGAAGAAGGAGAAATTGAAGGAGGAGAAATTCCGCCTCTTGCATCATCAATATTGAGGATACGGAATGCATGGATGGGATCATAAGAGCCCTCCCTGTTCTCTTCCGGTCATGTATATGTGTATGAAACCTGGAGAAGAAGGATGGGTTGAAAACAAGCATTAGGCGTAACCTGTGTTTATATATCATTGTTCTGGAATTCTGCACAGGGTGGGAGAGAGAAAGATACAAATGAGTCGTTTGAAACTCGGGGCTAGGCAACGGGGATGGAGGGAAGACGAAAATATACTAAAATAAGAAATTGTCAATTGGTTATTTGCCAGGCGTGTCTCTTGAACTGGAAACACCCCAAACACGTTGCTACGACTACGAGAGACATCATATATGGAGTTGCTGAAGATAGGTAGTAGAAGATAGAGGCTCCCATTGACAGTCAAACCAGCAACATTTCGATAGCTGCATGTGGTAAGGAGGTCAACACCAGTTCAAAATCAGCATATGGAATGAACCAGCAACAGGCTATATAACCATCTAATCTCTAGATATCCTCCCGCTCTCTGGCTCATTCACTGTGAGTAGAACTGCCTCTGCTTCATCTCCCATCTTTCTCATCAACATATACAAATGCCATAATACAAAACGACCAGCAAGAAACAACAAATGCCTTGTGGCAAGAAAAGAAGATAAGTGTACGAAGTAAGAAAAGTAGATAAAGGTTTGTCTGTGGGTATTCCATATCCGTGTCATATCGAAACAATCAAACAGGCCATGCAGAAACATAATACATGAAATACATCAAAGCACTCTTTGCTCTGTCCCCATAGCAGCTTACCTCCTGTCCACATATGATAATGTACTGCCAGCCTCCGAGGCAAGAACAGGAACTGCCATACAGTAATGACTGTGATAAACAAAGTTTCCACGTCCGGCGTTATGTAGATGGGTATCCCAGTGCCGATGTACTGCATTCTGCTCAAAGTAAATTCAGACACACTATGCCGTCAACTGTCCGCCCTGAAACGGCGTGAGGATTCGATATCCGATGGTACTGAAGGGATACCATTTCGAAGTATCGGAACAAGAGGCAAAACAGACAGGCTTTGGCATTCATAGCTTGCCAGATCCACACTAACGGATCTTTGCGCCGTGCTGCTTCAGCCTGCTCGTCCTCCAGTTCTCGTACCACTGTTCCCGACTGGCCTCCCGCAAATCGGAACGCCACTCGTTGAAGACGGAATCCTTAAGACGAACAAAGTCGCAGTGCTCTTCATTGTAGGGATCCGCAAAACCCCAGGGGAATTTGCGGCCGATAACACCCGGCTCATAAAGGTCTGGGCTGATGATCGACATGGGGACGAAGGGGATCTCATCCTCGGCAGCAGCCTCCTCGGAAGGCTTGTGACGGCGGACGGACCCATTAGAGTGTCGGTTAGAGCTGGGTGAAGACCCTTGCTTTGCGGCAGGACGGTCTTCGTCATCAACAGCCTCCTCTGTGTCACTGTGGTCGAACACAGGATTCTCGTCTTCTTCATCGATGCGGTCAGAGGAGTCGTCGTCATCTTCGTCGTCCAGTCCAAGGGCCTGCAACGGATCCAGGTTGGCCCTCTTAAGGCTATCCCAGACCGCCCTCTTCAGCACGCTCATGTGCTTCGTCGTAATGGTGTCAGCCTTGGCTATAACCGGGATCACCGTGGTCTTTCCATGGAGTGTTCGCATAACTTGTAGATCGAGGTCTTCGTCTAAGGCTCCCACAATACGAGAATAGGGAGGGTGCCTGATACCATTGAGATACATATTGCCACCGCCGGCCCAGCTGGCTGCGATGTTTCGATCAAGTCGTGCAGGATCGAGGAGGAGGAAGACGGCGTGGATGTGGGTATCCTGTACACCAGGCGATCTCACGACCTTCATCTCCTCTACGAACGTTTCCTCAAACTTGCTCTCCAAGAAGCTCGACAGCTCGCGGAGCTGCAGATCAACGACATTCTTTTCCAGCCCCTCCGAATCCCACAATGTTAACCCGACGCGTTCGCCATCGAACTCGGTTTCGAGATAATGCGGAATGAAGTTACCGGAAGGTGAGGGTTTCGGAGAGTGGTCATGCTGGTCAACGGGCTTTCCTCGCTTTTTGGGTAGTGCCAAGGCACTCTTGAGGAACTCCAAGAACGATGTTTTTCCCGAGTTGCTGGCACCGACAACGAGGACGCTGTTGAGTGGAAAGTTAGAATCGATGAGTTCTAGCAGCAGTCTTTTGGTCGCACTTACTTGAAGGCAGTCGGATCCTTTCTTCTGCGGACTCTTCTGGGGCTGTTGATGGTGCTGACTGCACTGCTAGCATAGCTGTAACGTCCACGATGCGCCATACTGGTAGCATTGGCGTAAGGGTCGAAGCCGTTGGGAATGGGAGGAGGCGGAGGGACGTTGTATACTGAGCGGGGAGCCTCCACGGATGGACGAGCAGTAGAAGATATAGAGTAATTAGATGAGTGTTCGGCGCCCGTTGAGCCCGTGGTTCCTGAGATGATTGCGAGTGAATCGGGACGAACCTCGGTACCGAGCCCTAGTTGGGGAGTGGGGGCTCCGTTGTAGAGGGCGGGCAGCCGAGGAGGGGACTGAGGAAGTGCAGCATCGCGCTGGCGTTGGAGCTCTTGCGCTTTGGCCTGCTGCTGCTGCTGCTTCTTCATGTCGCCACTCTTGGTCCTGCGTAGTAACATTCCTCCAAAACTAGATCGGCGAGCAGGAGACTGGTTCATAGCTCTCGGTGAGAGACCAAATGCAAGTGATGCGTGTCGAGCTTTGACTGCGTATGCTTCGGCAGAAAAAGGCGGTCGACTTCAATCCTCGGCAACTGCGATATGCACTCTATCTGTCGGGGAAACTCGACCACAGGGAAACCTCAAAGGCTGGGCGAGTACTGGTACTAAAGTCGAGTGGTCGGTAGGAAGCAGACAAGTTCGACAACTCTGACGAGGAAGCGACGGATGACCGGGCTACGGGTCTGTCAAGACGGTGGTTAGCTTTCAAACCATGGTAAAAGGAAAGCGAGAAGTTGGAAGTTTTCGGGGATATGTCAAGTCCAACTGGCCGCCTCGCTGCCAACCTGTGTTGGTTGGTGGCGTTAAGAAGGAATCCATTCCATTGCCTCGAAGCGGGCAGGAGCTGATCAATGTGAGTTTGACTGGAAGAAGAAAGAAACTTACCTAGAGCGTTTATCTGATAAATCTCACAGTGGCTGTCGAGATCGAAAGATGGAACACAAGGGCAAGCGCGAAACACAGTTCCGCAGTGTTACTGGAAAGTGCAGGTCTGTTCTTCCTTTGTTCCAATAACCCAAACCCTCCACGGCCAGGACTTCTCAGTTTGCGGTCGATATCCCGAGGGAAAAACCGGTGTGTTTCGTAACCCGGGACCGGAATGCGGAAGGTGCAGAATATTGGGAAGAGCGAGCGAAGGGCGAGTGGCAGTTGCCGTTGAACGGTTGAGGTCGGCAAAGTACGGATGAAGTGAAGGGAACCAAGGGTCTTGAGCCTCAGCCGAGATGCAATCAAGGAGTTGGGAGTAAAACGTATCAAGTTTTCTGGATTGAGATTTCGTCAGTACACTCATTTCATCTTCTTTCTCCTTGGTCCGAGAATATCTTTCCATCCTCGTTACGTTCAACCGTATTGTCAAGCTGACTCATGTCTCTTTCAATAGCTTCCATTTACAACTGGAAACCACAGTTGAAGATGACAAGGCTTGACTCCCTCAAACAACTCCGACGCCTTTACTCTGCCAACAGCCATTGTGCGGCACTGCTTGTCCTCGAACAGTTCTCGACAAAATCATCGCACTAGGCCAACACGTCCAATGACATGTGTGTTGCTAAGGCGCAAAAGAACTGACAACTTACGTGAACCTTGACGGCCTCGGGCGAAACAACCCAAATACGAAACGAGGGGATAGCGGTTTGTGGCCGTACAACACGGTGGTGCGCGCGAGACTTGCTCAGCGCGGAGGAGGGAGCAAGGATCGAGATGGATGTTTGTAGTTGTGCAAGAGGAGAAGGAAGAGGAGGATAGACGACAACCAGCTGCCGATGAGATCACAAACGACTTTGGACCGATGGAGGTGAGTCGCAGAAAGAAAAACGTTGGACGCGCAGAAGAAACAGAAACAGAAAAGAAGACCTTCCCGACCAGAAGAAACGCTGGTCAGGCACAAGACAAGCGGATTGGCTGGCGGCGAGGTTGAATCCCCGGCGGATGTCGCATGGGACAGAGCCTAAGATGACCAGGGTGGAAGCAACCACTCTCAAGGTGGACGGGGGTCGAGCTGCACCCTTAACTTCGTGCCAACTGCTTGGTTGGGCTAGCGAGGGTTTCTAGGCTCTCCACCTATCACCATCTGCGACCCTGGAGATGAGATGGGTTGAACAAGTTTCCCGATTCGAAACGCAGAAACCGGGGAAGCGCAAGAGACACAAGCCTTGGCTTTGGTCTGTCTTGCGTCTTCAACCCGCTGCCTCGCCGCCTCGGTCGATATGCTTTCAGTTCCCAAGGGCACAAGAAGAGACTCGTCTTCTCCGAGATATCTTCACACTCAAGCTGATCGCACGGACTGTTTGGATCGACCCCTATTCGATTGCAGCGGGTGATGGCCTGCTCTCGTTCCAACCGTCCAACGCCGGGCTGAGGTGGTACCAACCAATCTCTTATGTACATGCCTTGGGATGCTAACCGATCGTCCAGACTCCAACCCAGTCTTGACAACCGGCCGAGCCGGCGTACCTACACAGAGAAAACCCTCTTCAAGCAGACATCCCGCACCATCGAATCTTGACTGTTCTCTCGATGCTCTTGATTGATGATCACCCCCCTCCTCGGCGCTCTGCAGATATTCGTGTTGCACAGGGAAGCAAGCGTCCTTCTCAGTCGACCAGTGACGACTGTGCACGCGTCTTTCCGTCATCCATCGTGTTCCCAAGGCGGATATGGCTACACGGAGAGTATTAAAGCTGAAGCCACGTGCTGTTGTACGCACTCGGAGCTATTCTCTTCGTCCACAGTTCCAGAAGCTCAGACGGGTCGTAGGGCTTGGAGGAGGAGGCGTGGAGGGCGTGTACTGTTTTGTAATGCACTGTTCAGGCCAGACTGACAAACATCGGGGGTCACATGGAATGATATTTGCGGTTGCGAGCCAGCGCAACACTCAGCCGGCAAGCCAGAGAGTAAACAAACGGCTTTCCCCAAAAAGAACACGGACTCACTCACTGGCACAGGGCAGAACAGTGTTGAGTCTGGAAGTTCCGTTCTCAATTTCATTTCAGGAGGAGACGTTCGACTCACTAAACAACCCCCCCGCCAGTTTTTAAGCTCTGTGGAGAGAAGTGGCTTCAGTGGGTCCGCCTCCATTCCCTCGTGGTGCAAGCCCAATCCCTGTCCGGTACCTGTTTCACATTGAGACCGAGCGAACGAGGACTCCACCAAATATTCAACGCTATTCCTTTTTTGGGGAGTGGCCTAAGCGCTTTATGCATGATGCATCACATTGGAAATTCGACGAACCCCCAACTCCCTTCGTTCGAGCACGTTGTGACTTTGGCAAGGGAAGGGAAATCCGTTTACGGACTGGAGAAAAGATCCACTTGACACAGCCAGAGAGCTCGTCGGATTACTCATCTTAAGTTACAGGGACGAGAATCGAAAACGGTCATGAATGAGACGTCACCAGGATGAATGTTGACGAATATGGACTGCCTGGCCGGCCGACAACTTCTCGGAACAGGAAACATAAGTACGAGATCCTTGCTGGGACCAAGCTGGGCAAGAAGGGTCTTGTGTCAGATATTTCCACCTCGAGTGCTTGTCTCCATCCAGGCGGCTCCTATTTCTCCAATAATTTGCAGTTTCACGCACCGAATGGGACCTCTGAGCCTTGGAAGCGCGTGTAAAGAGGAGCGAATTCGTTCAGCAGTTCAAGCCGATAAGATCGTCCAAGAAATAATCACCATAGAGGTGTTGAAGAAGTTGAGAGCCCATATCTATACCGTATGCCTACGCCCAACGCCTTGCGTAACCGATATCAACACCAACCCGTGCGCCCCGGGTATCCGCTCTAGATGTCTTTAATACACAAAGAAGCTGCCCTCTATCGCTCACGGTGGGTGCTAAAAGGCACAAGTATCTTCTTGACATGAAATAGTTGTCTCCAATCACACATAAGCACAACTCAGGACCGATGAACGATCATCAGCCTTCAAAGACATTATGCTGCAACTCCACCCCAAACTCCTTCGCGACATCCCTCATCCTCGCCTCCAACTCATCCTCCATACCTCCCCCGCGATGCAGCAACTGCCTCACGCGGAAGAAGTAAAACGCCACATCCGTCAGCGCTAACACGCACTTGAACAAAAAATGATGCCAGTAGTTCACCAGCCGCTGTCCGAGCGGCAGGTTCGGATCCTGGAACAGGCTCCGGCTGGCCCACGTGCCCATCATCTTGATGCGGTTCACCGGCGAGCCCAGGTACTGGTTATTTCCTTGGACTATGCGCATGTTGCGCCCGATGAAGATGAGCTCCTTGGGCCACTTGTCCTCGTCCGCGAGCACGTCGCGGATCCCTTGCTTCATGCGCGCCTGCATCTCGTAGGACCGCTCGCTGGCCGTCTTGTTGCCGTCCAGGTGCTTCATCAGCTTGGTCTGGAACCCGCCGTCGTCGCCTCCCTCGTAAGGCCGGAGGAGCGTGGCCGAGGCGAATAGGTCGACGGCTTTGATACCCCATTCGTTCGTGATCTCCTTGATCTTGTTGTTGTCGAAAGTCATCAGGGCCTTCCAGAACTCGCCGTATTCGTGTCTGAACTTGTCGCTCATGTAAACATAGAGGCCATGGTCGATGAGCACGAGCTCGGCCCGCCCGTTGGGCAAGCGCCGGATGAAGATGTTGCCTGGGTGCGGATCGCAGTGGACGACTCCCCACTTGAAGATTTGGGCCGAGAAGAGATCGACCATGGTGGTCATGACATCCTTCGTTGAAAGTCCGAGGCCACCCTTGCCGCGGCGCCCCTTCCACTCGGTCCGTTCGGGCTTAATCATATGGGTGTAGCCCTGTGTGCTCTTGCGAAGTGCGCTCCGGATGGCGGCCATGTCGGGCGGGTCTAGTTGGGCGCCGTGGACGCCGGCTGACCCGTTCCCGTAGCCGCCTAGCCATGGCCGGGTCATGGCGTCCTTGTCCCACAGTCTGATGCCTTCGATCCATTCAGTCGTGAGGACTCGCTTGGAACTTAGTTCCGGGTAGACTGGCGGTACATAGACGCGACCAGCAAGGCTGGGTTCGTTCTCAACGAGTTGGCGCATGATCTCGGAATTTTTGGCCTCGTTCTCGAAGTCGGTTTCTAGTCGTAGTCGCTCGCTGATGAACGGCACCAGGCTGTAGAGCGGTAAGTCGAACCACCATGTGTAGACCCACGTCACAACTCTGTAGAGGCAAGATGTCAGTGTCTGTCGGTCCAAAAAGAATTCCCCTCTCCGGAGATTCGGGGTCCCCGTACGACCGAAGATACTCACTTGAACGCCCACAAGTCCCAGCCAATCTGCCTCTCAATCTCCGGTTTCTGGATCTTGATCGCCACCTCTCTCCCATCCGGCAACCGCGCCCAGTGCACCTGCGCCACGCTTGCACTCGCCCTTGCCATGCGCTCCATCACTCCCTTACCCTCCGCCCCGGAAAAGCTTATCCCAAATACCTCCTCGACGCTCCTCCCGCCAAAATCCTCCCGGATCACCTGCTCTACCTCCTCCCAAGAATCCTGCGGCGCGTCATCGAACATGCGCATGAACATGGCCTGAAACTCTGGTGGCAAAATCGCACTCTGCATGGCAATCGCCTGGCCGATCTTAAGGTACAGTCCGCCATTGTGACGGAGCAGGTCAAACAGCCGCTCGGCGTTGCGCCGGTGTAGTTCGGGAATGCCCTCGGGAATGCCAATCCAGGGGATCGGAAGCGGTTTCGGCCGGAAGTTGAGCTTGTAGTCGGCCGCAACGAAGAGGCCGACGCCGAAGGTGCGAAGGGAGCGGGCGAGCCCGGAGGCGTAAACGTACTTGTCGGTTAGGTAGGCGAGCCCGAGGAGAGACGAAAGTATGAGGAGTCTGCGCGACCAGCGGCGGGTGCGGGTATAGGAGCGCGCGGGGCGCGGGGCACCGAGTTTGGATGGCGACGGGGGGATGAGCGGCTCGAAGGGACCGGTGGAGGGCCCTGGGGCTGTGGTAGCGTGAGACCAGGTTGGGCGACTGCTGCGGGAGGAGGAGTAGAAACGTTGTGGTATTCGGTTCTGTATTGTCGTTGTCGATGTCGTCGCGGAGACACTGCTAAGTCGGCTAACGTACGTACGTGTGCGTATGAGGGATCTCGTCGCTGCTGTCGCGGATAGAATCGCTGCCCCGGCCACCGAAGGGTTTGGACAGTGGCTGGCTGCTATTATGCTTTGGCGCAACATCGTGTCGTGGTGTTGTCCCTCGTGGGGTGGTGAGAAGATTGGAGGACGATATGTTAATACATGCCACTTTGCTGTTGGCGTTCCTTTAAAACACGACCGAGGTAGTTGATCCGCTCGGAAACGTCCTTGGAGGCGCAAGACAACCCTCGAAGAGTGTAGAATGCTGCGCGTCGGCGAGAAAGCTGCTGGTATGGAAGCTGGAAGTTGGAAACAAATCGCCCGAGTGTTCCAACTGACTCTACCAGGAACGGTGTTCGATTACGTAGTGCGCCCCAGGCCTTGGAGCCGGCGCGGGGCGCTAAGGCGGCTGAGCGGGACCCGGACAGGTGGCCTCGGTCCACTAAAACCCCGGGATCGGTCGGAGTCTATCCGATTAGCCCGACTTCAGTGATCCCGCTGTTCGGGTCCGAGTTCCAACATCGAGGCCGATAAGGTCCCGTATGTGGTTGCGAATAAAAGAGGAAGAAAAAGCGTAAAATAAAGTAAAAGCAAAGCAAAACCTAACCAGCCGCATGCTGAGGCACTCACGCTGGCAAGTCCCAACAGTCCAGCACACTCGATTTTCTTGTCACATCATGAGACTACCACAGCGTTGATCTGTCTAGGTGCGTACACAGTTACTGCCGTCCAGGGAATTACGCAAGTCCGACTGGCAAAGGCACCATCCCCGTATGTTTTGGCAGGTTGCAGGATCAACCAGTTCTACCGATATCTTGAGGGTTATCGGTCCTTGAGTGTAGATAAAACAAACACGCAATTGGATGTAAGAAGACAAAGGTAGGATATAAAAGTCTGGATATTTTTTTCACTGCCTGAAGCATTTTTGCATATCCGACACCATCCCTTGCCTGGAACATCAAAACTGAAAACGACGTGGGAGAAGAGCGGCTCCTCAATGCATGACCATAGTGAAGTACCTCCATGTATGTGGATTATAAGCCGGGAGCTAGGTATAGCACTAACAGCATTAATATCCAGCACTGGGGTCCCCTCCCGGTATCCGACACAATGTTGATCCAGGGGAATTATGGAGTAGATATGTGAACAGTCTCATCTAAATCTCAAACAATCATGGAGACCTTGTACGAATGAACTGTACACATGATCGCCAAACATACGAAGGGTAGTGGATTTTCAGGTAAGGGTAACTCAACGGCGGCAGTGTGATGTTCCTGGGTACTGGAGCAACACAGCACCAACATCGCCACACTGATCTTCATGATGAATAAAAGGGAATAATCGCAATTCTTCGGCCGTGGAACGAGGTCGGGAATATCATTCTCAGGGCGGGTTCTACTTTTCTTCATCCATGGTAGATGCAGCGAACAGATGTAGCCGGGTGGTTGTGAACCGGTCAACGTTGCATTTGCATTTTCTTCCTTGTCCGATTCTTCACATCTTCACCCAGGGGCAGTTGCATCCTGCCGTGTCCCATAATCTCAACGTTGACAGCTATATAGAGGGTAGTGGTGTTGAGGTGTATTGTTGGACAATCATGTAGGGTTTAATTTCTTCCAACAAGGTGCCCAGCGGGCGTGGTATGCCAGTCAGCGGAGATAGACGGCAGGACGGGATGTGTATATTAAGACTCTTACAGGCGACTGTGGAGGTAACATGCCCGGAAAAGGGGTACGAATGGATGGTGATCTATAAAGCTGGTAGCAGATAGCACTTTGTGCAATTGTTGGATCTCACCATGTTTGTGGCACTTTGGATCAGCGTAGCACACAAGCCAAGTCAAGGCAAGTCTGACTTGCATAAATCTTTGCACGTACATTTTTACCCGGGTTACCGCACCAAAACGCATACTCAATGTGTTAGAAGGGTATGTCTGACGAAAAAAAGGGGGGGTATGCAATATGCATGTTAACAAGGCAAATCAACCCACTGACTTGCCTTGACTTGCCTACAAGTATATTTTACCTTGACTTGGCTTGCCTTACCAGACCCCCGACTTGACTTGCCTCGAGATGGCTTGCCTTGTGTGCCACGCTGCTTTGGATATCATCGCAATTTGCCTCGAGCTGATGAGCGTCACGACTCACTTCGAAGTTGGTTGTCCCATGTGTCCGTCTGGTCCGATCGGACAACGGCTTCTGAAAGTGTTTCTCGTCGATCTACACAATTATATGATGAAACCCATCTTTAGTATGTCGGGCGCTTTTCTATCCATAGCGACGTTGGTTCTCAGCGCATAGAAACATGGTTTCATCTGAAATGCCTTGAAGCAGAGTCTCGGCCTGCTTCAGCAGTTCTGCACTCTGCTCCAATGAATGAGTTACTCCGCGTCAATTTGGCGACCAGCCTGTTTGAGGAGACCTCAGTCAGCATCTTGTAACAACGTACATATCCATTCTAGAGCAACCGTATGTTCCAGTAATCCGGGCCGTCGTCATGCCAGAAACCTAATTCAATGTGACAATTGCTCGCGACAATTCCACCGACGGTTCATCAAATGGAGAAGAAGGGGAAGAGAAGGGGCTCGTACCAAAAAACCGTTGGTTATGGGGACGGACCCTGGAAAGGTACTTACGACTTGTTGGTTCGATGCTGCATACAATAATCCCAAGCTAAAATGAGAAGAGGCAGTCATATCCGCGCCGCGTCCCCTTTTCCCGACCTGCTGGATCAAGGAAACAGGACCGACAGAGATGGGAACTGTCAGAACAAGCTGTTATTGGTCCATTTGTGAGAAAAAAATGCATTCTGTCGTGAGACGAAGAACGGGAATAAAGAAAGGTTAGGTCAGCGCCTTTCCCGCGGCAGAGACATCCATATCTTCGATAGGGCGAAGCAATTGGCTTTCGAAGAGCAGCCGCTCGATAATTAAGCATTTTAACATTCGAGAAGGCGGACGACGGGAGTCGGTAAAGCGTTCCGCGTTTTCTAAAAGCGCCTTGAGGCTCACGGAGTCAAGCTGGCACTGGTGCAGACCGTGGGGTGTCTCAGTCTTTGCTTCCATTACATGGAATGGCTGGCCTCGTCTGGCCTCTTGGTTCTTGTCTGACGGCCACTTGACGGCATTCAAGACCCAACTTGCAACGCCATCTCTGTACCGGATGACGTTGACCATGTTTAAGGTTGGTCGAGGTAGGCGGTGCTCTCCACCAAAACTACTGATTCCCAAAACCGCAGGTGGAGGTTGGAAATGATCCGGTTCACGATACAGGTAGGCTCCCCCAGATTGGGAGTGGATTAGTGTTCCATCAGAAATTTCTGAACGTAGTAAATTTCGAAAATTTCTAGAAAATTTCTGAAAAAATGAGATAAATTTCCATTATTTCACATTATGTAATTGAAATCAGGGGTTTTAAGGTCTCAAATTGGCTATATAGAGTCGAAAAAAATCGCTGATTTCGTTAATTTATCGAGTTTTTACTACAAATCGAGTCTTTACTGCAAATTGAGTGCAAATCCGTATATTTAATAATTAATATATTAGTTGGCGCCTCTTATTTAATAATACCTTCATTTTAATACCTATTTACTCCGGTTTATTACGTTAATTCTAATCGTTTACTTCTATATACTTATACAATTGGTCCTCGATTTCCAATAGGAGTTCGTCCCTTTATATAGGAATTAAACCCGTAAATAATTAGTATAAATTTCTAAATTTCCTACCGTTTATATAAATAAATATAGTTATATTTATTTTATTACTAGTAAGTTGGTTACGGCGGGGACTTTCGAAATAATTTATAATAAAGAAGGCTCTCTTATAAGGTACGCTATTAGTTAATATATTAAATACTCGTATAGCTAATAATATAATAAATAAACTATTATTATAAATTAAAATATAGTTCCCCTGGGCGGAGCCTTTTAAAGCCCAGGTGAGACAGAGAAACGCCCATAGAATCTACATCTTCTAAAACACTAAGAAAAACATCACCAAATATTACCAAATATTACTAAAGATCACCTTCAACTCAGATTTCTATTATTATTATTATTATTCTAAATAACTTTAAATAACGTTCTAACCTTCTTTATAACCTCTACCTCTCCTATTTACTATCACCAGCCCTATAAAGGGTGCCATGGGGACGCTCGTAGTATAACGGTTTGCGTAGACGTACGTAGCCGCTACTAGTATATATAGCGTAGAGACCCTCTGTTCAATTCCCAGTTGTGACTGCCGTTTTTATACTAATTCTAACTTTACTAATTCTAACTCTTCAAAATAATACTAACTCTAGCTTTCCAATCTTGTCCGAACTAGGGTAACCGTTTAGGGGGAACTTACCCACGAAATCCTATAGTACAATAAAGTAAAAGATTAAAGTATAATTAAGACGGGCTATCCCTCGTAGTAGGCTTAGGATACTTCGCGCTCTAAAGACTTCGGGTAGGGCGTACTTTATAAGTCCTAAATTCTTTTTTGCTTTTTTTTTACTATATTCTACTTATTATTTAATTTTAAACGTTAATTATAATTACGAAAATACTAATTCAAATATTCATTTACTAAATTCTCACTTATAATTCAATTAAACTAATTATATTATATCTACTACATTACATCTACATCCTTCCCTTATTAAATCCTAAATCCTTATTAATTAAATTCATTTTAACGATTAGAATAAGAATAATATATTGCTTTAATCGAATAGGGAGAAAAAGGCTAGTAGGATATATAGAGGTAGCCTTTTATTTAATCTTTTTGTAAATAGGTTCTTCTATATCTTTAGTTAGTAAGGCTATTTTAATACCGATTTAATTAGTAGTAGTATACTAGTATTTGAAAGTAAGTAAATTGCGGTATTCTTCTTCCTCCTTTAATATATTATTAAAATACGCTTCGAATTTAAAATTATCGTCTTTAAAGATAATTAATATAGTATTGGGGGTTAGTAGTTAGTAATTAATAGGTAGATAAAAGTAAGGAAAAGTTAAATATAAGAGAAAGAAGGAGATATTAATAACGTAGGAAATGCTAGACCAAATATAAAATAAAATAGAAGGAATAATTGTAAATACTATTAATTTATAAAGGAAAGGACGTTTAAGAGTATTAATTATTATTATACGTATATATATAATTACTATTTAAATTAAGTAATATTTAAGATGTCCGGTAATAGGGCCGGGTTCGGAAGTCGTAATGCCGGGTGTCCGGGTTCTTAGTATTTAGGCCGGGACTAGGAATTTCTCTAGTAATTTTCTTACCTTATTAGTAACTCTCTCTAATTTGCTTTATCTCCCTATTAATTAATTAATTTATCCTCCTTTTAATTGCGGCGGTCTATTAATACTAATACTCTTACAAAATCTTCTACGAAGCTTACTAGAAGGAGCTATACTTCCTACTCTAGAATTAATTATACTACTAACTCTACTACCGGGCGGTTTTTTATAATATTTACTATTAAAAGTAGTTCTAGTTAGTAGTTAAATTATAATAATAGTAGCAGTATTAGTAAGCGGTCTACTACGTAGTCGATTAGCGGCTCTATTACTACGAAGCTTACCCCGAACTCTACTCCGTACTCCTCTCCGGGCCGGCTAACTACCGGTATTATTATTATTATTATTATTAATATTACCCGGTCCCGGCGGGAATTAATATATTTAGTTTAATACCGGAGGATTACCTAAATCTAAATTACGTATATAATAAGGAGGTAACGGCTCGCCTAGCTTTAATTATTGAAATATATATTTAGTAATATCTATAATTCGATAGGTATAGGTCTTAATATTTTTAGAATGTAAAGTATCTATTTCGAAACTTTCATCGAATATAATACTATTGAGGGTACGTATACGAAATATAGCTATATAAGAGAAACTAATTATAAAATCCTTTTTCGATATATCGCAGACAATTTTATCTAATATCTAACCCTATACTTTATATATTATAATAATATATACAATTGTAAGAGGGAATTAAGTTCTTCTACAAGTACGACCCCCTTTTAAGAACTTTCGAATAAATTAGAATATAGGTATAATATACTTTGGATCCTCGATATTAGGGTAATCTAAGTCTTCAAAATAATTGGAACCTCGGTAGTAGTCGAAATATACTAATATAATAAAGGGGGAGTCGCCGGCTTTAGGATTATAAAAATAAAAAGAGTTAGCAAATTAAACAAATAAATAAAGATATTAGGTAAAGATACTAGGCAAATAATTTATTATATATTATATAACGGGTTATTATTTTATACAATATTAATAACTATATTAATCGAACTATTAATAAGGCTAGCTTTAGTTTAGAGATTCTTAGTAAATATAATTCTACTACCTTTAATATATATGAATTTACTATATAGGTTACTAGTATTAATATATTTAACGTTTTTAACGTTAGGAGGGTTATTAGTAGCCTTAATAGTAAAGGTTGGAGACTATAACTCTTCTAAATACCTAAAATTATACTTATTGACTATAGTATTAATAGGGTAGATTCGTAAAGCATCGTCGAAAGTCGCTTGCTCTAGTACGGATAATCTGAATTTAATACGGGTAACTAATAACTTCCAATCGTTAATAGTAAATTTATTATTTCGTAGTCCTTCTAAGGCTTTACGGAATCCTTCCTAATCATTACCTTATTAACGAAGGATTTGCTTTAATTCAATATTCTAATCGAAATCGAAGTAATAAGTACAATTACTACGCTACATTAAGTCCAACTTACCTACTAACCGTTTTCTTCTTTACTCTTCTATTTTATTAGGAAGCTTATTTATATTATTATTATTACCTAGGGCTTTAAGGGGGGTATTAGGATCGTTAGCAAATTCGAAGGGTTTCTAGTAGAATAGGGGCTTTTATTTAATAGGTACCAATTAGAAAAAGTCATTAAGAAGAAGGATATTAGTACTACCGAACCTTTTACTTTAATTTTTAATAAAGGCCTAGCGTAAATAGTTATTAATAAAATATATATACCTTATACCCAATATAAACTTCTTATTAATAATAAAATATTTATAAGGCCTAAACTTATTTTATAAATAAGTAAAATTAGTACCTTCCAGACCAGCCAGACTACCGATACCGAAAGGAAGTCGTAGAAGGGAATAGAGGGTATAGCCGTCGATATTATTGGCTATAATACTAGTAGGAGTAATACGAATAATAGGAGAGGGAAGGTTATATATAGATACTATTTCGGTAAGCCTATAAGATAGTAGTCGAATAAGGTGAGATTTACTAGTATTACCTCGATTATTAATTTATATAAGTAATTACTTAGGGGTAGGATTTTAACTATTAAATATAGCCTAATAATAATTAACGAACTAATTAAATACTATTCGTTATTCGGTATTAAAGTTATTATATATATATTATATAATAAGCTCTAGATTAAGAAGGTTAAAAGCGTTATAGCGAAATTTCTAAAATTCTACTACCAAAGGAAGAAATTCCTAGAACCTAATATAATTATTATACTAATTATAATCGATATTAATAGTATAACGACCTAGAATTTCGCCCTCGAAATTATTATTATTAGGATTAATATAACGATTAGGGTTGTCTCTAGTAATATCCTCCTAACCTAGTTTATTAAGTTCCTTTTCCTAATTAGGCAGTTTAAATTCTTCTTTTAATTCGGGATTTAGAAATTTATTATAATAATTTTCAAGGTAATCTAATTCGTTAATATAAATTTTATAGTATATTATATAAATTTTATCGAGGGTATTATATTAAATATTATTAATAATGTAAAAGTTATTAGGCCTTTAATAAGGGTAGTATAATATAAGTTTAATTCGTTTGAAGTTCCTCTAGCTTCTTTCGTCGTTTTATTTATAGATAGGGAAGTAGTTAATAACCTTCTTTTTCGTACGATCTAATAGAGGTTTAGGACGTAATTTTATATAATTGAATATAATAATAAATTTAAAGTAGGAAATATAAGAATAGTATTCCTTACGATTTATATACTTCTAATAAATTAAACGGGTTTATCTAGCCTCGTTAACTATATTAATATAAATACTTTTAATATTATTATTATTATTAATACTAGCCGTATTATTACTACTAACCGTAGTAAGGGCTACTCTCCGGTCTATAGCCTATATATTTACCTCGGGATCAAATATAATAGTACCTCGGTTATTATAATAACGATAATTTATTATAATAACTATATAAGTACTTTCCTMTAKAGGAAAGTTGAGTAGTAAATAATAAACTTCCTAGGCAGACCAGTCCCTTTTAATAATAAGCTTATTTATAAATTTAGTTGCAAATTATTTAATTAGATTTCTAACTGTAATTTAAAGTATTAACTCGTTAACAATCTTATTATAAGACTTTATCCTCTTTTCGGCCTTAGAAACGTATTTAGCCATATAGTTAAATATAATATTTATATTAATATATAATTGGATATTTATATTGGCTATCTAACTTAATATAATTAAAGGATTATATTAATTAAGAATACTATTATTTCGTTTGCTGTCGAAAAGCTAAAACCTAGGGTTAATACGGATTATAAGGAGGGGGTATTTATAAAGCTTCCTAGTAAAATAAAAGCGGTATATTTTAACTTCCTAGGCTTTAGGGTCAAGGATATATTATAAATTACTAGGTAGGCTACGGATTTGACGGCGGGTTCGAAAATAATAATTATCGTTATATATATATCTTTGTATATAGTTAATTATATTTATAAACTCTTGAAAAGTAGGTTCAACGGTATTTATCTTTCTATTTAAAACGTCGCTACGTTCGGGGTATAGAGGAAGAATATTAATCGGAATTGGAGGTAGCTAGGCATTTTAACTATTAATATTTTAACTATTAGGATTTTAATTGCTACTAATAGTAGTAGTACTAGTATTAGGAGGTAAACCTTTTAGATCCTCACCCTCGCTAAATTAGATTTCTAGTAGCTACTTAATACTATAGAGTATTAGATTCTATATTGTAATATATAAACCCTATATTTTAGTAAATTATCGTTATATTTCTAAGTCGGTTAAATTAAGCGTATCGATATTATTAACCTAATATATACTATAGGTATAGCCAATTCCTTGAATTTAGAATTCTAACCGTTACTAATAATTATTGAATTTGAATTTTAAAAGTAGGATATACTCCTTAAAAAGCTTAAACCTTCGAAGGAAATAGTAGGTAACGATATAAGGGTTCCGGAGAATATTGACCTTGGATATTTAATAACGGTTTTTATTATTAAAAACTAGTTAATAGTTATAATTAAGTATATGCCTTACTAAATTTTCCTAATATAAATCGGCGGTACTAAATGTAATAAATATAGCCGGTATTCCTAAGAAATTAATATATAACGATAATTTATAGGATTTCTTAATTTAATATAACCGAATACTACGAAATATATTAAAGAATCGAATAATAGAATCGAATAGTTTTCTTACTTCGTTAATTTAATTTTCAAATTATTTATTAAAGCGGTCGGTATTAACGAAAAACTCTAAATCGAAATTGGCGTTCCGAATGTAGAATAAACTTTTATTATAGACTTAGCTACGTATTAAGGAATTAAAAGCAATATATCGAAATCTATTATATTTAGTAAATCGGCTATTATACCAGCGTATAGTATATCGAATATATTTATCGTAATTAACCTTCCTTATACGAGGATTAAGATATTTAATTTAATTACGGGGGTAAAGACTAGGAAATACCTAAAACAATAATATTTAGTTATATCGAAATTCATTAATAAATTAATTACGAAGGGGACCTTATTAAATATAATAGCGGCGTTAAGGGGGGCGACCGGGGCTGGGACCTAGAGTTGCTAGAGCCTAGCCGGGTTATTCTACTAGAATTACCGGATTTATTAGAATAGAACCTGGACTTCGAACTAGAGCCGGGCCTTAAACTAGTAGTATAGCCGGAGCCGAAGCCGGACTTAGAGGTTGTCCTTATTAATTTAGAGGTTGTACTAGCTAGCTTAGAGGTTGATTATCCGGTAAGTCTATAAATTGGACTAGCGGAAAATTCGGGTTAGGTATATAATTGCTACAAAATTATACTTTAAATTGATCGATATCCCTAAGTATATTACCTATTATATTAAGGGCTATACTAATTTCTAAATTAATTTCGGCTAAAATTTCTTCTAGTCTCTATTATTATATTTATTAAATTCCTTAATAATAATATTATTTACGTTAATACGATTTATATTATTTATAATATCGCTATCTTTTAGTAATACGTTGAGACGTTCCTTAATAATTTCAATATTACAATATTTAAGGTAATAGTCCTTAAGAAAATTAAATTAAATAATAATTTTGTATTAATTAATTTTAAATTCCTTACGTATTCGATTAAGATATAGATGATTCCGGTAATTATATAGTCGTAGTAAGATAATATCGATTTCTTTAAGTAGTCTAGGTAATTAAATATAAATATAAACAATATTTTAAAGATAGTTAATATAATAACCCTTATACTTTCATTACTATTAACTAAAGGTATAAATATTAATATAAATATAGATTCGTACAATAAATATTTCTTCTATTAAATTAAGGGGAGGTAACTAATATTCTATAATATTAGGGGTAAAAGTACCGAAATCTATATTATTCTCCGCATTGTATTTGAAAGGTTCGCCCGGTCGTAAATCCGTATTAGTACGGAGATATCGGTTATAAATATTATTATCTTCAACCTTTATAACCTTTAATTAGAACCATTTTTCTTTATAGCAATTGTATTCTTCTATTATTTCGGTATTTAATATTATTTGACAATTATAAAACTATTAGTAGTACAAGTTTAGAATAGTTCTAATATTTATATTTCTATTAAATGCTAGGTCCCGTTTAAAATTAATATTAAGTAAGCCTAGGAATCGAAGTCTAATTGCTTTTAGAAATAAGGGAGGTTTTAAACGTTTAAGACTACGTTAACCTCTTCTTTTTTATTAGGAAGGTTCAGGTTAGGATTAGGTTTCGAGAAAGCTATAATCTTCTATAAAATTATTAATATTAAAGGTAGTATTTGAATTATTAAGAGGATTGTTCTATATTTGTAAATAGGGTAATTATTTGGTTTGAAATAGGTCGTTATTATTATTATTAAAATAATAGAAATTATCCTCCTTATTATTATCTTTATAGAATAGTACTTAATATTATTTATAATAATTACGTTCAATATTGTATTTATTAAAGAAATCCCTACGGGTAAAGTTTCGATGATAATTGAAGTAGATTTTAATTTTATATGGAATATTATAATTTGGATTAATATAAACGTATATTATATAAAAGCCGGTATTAAGTTCTTTATTAATAAGGTTACGTACTATACTATAAGCCGGATAAATAAAATATAGTAATAGCAGGGGAGGTTAGTTAGTATTATTATTATTTATAAATTATATTAAAATATTTAGGGAAGACCCGGCTAATTATAGTAGTAATAGACTCTTTCTAGATCTAGCTTCGCTTAAATAGTATATATAATAATCCTTTTCTAAGAATTCGATAATAAAGTCTTAATATTCGGCTATATTATTATAAACGGAATAGACTTTATATTGAAAAAAAATATTATATTATATTATTAATAAATAAAGTAAATAGTTATCGGTAATAGGATTACAGTCGTTAATATATTAAGAATAATAATAATTCGGGTAGATAAATCGTTTATTATTATTATAT
Organism: Neurospora sp. CHS-2018a; assembly: GCA_009802275.1. NCBI lineage: Eukaryota > Fungi > Ascomycota > Sordariomycetes > Sordariales > Sordariaceae > Neurospora > Neurospora sp. CHS-2018a. Next base: position 301,370 of record RAKG01000005.1, read on the forward strand.
ATTATATAGTTTCTACTACCTATAGCGCTCCGCTCCGTAAGGGGTCGTATAATACGGTAATTCGGGTAAGTAAATTATTTATTATTATTACAAAACTAATAGGCGCTAATAGTCGGGTTTCGGTCGGTAATAGGGTAATAAATATAATAACGGTAGTATACGAATCTACTAGGCTGGCTAAGAGTTAATTCTTTTAAATTAGAGTATTATTATATAATTAATATAATTAGTAATAGAATAGGTATAATAATTTCGTTAGGGTCGGTACAATAGCGAGAACGATAATTACGTTAAATTTAGTCTCTTTCTCAGCGGGCTCGAACAATCTCTTTATTATCCTATTTAAATTAATCAAATTAACTTAATTATCAAAATATTAAAATAAATAATATATACCTATAAATATTAGCCGCCGATTTTATATTGAATATTTTATTAAGCCCGACTAACTTTAGATTAAATTGCCTAGTATTATAGGGTATAAGTTCTAAATTAAGAAAGGTTGCCGGCAGTTCCTTAAGTATTAATTTATAATTATAACAATTGAATTAAATAGTTAATAGGATATTCTAAACCTAAATTAACTCTCTAAGCCGGTTGGGGTTATTGAATTACCTAGTGAAATTCTTAGGGTTAGGGTCGTTATTGAGCTCTAAAAAATTCTTATTATATATATCCTTATTAAGCTTCTAATAATTTTTAAATAGAAATATTAACCTCTTTACTATTAAAACATTTACAGCGGAGTCGTTAAATTGCTAGAAGTTATAAAGGTACTAGAGCCTAAAATAATTAAAGGTCAATTGGTATTCGGCAATTGATTTTAGTAGTTTGGATTCGGGCCTCCTCTAGGGAAGATAGTATAGTAGTATTAGGATCTCTTTTATTACTAGCGGTAGGATTGACGGTAGTAGGATTAACAGTAGTAGGATTAACGGTAGTAGGATTAATAGTGGTAGGATTGACGGTAGTAGGATTGACGGTGGTAGGATTGACGGTAGATTTATTACTAGTATTAGTGGCGGCGGTAGACCGTAGGCTAGATTGTATTCGACGTCGTATAATTCGATCCTAAAATAGATATTAGTTACTCAAAACCGGCCCTAATACTAAATAATTAACTAGTATACCTAATAAGTCGTACCTATAACCCCCCGCGGCTCGGATTTTAACCCTCTCGGGTACTATTTACCCGTAAATAGTAGAACAATACAGTATATTAGGTTTATAGTAGGATTTACGTATTTTAAAGGATTTACTATTAAGCAGACATTATTAGTAATTAATTGGCTAATAGAGAAGGAGATAATGGATATTAATAATAGGGAGAAGAGGTAGGACTAGATTTACTAAGGTTCGCTTATTGCAATAAATATTATAAGTAATAGTAGTAATAGTAGGATCGGCTTTATTAATAAATACCGATATTAACCTTATTATATAATAGTAGCGATATTATTTCTAATTAACCTATTAATTCTACTCTTGGTTGCTAAGTAGCGGCTATTAATTGGAATCTATTTTAACTAAATAATTAAATAATTAAATAGCTAAATAATTAAATTAATTAACTGCTTGACTATTTAATTGAATATAGGACCGAATCGTATTAGTTAATAAATAGAAAGAATAAAAGCCAAAAAGCCAAAAAGCCAATAATAATTTACTTTTGTAAATTAGTAATAATAATATTAGAGCCGACAATTACTTTACCTTTCTAGCTTCGTCTAAATAGTACCGCCGATTAAGTACCCTATACCGCCGGGTTAAAATTAGAGTAAACTATTAGGAAAGGAGAGAGAAATAGCTCGTTTTTCTCTAAACATTAGTCGCTTTCGTTAATATACATTCTATAGAGCAAATCGAAGTCTCTAAATAAAAGTAAAAACGTTAGTAGAGGAATAAATAGATAGTAGGGAGCAAGAAGGGGAACTAACCTTATAGTAATCTTATTTCTTATTAGGCAAAACGACCGGATTACATTAATCGTTATCGCTAAAGGACGAAGAGAGGTAATAGAACGTAGTACCAAATACGATACTAGAAGTAGTATAGACCGAGGTTTGAATAATGAAGATAGTCGTTAATAAAGGAATATATAGATAGTAAGGAGCGGGGAGTAGGGAGGGGAATTAACCCGTTATTTTAATAAAAGTCGTCGATCTCTTCACTCTAATACTAATTATAATCGGTAGAAGGATATTGTTTAAGAATTTAAGAATTTAAGAAATTAAAATAGTATAAATATTGGATATAAATATTGTAAGAATACTACGTTAATAAAATCGAAAATATAAGTAGGTTTATACAAATTAAAAAAATATTAGTAAAACCGAATAGTTAAATAGGTTAAGGTAGGGTATAGCGAGGGGATAGGAGGAAAATTTACGCTAGTAGTAGATAACCGATACATTCTAACTCGGCGTTATAAAAAATTCCGATACGCTTCTCTATTAAAAAATATCTAAAATTAAGTATAAAAATTGATCTCTCTCTAATATATATTAAAGAGGAGAGAGTTTAGGAATTAAGAGGCGGGGGGAGCCAAATTCTTATACCCTTCTAGGAAGGAATTAATAAGTATTAGAAATTTCTACTAATCGTTAGAAATTTCACTACTAACCGTATTGCGCGTTTATTATCGTTACAACTTCTTTTATTAATATTGAAAAATAGAAGGTAATAAGATAATTTAAAATAACGGTTATAGGTTATAATAGGGGAGGTAGTATTTATACTTTCTTTACCCCGTTAATTTATTTAGTGCGGGACCGAAAGTAATACGCGATTGAAATCGTACTTTAGTAAAAGTCGTATAAATAACCATTATATTTATTTGAAAGTTTAATATTAACGATTTTAGACTTTTCTTACTATTATACGATAGTTATAGCGATAAAAGAGGTAGTTATTAATTAAAAGTATTATTAATTGAAAGTATTAAAATAAAGGGTAGTAGGGTAGAAAGTATACTTGCCTTACCCCGCTAAGACTTAGCTAGCCCGACTATAAAATAATATACAATTAAATATACTTTACCGAAAATTATATAAATATTTCTATAGTCGTTTGAAGCTTTAATATCAATAATTCCAAATAATTCTTAATATTATACAATAGTTATAGCAATAAAAGAAGTAATTATTGAAGTAGTATTATTAATTAAAAGTAGTATTATTAGTTAAAAGTAGTAGAGTTGAAAAGCAATAACGTAAAAGGCCGGTGCGCCGACTTACTAGTACGCTAGAATTGCCGGGAGTACTAGACAGCCGGTACGTAAACCACGGTCGCGCGGTTATATATATAAATAACCGTCCACCCGGTCGTATGGGATTTTATTTACAATATTGTACGTAACCGTATTTTACACTGTATTTTTATATAAATAACTTAATAGATACAGACGAATTTATTCTATTTAATAGCATTTTTTGCATTCTAATATATATAAATTTACGGGAGCTATATTAATCGGCACGGTCGGAAAATAGTCGAAATGATAGCACTGTTTACGATAATTATTAATACAGTATTTCGCCTCCCTATATTAATTCCCTTTTAGAATATAGAGTAGTCCGTGTGACGGCGCCGGTCCGGCTATGCCGCCATGCCCGCTATACCCCGGGGGAGGATTGGAGCTACGAAGTGCTATTGAGGTTGGAGGAACGAGTAATATAGAAGGTTCGCGCTAAGATTAGTTAAGGCGGACTCTAAACCTATTGAAGGTATTTACTCTTATTTATTATATAAGTAAAAGGGGATACGAGTAAAGGAATTAGTTAATAGCGACCCGTATATAAGTCCTGCTATCGTTTGCGTACTAAGGTATTTATTTGGGTTCGTACATATATATTTAATTCTCTTCCTTTTCTTCTCTTTACTTTAAATTTTCTATTATAAATAGAATTTTAACTTTACCTTCGACTTACTTATATTATACCCTTGTATTATTTAAAGTCATTCCAATTAATAATATTTAGGAAGGTTAAATCCTAACGATTAAAAACCGATATAAATAATTAAACCGACTATTGTAATCTAAGGAACCGAAACTTATAATAATTAATATTATAGCACCCCCGTACTTAATTTGTAATAATACTAACGCTAGAGTAGAAGGTTCTAATAATAATAATAATAATTACTATAAGAATAATAATTATAGCGATCTCTTTAGTAAAGAGGGTAACGAAAACTCCGAACCTAAGGATAAAAAAGGCGATTAAACCTTCTATAAAAAAGACGCTAATAATAAAGATAATTCCGAATTGTTAAAAGAGGAGGATAAGGCTACTATTAAATTTAGCGTCGATAAAAAAAAGGATAAGAAGAAGCCCTAATGTATCGACCCTATTATTAAGGAAAATGTAAAGGCCTTTATATACTTTAATAAAGAATATTTTAATAAATTCTACCCCTTTAAAGAAAAGTCCTGCAATAAATCTACCCTTTTCCGTAAAAAGATATTATTTTACTTATATAATTAATTAAAGTCCCTATTTAAAATACTAGCCGATATTCTAACTAAAAACGACGACGACGATAAATCTAAACTATTGTTCAATTTATTTAATAAATATATTAATAATAAATTCAACTAATTTAATACCGCCTTCAACTTAAAAGACCTTATTAAGGATTTAAAGGATAAAATAAAGGAATTCGCCGAATTCTTTATTTGCGACGCCGTCCCCTACATCCCTTATCGCACTCTATTACCTAATTTAAAATTACCCTTCAATAGATATTTAAATGAAACTAAATTTATTGAACTATATACCCTTCGCCCAACCGATATATTCTACGAGTTTAAATTTTAAGCTACGATAAGTATAGTTTTAAAAGAGTAGGTATTGGAAATACGCTAGATTATTTCATCTTTAAATATTAAATTTTATACCGTTTACAATTAAGTTTCTAAATTAGAAGAGGCTTACTCCGATACGCCTACTTCTACGGTTAACCTTAAGATGGTCCAATCCCTTAAAAACCACTTAGTTAATAAAGAGGAGGAGATCTAAACCTTAAAAAAAACTATTACTAATTTGAGCGTCCTCAAAAGTATTTATAAACCTAAGGATAAAATAGCGATAATAATTAAGGAGACAATCCTCCCTAATATCGAAAAGGATCCTAGCGTAGCTCCCTTTTATCGTTTAACTACCTGCTTCGCTACTACTCCCCTTAATAATAACGTTGATAATAAAAATATAATGGCCCCCTTTCGTCGCGCCTATTTTTCGATTAAGTAAGCCGACCCTCCGAAATTCTATAATTAAAATAAGGAGGACGATATACCTTTCGAAGCTTAATACAATTTAATTTAAAATAAATTTGAAATTAATATTAATTATTATTTAACCGACTATAATAAGTTTTTCTATATTAAAAATCGTTTAACTAACTTTACTTTCAAAAATTTAATACTTTATTTCCGTAAAATTTACCCCGACTAATTTATAATTTATTCCAATTTAATAACTTATTTATAGTGCGAATATAGCAACCCTAATTAAAACGAAAAGGCTCTTATTAATTTTACGAAATTTAAAATAAAGGATACTAATAATTTCAATTTCTTTAAGAACAAATTCGTCCGTATAATTAATAAATATTAATACTCTAAGACCGAATAGAAGCGCGAACTATTCCAACGCCTTCTTGCGGAGTATAAAAAGTAGATAGGCGTTAAGTATTGCAACTCTTCTATTTCTTTCGAATTTTATTATATTGACTATTCCGGTTTTAATTAAATATTTAAAACTATTACTAAGGAAGTTAAGGCTACTTCTTCTTCTTCTTTATGTAATAAAGGGAATAATAATAATAAGGGATTTAGTAATTCCGGCAATTCTAACTCCTCGGTTCCGAAACCCGTTAGTAGCGGTAGAGGCAATAACCGCTCTACTACTAACCGTACTAAAGAAACCACTTAATTATTCAATAAAGGTTGTTACTTCTTCTATAAAGAGCGCGGCTACACTAAGTGTGACTATCCTTAAAAGGATTAATATAATCGCGAACGTTGTAACCGTATAGTTACTATCGTCGAACGCTACCTAATTCACAAGAATAATAGCACTAATAATAATTAAACCATAGTTCCTATTATTCCGATTACCGACGCCGCCCCTACTATTAATAATTAAGGAAATTAAATACCCTAAGTAAATTAAATTCCTTCCTAAGGGAAGTATCGGTTATAGAATAAATAAAGGATAAATAAAGATAAAGAAAGGATAGATTTAATTTAATACCCTACTTAGGAGGGGATCCTATAATTATTCAATATACTATAATTAATAATAGAATATCTTTATCTATATTTAACGCCCTAATCGATATAGGAGTAAATAGCTATCTATTTATTAGTACAATATTTACTAATAAATTGAAAGAACGATTACTAGTAGAAGTAATAAACGACTTTCCTACTTGAGGTATTAATAATTACTAAGGAAAGATTAGCTAAAGTATTAAAGAGGTTGTTAAAGCCGCTTTAAGGATTCGAAACCGAATAATACCCCTTAATATTTTTATTGTCGTTAATATAAATTATAATTTTATTATTGGCCGCAAATAACTTAATATTTATAATGCTTAAATAAATTATAAGAACCGCCGACTTATTTTCCTCCCCGAATAGAAGCCCGACCCTAAATAGATATGAAATTTAAGTTTTAAAGTCCGCCCGGGAGGTTCTAAAATTATTAACCTAGTATATTAGAAAAATGTAATATATTGTAATAAGTTTATAAATCGAAAGGATAAACGCCGAACCGACGGTAAGAATAATAATTGTAAAGCGTCTAAACTTATTAATAATTATACCGTAGTACCCGAACCTATCCCGGCCGGATAACCCTTCTCCGACCATTGTAAAAAAGAGTTCGATTAAAAAGCTAAGAACTAATACAATTGTAAAGTACGTTAATACTAGAAGGTAATTGAAAAATATATATTTAAATTTTAAATAAAGTCGGCGGCTCTCGAACCTAAGAAAATAATTCCTATTATACCGGTGGATTTTAAATATACCCGAAATAAAAATACTAATAAATTAAATTATATTTGTCCCTGTATTCTATTCTAAAACCCCGACTCAATTCTTAAATAATTTAATCCGTTAAGTAAAATAGAGAAAAACCTAACTAATTTTACCTACCTTATAATATTATTTTTAAAACCCGCTTAATTTGTTCGAATTAAGCCGACCGAATTATACGACGGTAAATAAGGCTCTAATAACTAAAGTATATACAAATTAAAAAGAGACCCGATTAAATAGTATAAGGAACGATTAATACAAATATATATTTTTAATAGCGATTTATTCACGCAATCTACCGCTAAAGATAATTGTTGAAACGCCCATCCTTCTACCGTGGAGGCGCTTCAGTCGGGCCCACCAAAGGTGCCATGGAAATCCACACCAAAGGTCGTGGTCCGTGGGCCCACTGAAGCGACGAAACTGGAAGGAGCGGCGGTTCTGTCTATAATGGGCTAGAATGCAATTAATTGCGGAGCTAGGGTCCCTACTCTATACCCAATTAGGAAATTATCGGGATACAGTTTCAATAGCAACGTAAATAGTGCTAGGTTTTGAGACATTTCGTGACCATTCAGATTGACATTGCTCAATTAGAATCGAATGCATCCAAATGCAAAAAATGCCATGAAATAGAGCAAAATCGTCCGATTCTGCTGATGTCTTTTACTAAGAGATGCAGCGCTAAATGCCGTTGGAGACAGCGTTGCAATCTTAAAAATGACCAAGTCCGCGAAAATGACCAAGTCTTTTCAATGACCAAAACCGCGATGAAAAGGATTGGGAATTGAAATTCCTATTCAACCAAAGAGTGCATTATCGTGCACCTAGGTGCAAAATGACCGCCTTCTTTTTCTCATCATTTTGATACCTCTTGCAAGCTTTAAAGTTGAATGGTTGTTGAGCAATAGGGATTCTTTTGGTTTTGATCATTCATTGCTCCAAATGCGACCGTCGCTCCAAATGACCAAGTCCCCAAATGACCAAGTCCCCAAATGACCAAGTCTTCAAAATAACCAAGTCTTTTCAATGACCAAAACCCCTAACCTTAGAAATGACCAAATCCTCTAAATGACGAAGTCCCAAGACGAGATAATGGGAGCAATGAGAGCAATGGGAGCAATGAAAAGACATTGGGAGCAATGAAAAGACATTGGGAGCAATGGGAGTAATGAGGTCTTCTAAATGACCAAATCCTCCAAATGACGAAGTCTTTCTAATGAAAGTGAGGTTTCTCAACGATAGATTGATGCATCTACGTGCAGAAGGTACCAAAATGATCAGAAAGGGCTGGCGAACATTTTGCACCTGGTTGCACGACGATGCACCTTTTGGTTGAGGAGAGAATTCAATTTCCGCGTTCTGAGGAGGCCGGGTTTCGTCCGGCCGTCCGGGATCGGAGGGTGGCCGGGAAAAGTGGGTCTTCCTCGGAGAAGTGGATTTATGGGCGTTTCACTGTCTCCCTCGGGCATATCCGGCTCCGCCCAAGGGAAGACTATTTTATAATATATTCTATAAGTATATTCGAAATCGACCGATTTATTTAATAAAAGCGAATAGTCGAAGACTTTACTTAAGAACCTTTACCTTGCGACGAGAAAGAACTACGTAAAAAAGCCCTAAAAATAATTCCCGAATATTACTACAATTATATTAATATTTTTAACAAATACGACTCGAACGTCCTATTCAATTACCGGCTATATAATTATAAAATCGAATTCGAAAAAGGCTACTACCCTAATAAATTAAGTTATAACCCTCTTTATAAGATATTATTAAATGAATTAGAAACTATAAGAAAATATATCTTAAAAAACTTATCCAAAAAATTTATCGAAGTAAATTCGTCCCCCTAGGCTACGCTAATCCTATTTGTTAAGAAGGCTAATAGCAGTCTTTGCTTTTATATCGATTACCGCAAATTTAACGCTATTACTAGGAAAGATTAATACTTATTACCCCTAATCGAAGAAACGCTAGTTAAGGTCGCTAAAGTTTAATAATTTATTAAGATCAATATCCGACAGGCTTTTTATTATATCCGTATAAAGCTAGAAGATGAAGAATTTACTACCTTCTGTACCGGTATAAAAACTTTTAAATATAAAATATTACTATTCGGCTTAACTAACGGCCCAGCTAATTTCTAAACTTTTATTAACTTATTCCTAAGGCTTTACCTAAAAAACTTCTATACTATATATATCGATAATATTCTTATCTACTCTAATACTTTCGAAGAGTATAAAGATTACGTCCGTAAAGTATTAACCAAATTAAAGGATGTAAGTCTATAAATCGATTTAAAGAAGTATAAATTCCAAATTACTAAAACAAAATTCTTAAACTTTATTGTAAAACGTAATAATATTTCTATCGACCCTAAAAAAATAGAAGTTATTAAAGAGTAGATTATACCCTTTAATTTACGTAGAGTATAATCTTTCTTAAAGTTCTATAACTTCTACCGAAAATTTATTAAAGACTATAATCGAATAACCTACCCCCTCACTAACCTAATTAAGAAGGGTAAAGTATTCGTATAAATTAATAAGTACTAGGCGGCTTTCGATAAATTAAAATAATTATTAATAAATACCCCCTTATTAAAATATTTCAATTATAATACTGAAATACAAATCGAAATAGATACTAATAATAGTATCCTTACGGGGGTCCTATCCTAATACTAGGAAAATACGAAGGAATAGCACCCTATCGCCTACTTTTTAGAAACTATATAATAAATTAAATATAATTACCCGATTTATAATAAAGAACTATTAATTATTATCAAAACCCTCCAAACCTAACGCTCCGAATTAATCGGCTTAAAGTAATCGAAGCCCTTTATAATTATTATTAACTATTAGGTATTAAAATACTTTAGTACAAAGTAATTACTCAATCTATAATAAACTAGATAAGCGGAATTCCTATTTTAATACTACTTCGAAATTACTTATCGCCCTAATACGAAGAACGTAACTACTAATACTCTATTACAAAAATCGGAAAACCTCAAAACCTAAAAAAAAAAAAAAGAAGTGTACCATACCCTCTAAATATTTAAACCGCTAGTAAACAAGGATAATAAAATTAAAATTATCGCCTTCGCTTCTATTACTATATTAAACGGTTTTTTAAAAGAATCGGTACTAATTCTTATACTAAATATAAACGGCTTAAAATTATACCCAATCGAACTAGAGGAATACAAATTAATCGATATAATTATAAAGGCTAACTATAAAGAGGAATCTTTAAAGGAATACCGCGTATATATACATAACTCAAACCCCAAATTCACTATAATAATTAATAATCTCCTAACCTATAACGGCCACTTAATTATACCTAATAAGGATAACCTTCGAACCTATATTATTAACGAAATATACTTAACGTTAGTAATTACCTACCCGGGACGTAATAAAACGAAAGCAATCCTACTTCCCTAATATTAGTAGCCAAAAATAGCGGAAAATATTAATTAATTCGTCAAAAACTATATAATCTATAAAACGAGCAAAGTACTTAAGGATAAGACTCTTAACAAACTATACCCTATCCCCCCGCCCGCTAGGAAATAGACCTCTATTATAATTAATTATAAAAAAATACTTAAAGATAAACATAGTTTCAATAATACCTTAATTATAATAGACCACTTAATAAAATCGTTATAAATTATACTTTATATAAAGAAATCGAACGTTAAAAACGCCGCCCGGATATACTATAAAGGGCCTTTTAAAATTTATAATATATTAGAGGAGGTTATCTCTAACCGTAGCCCTTAATTTATATCGGCCTTTACCGACGAAATATCTAAACTAATTAGTATAAAGTAGAAATTCGCCACCGTAGGCTATAATTAAACAGTAAGGCAAATAAAAATTATAAATGCCTACTTTAATTAATAGTTATACCCTTTTATTAATTACTATTAAGATAATTAATTGGAAGTAATTTTAATTCTAAATGCCGTATAGAATAGCCTTCCCCAAAATAATACCGGCCTATCCCTTTACAAAATTATATTCAATTGCCTAATATATATACCTTTTAACTAGGAAGCTCGCACAATTAACGCTAAATCCAAAACCGAATAACTAATTAAGGAGTAAATTCAAAAGTACGCCCAACGTATTTATAAATATATAGAATATACTAGAAAAATAATACTAAAGGTATAGGAGGAGCAGGCTTATTAAGCCAATAAGAAGAGGAAGGAGCCCGATTTTAATATAAATAACAAAGTCGTTATTATTAAGCGCCTCTAATCAACCACCATATAACCTAACGATAAATTCAACTTCCCCAATACCTATAACTATTATAAAATCATCGAAAAAATAAAGTACTCCTACTAATTAGAACTCCCAATTAATTAAAAGGGTTCTAATCTCTTCTACACTAACCGTTTGAAAAAATATAATAATAACCTATTACTAAGCCAACCAACTAAATACCCTAATCCTATTATTAAAGACGACGAAGACCCCGAATAGGAGGTCGATAAAATTAATACCTCTAAGATCGTTAATAACAAACTCTTTTATAACGTAAATTAGAGAAGCTAAGATTCCGATTTAAAATACTAGCCCGCCTCTAACTTTAAACATACTCCGAAAATTCTTTAAAAATTTTATAAGGCTAACCTAAATACCCTAAACCCGCCCAAACGGATAATATAATAATTAAACAAAGAATAGGAAGAGTATAACGACAACGAACTACCGGAATTACTAGGACTACGTCGGTCGAAGAGGATTATATAAAAATAAGCTAGAAGATTATTACGTCTATTATAGGGCGTCTAGTAAAATTCGTAGATAAATCTTCCGTATAGGGGGGGGTGATATAATAGCGCCGGTCCGGCTATACTACTATACCCGCTATACCCCGGGGGAGGATTGGAACTACGAAGTACTATTAAAATTAAAAGAACGAATAATATAGAAGGTTCGTATTAAGACTAGCCAAAGTAGGCTCTAAGCCTATTAAAGGTATTTACTCTTATTTATTATACAAATAAAAGGGGATACGAATAAAGGGATTAGCTAATAGCGACCCGTATATAGGTCCCGCTATCGCTTACGCACTAGGGTATTTATTCGGGTTCGTACGCATATATCTAATTCTCTTCCTTTTCTTCTCCTCACCTTAAATCTTCTATCATAAATAGAATCTTAGCTTTACCTTCGACTCACCCATACTATGCCCTTGCAGTCCGTACACAATTGATTTTTTTTGCATTTCAACCGCTAATAGATAGAACCGCCGCTCCTTCCGTCGCTTCGTAGTGGGCCTACGGACTACAACCTCTAGTGTGGATCTAATTGTAGCACTTAGGAGGTGGGCCCGACGACGAAGCTTTAGCGAAGGAATGGGCGTTTCAATAATCTACTATAATTTAGGGTCGAGATTTATATATTAAAAGAAACTACCGTCTAACCTATATTTACCCTTACGCCTTCTAAATATAAAGAAGTCTACGATAATTTACTCTTCAGTTATATTATTAAAAGTAAAAACGTATTAACGTAAGTAAATTAGGGTAATACCGTTAATATTTTAAATAAGAGGTTAAATTTATTTAAATTTCTATTATATAATCGCTAGGTATAAAAGGAAGCCTAATTAATTAATAGGAATTAATTATTTAATCCGTTTTAATATATATAGCCTCTCGAATTCTTACTAATCTTCGACGACGAGAGAGTAATATAAGTATTACTACTCTTCTTAAATATAAATTTAATAAGGGATAATATAGTTAATAAACGCTCTATTTACTTTTAATATTAATTAGGCCTTATAAAGTAGCGCTAGGAACCGTTCAAAAACGTTAAAAATATATTAGAATTATACGTTTTCGATAATCTCTATTATTTATATAGTTCGTATAGGAGTAACAACTTCGTTATTATTATTAGCGATGGCGGCGGCGGCGGCGGCAGCGCAGGGTACGTCTTAATACTAATTAAAGAAGCGGACGTCCCTTACGAAAATTACTAGCGCAGATTATATATATTTGAATAAAATAATAGATTTATATTATAACCCCTATTTAATAATTATATTAATTTAATTAATTAATAATATAAAAGAAATATTAAAAAGGTAAGTATAATTTAATATAACCTATTTTATTAGAAGGGTAACCACCTTACTATAATATATAAATATTAATCCGCGTAATTATAAAAATTATAATTTAAAAGTATAAAAGTAATTAATAACGAGACCGACTTATTAATTTAGTATTTTAAATAGCAGTAAATTAAATAAGTCTTTTATTAATAATTAGAGGGAATGTAAATTATATAATATAATAAAGGAAGGTCTAAAGTAATTATTTAATAACTCTTATATTGCGCGCCGGGTAACGTTGCATATATTGGTAATAAACGTATTAATTTTAATTAATTAATTAATTATTTTATTATAGACGTTTAAAACGATACCGGCGAGGTTTACTAATATATATTCAGTTAAATTAGTATTTCTATTATATTAAAACTAAATATATCCTTCTAGCGGGGAGAAGGAGATATTAATAATACGCCTACTAAAGTAGTCGTTTAATTCGTTAAAAAATATATTAATATATATATATTCGTTAATATAATATTAAATAATCTATTACTTTATTTGGCTATAAATAAGAGGGAGCTAATATTTAATTAGTTTAACTACGTTAGGAAGGGTATAAATAGGTACTAACGTATAAAGAAATACCTTTATAAGAGATAATTTAAAGAGGGTAAAAGCTCTACTATCGAAGAGGATAATTTTAGCCGTATATTGGTCGATTTTTTCTTTCTAAGCACCGTTGAGAATAATAACGTATTATCATATATTATCGCGGTCTTAGAATTATTAATTAATACGAACGATCTGCCACCCTACGTACCTTTCAAAATATTCTTATATTTAAATAATATTAAACGTATTACAATAATTATAATAATAGTAAATAATCTATTAAATCGCTCGTCCTTCTATATTTTCGACGTTAAACTCTCTGAAGATGGCCTTATTTCGAGGATTACGTACTGGGGGTATAGCTATAAAAAAGAGGGTACGATGGGGGTGTTAGGAAGGTTGTCGATATATATAAAAGTATAAAGATAGGCGAGAAAGAGAGGAAGAATTTAGGGGGTACGGATTTGTACACGGGCCCAGAAATTTCTAAAATTTCTGAAATTTGAAAATTTCAGAAAAAATGCCATTTTTTCGGAAACTATCGATCACTAGAGTGGATGCATGTTCCCGGGCTTGCGAATCCACTTCAGGATCCGATAAGCAGACTGCAGCACACGCGCAGTTCTGGTGGAGGGCAGAGGCAAAAAAGGGTTGAGTACGAGAACGCGAAGAAATTATCCAGGCTTAGGCAAACATGTGGTCGAGATGCTGTTTTCTTTATCCATTTCCCTGTGACGGATTGCTTTGTTCAAAGCATCCGGGAACCAACCTCAAGTGGAAGCGAACTCAGCACAGGCCAGGGCCGTCCCTTGCACTTTTCGCGTGGGCAGGCCCGGCTCGCCTTAGCGTGGACCCACCCAATTGAGCCCCGAACGGTGGTGAACCCCTTCCAGGGCAGTGCTGCAGTTGCATGGTTCTATGTACCCCCAGTGCAACTACCTATCAATCAAGTTGTCCAATCAGCTTCCACGCCATCCTCAACCCGTGCCGTCCCCCGTCGTCGTTCCCAATGCTCCTCTGTCCATCTGCCCTTTCCAATCTTTTTGCCCAGCAGTCTGGAATGGAAGCAACCGCCAGGCGCCCGGTGCCAGTGTTCCTGCCCTCTGGTGCCCCCGTGTGCCTGTGCCTGTGCCTGTGCTCTCCCACTCTGTAATCTTGGCGCTTGTACCTTCCAGGCATCTCATCTCTCGAAACCTGGAACAGGAGGGCACGAAGCCCGATCTCCTCCAAGACTTCCACTTCGCCGACTCAATGTCCTTTCCCCGTCCCAAGCCCTGGGAATTGGTCGACACCAAGACAACCTAACATCGACGACGACGACGACGGGAACGGCCGAGACGACGACAACGGCGGCGTCAACAGAATACTGTGAATACAGGCAATAATAACAAGGCCGCCGATGCAATTGAGAGTGGACAGGGACTGCCCGTTGAGTGACGCCCGTCCAATAAGAAAAGATACCTACTACCTCCTGAGGATTTGCCCGTCATCTGCGGCGATCCTGTGGTGCCTCATTTCCACGCTTTTACACGACACAAAGCCGCGACCACAATAACATCTAATCAATACGATCGCAACACCACCGTCTTCTCACTCTCTCTCTTTCTCCTTCAGGCCTGGTCTTAGGCTCGTACACTCGTTTTTCCAAGTTCTATTAGCAATACGCATGTTCCCAGCAAGCGCATCTGATTTACGACTACTTTCGGGGCTTCTCTCCTTTCAACTCCACCCCCAAATCCTTGTTACACCATCTGTCCGTCGACAAAGCTTCAATTGGCAACGCAAAAGGCGCCAATCCACCACCACCCTCTTCGCCACGTCCTGAGGACGCTGGCAATTCTTCGTCGACGACGCTGCTCTTGGTCTTCACCTGTTTCGACTCATTGCCTGCCTAAAGTGCAACAATCTTCACCATGTTGCGGCCCGCGACGCCCCTCGCGGTGCTGCTCTTTGCAGCATTCGGGCTGCTCACGCTGGCCACCATATCCACGCCAATCATCAAGCAAATCCCCTTGAGTAGCTTCAAGATCAAAGATGTGGGCGATTTGAGCTTTGGCGTTTTTGGTTACTGTACCTCAAGCGGCTGTAGTCCTATAGAAATCGGCTATGATACCTGTGAGTTGTTGCCCGGGTAGTGTCTCGCTCCATGTCACACTTCAATGTTTTGTGTCAAGTACTGATTCTTACAGCCGCCTTCTCTGACAAAATCAACTCGGACTTCGACATCCCCAGGGCAACCCGTTCTACACTTTCAAGTATTTTGATCGTGCATCCAGTCGCTGCCTTGATCACCCTAATCAACTTCGTCCTTGCTATTGTGGCCCATTTTCACTCGCCCTCCCATTCAGCGCGGTACCTCCTGATCCTATTCATTGTCAGCATCGTTGACTTCATTGTCTGCCTGTTGTGCTTCCTCGTGGATGTGTTGCTCTTCATTCCACACTTATCATGGGGCTCTTATATTGTCGTCGCCGCTACCATCCTGGTAGCGTTTTGCGGCCTGGTAACATGCGCTATGCGCAGAACACTTGTCAACAGGAAGGCGAACAGGAAGCGCATTGCAGAAAATGCTGAGATGAGTGGAGAGAACTACTATAACCGTCAGGCGCAAACTGCCCCCGTCACGCAGGTTACCGGCCCACAACCAACCGTACCCATGATCAGCGGCGCGAACGGCGGAGGCGACAAGCTGCCCGAATTCACTACTTTCGAGAAGAAGGACGACCGTAGCGAGGAAAGAATCCCACTTACGTCGGTTAGCCCCATCGATCGGTCACCAGCGACATTAGTCAACGATAGCACGCCACCCAGCCTTATGGATGGTGCGCCCTCTCGATCACCATCTAGCACGCCTGTTGGCCGAGACCAGTACGGGAACCCACTGCTACCTCAAGATGGATATGCCATGAGGAGTGGACCTCAAAATGAGCGTATGAATTCACGGGGTAGGGGTGGAATGCCTCCCGGAGGCTACCGTGGACGTGGTGGCTTTGCCGGACCTGGGAGAGGAGGTGGACCTCCGCAAAATGGACGAGGAGGCTATGGCCCACCAGGACGAGGAAGAGGAGGCTATGGTCCGCCGCCCCGCGGATACGGAGGTCCAGGACCACGGGGTGGCCGAGGCCCGCCGCCTCAAGGATATCAAGGCGGGCCGGATCGGAGGCCATCGCCAGGTGCTCCTTACGGACCTGGCCCTGGTGTGGGCGCCTATGGTCCCAGACAACCATCTCCGTACGGCAATAGGCAACAGTCCCCCGGCCCTCAATCTGCGCCGGGATACGGAAACCCTGAACAGCCAGGACCTCAGTATTCGGCATACAACCCGAGACGGGCCTCGCTCCCGAGAGCCGAGTCTCCTCCTCCGCTCCCCGGCATCGATGACGGCGTGCCCGGCCCTGCCGTAGAGCTGGATGCTTCTCCCACAAATCCAGGCGTTGGACAGTACGGAATCAGGGACAGTGATTCAGATGTCGCTGGCATGTTGGCTATGCAGCAGGCCAGGGTTCCGGGCTCGGATCGTGGCAATGACGCGAATGGTTATAGCCAAGAAGGGTAAGTGATGCTTCCAAGCAAACCAAGAGTGATGATCATTGCTGACCGATCAGACCCAACGACGTTTACGTGCCGCCCAGGCAAGCATGGAACCAAGGACCTGGGAGAAGCTCCCCGGGACTAGCGCCACCAGCAGCCCGTGGTCCAGCACGTCCGATTTCTGAAGCCGTGACAGCTTCAGTGGCCAGTGATTATTACGAAGACGTCGACCCGCGCTTTGCTGAGCCTTCAGCCGCCGCCGACAAAAGGCCACCGCCCGTCTCCATGCAGCCGCTCCCGGCATCCAACTCATACGACGATATTCCCAACCGAGCTAGGAGCCCGGCTGAGTCTGAGCGCTCCAACTTCACCTCGATATCCCAGCGAGGCATCAACCCGCGCTGGAACCCTGCCAACGCGCCGATGCTTCCTCCCGTAGCGGGCGTTTATGGAGGAGGAGGAGGAGGCAGTGTGGTACCTCGGCGGCCGGTTAATCGCCCCGCCGCTGGTCCTGCGGATGCCTCAGACTTGCTCTTCAACTCAAACCCGGACTTCCAAATGCCCGGGCGCGGTGGTAACATCCCTAGAGCCGCCGGCCCCCGGTAATGAACAATAAGCCGACATGAGTTATAAAAGCAGAATTATGACTGTTGGGATGGGAGATTAGTTGGCTTGGTTGAGTCGAGCACATGTTTCTGGATGGAAATGACTTGCGAAAGTTTTTGACATTTGCCCAATGGCCATGGTCTTTTTGATTGATTGAATGAGAGAGTACATATAGTATGGTAGGCCGGGTAGGTAGCACAAAGCAGGACAGACGTACAAGGGAGGAAGATGATAAAGAAGAAGGGGAGGGACATGTAGTGCTTTACCATTCTGCTGCCCTGCGTCGGCTCTGGTGCTTGTTTTCTTTTCTTCGCGCACGGGATGGTGGCCTTTTTTTCTTCTTCAAACGGACAGGACAGACAGGGAGAGGCAAAACAGAGCCTGTGATTTAACAGTACTTCCTGATATATACCAGACTACCTTTTACCTGTGTCACCTACAAACGAACGAGGCACATTTTCTCTTTTACCTTGTTTTTCTTGTCTCTCTGTTTCATGAATGGCGAACGGGACATATCCTCTCTTATACCTCTTTTTTCAGACTCTTTCTTTTTCATGATGGAGGACTGTTTCATTTTCGCTTCAGATTTCGCGAGAAGAAGAAAATTTTAATCGACGCCAGGAAAGAAAGGAGATCTTTAACAACAATGAAGGTCATCACTATCACCTAAGGGCGGACAGGTTTGCGCCACCACACCATGAATATGAAAGGAAGGATAGATGGAGGATTGGATGGATGGATGGATGGCGATGATACCGTGACTTGGCTTGCATATTCAGATAGTTTAATCGAACACTTGACAATTACGCTTCTTTTTTTACTTGCAAATCAGTGTGTTGTTTTGACTCCGGAGGTTCGTATTTCGCGTGCTGGCTTTACCACGACTCATGCACGGCTTCCCTGTATACCGCATGACACTCGAACGACACTTCAAGAGATGTCGCGGTTTCAATGACAGACTGGTGACTTTTGTCGTTGACACTGGAGAATAAATGAATGGCAAAAAACCCTTGAAAGGTATAAAGACACGAGAATCAAACGGAACAGCGGCTGCAGTCGAGATGCTTAGTTTCTATCGATACTATTATAAAGACTAATAATGATGAGGTGTAAACAACCATGATGCTGCGAAACATCATCAGTCAATGGTGTGACTTCGTCATGATACGAAGGAGCGACGACCTAGGTCGACGCTTGCTGATGATAGGCAAGGCATCGAAATGACATCTCAAGGTCGCTAACCTTGAAGACAACTCGTACTAACCATGCTCAGAAGAGGGGAGTAGGAAATTATAGAAACCACAATATCCGTTCTGGAGGGCTAGAGACACAATGTCCGTTTCCTTCCTCCTTTCTCTTGGATTAAAGCACCGTCAGAAACCCAAAAATGGCCATCCTTCCGGCCTTCATTCTCCAAAGCTGTATTATGACCGGCCCAACATGTGACCGGCGACTATGGTCGCCACTCCATATACGATGAGACTAGCTGGATGCATGCCAACCATCCAAACCACGCAGTTCTGACAACATAATGAAACAATATAGTACAAACCTGCGATAAAGCGATAGGTAACTAACCGCAGGTCCAAACCCCCAGGTGGTCGCATCAGTATCCGCGTCTGGTGACCCGTCTGGCCACCTTCTTCTTTACTGGCTCCGGCTTCGCGGTGAAGAAACTCTTGTTGCCATCCTCAGATGTGTCAATCCATGCCGGGTCAGCTTTGCTCCAATCAGACGGAAAAGGATTCTGCGGATCATTGAGCTTCGAACCCTGCTTGCAAGCAAGCAGCGAAACCAGCGCCATAGTCACCAAAGGGTCGCCACACTCCTTCTCATCGTTACTGTTGGGCTCTCTGCGTTCGCCTCCAATGACCCCAACTTTGCTCTCCGAAGTTCTAGCAGCGGAGATGGGCAGTAGCTCACTAGCCTTTTTCTCGAGTAGCCTCACGCCCGAGTAGAATATCCGGTTTGTCTTCTCTCTTCTCCATGCTTCTTCTTCCGGTGATTGGTTCCAGGACACAGCTCTAGATTGAAGAGGATAACGCTCGTACCAATGATCATCTAGGATGGAAGTCTGCCCAGAGTAGCTGCTGGGCAAGCCGTCCCTGAAATAATGCATGGCTTTGTCAAGGGGCAGAGTGTCAAGGATTGGGACCTTGTTTGGTGAAATCTTGCTGGGCAGGTAGTTATTGTTGCCGAAACGCTGCTGAAATATCTCTTCTGTGTCTTCGATGCAAGCAGCCCGAGCCGCCTTGATACAGTGATCAACTGGAGTTGCTCCTGAAACTGAATGCAGTCGATCGCCTGGTCCATGAAGCTCATCTTTCCTGCTCGAGAGTGACTGAACTGCAGGATTACCGCGGGCACCAGAGTCATTCTCCATGGATGAAAAGCCTGGCGGGGTGCGGAGAGGCGCTTTCTCGTCATCATAGGAGCGGAGGATCCTGTAAGTAGATTCCGCGGTCGATGGCTTGTACGGGCGCTGCCCCGGTGGGCCTGCCGTAAGAGGCTGGGGGGTTCCAAGAGCGGCAGATGTGGTGCCGTATGGAATCGCGGACTGATTCCTTCCAGTGACGGAGGGTTTGCTGAGAAGCGAAGAGGGTGTATCAGGTCTGTTGATGCCATAATGAGCTGTACGTGCCTTGGCCAGGGCGAGAGTGTTCTGAGCTTTCTTTTGCATAGGGTTCGGATACGATGCGAGGCTCGTGAGACTCTTGACAGAGAAGGTTGACGCGAGGAGTATATCATCTCCGGTAGAGCTGTCATCGTCTCCAGTCGTTGAAGTATTGTCCTTCAGGTCGGAAAGGGTGCCCAAAGCTGCAGTCGAAGGCGCTGGAAGATTTCCAGCTCTGATGGTAGGAAGCGACATGACAGTAGCTTGAGATTTCTCCGCATCGGCAAAGGGACTGACGGCTCGATCAAGGTTTTGCTGCAGAGGCGAATAATGCGGCAAGGTGGTTTTCGTGGGAGGGGGTGATATCTCCGCTTCTGCCACGGGCAAAGCCGATAGGAGTGAATTGGGGAACGGACCGTAACCGTGGTGACCCGGAGGTGATTGGAGTCCGTTGAAACGACGAGTGCGAGGCCGTCGAGTGGGAGGGTGTATCGGTGCCGTTGCATTGGGATTGTGAAGGGTGCCGACGGTATTGAAAGTAGCCGGCTTAGATGGCTTCGTCGTGTCTGTAGGCGAGAACACGGATGGGTTAGATAGAGGTGACGAGAAAGGATCCATTTGAACGACTGGGCTGGTTGCGCTTTGCTAATGAAGACGTTTTGGGCAGATGATAGAGAGTATGAAGGAAGGATGAAGATGGAGATGACTTGCAAGTTGGCAAGGACGAGATTTTAGGTCGCCAAAGCAAGGGAAAGGAAGTTTCTGGAGGGCCAGGCTGCCAGCCGCCACTGGCATAAATGGCGATGAAGGAACGATAGGGTAGAGAGTGGGAAGAGGAAAGAATGAGGCTGGGACGACGTACCTTCCGCCTCGGTCGTTGTGGGCTTGTGGTCAGGAGAGGTCGCAGCTGCCAGTGCAGACTGAGCGCGGAGCCACTCTTGCAACTTGATTTCGCTCGCCATCAGACGAGCATGACGAGCATGTCGCGGTTGTAGCATATCGGGGCTTGGAGGGTTGTAGACTGGTATAGCCATCGTGTTCGATTTCTCTTCAGGTTGGCTCGCCGAATGAACCTCGATCGCAGGAACGCGTCGAGGGGGCGCTTGCGAGGCTGTCGCAGTCGACTTGACGGTTTCGGGCGTCATTTTCAACTGCATCTTAGGAAGAAGAAGCTGTTCTCTACCTGCTGACCCAGTGCGCGACTGGGGTCCGGATTTTGTGACTGGGAGCAATCACGACCTCGTTTGGCTTTCCTGCTGAGTGGGAAAACGAAGGTGGTTCGCGAGGTGTTGTTGAGTAGGAGCAGAGGCGGTTGAGATTTCCAGTGGGGGCTTTCTTTTATATGCGGCTCTTCGCGGTTCGTCTGATAATGCGGTCTGCATTGCCCGCAGTGAAGGGAGGGTTGTTCTTTCCCCTTGGAAGGCGGTGCCCGCGTTCGTCCTAGTTGTGTAATTTGTCTGCCGTCCCATCTTTCGGAAACGACGACTGGGGCTTTGATCCGTGCCTTCATCAGTACCTGCGTGGCATCATATGGAAACTCCAGACGCACTGGTTTGTGATCCTGACCAATCCCGCTGCCGGGGCAGTCTCGAGATAAGTATGTTGCCCCTCTGATTGCAACATGCAAAACTGCCAACCTGGAAGTTAACATGGAAAGGACGTGCAAGAACACTAGATCTCTCGTCGTAGACTGTTGGGCTAGCCTCTCCCTTCGCAATTTTGTTTGACGCTCCAAAGCCAGCAAACCATAGGGAAAGACAGGCGGCGGTTAGCTTTGTTAACGACAGGAAAACCCGAAAACAAAGTTTCCGTCATGTGCCAACGAGGCCTCTTGTTGTTGCCTCTTGTTGTGTCTCCAAGCATTGACTCCGGAGAGGGGAAAGAATACCGCATCTCAACGACAGTAAGTTGACAAACAGAGGAAGGTCAAGCCAACGGATGACAAAAAGTGCTCAAATCCTTGCGAGCACCTCGATATCCAGACCGAGTTGGCGTCAACAATCTTGGTGAACCAACCATTAAATCGTGCTATGTCGAGAGGGTTTCAATCGTTCATACAAACAGCTTGCTGCTTCACTAGGACGGTTTGATTTCATGTGAAAGACTAACCGAGAAAGAAGAAAGAAACAAAGAGACGCAAGTAGATAGCAGCCATTTTGATGGGTCCTTCTTGGGTTTGAGGCTGGCCGTTAACTTCAACATCCCGCATTCTCAGATGGCTTATTCGCCCTCGAGATGACAGCTCACTGTATATTGAATCAATGACTGGGTGACATCTTCCCACAGCTTCCTTGATGGCACTATACGGCCTATTGAAACTTATAAAGAAGGGATAAAGGAAAGAATTTGTTGCCGGACCACTCACCTGCATCATAGCGCGTGGGATCGAAATATCACACATCGCATAATCTCATCTAACACCAGGGCAAGGACCTTTCGGTCTGATGAGTCTCTCACAAACGAAGCTGCACAGGCTCCATGTTAAGGAGAAGAAAGCCATAGAGCGCATCCCATCTACCCAGAGCATGGTAGAGCCTGGCCGGGGATGTCTGACATCACGTCTCATGATCTTGTAAACCCGAAAGAATGTCTCCGTAGCTGTGAGGCCAATGAGAATAGCCCGCAGTGCTTTGCTGGTCAGTACAGCCTCCTACCCAGAGCTTGCCGGCCTACTTGAGCGGATATGAGTGGGAAATCGTGAACCGTATTGTGGTCATAGGCGCCAGCAATGGCCTGTTTTGCATTACTCATGCGGCAGAGTATCCAGACCATGATGAACCACGAAGGTAAGCATCTGAGAAAGGATGATCCTTCGTAGACGTCATGGCTGTTCGGGAGCCAAGTGTAGGATCGTCATTCTCAAATACGGAGGCGTCTGCAACGGTGTTATTTTATGGTTTGGCCGCCTCAGTGTAAGCAATGCTATTTCTGCTACTCCCAATGTGTAAGCAACGAGAGTCGAGAGAGGGTTTATAAAAGGGCGGATATTGGATTGTTATGTCATGATGTAAGAACTCAGCTGATAAGAACAAGTTGGTTCCCTCATGGTCCCACTCATCCCACCCTCCAAGCGTGATAGAGGTGAGAAGAATGACGGCAGCTACTGAAACCCGTGAAATGAGAACAAGAGGCAGCGATCGTGGAAATATACAGTTGTTGACTCCGATATATAGAAGATTGTACGGGAGTGTCTTGAGTATTGTACCCAAAGTTCCCGTTATCCGAACGTCCGCGGGGCTTCTCAACATCACATGCGTAAGCTAGAGACGCTCTTGGGACAGCGCGCCAAACGAGAAGACTTGTCGTGGTCAGTCGGTCAGGGAACTCGTATGAAAGAAATTGCTTCAGAAAATAGGGGACGATAAAAAGTGGTCTTCGAAACATATGTCCCGTTTGGTAGCTTCAGTGAGCAGGAGTTGGGCTGTTTGTGGCTCGGAACGCGTTCCGGCGAAACTTTTGTGACCCCGAAGCGAAGTTATTGGCAATGGCTTCGGTAGCAGTGGAGAGTGGGTCCTAAAAGTCGCTGATCATTTCCACTTGCTCCAGACCCGGAGCGGGAAGGCTTCCGGAGTGGGGCCCATTGACAACCTCCCGCTCCGTAGGTACGCTCCGGTTAAATCTACTATATACTTTGGTTAAATCTACGGTCCCCACATAAACATATGACCCAAACCCCCTTGCAATCAGGCTCAACTATATCGGCCACACCGTAATTTGGCGGGCAATAACATCGATCGACCTTATTACTAACAATCCTCACTATCACAACGTCGCATCGTATAAATCTCTACAATTATAATTAGCAAATTGAAGCCATCGTACATCGCCAACGTAAATTATAGTATTGAAGGGTAGAAGCGTACTAGCCAACTACTCGTCCTATATACTAACTCTAATATAAATACCTATTATTATCGACCTTACTAGCTCCCTAGAGGAGGCCCGCGCAGCGCGCACTCCCAGCCCAGCCCCCTCTATCGAAATAATTGCAATAATTAAGATTAAAAAGCCTTCCCCTCCTCCTTACGTCGCTATAGTTAAGAAGGAGGTTAAAGATAAAGATACTATAGTTCTAGCAATTATAGTTACCGCCAAAGACGTAACGCCCGCTTCCCCGATAAATAACTTCGATAGCCGTATATAAGCAATATTCGACGCGCTTTTCCTTAACGCTAGAAAGGCAGCTCACGATACCGGATTCGCTATAATTAAGAAGAGGCCTAACAACTACCTTAAAGGGGAGCCCTAGCAATATAATTTCGAATACTCAAAAGGCGTACCAACCGGTAGTAGTAATAAGAACCCTAACGCTACAAAGTCTAGAAGTTCGAAATCCTAGAAGAAGGACTACTTATAGAAGGCAAAGGCTACCTATGCTTATACGATTAAACGTTAGTCTTTTACTATATAATAACCCTATTATTATTATCTTCTTAACCCCGAGGTCGCCGCCTACCTTACTATTACCGGATATATACGATTAACTATAGAGTAGGGCGCTAGACTAGTATATAGCTCAATTGAGCTATGCCGGCCTAGTGCCGTGGCTAGGGCACGCCTAATGCTATAGTTACGTACAAGTAGGCTGCTATTGGCAGCCGACTAGCGGGAAGTGGGCCCGCCCTGCAAGTTAGGGTGGAGCCTACGCGGGCTAGGATCCCTTAAGGATTCTTGGCGCGCGCGGCCATTCTAGCCGCTTCCTTTCCTTCTGTATCTCGCTTTTTTACTTTAATATTATTGATACTATTAAGGATATTTGGAGTTTTAAGTAAACCTAGCGAACTGTAACATCTGGTAGCTGCAACTAAAAGATTTAGTTGATTAAACCATCTCTTAATCAATCGATCCTTTAATTGGGAAGTCGCTTGATCGCTTTAAAGTAAGTTTAGTTTATTGAATTTGCGTCTCCGATCGTTAGATCCTATATTCTCTCCGGCGAGTATCGACCCTGCGATTACTTTACCCCCTCACCAGTTATCGCCGCTTCGGTTGCTTTGGTTACTTACTTATCTCTCCTTTATTCTCTTATTTGATTGTACTTCGGCCCTTTAGTAAGATTCCTCTCGTATACCTTCTAATACCCGTTATTATTGCTAACTAGTATTAGTATAATTAGTTATACTACCTTAATTTAAGCTATTATACAAGTGGACTTCGGTACGTACGTAATCCCTTAACGCGACGAGTATTCTTTACTCCGGCGATTTCGCTTCGGTAACTTCGTCCTAATAATTCTCTTCCCTATTTTATATCTTATTTATACTACTTTACGATTGTGGTATTAGTACCCTTCGGTAAAATATAATTAACCCCTATTTTTTAGCTATAGCTAGTCCTATGCCTAGTTCTTTCGATAACGAGGGATTGCTTGCCCTAGAGCCGGCGCCTCTCCCTCCCGACTTCTTTAAAATTATATTACGCCGGGAGATGTTTGAAAACCCTACCTCCTAGGCTAGGCGCGTTACCCTACGTTTCAATCGCGAATTATATACTATAAGTGCTAGCCTAGGCTCCGACGTCCCTTTTCTATTGGATAGCCCTAATAAAACCGACTCCCCTATTAAACCTATTAATAAGGGTAAGGGTAAGGCTAGTTACCTTCCTACTATTGCCTTAAGTAGTAATGCTCCTGCCCCCCCGAGCCTGCGGAAGCTATTTAATACTACGGTGCCGTAGTTACTCCCCTAATTCGGCGCTGCTCTAGCCGCCTCTCCTAAGCTTCGTGCTAAATTTTTCGAGTAGCCGAGCGCTGTTAAACCGTTCGAGCTGCCGAGTATAGGTATTTACGCGGATATTGACCGAATTAAGCGAAGTACCCCCTTTGGTTTCGAGTACCTGTGTATAAATATTCCCTTTAATTTGCTTGCGAATAAGAATATTAATTAGTTTATGTTTAATCGTATAAAGTACTATAATTAGCGTACCGGTAAAGAGTTTGATAGTATCTATAACGAATTTAATATTGTCTCCGCTAATATCAATTTAGTTAATATCTGTATGGATAACTTCGAGACGCGATTCGATATTGGTTTCGCCCGAGTCGACGGCGAAATCGACGATGTTATTACTGACGTCGAAGCTAACTAGAAGTATATTACGGAGGTTAACGACGTAATGACTAAGATGGGCGGAAGTTTCGATATAGTTAATGCTAATATTAAAGCCTACTATAATAGGTCTGGCGCCCAAGGGTCCTTGCCTGGCATTTGCCACGCCAGGCTTGTGCCTGCCGGGGGTTCTCCAGCCGACCCGGGCATGACTCGGCTTTCTAGGCTTGGCATTTCTGGTACATTCTATGTGCCGCTTCTTTCCGTGTATTTAGCCAGGCTAGTCTTTCCTAGACTGGTCCAATGTTCCTTTTCTTCTTTATCGAATATTATATCTTTCCCAACAAGGCCTACCTACGTATTAACCTCGTAGAACCTTTATATTATATTCGACCCTCTTTTCAAACCTCCAGTTGTCTCGAGCTACCGCCGTTTGCTCCAATTGCTAAAGAGTTATTACTTCGACCGCCACCGGAAATTTTTTCTTCCCTTCTATAGCGCTACCGCAATCTTTTCGAACTATCTTTGCCCCGGTATCGCGTAATATAGCTTCTTCGATCCCCTAGTCCTAAAACGCTTCCTAACGATAGGAGCAGTTTGCTATAGCTATTTAAGCCTTGATTGGGGAGCTCGCTTCCCTCAAGGGCGGTTCTAGCTAACCGAAGCCTATCCTTCTATACCTCGATAAATATTCAGGGGATAAGAAGGACTTCGACACTTAGATCTACGCTACGGAGGCCAAACTTTACACTAACGGTCACGCTATTAGCGATCTAGAGGCCTAGTTTCACTACCTTTACTCCAACCTTTCGCCTACCGTTCGCCGGACCTTATTCCCTTTCGTCCAAATAGCTTCTCTAGCCGCCCGGATACTAGAAGTATTGCTCCAAAAGCTCCAGGACAATTTCGGGGAAGTAAACCAAGATAAAAGGGCCGGCCTTAAACTTCTCACTATTAAATAGAAGTCTCGAGAATCTATCTCCTCTTTCCTCATCCGTTTTAAGGAGTTACTCTACCGGGCTAAGGCTAATACGTAGCCAAATCAAGCCCTCATCAACTCATTACTCTCGTCTTTGAACAACGAGTAGCTCAAGCGCCTCCGGGAGAAGCTAGAATACCCGGATAATTTTTCGGATCTCTATTCCTATCTTAAGAAACTCGACGGCAACAATTTCCTTTTAGGAAGCTCGGAATAACCCAGTAGCGGCTCCAGCCACTATAGTATTCCTATATATAATAATAAGGGAGGGGAACTAATAAATATCGCGGCTACTAGAGTTACGGATTTACAAAAAAAGAGGTAGAGGAAGAAGAATACCTACTTCTCCTACGGCTTAACTAATTACTTTTCGAAGGATTGTCCGAATAATAATAGAGGGGGTTCTAATAGTAGTAACTAGAATAAGAAGGTCTAGATCCGGTACGTTCGTATTACTAAGCCGGTTAGGGACTTGGCGGAGGATGACGAGGGGGATAACTACGACGAGGAGGACTATTGAGAGTAGCCTAGTAAGACTACTACTAAAAGGCGGGCAGTAATAGCGGCTAGATAATAGGGAATAATCCCTACCCTATATTATAGCTTAGACTAGTCGTAACAGCCCAGATTAGCTGGGCTGCCATAGAGGCTTTAGCTCGCTATACCCAATCCCGTCTAGTTACTTAGAGCTCGGGCCACCCTATAGCCCGTACCCTACGACCGCATAGCATATCTACTGCGTACAAACGGCTGGCTGGAAGCTAGACCTTTCCTCTTACAATATCTCTTTTCTTTACACACAATATAGCCTTATTCTAATAACCCTATATTACGTACTATCCTTCTTACCCGTATTAAATAGTAACTATAATTAAACGTTCGTAATAGCCGCTATTAATTCAAACTATACCATTATTATAATCGAGCGACCTTATTAATTCGACCGACCAAACTAGGCGCGACGTAAGGCATTACCAATTCTACCAACTTTACTACTACTAGCGACGGCGCAAATTATCTACTAAAGCCCTACTTACGAAAATAAGGACGTCTCCTACCTTTTATTCGTCGCGAAATAGTATTATAGCCGATAATTAATCGCTATTACTAACTATTACAATCTAAATCTACAGATTACTAATCGAGAGATAAGCATCGTCGACTTCTACCCTACTAAAGCGAATCCCTTATAAACGCGCCTCTCCTTCTCTCTCTTAACCGCGAACCAAACTCCCTAAAATAGCAAACTTCTCGACCACTCTCCTCGAACCAAACTTCCCCTCTATACCTCACAACTCTTCTTAATTTACCCATATCTTTCAAAATAACGACGAAGATACAAGCGTCGCAATAAATCCCAAAATCAATACTATTAGCGCTTCCGTACGAACCAAATAGCGTTATCGACAATTAATTCCCTTCTTTTACAATAAGCCGTTACCGTCGCCAGCTTATCCTTAACCGGCGTTATTACTACCCAACGTACGAAGAGGGCGAATTATATATATACTAGCACTTCTTTTCTAACTATTATAATATATACGACCTTCAATCTTTTTTCTACCCTTAAAATCTTAATTATAATAATTATAGAAAATTTTAATTAGATCTCGACTTTAATAAGGAATATTATAAAGCTATTCGCAACCTTTTTCCCCCTTATTCCTCTATTAACAACTACGTCCCTTATCCTTTTAATATTATAAATATTAAAAGCCTTATAATAATAAGGCTTACCTTTAAAAAAGAAGATTTAAAGATATAGGAAATACTTACATTCTTTAAGACTATTAGAAAGAATACTCCAATACCCTTATACTAGGAACCTTTCTTACTAGCACCTCCTCCACCGCTGTTACTAATCTTTTAAGCGCCTAAGTACAAAGATTTCTAGGAATATAATTCTTTTACTAAAATTCCTATTGAATACTATCATCAATTTTATAATAAAGGCGAACTTCCTAAATACGAGAAGGTTTTACTCTTTTATAAACCGGGTATTTTATTCTACCGGCCTCTTATTAAGAAACTTATCTTATTAATTTCAGCCGTTTAGATTATCTTTTCTATTGCGCCTAGCTCCGTCGGCGCCTCTCCTAACGACGCTACCAATAATTATATCGCCGTCCCTAAAAAGGTAATTTATATTATAAAGTAATAGTTTAAAGCCGCTCGTAAAGTATTATACGCCCTCAATCTATACGTAAGAGCTTCGACCGTCTCCTTATTTCCCGCCGAAACTAAAATTAAAAAGACTTTTAATAATAGCCTTAAATTAACTTCACAACCGCTGTCTCCCTAAACCGCTTAATATACTTACCGCAAATATAAGGCAAGCTTTCGCTTAAGGAACGCCCTTTTTAACTATATCTATTCGAATATATACTTAAGCTTAAAGAAATCTAGCTTAAAAACCCCTAAAAAGAGCTCAAATCTATAATCTTCTATTATTACGGCTAATATTACCCCTATTAATTAAACTATTTTCAAGACCCCAGCTAGAAGTACTTCTAGCACTTAGCCCAACCCCCGCCGTCTCGCTTCCTCAACGACTACAATATCTCTAACTCCCCCGCGCCCTTCCAATTCACACAGCCTATTTACCCTAATTAAAACTCGGCCTATCTCGGTTTATAATAAGAGCCCTCTCGAGTAGGAGTTTAAACATTCGCTTCCCGTTACTAAGGTAATGGTATTACCGATAGTAATACCGAAGCCGGTTACTCCTCTCCCCCCTAATAATAATTCAATAACTATTATAATTAAGTACAACAAGAATAGTTAATTCTCTACCCCTAATAATTCCTATAGTAATAAATTACCAATACCATACAACTATCATACTTATAGTAAAAGCTTCGCTTTACGAAACCTCCTCTTTACCTACTTCTACAATTACAACTATTACCGCCTAAATAAGCGCCTCTCGAAGTTATCCTTGATTAAGAGTACTAATTAGCGTAGTAGTAAGACAATCTAAATAGACTTTGGTATATTTAGAAATATAATTAGCAAGCTCATTACAGTAGCTACTGCAATTTAACTAGATTTATCTATATAATAATATTTCTTATTAAATTTGAGCCTTTTACTCCCTCCCTACCTCCCTCTCTTTCTTCGACCTCGCTATTACTACTAATAGCTCGTTACTTAGTAAACTCTTACCACCTCCCCAAGTACCGCCCTACTTCTTTAACGGTTATAGTAATAATTTCCTTTTATTAATAATAACAGGGTCATTACTCTCTTCTTTTATATACGGGCAACTAAACGGTTATTTCAATAGTAATACTAAAGCATTATCGCCAACCTTATACCTTTAATCTTATCCGCTTATTCCTACTATTTCGCCCTTTCTTTTTTTAATAATTCGTCGGCTCTCTTCGGTAATTAAAGCTCTTTATAATTCGTACTAATTAACTAACCAGCTAACTAACTAAAAAACCCCTATTTTATACCCTTTTCTCTTTCTTTCTATTTATCTATAAAACTAACTTTCTCTATAATTATAGCTTATTTAAATACCTCTCTCTTAAATACCCGCCTCTCTTTTAAATACTACCTTCTTAAATACCTACCTCTCTATTAAATACCCGCCTTTCTCTCGAATACCTCTTCCTATTTCGAATACCTACTTCTCTTTCTAACTACTATACCCTTATTCCTTTAATATAGATTAACCTCTCCTTAATTATTACCAACCTTCTTCGGCTACTACCCGACTCCCCGGACCTCGATAGACCTTTTCAAACTTTAATCTTTTCGTTACTACAACTCTAAAGTATCCCGCTCCGTCCTAGAGCATTCTAAATAAACAAATTCATCGGAAGAAACGAATAGAATATCGGAGGAAACCTAGGACTTTTTAAAGGAAATAAATAGAATTTCGGAAGAAATAAATAGAATTTTAGAAGAAACTTAGAATATATTAGAAGAGACTTAGAATTTATCGGAGAAAATTTAGACGGTTAGGATAAATATTAAGGATAATACTTTCTTTCTCTGTAAGCCGGCATTTAATAGGGAATAATCCCTACCCTATATTATAATTTAAACTAATTGTAATAGCCCAAATTAGCTAGGCTGCTATAGAGGCTCTAGCTCGCTATACCTAGTCCCGTTTAATTATTCAGAGCTCGGGCCACCCTATAGCCCGTACCCTACGACCGCACAGCATATCTACTGCGTACAGACGGCTGGCTGGAAGCCAGACCTTTCCTCTTACAATATTTCTTTTCTTTATACACAATATAGCCTCATTCTAATGACCCTATATTACGTACTATCCTTCTTACCCGTATCACTGGAGTACCCTGTTTCTACTTTGGAGAGCCGCCTATTGCGAGTCCTACTAACGATTGTACCGAGGCTCGGAGGGGAGCGTCTTTACGGATAGATAGAACCGGACGTTACGGAATAGTAGGCTCGGCGCGGTAGCCGCGTAGTCTAAGATCTGGAGCCCGGCTCGGCCGGCTAGGGGCTTTAGCGTACGCGTGAGAGATAAGGTGTTATAGTGATAAATAGGACTTTCCCGGGGATTCGATGGTCGTTTAACTTGTTGTAGTATCTACCAGCTTGTTGTTTATCACATAAACCTAAGTAACGGTATTTAGGTGTGCTCGAACGACACAGGGGTGTTCTGGAGCGGATTATTTCATATATCTATCTACTATTATTGTCTTGCTCGTTTTGCTCGCTTTACTCGCTTTACTACGGGGGAGGAGGAAGGGGGTAATATAATAGGTCTAGCGCCTAGGGGTCCTTGCTTGGCATTTACCACGCTAGGCTTGTGCCTGCCGGGGGTTCTCCAGCCGACCCGGGTATAACTCGGCTTTCTAGGCTTGGCATTTCTAGCACATTCTATATGCCGCCTCTTTCCGTGTATTTAGCCAGGCCAGTCTTTCCTAGACTAGCCCAGTATTCCTTTTCTTCCTTGTCGAATATTACATCTTTCCCAACAAGGCCTACCTGTGTGTCAACCTCGTAGAACCCTTACACCTACCGTTCTAATTTTGAAAAAGAGTAGAAGCTTACCGATAGTTGTTTCGAAGGTGTCGTAAAGTCCTTTAATATTAGTAATGCCTAAATTAAGAAGATAAATAATATTATTAAGGTAATTGAATAGCAGCTATTCTCTATATAAGCTATTCGCAAGTTTGGACGTTATTTACTTATTATTAGTTAGGCTTTAAATAATATTAAGTCGGCCGCTATTACTAAGTTGGTTAAAATGTATTTGCGCGTTACTAACCCTAAGATTCCTACTATCGAGCTTTATTCCGTTGAGAAGTCGACTTAATTTACTTATAGCTATAGCTACCCTAAAATCCGGGTTATAGGTCGTCCGACTAATACTTTCTACGCTATAATTGTTAATAATACCGGCAATCCTAATCCTTAGCGCTTTTACTACGCTAAATCTATTACCTTTCTCCCCGATTTAACCGGCCCCCCTATTAGGGTTGCAACCGCTCCTCCTATAACGAGCGCTCCTAGTACTTCGTAGGTTACTACCCCTCCTTTATGCTAATTTGGTCTTTTACTAGAGTGCGAGTTTACGCGTAGCCTTGCCCTACCGCCGTACGATTTTATTCGGTATACTGCCTCTTAACTTAATGCTCGTCTATAGACCCTTTAGGAACGCTTCGATGCGGCTACCCAATTCTAGAAGTAGTTTGCTACCGAATTCCGTACCTACGAGAACGAAAAGGAGGTCCGGAAGGATAATAGGGCTTGTATCCGCTAGCCTAAAGGCGATAATAAGGACGGCGGTGGTAGAGGAAAGCCCTTTAAGAAATTAAAGTATAGGGACGACTTGTCGTCTAGTAGTTCGAGCTCTAGTGAGTTTGATTCTAGCGACTTTAAGGATTACCGTTGTTGTAAGAAGAAGAGTTGTAAGTATAAGAAGATTCGATGCGAAAAACGCTATAAGGCTACTCGCCCTCGCTGTTACTATAACGATTCCGACTTTAATAGTTCGAATTTTGAGGACGGAGACAATTCTTTTCTGCGCCCCCCCCCTAGTAGTGGTGGTAGCGGTCCTCTTGGAGGCGACTTAAATAGTCCTCTTAAAGGCGACTTAATTTTAAATAATAATTATTGCGCTGGTATAACTGATACTTATAGTATATTTTCTACTTATAAGTCCGACTTCAAGTTTAAGCGTAAAGAAATCGGCTAATTCGTCCCCTTCTACGTTAATTCTAACGATATTAGTATTATTACCGACGGTAAGACGTTGATTTATACTAACGCGTTCCTCTTTTGCGAAAGATTCTTGTTTTTCCTAAAGGACGACGAGATTATGTTTGAGGTTGAGAAATAGATTATGTAGTATTTTTCTACCCTATTAGGAGGAGTAGCTATGTTTTGGTAGAGTAATGAGATTAACCTTATAAGGTGTTATTCTTTACGTTAAGGCGGATTCGAGGATTTATTCGAAGTTTTAGTCGATTGTTTTATACCCGATTCCGCTATTATTATTAGAAAGTTTACTAAGTACTGTTTTGAGCTTAAGGATATTGCCCGCGATGAGAACGCCTTTATTTAGTTCGTATAATATAAGTTCCGTTATATTCGCGCTATAAATATCTTCTATTGTATTGGTGAGAATTAGTATAGTGTTATAGTTCAGATTTGGACTAGTATAGATTTTAGGATTAAGTAGTATTTTAACGCCCCCTCTAAGAAAGGTAATTTTGTCGATTACCTTATAGAAATCGAGAGTATTAAGGTAGTCCTATTAACTATTATTCGAGAGCGCTACCCCTATATTTATTAGAAGGTTATAGGCGCTCCCGTTAAAGTGGAAGCTATTGTTATAGTTGCCCCCGCAGCCTCGGCCGGAGATTAATATAACCGTTGCGACCGATATAATAATAGAAAGAATTGCGACCGTTGCAATAATATCCGTTATAATAATTAAAATAATAGCCGCTGTAATAGTTATAATAATTATAATAGTTATTGTTGTAACGATTATACGGATTCCCGCCGTAATAATTATAATAATAGAGTTTATTATATAGACGAAAATAATAGAAACTCTAGTACTAAGTCGGCCGCGGAGGTGGTTATTTACGCTAGCGACGCCTTAGTATTTTTTAGAAGATTGGTTACGAGTAATAGTAGCGGTGTTTTTTATACCTTTGAGGTAGTTAATTCTGGTAGTAAATTAAAGTGTATTAATTGTTATAAGGAGTTTTTTTCAATAAAGTTGAAACAGTAATATGTAAAGAAATATCCGTCCTATCGACGGCCTTGTACGTTGTCTTCGGTTGTACTATTATACTATACTTATATTTATTGTTGCGAAGTATTTCCCTCTAGGAATGCCCTATTCTAGTACGTAGATTTTTGCGAAGATGCTAAAATAGGGTATAAGAGGGCTGTCCTTATTCGAAATACCCTAATTACGGATATTATTATATTGCCGCTCTTCGAGGCCCCCGTCTACGAAGATAAGGAAATTCTAAAGGGCCTTTTCTCTAATTATATTTATTTGCGCATTATAATTCGGTCTTCCCCTATAGCCGACGAGGTCGAAGTTTGCGTCGATTTAGGCGTTGCGAAGATAATTATCGACCGAGAATTCTTATTTACCTTCGAATACTCTATTTTTATTAAGTATGCTACTAAGATTCGAGGAGTAAACGGCAGATCCTTTAAATTGACCGAATAGGTTACTTTTACGTTCTATTTCGAAGGAATTATTAATGGTAAGTTTGGATTAGTTAAGGTGATAACGGCCGGTTGGGTAATGGATAAGTTATAGCCCAATCTACTCTTGGCCAATTTTTTCTTATATCTCCGGTAAGCCGATATCGATTATAATATTAAGTGTATTATATTCTCTGATATAGGGCTTCTAATCGTACCCTTTAATATTTAACGATATTCTGCAAAGTGCGTTAGGCGAGTAATAGTTTTGAAGAAGATTACTTTCTAGCTTAGCGAAGAGGCTATGGTCCTAGTCTATTATAAGCCCCTCCCTAAGGGTCGGAGCTTTATATTTAATTTAAAGAACGGTAGGGTAGTGAATATAGTCGTTAATTATAAATCCCCTAAGTTAGTCCTATTTAAGAATTCTACCCGCGGAGTACGGATTATCTTTAAGAAATAGTATATTGGTTATATTGAGGAATGTGAAGATAGCGGTTACTTCGCTAGTAATTGGAATGATATCGAGATAGCGGCCTTTTTAATTGAGGTCTTTAATGTTTTCGACGAAGATTCTACGTTTATTGTCGACGAGGTTATTGTATAGGCTACCGAGACCTATGTTCCTCCGGTTAATTTCGAGATGAATTTTACCCCCGTTATTGAGGCGGTTGTATGAGGATAGCGCCCCGCGCCCGAGCCGACCGCCGATATACTTAAGATGCTTGCCGTTCCCGAAAAGTATTCGATATTGGGTATCCGGATGGACGGGCCCGAAATTATTATTAAGGAAGGAGTCTATATTTACGTAGCGGATAAAGGATATACGGTAAAGTTCGAGAAGCTAATTGGATTATATTCGTCGTTATAGGTGGAAGGAAAATTGGTAAATATGTTAGAAGAAGACTATATGTGTGTTCCGTTGGTCGAGGGTTGGTAGAATTAGAAGGTGGTTATGAGAATGTACCCGTTGAGTAGGAAAGAATAGGCGGTTATCGACGAAGTTTTTAACGCCCTCTATAAATAAGGTAAAATGTAATAGATTATAAGGGTAATACTATTTGTATATCCGGTCTTCGTTGTTTGGAAGGAGATTAGGGATGGTAAGTAGAAGGGACGCCCTATTGTAGATATGAGGGTTATTAATAGCTTAATAGTCCTTGACAACTATTTTTTGCTATTGTAGGAGGAGGTAATAGCGTTTATGCGGGGAAAGAAGTTCGTTGTTGCTATTAATGCCGTTGCTTTCTTCTATTAGTTGTCACGTCACGTAGAATTATGGGACGAAGCACTAAAGGTTCTGACGAATATAATAAAATATTAAAGATAAAGAAGAAAGAGGAAGCTAAATATATTGGATAGAAGGAGTGAGGTCCTTATAAGGATTAAATGAAAGATTGAATATGTATGTGATCTAGTATATTTGGCAGTGCCGTGACATTACTCCCCCCTTCGAAGAAGACTCAACCTTAGAGTCGAAAAGAAGTAAGAAAAGATATGTTTTTTAGGTTTAATGTTTGAGATGAAAGTAATGCGATCTAAAATATATGAAAGTAAAGATAAGCCTAATAGTAACAATCTGGGTGGGTAAGGAAAGAAAGAGTAAAATAAAATAGATGAGATGAAGCCCGATAATTTGGATGGGCGAGAAAGGATGAAAGTATTAATATTTCGTCCGACTTCCGTAAGTAATATATTCTAATTTATACTCAAAATCCGGTTTAGAATTAATTGAATAGTTATATTTAAACTCGTAGCTAGAATCCTTATTATCGTTATCTTCATTATTATTGGACCTATTATCCGAATCTTCTTTAAATAAAAAGCTTTATATAAAATTAAGCTATATATATAAAGATAAAGGAGCCGAATACTTAGAACGGGACGGTCCGGCTTAATGAAATTCTAATATCGAGATAGAAGCAATTAATTTCTTAGCTATCTTAGCTACTTTAATAGTATCGATTTCTATAGTATTTTTATTTTTAGATCTAGACTTATAAATAGAATTCAACGATTCTTTAAGTTTTTGAACGTAATCTTCGTAAGTAATTAGAACCGGGCGGAGGAATTAAACTTATTTACGAATTTCTTTATTAAAAGTTTGACGGAATAGTGAAATTTTAATTGGTTCGGACTAGAGGTTGGCCTAGGCTTTATAGAATAGTCTTTCGAATTTAGTAATAAAAAGACTAAAACCTTTATTACTTTAGTAAAGAGCGAAGAGAGCGTTTTCGGCTTGCTAGACCTTATTAGGATCGTCGTAGATTCGGGCCAATTAATTAAGCAAATCTTAGGGGTTAAAAACCTGGCTGTCCGAGGCTTAGGAAATTTGTAGTATAACCAAGGCTTGGATCTTTCCGTCGAAGCGTAAAAAGATATACCAAAATTAGGTTTTAATATTACTGATAGTACTATTATTAATACGAAGTTTAATTTAAATAGAAGGGAACTAGGTCTTAAAGGAATAAATAATGCTAGAAAATTTCTTAATATCGGGTAACCCGGCTTTTAGTTTTAATATTGTAAACGAAGAGGAGGAGGGTTGTATAGCCTTATTTAAAGTCTGAACGAGAATAGTATTATTATTTAAGGCTATAATTAAGGTTGTCACCTACTTTTTGAGGCTAGCGAAGGCCTTTTCGCATTCATTTATACGGTCGACTTATTATTGGAAGTTAGTAATTAAAGACACTAGGTTTGGTTATTCTACTATTACAAAGTATACTCCGAATAATTAAGAGAATAAAGTAAAGAGGGTATAGTAATTCTAATACTCCGAAAGATGCCGAGAATAGTAGAGAGAGAGAGAGAAAGAGGGGGAAAGAGTATTTATTTGGTTAATATCGTTAAAGTAGGTCCGAGAGATGTTATTACTAAATATATCGTTATTATTAATATGGTTTAAGATATGGGATATTAGACGGAATACGGCTTAAGATATAGGATACTAGACGGAATACGGCTTAACATAGCGGGTACTAGATTTGATAAAATTAAATAACGGGAATCTGCACTAGCAAAATACCGGCGGTCTGGGAGATTTGTGTTTACCTGTAGAAAGGCGGGGAAGTAGACGTTTTTATCTAAAAAGAAACGGCCAAAAATAATGAGTAATAGTTTTAAATTAGGCTATTAGAATTAAGAGAAGAGAAATGGAGAAGGGATAAAAGAAGGGGGGCTACGTTTAGATTGCGGTTAAGGTCCTAAGAATAAGGGTCGCTATAATACTATATCTTTAACTATAGATTAGCCGGCTAATTAGTAATAAATCCAATATTATCTAGTAAAAGTTGTAATAATCTATTATCCTAAGAAGTAACGGTTCTAGCGATGCGCGCCTTCGGTATTGAGTACTATAGATATCGAGATAGTCCGATGTTCCGGAATCCGTTAGTAGGGAAAGGGGTGGGATGAAATACGACCCGTAGGAAGGATTTTTAATATTATGTTACGTTACGTAGAATTATGGGACGAGGCACTAAAGGTTCTGACGAATGTAATAAAATATTAAAGATGAGGAAGAAAGAGGAAGCTAGATACATTGGATGGAAGGAGTGAGGTCCTTATAAGGACTAGATAAAAGACTGAACATGCATGTGATCCAGCATGTCTGGCAGTGCCGTGACATTAGTTCGGTGTTTGGCCCGCCTATAGGGATCGCTTTACGTTAATTACTTATAGGGGCTTGGAAGCTCCTATAATAACCTAGATGGGGTTTTGGAATACGCCTGCCTATATATAGAAGTTTATAGACCGGTTCTTCGCTGAATATAAGGTTTATTGCTACGCTTATATCGATGATATTATTATTGTGTCCGATATTTAGGAGGATTATGTAGCCTACTTGACGGCGATCTTTAATTTGTTTATATTTAAGAATATATTTCTCTCTCCTAAGAAGTTATTCTTAGGGTACCTTAGTGTTGAACTCCTAGGCTTTTGTGTCGACGGTTTGGGACTTTGGAATATTTAGTAGCGCGTCGAGGTATTTAAGAAGTTGGAGTTCCTTGCTTAACTAAAAGCCCTAGAGATATACTTGGGAGGTGTAGGCTTCCTAAGGCATTTGTTGCTATATTATTCTCAATTCTTTAATCCTCTATAAAAGCGTAAGGTGGCCTTGCTGGCCGTTGGGCGCGTTTCGGGGGCTGTAGAGAATAGGAAACCGGCTAAGTGTATAGCGTATTATATAAAGATGTGCTTTGCCCCGACCGAGGCGGAGTTAGAGTCTTTTAAAGTCGTTTAAGAGGAAATTTGTAGTGGAAGAATGCTTTATTACTTGGATCTAAATAAGTAAGTATTCTTCTAAATT
Source organism: Neurospora sp. CHS-2018a (assembly GCA_009802275.1). NCBI lineage: Eukaryota > Fungi > Ascomycota > Sordariomycetes > Sordariales > Sordariaceae > Neurospora > Neurospora sp. CHS-2018a. The sequence goes on from RAKG01000005.1 coordinate 340,883, forward strand.
GACGGTTCCTATAAAAGAGGCAATAGCGCTATACTCTTCTATATGAAGGATGGCTACGAATGGGTCCCGGGCACCCCGATTCTAGCTAATTAGGTCTTACTTATCTTCTTTTTGAATAAGTGCCTTACGTCGGCCGAAATGTAATACGGGCCTTCGGAGTTAGAGGTGGCCGCTCTAATTTAGGCCGTTAAGAAACTTCGGACTCGTATTTATTCTTATAATAAGCCCGTTATTATTTTGATAGATTATTTAACTATTAAGGGTATTGTGGAGTAGAAGTCCCTTTATATTTTTTTAACGGACCGGGATAACCGTCGCCTAATTAATACTTCGATTTACTTATCTTAATACAATATTAAGGTCTATTATCTGCCGGGCCGCTTAAATTTTGTACCCGACGCCTTAAGCCGATTGAAGGCTATAGGCGATATATAGCTACGATCCGAAGGTACCCCGGTGTTCGACGACGTTTGGCTAGCTATTAATTATCCTTTGATTATTAATTAGGTTTGCTTAGCCGTGGCCGAGGCTGTTATAGACGTCCGGCTAAAGGACCGCTTCGTTGTTGGATATAGAAAGGATAAGAAATATGCCGCCGTTATCGACGATTTGAAAGACTTCCGTTTGGATAATAAGGACGTTGTATTTTTCCGCCGCCCGGGGTACCCTTTTTTTATTATTGATAGCTTGATTTATATTAATTAGCTAGATGGTATAAGGATTTTGTGCGTTCCTTACGATTACGTATAAATAATTTTGGAATTGGCGTACGATGAGAAGTACTACTTTGGACGAGACTGTATGCTTTACGATTTTAAGGGCTTTTTTATTATTAATAAGATTTATTTAGTTAAGTAATACGTCCGTAATTATCTATTATATAACTTTAATTAGATTGACCGATTACCCCTTATAAGTAAATTCTAGCCGATCCGATTGAAGTTCGATAATGCGCTACCTATACGTACGGTAGTAATCGATTTTATCGTTAGTTTCCTTGAGGTTTCGGCTAAAGATTCCCTATAGAAATTGTTTGGTTATAATACTTTCGACGCCTTAATGCTAGCTACCGATATAGTATTTAAACGTACTTTATTGGTACTTAATTATTCTATTTATATGGTAGAGGAATGGGGAATAGTTTTTGTGCGTTTATTAATCCTTTTTGATTAGGGTTTTCCGTTAGGCATTATTTCGGATAGGGATAGGAAGTTTACTTCTAACTTCTAGTAGGGAATATAGAAAGGCTTGGGTATTAAATTGCTTATAATTATTATATATTATTTATAAAGCGATGGCGCGTCCGAATGTAAGAATTAAAGTATCGAGATTGCTATCCGCTTTTACGTTTTCGATTACTCTGACGATATTTAGTTGTCTTTTTTGCCTGTATTGTAATGGAACTTTAATAGCGCTTACGTCGACGCTATTAAGGCTTCTCCGTACGAATACTTATTCGGCTATTGTTTGCGAGGACTTTTGGAGTGCTTTAACAATGATTTTTAGGAGTATAACCCCGCTCTGCGTAATTATATTCATAAAGAAGCCTAATTTGTTATAGATTTCGTTATTGCTAAAGCCAAGCGATTTTATAACCCTAGTTGTAAGCTGGTCGATATCGAGGTTGGGGATAGAGTCTTCCTAAAATTGTACTATAGTTACTATTTCCGAAACCGGCCGTCCTATAAATATTTTTAGTAATATATAGGCCCCTTTAAAGTTATTTAGAAGGTCGGTTAATTGGCCTTTAAGTTGGAATTTCCCCCTATAATAAAAGGACTTTACCCGGTTATTTCGATCGTACACTTCAAACGTACGTTACGGGAAGAGGATCCTTTCCGACGCGTTCCCCCGCCCCTGGGATTAGTAGAGGATTCTTAGGAAGGCTTAGATTCGGATTCTGGCCTTGATTCTGGCCCGGCAAACGGCCCTAGGTACGAAGTGGAATGGGTAGTTATTTATAAGGAGTTGAGAGGAGGATTAATAAAGTATTAGATTAAGTGGAAGGGATATAGCAATGAGGATAACGAGTGGAAGACGGAGCGTTAATTATATCGTTTAAAGGACTTTGTAGCGGACTATTAGGCTAAGTATAGAGGACGGCCGTTAAAGGATTCTAGTAAGAAGGATTCTAGTAAGAAGGCTACTCGGAGGAGTATATATAGAAAGAAGGATTGATTAGAATGATTAAAGTACTATTGAGGATAGTAGTCTTTTTATATGTAAGCCGGGATTTGTTACCGGATATATACGATTAGCTATAGAGTAGGGCGCTGGATTGGTATATAGCTCAATTGAGCTATGCCGGCCTAGTGCCGTAGCTAGGGCACGCTTAGTGCTATGGTTACGTGTAAGTAGGTTGCTATTGGTAGCTGATTGGCGGGAAGTGGGCCCGCCCTATAAGTTAGGGTAGAGCCTACGCGGGCTAGGATTCCTTAAGGATTCCTAGCGCGCGCGGCTATTCTGGCCGCTTCTTTTCCTTTTGTATCTCGCTTTCTTACTTTAATATTATTGATACCATTAAGGATATTTGGAGTTCTGAGCAAACCCAGCGAACCGTAACACTTACTATAAACCGTCGCCTTAATTATATTAAAAATATTAATATTAATATTATTCGCTATACCCGCTAGCTAAAAACTTCTTTATTAGATATTGCGTCTACTTTATATAATGAATTTCCTAGTATTAAGGTCGGTAAGTAAGATATTCTAAATACCCTATAGATAGACTACGAAAATAAATCCGGTGCCTTTACCCCTATTTAATAATTTATTAATATTCTTTCTACGACGAAGGGGGTTACCGCTTTTAATATTTATCGGAAAGGGGGAAAGCTAAATAATATTATTAATATAGTATTTTAGATTTACGATTAGTATGTAGAGTAATTAGCGAAGAATTTAAAGGTTTAGAGTTTTGACTGTACGTACAAAATTAATAGATTTAATATACTTCTTTTGTAAATTTATAATATAATTTCCCTCTATACTATATTTAATATTAAATATTACTTATTTAATAGAGAAAGTGAGGAATATTTTATTTAGGCCCTTACCTAATTTAAGAACCTTTTTACTGTTAAATAGATCCCCTACCCTAATGTTATTATTATAGACTTCGATAAGGCTTATAAGAAGGTTATATAGGCTATTTTTGGCGGCGTTTAGTACTAGATCTGTTTATAGTACGTTATAAAGAACGTTGTATTTAATATTAAAAAGAAGTAAGTAGGTTCCTTCGAGGGAATGGCGCTTAGGGAGTATAGGAATAACGGCAACTATTTACGAGAGGAGGAGGTATTTATTAAAATTACGGTACGGTTTCTTTAAAACGACGATTGCGCCTTATATTTAGGCGATTTAGTAAGGGATCCCTAGCTTAAGAGGCTCGTTGGTTAGGCTTTTAAGAATAATTCGCGAATGTAGTTCGTTAACGTTAATAGCATTCTAGTAGTATAGTGGGCGGTAGTATATACGGATATAGAGGATAAGTTTTAGGAGTAATAGGAGATTCTTAAATGCAAATTTAGTAATTAGCCGGGTAAGTGATTTATTATTATATAGATAAATAGAGTAACTATTAATCTCCTTTATTTTTATTACTATAGATATTATTAATTATTTATTAAATATTTACCTCCTTATAAGGTACGAGTTTATATATTTCGTTATTAAAGTATATCCTAACTTTAGTATTAGAGTTACCTCTTGTATAGAGGGTGCTTATAGTGTATTGAAAGTACTACTTAAGAACCGCCGTATCTATTTTAACCAATTGCTTAATACTATCGAAGAAACGCTCTCTCGCTTTAAAAAGAACTACCGGGCGAAATATTTAGACTAAGTATTAAAAAAGGTTATTAAATATAATTATAATATTTTTAATAAGTTGCGGTATCTTACTAATTTCGTAGCCCTCGATTTAATAGCTCGCCAATTAAAATTTGTAGAAGAGGCTATCTAAAATAAAAAGGTAGTTATTGATTGTAGCGGTAATTTTCGAGTTTAGTTTGGCTTGCCTTATTGGTACGAGATTCTATAGTTTATACGTGTTAATAAGGAGCTCGAATTTGAATACTATATTGACCGTTACTAGTATTTAAAACCTAAGGAAGTAAGGGTTATTTCCTATATTGCTACCCTATATTAACTATTTTCGTTAATTTATCTCCCTTCGCAGCCGTTATCCGAAGAGTTTTTATATATTCGTAGAGAGCGAGACCTTAAAACGGTCCTTAATAAATACTAGTAATATGCCTTGTAAGTAAAGAATAGTAATTAGCCGGTCCCTGACGTTATTCCCTCCTCTACTAGCGTACGTTGTAATCTTTTTTATAATACCCCTCTACGATTAATAAAGAAGGTAAAGATAATAACGAAGATAACGGCTACCTAAGTAATAATCCAGACGTAAGCGGATTTATAGGGTATTAAAGATATAGCTTCGTTACTATTATAGAATATACAAATTTTTACGTAGAGGTAGGCGTAATTAGAGAGGGAGTTAATAGAGGCGAGGGCATTGCTACCGCCGCCGCCGCCGCAACTAATACTAAAGTAGTAGCTATAAGGTATAGGATAGGGGCAATTATTATAATACAATCTACCACCCTTATTACAACAATAGGGTTTCAACTTCTAACCCCTATACCTAGCGCCCGCAATGCCCTCACAGCATCGCTATAGGTATATAGCGCCCCCCTCCTCTATACTAGTACAATAGAACGTATACTAGAGAATTTACTAGAGCCCGCTAGTACAACTATTTATATAAAGCTAGATCCAGCGTAGGCAGCAATACCCAAACCACCCTTCCTAAAACCCCCCTTATAGCGGCTAGTACTAGTAGACTATACTTATATTATTACATATATAATTATCTCCCTCGTCTTTATTACTAGAATCGCATTATTTCTCTTACTCGTATACCCTCAACTGTCATTTTAGTAGCGATAGCACTTACATGTCAATTTGCAGTAGATTTGTATAGGACTGACATAGCTGTAACATGGGGGTTTGGGTCACATATTTATATAGGGACCGTAGATTTAAACAGAGGACACAGTAGATTTAACCGGAGCGCGTAGGTAGCCTCGACCAGGACCTCGACAACAACCTTATTTCTCTTCCGCCGACCCTGCTTAGGCACTTCATGGATGCTCGTCTAGCTCCCGTTGTATGGCGAAATAACGAAGGCAAGATTTTAGATTGATTTTCAAACATTTCGAGTTGTACAAAATCCCGGCCGAGCAGACGCGAACCACGGATCTTGACCACCACACCATGAACCTCACTGCCCGGTTGAAGCATCACCCCTCGCGTCAAGAGAGGGGCCCCGAGTTTGACGGAGGCAGTCGAGCTCTCAGCCAGACTTGCGCTTTTATATTGTTTGTCTCCCCGGTCTTCCTTTTGATGCAGCAGATATTAGTTACCACTGATGTTTTGTAGTCCTCGGTTTATCCCGTTCCAAACGATGCAGTGAAAACCATGGATTGCAGCGGCAAGTGTCTCGAGTCTGGGGAATCGCAATATCTTCAGCATGAGACACTCGTTCGGATACCAATCGGACGCTTTCAGGGAAACGCCACCCCTATTCTCGACACTCCCACCTTACCCTCCCAACATACCGGACTTCCCACTGCATGCCCGGACTGGCAATAAGAATACTTCAACACACGGGTTGAGATTGATGGAAACCCACGTAGTGTATACAGTATCTGCATTTGTGCGGCAACTCTGAGGCCCAACACCTCACCAATGCGGCGAGGGCCCCCAGCTGTCAGACTTCCCTGTCTGCACCCAGGCACCTACTTACTCATGTACCAGGCTTCTGGGGGCATATGCACGCTAACATCGAGTTGCAGAAGGATGTTGCCGTCTATTTGGGCGTCGGGTAACGTTGTTGTAGACTTTTAGGGGATGATTGATGTTGTCATCCGGGTAATCGAGCGTACAAGCGCCGCGCTGTCAGCATCTAAAGATGATAGGTATAGGAGAAAGAATAAGCTTCGGTCTGGCCTCCCTTTGCTGCCTCGGGATAAGCTTCTGATAAGACGGCTCGTGGATGGGCAACAAATGCAGTCGACCCCTTTTTCTTCACAGGATGTCTGGTTGATATTGACGGGATTTCGAACCGCGCTGGGCTACAGGCGACCCCTGGCCAGTGATGACCGCTAACTGTGTGACCCCACCCCCGACTTTCGGTGCTGTCTTTAGCACTTCTGTGCCCTTTCCCACCCATCATCCCGCCTTCCATAGCCGCGTCTTGGTTGCAGATCCCTGGCCACCTCACCGAATCCAAACATACCTCTAGGTAGCAGGTAGCCTACTGCAAGAATCCCGCCTTCCCCTCGCCTTTTCGATCTCGGTCTCGACCGAACAAGTTCCTGGGCTGTCAGAAAACAACTGTCATTCTCACACTCGTTCCACTGTTCCTTTGGTGATCATTCATCCAACTGCGCAGGTCCTTTCGTTCGGTTTTTGAGAGCACAATCCTTCTTGGATACGAAGACATCAGGGCAACACACGATATCGAATTAACAAACACTCGATACGATACCCCGAGCACATCAACTAGCTTATCAGACGATGGACTATACAAACCCAGCATACTTCGCCGGCGCCGGCGCCCAGCCGCCGTACCACTTCATCGGTATTCCTCCCCTCACCCCTTCGCATTCAAACTCGGCCGCTTCGGACGACTTCAACGCCTCTCCACAGGTGAGTTCCATGCTTTTGATTCAGATGGAACTGGAAGAGAGAAGCGGGTGAAAGAGCAGACTCTTGGGGTTGCTGATATATCGCTTCATATGGACCCGAGTGGCATTTCCTTCGTCGTTCCTGCGTTTCTCCGCATGCCATTCATGTCCCTCTTGCACCTCCCGGCCCGTTAGCGCACGATCTTCCCGGTCAATCGAATGGCTTACACATTCCTTATTCAGGAACTCTTCGACCAATTTCCGAACGGGCTCCCACATGACCAGTTCCAGAACTTCGAGGCGTTTGCCCAATTCAACACCCAACCAACAACCTTTGCCGGGCCCCCGACTCCTCCGACCCAGCAACTTCCTCCGACCGCGCAGCCCATTAACGGCGCCATACACCTTCAGCATCAGCAGCAGTCCACAGCCGACCTCCTACAATCCCTCAACAATGCCAAAGGAGAGCCCGCCGACGAAGCCCGAACCCGCAGACAGGGCTCAAACTCGGACGAAGACGAAAACTTGACGCCCGCTCAGTCGAGGCGGAAAGCACAGAACCGCGCCGCGTACGTTACACACCGCCTCTCTTACTATCTGCTCGGCTGTCCTTTCTTGGTGATCCTGGGTCAGACAAGCAGAGGAACCCTTGAATCACGCCGTCACACGTCCCACATGACCTCTTGTCCCACGTTGCCTCTCTCTTTCCTTTTCTTTTCCCACAGGCTGGGACCCTACAGATCACCCCAAGAAGAAAGTTCGAGACTACAAGACCTTAGCTAACTCTTTTCCTCCCATCTCCGTAGTCAACGAGCTTTCCGCGAACGCAAAGAACGCCACGTCAAAGAACTCGAGAACCGTCTCCAACAGCTGGAGGAGGAAGCCCAGTTGACCAGGTCAGAAAACGAGAAGCTGAAGCAGGACCTCCAAAAGATCAGCACCGAGAACGAGATATTGCGGGCGACATCTTTGGCGGCCGCCGGTGCTGCCGCCGTCGGGTCTCCGCTAGGGAGCGCCGGGACGCCGATGACGACGGGCCCCATGTCGTACAAGCCGACGGACTTCTACTCGAACCTGCTGGAGAACCACAACGAGAAGACGCCGAGCCACCGGGTGGTCAAGAGCGAGAGCGGGGAGCGCCTGTTGGCGGCCGGTGCGGCTTGGGACCTGATGCAGAGCCACGAACTCTTCAAGCGCGGGTTGGTCGATATTCAGGCTGTCAGTGAGCTGTTGAAGGGTCAGGCAAAGTGTGATGGCCAGGGCCCGGTGTTCGAGGAGAGGGCCATTCTGGAGGCGATCGAGCAGAGCGTGGCGAGTGGGAGCGACGAGTTGCTATGAGCTGGTGGCTCCCGAGCAATAGGGGAACACGACAACGAACAACACCGGGTATATATCATTCGAGGATAAAGGGAGACAAGAGGAACAAAAAGATGGGCAGGGATGAAGAGGGTGCATATCAAGTCACATATAAGCATATCGGGGACTGGGTGGAATATTGGATGAATGGGTATTTGTTTTCAGTCACGAAGCCCATACCTTCGTCAGTTTGACAGGTGTTAAAGGGGGTGGTGGTATCTTGGGGGCAATTATGGGAACCTCACTTGCATTTGTCTTGGAATAGCGGAGTTGGTTTATCTTTTGGAATTTGTATATGACGATGTCTTTGACCTAAGCGATGAAGAACAAACATCACAAGATGGAAACGCCAAGGCTATAGCCTATCTATATCGCTTGTTTGGTGCCTAGATACCTCTCTCTTTCTATCCGCCGTGAATGTCTAAAAGATTTCGAGCCTCCCAGATCCCCATATTCCAAATCATGACCAGACTTGAAACCTGTTGTTGCCCCATGGTATCTTCATACGTTGTGCGTAGTTTGTAGTAATAGCAACCGGAACATGGCCCCTGAGGACGCCGCGCTAAACAACGCTAGAAATACACGGTGTGGTTTCTATCGTTTGCGTATGTGCGTGTTTACCCATTCCTTCCTCTTCCATTTTTTTGGTTCTCTTGAGCCTAGCGGCAAATCCCTCTCTTTCTCCCGTCCCTCTCTCACCTAACCAAAACCCACCCTCTTCCCGGAAGTATAAAGAAAAATAAGAAAGCAGATAATCATCATCATGTATCGTATATATCCGTGTATTCGTCATAAAAAGAAAAACCAAAGGACGAAGGCAGTCACCTCTATCATGTTCCGAGTTCGGAATGTCATGATAGGGACATGGTTCGTATATATCGGTGGTTCCGATCGGTTGGCCGGCACGATTGTCCTCCATATCCTTGTTGTATCCTCCTCCTCCATCCATATCCTCCGCGCGCCCTCGCTCGTTGTGAGTTGGCTATGCCCTTATCACTTCAGGGTCCCGCACTGCCTGCCGTCAATCATCTGTATCCCCCTCTTAGCTTGTCCGCTTCCATATTCCCATCTTGTCACTTCTCATCACAGCAAAAGAAGAGATCGGCACAATCATTGAGCCTTCTTCTCCTTGAGCTCCTCCTTGCTTCCCTCAACCTGCTTAGACACCTTGGGATCATCCTGGCCCTCCACATAGGGGTACTTAATAGTCAAGCACCAGATGTCCAGGTAATCGCAGATGGTGACGATAACGTCCACCACGAAGCTGCCGTACACGCCGACCGCCATGCCGAGCATGCAGAACATGTAAGCCACCTGGTAGACGCCGTCGCCCAGCGCCGACGGCCAGCCGAGGTTCTTGAGGCCGTCGGGCGCATACGTGTGGATGACGGGGCCGAGGGAGTCGAAGACGCCCAGGCCGAGCGGGATCACCATGACGTTCCAGTAGGGGAAGTCGAGCTTGACGAGATGGGCCGTGATCATTTGCCCGACGCTGTAGGCGTTGACGATACCCGCGAAGAGCACGAAGGGCACCAGGTGGCCGTGCAGAATGTTAGGCTGCAGGAACAGGTAGGCGACCACGAGCGCCCAGGTGGCAAAGAAGGGGAAGAGACCGACGAGGGCGTAGCGCGAGCGGTCGCCGCGGGCGCGGCGGGCGCGGATCACGTTGCGAGCGGATTCGACCGTGTTGTAGACGAGCACGACGGTGCCCTGGACCATGTACCACTCGGTGAAGGAGAGGTTGTAGAAAAAGCTGGGCAGAGTCAAGGCCGTGGTGCCGAAGGTGAGGGTCTGCGGAACGCCGAGGGTGGGGAGCATGCCCTGTTGCCAGAAGGAGGCGCCGCCGAGGTAGCCGGTCAGGGTGTAAACACCCACGAGGATCAGGATACCCTCAACGGGCCCGTTGACGATGCCGAGGGTGAGCGTCTTGGTGTGGTACTCATCCCAGGTTTGGACGTAGAAAGTCAGCAGGGAGGCGAAGACGGTTGCGACGGTGTACCAGCTCTGGCCCATGTTCTGGGAGGCGGCGAAGATAAGGCATTCGAGAGACGTGTTGAGGGCGTCGACGCCGTGGTCGAAGAGTTCACCGAGAGGTCCGGACTGGCGAGTACGACGACTGTGTTGGGATTCATGATTAGTCTACTTGTTTCCCGAGACTAAGCACTTGATGGCAAAGGGAGCACTTACGCTTGGGTGCCGTCAACGGCATCAAAGGTCTGGTAGAGGAACAGACCGGCGGCCCAGCTGTAGTAGACCCAAGGCGGGCAATCCTGGTCGAGGGTAGGGTTGTACCATAGCAGGGTGAGGAAGTTGGCTACAACAAACATAAAACCCGTGAGCGTGATCAGGTTGGGGGCCATGCTCATGGGGAAGAGCTTGATGACAACATTGGTGTAGAATGGCTTGAGGATGTATTTGGACGTCAAAGAGTGGTCGACGGCCGAGTACTTGTATTGCCGCAAGTTCGGCAGCTTCTCCTGTCGCACGTAAACCATCTTGACTTTGGATCGAGGATTTTATATTCGTGGCGTCTAGCGATCCAGTATGTCGTGAGGCTTGAATGGGCGAATCTCTGCGTTGGGAGGTGGAATATCGCGTGAACGCCAGAAGTCCGGATGACTGATAACGGTTGTTCGTCCGGTATCGCTCTTTGGTGTTGCTAAGCAACCTAAGCTTGCGGCCTTGGAAGATCAAGGCAATGGGCCAATGCCTCGTTCAGGCTTTCGTTGAAGACAGTCTGCTCAGAGGTGCTTTCGCTGTGCAAGGCGCAAGTTGAGAGAAGGAAGACTGAGGGAAATATAGGGAGGGGACAATGATCCGAAAGTAAATAAAAGAAGAATGTCGAAGCCGGAGCAGGAGAAAATAAAGTGGATCTTCTATCAAAAAGAACGGGGATCCGGCATACGCTAGAGTGGAACACACTGCGCGCGTGAGTTGTCTTTCCCCTCACGGCCCCTCAACAATCAGCTTCCCTTTGTTTCGGCAGGCTCAAAGCTGGGCAGGTTGGCCCGGTACGACATATCACTTTGAACGGGACATTTGCTTGTTTTCAAGATGTTGTGCAATGTTGTTCTTGCTGGTTATGACGCGCCGAATTTCGCGCCATGTTGAGAGGAGGTCAACGTCGCACCTTTTCCGCCCTCGTGTGGCTTCTACGCTTGCATGAATTCCGACTCCAACGTTGCGGCCCAGGTCTCGGCCACTTGGCCCAACCCCAAAGCTTGCGTCATAACCCTTCCTTGCACAGTGAACCCTGATGTCCCCTCCGTCAGGTCCTAACCATGATTGACAGGGGCAGCTGACAGCGGAGATATGTACGCTATGTTTGTAGGTACGGTATTGTATACGTTGCTATAAGATGCATAAATGTACGGGCCTGGTCTTTCTACAAAGTAAATCAGTGTGTAGACATATTGCAGTTAGGAAAATGACCTTTAGTATTCCCTGATTCATTGCTCAGGGTTGAACTGAGGTAGATGATCCCCAGCAGATCGCTAGAGTTAACCAGTCTCAACCATGTGAATAGGGGTCTAAGATCGGGAAGATTCGAGACCCTGAGATCGACCCTGACAGGTCGAACCCTATGGTCAGACATATCGCACTTTTGTTCATAGTGTGAGCAGCCACCACGAGCCATACAGAACTCTCATGCTATCCAGAAGAAAGAACTCCGTAATTTTGTCTTTCTCTACCAAATAGTATGACGTAAGTAATAATAGAGTACTAAGTTTGGGGTAAAACGCCATGCGGACAACAAGCTAACACCAAACAACCAACATCCCTCAAGTTACCAAGGTCAAGGTCATAGCTGATACCTTACCCGTTTCATTAAGCTTTATGCAACAGACGCCACAACCAAAGCAGCCACACCTTCCTCCTCGCTCCTGACAGTGATCTTAGTAGTAACACCCGACTTGGCCGAGAAGGCCATACGAACGTTAGCAACCACTCTGCCGCCATTGACAGTCTTTCCGAGAAGCTTGAGCGTATGTGTGGTCTGGTTAAGGGGCACATCTGTTCCCTCGAGGGGTTGTAGCGACAAAGTCTTTGCTAGTTGCTCGGTTGCGTCTGTAGAATGTTAGTGAATGGGTCTGGCAAAAGCCCAAAACCAAAGAGTTTTACGTACCTGCTATGCTCTTCATGCTGCTGAGCAGCAATGTCTCCTCCGCCTCTTCCCCAGAAGCACCAACCTGCTCCCAAATGTGCGCAAAGTTGCTGGCAAATACGGGAATGACATAGTCACTTCCCGCCAGGTCAAACTCGGCAACCTCGTACTCGTCATCGTATCCGGTTTCCTCAGGCTCACCAGTGCTGGGATCGATTTCCTTGCTGGTAAACTTGAGAACGTTGGAGAAGGTGCTAACTGGTAGCGAGCCCTCGCCGCTGACCTTTCTGAATGCCACATACACCTTTCCGGGAACGTCGGTTTCGAGCTTCTCAGCCTGGATAATGAACAACTCCTCAAGCTCCTCTTCCGAGGGAGTAGCTACGACAGAGACGTTCTCTAATACGGTGTCGGGAAGAGTGTTCTTGACCTCGTATTGGAGCACGATATGCTCCTTGAAAATGTGCTTGACAACTCCAACGACGTACTCGGTCTCCGCCTCGGTCAACTCCACCACCGGCGACGACTTGAGAACAGCGCCAAATTCTGCCATCTCGGGGATCTGCATCAACTCCTGCGCATACTTCTGCGCAGCCGCCGACGCGGATGCAGCCGCCTCGGCACTGGTGGGAGCCGCCTTGGTTGGTCCGACCTTGGGTGGCTTGAGAGAAGGTGTCGTAGCAGTAAGCTTCTTGGTCCTATCCTCGGCATCTGCTTGCTCACGGGTAACGACAGGGATCTTGGAGATATCGAAAGGCGCCTCGAATGTCGACCTGTCGTCAGAAGTAACATACGTGACGAGCTGATGCTCGAAAAAGGGCAACGAGAACATGCTGTCTGTTGACACGTCAGTACACAATCGCATCTGGCGAACAGTAACAAATAGTAGGCGAAAACTTACCATTCTTGACAAACCGGTTCGCAAGCTCATCCTCCTCCTTCATAAGCTTGAGGTTGAGGGCAGCACGATCACGGACCTCGTCATCTACATCATCCAGACACCTGGTAAGAAGAACCTCCACGCTGCGCTTCACTTCAGGATCCTTCTGGCCAACACCGAACTTGGCAAGGGCAGTAACCGCTGCGGCGCGCACGATGGAGTTCTCGAGGACCACCCGATTGTAGATGTAGCGGATATACTTGGTGGGCTGAGATGTCTTGGGTCCCTCAAGACCGAGGAGGTGAAGGACACGGACTGCCAACTTGGTGAACTCACAGTCCTCGATAAATTCGCAAAGGTGGGCAAGGGCTTCCTCCTTCGATTCGGGGACAAACTTGATAAGGTCGAACATGCTCTCCACCACAGCGCGCTTGAACTCATAGCCGCCCTCGTCGCGCAAGATACCACTGAGGAACTGAAGCATGCCGGCCTGCTTGCTGGGGAACTTGAGGCATAAAGTACGGATGGCTTCGACAATCGTGATCTTGAACTCGTCGGTGATTTCAGACATGAAGCCAGAGATCTGCTTCATCAGGCGATCCACGCTGGCCTCGTTTCCGGTCTTGAGTAGAGTAGTAATGGCAAAGGTAGCGATGGAGCGATTGCTGTTGGAGATAAGGAGCTCAATGTCCGGGTTGCACACAGCAACGGCCGCCGGCTTGAAGGAAGCGAAGTTGTGAAGAATACGAAGAGCGGCGAACTTGGTAACGGCGCGGGGCGAGGTAAGGAAGAGCTGGAGGACATGGACTGCCTGGGTGACCTCAGCGTCGGTGACATCCCGCATATCGCAGATCGCCTTTGCGGCCTCGAAGTTGACCATTTCGCTCTTGTGCCTGAGCCAGCCATCCAGCAGCTGCATCATGGGCTTCCTAAGGTGCGGGTCTTCGTCGGCCAACTGGGCGGCAAGACGGACGAGCAACACGAGAGCGGCGGGGTTCTTGACGGCACCGGGAGCACCGAACTGCTGGACCATCTTGACCAATGCCATCCTGTCGTGCATGCGCATCTGATAAAGCAACCCAATGGCGTGATACTGGGTCATGGTCGAGTTGTTGATGGGCAGGTCTCTATTGGAAGATCCAAAACCGAGGGAGAAGCCGCCGGTCGACTTGGTGTTAGCTGCCGCTTCCGAGGTCTCATTCTGCCACCGTTTGACGACGTCCTTGGCGACGGGGAGAAGATGATATGATGATACGAGGGCGGCAGAAGATACTGAGGGGTTTCTGTCGACAATGGCCGTCTTCATGACACGCTCGATGGACTGTACTGTGGTGGCCTGCAAAGGGTCGGGGTTAGCTCCACATTGGATAGCCATTAAGGGGTCGAGGGGCGCGTTGCAGGGGCTCGGGGGTGGCCGCTTACATCGATGATGCGGCAAAGGGCGCGGATGGCATTCGGACGATAGATGGCGTCGGTGCTACCGCCAGTATCCTTCATGATGGTGCTGGTAACCATAATGATATCCTCGGCCGAGTTGGCCAGCTCCTTGATGACAAGGTGGACCATCTGTCGTAGGCTGGCATCCTTGTTCTGGAAGAGCTTCGAGATACCGAAGAACAGCGTCGTCGCCTCGTTTGTCGGGAATCTTTCGCCGGTGTAGAGGAGGAGGGCAATCTTGGTGAGGAGGATACGGCATTTGCGCGGCTGAATGGGGGAGTTGTTGAAGAGGCGGGCTGTATGTCAAACCGGTCAGTCTTGAGGAGGTTAGGAGCTAAGGGCCACGTCCACCCGACGACAAGGCCTCAGCTGTCAAGGTACTCGGACTCACCCTCCTGGAAGACCTGGGTCCGGTCAACCTTGACCAGACCCGTCTCAGCATCCTCGTCCTTCTTGCCGTAATTCATGGCGGGCAGGGCGACGATGGGTGCTGGAGGTGTAATGTGGATTTGGGAAACCCAGGATGTTGTTGTTCAGGTAAGCAAGTCGAGGCTAGAACAATAGAGGTACGAAATAACGGAGTAGCGGCTGCAATGTTGCCTGTGCGGCGGTGCGGCCAGCAAATATCCCCAACTCGCGACGTTGCCAATTCCACTGCACAGTCGAGGGGGAGTCCACTGAGGTGTCAGGGAGTCCGTGCTCCACGCTGCCACTGCACCTGAGAGGCTGAAAGTTCCCGAAGGAGCCAATTGCGAGCTTATGTGCATCGTCAACCTCAAGGGGTGTTACAGCGCACAGACCACTTGTTATTATGTAGAGGTATACAGTTGCTTCCCTCCTCTTGAGTTGAGTATCGAGATCAGTCACTTACAAGATCACACGGAATGATACTGCTGGAAAACAGACTTGACAGTGTTCAAACTTCCATGGCATTTGTGTTTCCGAAGGAAGATGGGACCGAGATTGCTAGTAATAACCACCATGAGGATACAGCAGTGCTAACACTACGTCTCAACAGTCTAACACTACCTTCTACGCTATCTCTTGATTTCTATTGATACTCCTGAATCTGTTGAGTGCTAAGCTTTACAACCCAAACTCGGACTAGCTGGCCGCCTTTCTTTGTCGGCTTGAATGACAGCTTGATACTGGCTACCTTACTCAGAATGCATAATCGTGAGCCCTTTACGCTGTTGATTGTTTCTTCCAACGGTAGCCCCAGCCCACACTTAAGGATACAGTTGGTCGGATCATCCATTGCAACCCATCTCTTCCTTTTCGTCTTCTTCAGAAAGAGCATAAATCCTTGCCTTGGCTTATAAAAGATAATTTGTTTTCCCATATGGTTGCTTGCTCGCTTTTGGGCGTACCCGTAGGCACAGCTTCCTGTATTACTTTCCTGCTGCGTCCCTCACCTGCGTAGCATCAGCGATCAGATGCCCAAATGGACCCTATGATGTGGAAGCAGCTTCTATCGCTTCTGCGTCAACAGGCACCTCAGCTGGAACCACTGCCGAAGCCTCGGGTTGCGCCTCAGTCTGTACCTCCGCCTGTGCTTCGAGTTGCATCTCCGGTTGTTCCTCGCCTTGTACCTGCGCTTGGTCCTCCGCTTCTGCGGCGTCTGCTTGCTCCTGCATTGGCTCTTGCTGTTGATACTCAGTGTTGGTGGGGATTCCGTTCAGTACATCGGCTTCCTTGCGGTCGGGATTCTTGCCGCATGCAATCACGGCATTTTTCTCCTTCTTACCCAGCACAACGAGATCAAATGACGGAGGCAAAATAGAATCAACCCTTTACCAAGCGTGTCAGTAACGATCAGGTGAGGTTTCATAACAGGGTGGTAAGTTACTCACTTTAGGAAGTCCTGCTTTAGCAAGCGAGCTTTGTCTCGCAACGCCTGCTGGTCACGAGGGCGCACAAAACGGATATTGCCATCCTTTATTTCCTTCTCAATGACGCTCCATTTGCACTTGTACACATCAACTGCCCTGATCAGCATCCTAATATCGTCGCGAAGCCAGGGCGACCGAGACTGTGGTTCTCTGGCTTTGCGGTTGGCTGCCGAGAGCTCCCTCGAGAGTCGCGACACCGCCTCCAGGTCGGGTTCGGCCTGCGTGCCGGTGAACGGTGGATACCTAGCCACAGCAGCGACAGCGGCAGCAGCAGTAGCGGCGGATGAAGACGGCGTCCCAACATCCCCCATTGCACCCTCTGCGGCGGGAGTGGGGACAGCAGGCTTCTTGCGACGGGTCCTTGGCTTTTTGGCTGGCGGTCTGCTCGCATCTGCTCCATCGACTACACCATCATTATCGCCCGGAGAAGCTCTCTTAGCACGGCCTAGCTGGGCGGCGGATTGTGCGTAAATAGTGCCGTTTTGAAAAGCGCCCGGATGACCAGGGTACGCCGAAGGTGACGATTGTTGAGCGTCGAAGCTAGGGGGGTATGGGGCGCGCCCAATTGGGGGGTAATTGCTCGATTGGAATTCATGGGCTCTTCCGAGGAAATCCTGATCTTGTGATTGTGAAGCACCGCTCTCGGATTCCGGATTCGGCTGTATAGCACGAAGAGAAGCCAAATAATCCAATTGTCTTTGCCTGTAACAGATATCATATTAGCATAGAGACCACGTAGCCAAGGAGGTTTTATACATACCCAGTAACTGCCAGTGACTCGCTCTCCAACTGAGACTGAATTTGTGATTCCACTGCCGATGAATCTGGCGCGCCATACTGTGTAGCTGGGTAGGACGGCCCCGGCGGCACAGGTTGTAGTTGTCGTTTGATTTCCTGGAAACAGGCCTTCAGGCTATCCTTAATAACCGGTAGAGACCTCTTAGGGTCATACAATTTCCTGATTTGCCCCAAGCAATCATGAAGAGCGGCGTCGTCGATGGATTCATTGGGCAGGTATTCGCAGATCGACCGCAGCCGTGTAATATACTCTTCCTTGTGCCAAGGGTCGCCGTTGGGGTCAATGCCCGGAACAAACTTCAGCGGCAAAGCATCCTTGTTGCCTTGTTTGAAGTCCTCCACTGCTTCCACACTTGGGATCTCTTGACAGAACGTATCCGCCAATATTTCCGATCGGCTTACGGGAAGCTGGTTCTGCGCCTCGAAATTCTGGAGAGTGAGCATGAACAAAAGCGTCCGGATTTCCACAACTTGAGTCATGATGTGCTCTGGCTTAAGGACCGCCGAGTTCTCAACTCCATCCACTACCAGAGACTGGGCGATTATGTCATCGCAGACCTGCAAGTCGGCCAAGGCGTCTTCGGCATTACCCTGCTCGATACCCTGCTCGATCACATCAATTCGATCGAACATTGTAGCAAGGTTGGCGAGCGTCACAGTCTTGCAGGCGTCAGAGCCGGCCGGTGAGTTAGGGTCGACTTCCATGGTCGAAAGAACGTGCTTGAGGTTGATACTGGGTTCGCTGTTGTTAGAGATATAACGTGAGCGGTACATTTCGAACTCTTCTTCCAAAGCTGCCAGCTCATCAGGGTCTCTCTGTTGAGGGTGTTCTGCGGACAGTAGAGCGAATAGTTTGTCCGCCGAAGCGGAGAGATGTGGCAACATGCGGCTCATCAAGAGCCTCTCCTTTCCCCTCTGTGTCGGAGTTCTGCCCAACTCGGAAGCTGTGTGAATGGATACCCCACGAGCCGGGGCACCAGTGAGTGATGTTGAAGTGCCTCTACGAAGGGCGAGACCTATTGTAGACGATTAATATGAGGATTCTTGGCAAACAGACCATGTACTCTTACTTGGGGTTTCTGGTTGAGAGGAGAACACGTCCGTCCCAGAGACACGTGTAAGAACGCTATTAACGCTCACCATGCTCCCAGCACGGGCATCACGGCGCGTGCTTCGACGAGCAACTTCAAAAAAAGCCTGCTCAGAATCCTTGCTTTGGCCTTTCGGGGCTGGGACCGGAGGAGGAGGCATCTCTGATTCCTGAGTACCAGTGATAGCTGGGTCAATCTGAGCATCCTGAACCTGCTGTTGCTGTTGCTGAAACTGCTGCTGCTCTGCCTGCTCCCCTTGAGGAGGTGGCGGAGATTGCTGCTGAAGACGCGTGGTACGCCGAACAGCAACCGTCGTTCCCTCGGCCGGTTGCTGTTGCCGCGTGCCAGGACGACCTCTCCCGCGTCCCGTCATTGTTCCCCTCACTGATTCTCTGAGCAGCACGTTTCGTGAGCTCAACTGTCGAGGAAGATAGATGGAAATGCGCGTGCTGTCGTCAACGACAACGAAGAAGGGTTGGGGTTAGGGTTCAGTCCGCGTCGACGAAGTTTGTTTTGAGATTTTTGCTGTGACGATTTCGGGGTTGGAGGAGGGAGGCCCATTCAATTTTCTTTTGCCAAGGACGGGAAGCTAAGCAACTGAATAGCCCCACCACCACACAGGCCCTGGTCTTTCACGTGACCGCATAGCAGCGTCGTCATCCATCCAGGGGGCATTGTTACGTGAACCGCGCCTTGCAGCGGGCAAGCGCAACCTCATGCCGTAACCTCTACTTGCCTGTAGTTCAAGACCGAGATTTCGAGCAATGTGAGTTCCTACGTCCAACAATCAAGAAGACGTGGTGAGCCCTTCCCACTTTCAACACAAGTGATTGGTGTCGACTTGGCTAGGAATGGAGAGGCCTGAGAGGGTAGAGGGATACTCAAGGCAATGGCTCCACTGTACGTGTTTTAAGGGTACCTCTTCAGTGCACCTCGGATTTCTGTTTTCTATCTGGACATTTCAAAGCTCTGAACAGACCTCGACCTACCGAACCGGAAGTTTTCACGTCACACTACCTAGCTATGGAGTTACCGCGGCTTTTCTGGAGGGAAGTTGGACAGTAGTATTCAGAGTCCACAGGACAACATCGTGGCATTCACTCCCAATCAAGAGGGGATGCAAGGTTGTACATACTGTACACACATGATCGTCTGAAGAGGTGTCAGACTGGTAAGAGGTGAATCCAGACTCCCGGAGACTGAGTCGCTGGAAAGGCCCAAAGCAAAAAGTGTACCGGCTACCGGGACCTTTGAAGACCGCGATCTTTCAAATATCTTCTGCCCCAGCGTCCAATTTTATCCATGTGTTAGAGACTTAGAGTGATGGTACAGTTTCCACGAGACGAGGAAATATGTCCGTCCGTCGGGAGCCGCATTCAAGAAACACTGGCTGCAACATGAGCATCCGTTGTTACAGCGATCCGCAAGGGTTTCAACCAAACCTACATACAGCTGGCTGGCTGGTGATATGGCCTCGTGGAAATAAACTCACATAATGATATAACCAAAATCTTGGACAGAGTTTTTACTGTATGGCTTTGACGTCGCTTTCTCCTTGCGGGTAGTTTTTCACCAATTGTCTTGTTTGGTGAACGTTGGGTGTCAGTTGGCGGTTTACCCCTGACCTCCGATGATCTCTAACATGCACTAACGGGCTGTCGCAGCCAAACAAGCCAGACCTTGTTAGTCAAGGGATAGCTGAGATAAGGGCCACCGAATTGCCCGCCGGGTTGTTGTTTGGTACGGTTCGTGCAAGCTGGCTCCTTGTAAATGGGCGACCAGTGGCAGTAGGGGGGGAATCCAAGCGCGCGTGGCTGTGCGACGTGCACCCTTTCTCGTGCATCAACCCCAGCATTTCCAAGAAAAGCTCCAAAAGGCTGGAACCCCTGATTAAACACTCCATCTGTCAACGGGCCGCAGAACTTCTATCGCAACCTTTGCCTCTGGCCAGTTCTGCTCCGATTCCGCCTTTGGGAACTGACATTGGGCAGAATCAGCATCTGTCCGCTATTCGATCGCTCCTAACTGTCCTTACCTCCCTAACTTTATGTGGTGAGACAACAGTTTCTGCTTCTTTACCTTCTTTGGTCCGGCGCCAGCTCTTCTCGATATCCTGACGATCACCACATTTGCGAAGAACGCCGATCGCAACGCTACCGATATACATCCGCCTTCTGGCAACTTTTGCTCCGATTCCAACAAGAAAGACACCGACCTAAAGTCGCCGCCACCATGAGACTGCGACAGCTTCTTATCCCCTCCCTTGCGGCCACTGCCGTCATCGCGCAGTCGACGACAGAGAGCAGCAAACAGCTCGAGAAAAATGCGGCTATCGATTCCCTAGTCGACGTCCCACCAGCCGTTAAAAAGTACGGCACTAAAGATGCGCCTGTTGATGGCAAGGATGGGAAGCCACACGCGGGCCCCTTCGTCGACTTCGAGTCTTCTGCTCCCGAAACCACCAAGGACTTACCTGTTTTGAAAGACCGCCCAGAAGATCCTACAATTGTGGGCGGGAAGAAGATACCCGACACCAACGATGGAGTGATGGACGACCCCAACCGACAGGAGCCTAAAGAAGGCACCACAGGTACAAGCGGTGGTGTAAGCGAGAAGACCAAGGAGAGGATCTTGAAGGAGAACGAGACTGGCGAGAAGGTCGAAAACAAGCCTCAGGCCCCCAAGGAAGCTCCTCCCCTGCCGCACGTTGAGCAGGAGAAGATCGACAAAGTAACGCAGGACAAATATGGTGATAAGGCAGCAGACGATGTCACGGGCTTCGAGGTGAGCTTAGCATGTGTACCAGGTTGCACCGGGGCCCAGCTAACAATCAGTTCAGAAACCAGCAGATCTCCCCGACAAGACCCACGATAAATCCCCCCCTCTGCCTGACTCGGCGGGTAGAATCGATCATTTAGACGTTTCCAGTGGGGAGAAGACGGGAGCCAGCCTCGGCGATTTCGACAAGGGCACCGAAGGCGTCATCAGGCCTTTCCATTCCTTCTTCCTTTCGTTCACCATGATCCTCTTTTCCGAGATCGGCGACAAGACTTTCCTCGTCGCTGCCCTGATGGCTATGAAGCACGACCGCCTTGTTGTGTTTTCCGGCGCTTTTGCTGCCTTGATCACCATGACCATCCTCTCAGCCGTCTTGGGACACGCCGTGCCCACACTTATTCCCAAGAAGATCACCAACTTCCTGGCTGCCGGTTTGTTCCTTGTCTTTGGAGCTCGGTTGCTCCGCGAGGGTATGGCCATGAGTCCCGATGAAGGCGTTTCCGCCGAGATGCAGGAGGTTGAACAGGAGCTCGAGGAGAAGGAACACCTTGCCCGTAAGCAGGGCCGTAGGAGGTCGAGCGTTTCTCCCTACAGTCTGGAAATGGGTCTTGGTAACCGCAAGTCTCGCTCCAAGTCCCGCTTCCCGACGCCGCCTCGAAGCCCTTCCAGCTCCCCCGATGCACGAAACGCATCACCGCGTGGAAGAAACCTTACGGAATGCCTCGCCGGTTTTAACAACCTTGTGTCTCTTCTTTTGAGCCCTGCCTGGGTCCAAACCTTCGTTATGACCTTTTTGGGCGAGTGGGGCGACCGCAGCCAAATTGCAACCATTGCCATGGCGGCTGGTCAGGACTATTGGTGGGTAACGCTTGGAGCTGTTGTGGGCCACGGTATTTGCACGAGTGTTGCCGTCATCGGCGGAAGGGCTATTGCAGGCAAGGTCAGCCTGAAAGTTGGTAAGTTGATAACACTTTTCCTTTGAATAGACGCATGCTAACCGTTGCACTTTAGTCACTGTCGGTGGTGCTGTTGCCTTCCTCGTCTTCGGCGTCATTTACTTGGTTGAGGGCTTTTATTCGTAGGCCAACATGGCTTATGACGTCCCCGCCTCAAATGCGACACTTGTCCCTTTTAACATCACTACGTCAACCTTTCGCGCCCGTTCCCTAGAGCTATTGTTTGTAATTGCTTCAGAGACTGCATTGGACATACACGGCAAGGTTTTCAAAGACTCTTCCTCTTTTTAATTTAGAAGGGGTTCATTTGCTCTGCAACGCAGAATCATGCTGGGTCAACCGGATAAGGCCACATGAACAAAGACCTACCCCATTATGCCTTACCGGAACGATGCGGTCGTGGCTGCTATTTTCTTTTTCCTTCCCATTATATTTTATTTTATCTTTAACGCTCCCTTACGCGAAGTGTAATATCTCAACGGCATTGATGGATGTTGGTATGGTGGATCATGATACAGGCTGGGGATACGGACTTCACATACATATGGGCTATTGTGACGGTGGATACTTTCTGTATCAAAATTCGGTGTAAAAATGATTAGAAAAACGGAATGATATGACGACACCACCTTAGGGTGGGAAGGGTGGAATGGGTCAACTTACAATGTATTCTATGTGTGAAGGCTTCTGTTGCGACAAGAACATCGTCTATCGCCCTCGCGGGAAGCCTGTTCATATTGGCGTGACAAAAGCAGCGTGGCAGAGGGATGTGTATACATTTAGCTGTCTGGCAGATTCACCAAAGTAATGCCAAATATTGGATAGCACGGATGCTGGCGGCGCTGGCATTTATAGATGAATCACGAGAACACCTTCCGAATGACATGTACTTATGTGGTGTGGTGTTCAGTCCGATACATGATGATACACTATCATGCCCTACTCCAAGTAGCTGTGTGAGGATGAATAAACTCAGGTGTAAGCGCATACTATCAGCGAAGGAACTGATTTTTATGTCACACGCCAGGCAGGCTTTTCTGTTGGCTGGCTGGCTCACGGCAGGCTTAGAATTGATGTTTGTCGAAGTTGCACAGTTGAGGTCATGGAGACAAGTTAGGGGGCAAGGCAGGTGAAGTGGTGCCTGAATGCCAAGACTTTGCAAACGGTCTTTAAACTGCAAGATGACGTAGTTGGGGCATCAGGCCTCGTCCCCTCGACTTTATCTGATACTGTTCATTGAATGTCTTCCATCTTGCTCGACAACAATTTGAGTCCTTCAAACCCCCGCACTCTTCTCGAGAACCTAAAAATCTCACTTATCCGTTCAATTTCGTGGTGCTTTTGATCTACAGTTGCACCAGCGCTTCGACCGCGATATCGTCTTCTGTCCATAAGCAAACGATTATCACCAGTCTCACACCTTCAGTTATCCAATTCTACTCGCGATACTATGTCGGGTGTTGTCGAGTCAGTCCAGGCCAAGGCCCAGGAAGTCGCGTAAGACCTTCGTCCTTTAAGATCACCTAGCCAAATACTTGATACTGACGCATAGTGATGCGAACAGGAAAGAGGACTATGACCGAGCCAAAGCCCTGATCAACGATGCCGCAAAGAGCGGGTCCTACTTGTATCCCATCAAGGTGTGTTCGCATACGTTCATAGTGAAACCTCTCGGCCGGAATATCATGTTGACGATTCTTTCTCCTATTCTAGGGAATCTTCTACTTCTTGAGCCATCGCAGCCTTTGGAAGCCCCTCCTTAAGAAGCTGGCCCCTATCGTGACACTTTCTGTAGGAGTGGTGACGGGCATGTTTTTCTTCACCTACGTGCCGCAACTCGCTCTTATGACTTTCGTCAACGGGCCGCTCGCAGTCCTCACCACAGCAGTGCTCGTTTTGAACGAGAGCTCTGCAGTCATTTCGTTCCTCTCCAGGAACTTTGTCATGCAGGATGCCCTCTTGGACACCTTTGACGGTACCCTGGTTTCCAGGGATGCTACCAATCTCGTCAGTGAAGGCAGAGAGCTGAAGTCGGGCAGAGATCCCATTCAGAGACTGGGAAAGGTTCTCAAGAATCCCTTCCAGCGTTTCAGCCCCAAGGCATTGATTCGATATGTCATGTACCTGCCGCTCAACTTCATTCCAGGTACAAAGAGAATTGCCCCCTCCACCAATGCACTACGTTTCTCAAGAGTTGCATATGCTGAAACAAAAGTTGAATAGTTGTCGGCACGGTAGCATTCATCGTCTTGCAAGGTAGGAGCTCGTCCTCTGTTTACATGTGAGATGTGGTACTAACGTCCGATAGGACGCTCTCGCGGCAGCACGGTTCACGACCGGGTAAGTCAATGACACCTGCAATGCATTTCTGCTCAACTATCAAAAGATAACGATGCTGACCTTGGAGTCAGTACTTTCAACTCAAGCGATGGTCCCCGAGCCAAAAGGCGCAGTGGCTTTCAGAGCATGCAGGCCCATATTCAGCGTAAGTAACTTTGCCGCGATCGAGTTTCTGCACGAAATATGTCCTACAATGTATCAAGAAACTCCATCGGCTGGTCTATCCACAGAAGCAGTTGATGCCATAAGGGAGCGATGCTTTTCTCGACTGAATTCTCGCTGACAACGTACCTAATAGCTTCGGTGTTCTGGCAACGCTCCTTGAGATGATTCCGGTTGCTTCCGTGTTCTTCTCATTCACGAACGCCGGTAAGTTTCACTTGAACAAACTAGGTCTTTGCCTGATGAAAAATACAAGCAACTAACGACTATTATAGTTGGTGCGGCACTCTGGGCGGCTGATATCGAGAACAAGGAGACCGAGATGACCGGTGGCACAGCTCCTGGTCTTCGTGAAGCGGCAAAGAAAGCCGAGTGAGATGGTACCAGAGCAGAAGACCGAAATTGGTCAATGCATCACACAGATGCACATCCCTGAGTGGGAGGTATCTTTAACATGACACAGTTGGTCAATTCGAAGGTCGTGTTGCATGTTGCATCTGCTTGGCCGAAGAGGTACGGCATTTTGACAGCGCAGGATGCTGTGCGACCAGCTCAAGCCCTCGCTTGATTCCGACTTGCAGGCTTTTCCTTCAATGTTTTCTGTCAAAAACTTTCATCCGCCTCTTCATTTCGGAGTATTGGGAGGCTAGGACATTATTTCCACCCGGCAATTGCCTCACCACGCTGAATACGAGAATAAGCACGTTTTAATTCCATGAGGGTTCCAAAGTTTTCAGCGTGGCTTTCGAGTGAGTGTTCTAAAACAAGCCTCGACAGTGAAGACTGTCTCGAACTGGAGCAGAGTGTATTGCACGTGTTGTCTTTGAGATAATGAGTGTCTCAAGGTTGCTAAACCTGTGTTGCTCACACTTTCGAAGCTCATATACGGTTAGTAATTAAACCGAAACATCTCAAGGGTTGCCGGGGAAGCAGTTTGAGCGGGCTCGGCTGCAGTACTTGTCAGTTTGCTTCGCGGTCGAGGCGTCGTTCTTCTTCCCGTCATTTTTCCAACGGCCGGATACGCCATGCAGGTAGGCACTTTGATGGTGCACAAACCCGATCTCCCCGACCAAAGCGGCGGCCAGCTTGACAGGGCCTTCTTCCGCAAGTGCAGGCAAGAGAGTGAACCGACAGGACATCTGAGTCCTAGAACTTTTTGTTTTTTCTTGTCACAGACAAACATCGGATCACGACATGGAAGTGAGCAATCAAATGCTTGCGATAGCTTCCACTAACAAGATATTTAAGAGGTAGTCCTCTCAGCATCTACCTATCGATACATGGTACATGCTATATCTCCCACGGCGCCACAAACCAAATGTGTGACACTCCTTCAGGAACACCCAATCTGCTCCACCGGTTGCTTACATACTCCAAGTACCTTTGTCATATTGTTTTGACGTCCTTGGCTTTGTAACGGCGCCCCACGGATTGCTGCACACGCTCAACCCAACGCCCACGGAGTTTAAGCCGATGTGGCGCTATCTGATGGATTGTCAACTGGAAACTCGGCCGCTGCCCAGTCGCCAACGGCTAGCTTTCTTTCCGGCTCGAGTCTTCTTCCTCATTTTATCTTATACCTTGATCCGGAGACCTTTGCGCACGCTTGATGAGGTAGTCCCGGGAAACCTCCAGTTGGCGGATAGCTATCCCGGCATCCTGACTATCGTGCGAGGACTGTGGCGTTGTGTTCGATGGTGTTACCACGGGAGCGAGATGACACAGGGGGGAGAGTGTACAGATTCAGCCAGGAGCCGAAAAAGGAAGTGTTTTGATGTCGTAATAAGTGAAGAAGAGTCGACAAAGACCCAAGATCACTATGGCCATATCTTGTTAACATAACCTGCAGATAAGCGTTGGGTTGATGCTGTCCCTCACGCGCCTCTGAAGGCAAGGTGAGATTTTAGTTCCACTTCAGATCACGCATCCTTTGCAAAATTTGCAGCTGGGTCGTTGATCTAATGCCACAAAATGGGAAAGAGGCAGATGGAATGGGTGTACGTACGGTAGGTAGCAGGAAGGAGCGACGGGAGAGCATCGGCGGACACAACACCACCGAACAACAAGCAAACAGGGGCAGTCAGGCAACATTCTAGAGCAAAAAGGAAAGGCTTGGAAGCTTTTCTCGGAGATGCCATATCATCTCAAGGTTCCGTGCATGGAAATCCCCAGCACATCAAGGCCATCGTCAGTCAGACTGGAACTCAAGGACGGAAACTGAAGCGTTATCGTCATGGACACTCGGCAAGTCCAGGTACAATCTCGGGATGTTCCAGTTCCCCAAGTCCTCTCGTGTTCCTGTCCGAATAGCAAGAGACTCAAAGCCTCCCCCCACACACAGTCGCATTGTGATGCTTGTCAAGCTGTCGGCACCCAGTTCCCTTCTCCTCTTTGGAGCCAGGAACAGGGGCAGGGGACCCCCCAAAAGGCACAACATCTCTCACCCTGGAGTGAGTAAGGCTGGTAGGTGGTTTTTGATGACCTCAACTTGAACCCAATAGTTCATCAACTGAGGTCTCGAAGATTAAGGGGTTAGTGTCTCTCAGGTTTCAGCCCGGTTAAGCAGGTCTATCTTTTGTGAAGAGCAGTTCTAACATGTCATTAACAGTGGAGAGAAGACCAGGTCAACCCGGTGTACGTCGGAGGGTTGCCCCTTCCCTGGTTGGAAAGAAGGTAACAACAATTTGGGCCAGGAAGGTGCTCTCGGTCAAGTTTGACCAGCCGTGCAGTGGAAGTGACGACCCCTCCGCTGACGACTGTTCGAGTTGAACGCGACGAAACATGAGGAAACCTCGAACGACCTTGCCTCAGTCATTGATTGGGACACGGAGAATTTTGCAACTGAAGCTGCTGCAGTGGTTCGGGAAACGGGTGCTCCTTCTATATCTGTCTAGGTCTCTCCCTCGGGTTTCGCGTGTGTAGAAGGACCACCCCCTCGCCTACTTCCTTCCTCTCATGCCGTCCTTCCCCGATCCTTTTCTTTCCTTTTGTCTCAATAACTCCTTCTTCATCACCTCTTCCTCCTGACTTTCTTCTTTTCACTTAGAGGAACGTTATCCAGTCCTTCAACACAGGATCTCGCCAGTCCCGTCGTCGTTTTGCCCTACATTCTTATCAAGATCGTCCGGCGGGATTGTTCATTCACTCTTTTGAATTTTTGGCTTCATGCTGGTCCCTCTTTAAGCCATCCTCCTGGCCAGTCCCTTCTATTCACAGTATCCTTAAATCAACATTATTAGGTGATCTGCTCTACATTTTGACATCACACACCAATTTCAGGACACTGCCTGACCTTTAGTCGGTTACCACTGCCGTTGCGTCATCCACCGGTCTAGTCGGAGGAGGCAAGAGTCGGCCCCTAAAGATGAAGGTCTCCAAAGCTGTTGCCGGCCTTGTGTCCGCCACCGTCCTTTTCGGCTCCGCCCCTGCAGTGTTGGCAGATGAGGCGGGATTCTTGGCTCGTTTGCGTCAGGCCCTTGGCAAAGGCCATGCCAACAAGGCCAATGACCCTCATTACGATCTTTACGGCGGTTACACCCCAGAGGAGAAAGTTTACAGTTATCCACCTTATGGATATCACCCGCCTCCACCTCCACCACCTTCTTCGACAACGTCAGCATCTAGTGAGCCAATTACTACAACCAGTCGAGGTAAGTCTCCCGCAACAAGGCCCGAGCAAGACCGGGCCAGAACACTAACACTTGTTAGAATATGGATCTGAGACTTCGAGCTCATCGTCCTCAACCGGCTCCGAGACTTCAGAGACAGATGCGTATGGGTCAAGTACCACCACTCGTCCCTCGACGCCGCGCCCTGCTACCAGCTCATCGGGCTCAACGGGTCCTGTGAGCTCAGGCACTTCTCAGACGAGTCTAACAGCTCCCGAAAGTGGGCTCTCTTCCTCCGTGCCTACCGCTACATCTTCTGGGTTCACAAACAGATCCTCATCCACGTCTCCTGAGTCTTCCTCTTCAGGTTACAGCTCCTCTGCACCATCGTCGTCTGGCTCGTCTGCATCAACATCGGGTAGTGTTTCCGCATCGCCTACATTGAATTCCACGACAACCACGCTAGCATCCTCTTCAACATCTGGTGCCGGGGCAACCTCTTCAGGTTATAGCAGCCAGCCTTCTAGTATTTCCAACACAACATCTTTACTCAACACCACATCAGCAGTATCTACTACATCAGCCAATTCTGCCTCAGAAACGGCAAACCCCACGTCAGGAGGTACCACGTCATCGACCTCACCTAGTCCAGTGATCTCCATCAGCATCAGTGCTGGCCCCGAAAGCTCATCTTTCTCAAATTCAAGCACTGGGGCAACAACAGTACCGCCTAGCAGCGAATCAAGCAGTTCTACATCACTCGCTGCATCGGAACCTTTTCCATTCACCAACTCTTCGAGCCCAGGTCCCAGCTTCGGTCCCACTGGCTCGAGTGTCTCGATGCCTACTGGTGGTTCTTCAACTAGAGCTTATACTCCGACGTCTGCGGCAACGTCCTTCCCAGCATCCGGTGGCTCAAGCCTCCCAAGCTCTTCATCGAGCTTGTCGGGGACGTCAGTTCCTCTCCCAATCTCAGCTAATAGCACAGCTACTGGCCCTTCCAGCAGTAGCACGTTGCCCTCGGGCTCTAGCTCTCCGCCATTCCCTGCATCAAATTCAAGCTCGGGCTTACCACCATCTGGAACGTTAACACCACCCTCCGGTACAAGTGCTTCTGTGCCAACATCGTTGAGTTCGTACTACCCGACCTCGAATTCCTCTAGCCTTCCCGCTGGTGTATCAACCAACGGAACTACATTGCCGGGTACCGGTTCCAGTCCCACGAGCGCACCTACCACTGGCTTCACGCCCCCTGTGTCCGGGAGCATCTTACCATCAGGATCCTCCTCGGCCCCTTTCCCTGTCACAAACTCATCTGCGCCTCTTACGGGTCCAACTGGGTCAAGCACAACGGGATCAGTCACTTCCCAAGAGTCATCTCTCTCAGCCCCGTTTCCGGTATCCAACTCATCTGGAATTATCCCCAGTTCCACCGGAGCTGGTTTTGGTACAGGCTCTTCGACCTTGCCTGCATCATCAACCGCCCCGGTATCTTCCACTTATTATCCTTCATCTAATTCGACTATCCCCATTGGAACAGGTACCACTCCGTTGGGACCGGGATCTACGGGAACTGGAGGCCCTATCGGCTCGGCGCTACCGACCTCTACTCCTGGCTCCCCATCGGTTCCTTTCCCACTCACAAACAGTACTGTGCCGGCCACCGGAACAGGTACCCTGCCATCAGGAGCAGTTTCTTCCGGTTCCGCACCGCTTATGTCAAGTTCAGCGCCCTTAGGCAATGTTACCGCGTCAGCTCCTCTGAGCTCAACCTCTGGATACGGATCCAGTCTTCCTCTAACAGCCACCACTCCTTATCCTGCCGGAAATTCATCATCACCAAATATCGGTACGGGAAGTGGGGTACCTACTATTCCCCTTTCTACACAAACTGGTGCGCCCAGCGTCCCTTATCCCTTGCCAAATAGCACAACCCTTGTGTCTGGGTCCGGCGCAAGTACGGCTCCTCTGGGAACCGGACCGCCCGTGATAAGTAGTGCACCAACCTCAGAAGCAGGCCCCACGGGTGGCTCTACAGCTCCTGATACTGGCACTTCTGCTTTACCTCTGAGCTCATTGGCACCTAGTAACTCATCAGGGCCATATCCCTTCCCAAACTCAACCACGACACTTCCTGGTGCTACAGGACCTTCAGCAACCGGCGGTACCCCATTAACGAGCACCGACTTGCCTATAAGTCCCCTTCCGAGCAGCAGTGCTCCTCTTGGTACTGGAGCTTCGAGCGGCCTGCCATCTACCAGCAGTCCTGAAGCTTCAAATGCCCCATTCCCCTTGACCAATTCAACATCAGGCTTACCAGGCCCTACTGGTACAGGAACGAGCCCAATCAGTGAAGCATCAACCTCGGCAGCTTTGTCTGAAAGTTCAGTATCCACGCCATATCCTTATCCAAACACGACATTGCCTACTCTTACTAGTGGGACAGGTACTAACCCTCAAATACCTGGCACTGGATCAACTAGCCCTATTCCTACCGGAGGTCTCTCGTCTTCAGCACCGTTCCCTCTTTCAAACACGACAACGCCGTATCCAGTTACTGGCACAGGGCCGCCCACATCAGTTACCGGCACAGGAAATTCGAGTCCATTGTCAAGTGCATCCTCCCTCCCATCCGCTCCATTCCCCCTCTCAAATGGAACATTGCCCGTTCCTGGGACTGCCACTGGGACACAGCCAGTTGGGACAGGCTCATCGAGCGTGCTGCCTAGTGTGGCTTCCACCTCTACGCCCTACCCCTACCCTAATGGCACATCACCAGCTGGGACAGGTTCTTCCGGCCCAACAGCTCCATCGTCGGCTCTCAGCTCATCGGCTCCGTATCCCCTTGGAAACTCGACTACACCCGCATCCGGCTCGACTGGGAGTTCACCACTTACAACCACAGGCTACGGAACTTCGGAAACAGCTCCAGGAGCGACAGCTTCACCACCATATCCTGCTGGCAATTCGAGTGTTCCGGCAGGCTCTACTGGAACAGGGGGTGGTAATGCTTCTTCCCCGTCAAGCACCTCTCTCTATCCCACGTCGCAGTTCCCCACGAAAGGACCCCCTTTCCCAGCGGCAAACTCAACCTCGATTGTTGGGCCTTCAAATCCTTCCATCATACCTAGCGGTTCCATTCCTGGGTCTGGTACCACGGCGCTCCCAACCGGTCCTGGGGTCATTACGAGCAATGCTCCGTACCCACTGACCAACTGGACCTCCTCCCCGGGACCAACAGGAACTTCTGTGCCGAGTAGCGGATTTGGTCCTGGTCTTTCATCGAGCGTTGCCCCATACCCATTGTCCAATTCGACTACCGGGAGCAATCCTACAGCCGGCACTCCTTCACTCCCGAGCTCTGGGACAGCAGCACCAAGTCAAGAAACCTCACAAAGCTTGACTTATGCTCCCTACCCGCTTACGAACGCGACTACCACAGCCCCTCTGACGGGCTCTGAGGGTCCAGTCCTGACAAGTCCTACCTCGACGTCACCTACCAGCGGAGTTCCTTTCCCATTATCAAACTCGACGGTGACTCAAGGTCCAACTGGTAGCATCGGGACGTCGATTAGCCCTGTCGGCTCTTCTCCGTCGGGAGGAATCCCAACAAATCAACCTGGTGCTGGTAGTTCTGCTCCTTATCCTTTGACCAACGGTACTTCACAACCAGCACCAACAGGAGCACCCCCAGGGACTGGCTCGTTGACAGTTCCATTTTTCACAACGCCAGTCGGGTCCTCCTCTGGCGCACCCGTTAGCACTGCGCCGTTCCCTCTCTCGAATGGTACAAGCAGTGTGCCAACCGGAACAGCAGGAACTGGTAGTGTCCTCCCTTCTACTACGCCTGTGACAGGGACAATTTCCAACTCTGGAACGGGCCCTATCCCTACTCCAACAGGCGGCATCTCCAACTCAGCTCCGTACCCATTGTCCAACTCTACCAATTCTGGCGGACCTACCGCCGGACCTACTGGCTCGTTCAGCGGCTCGGAGTCCCCAATCTTTACATCAAGACCCTACACTTCAGCCCCATATCCGGTTTCAAACACGAGCCTGTCTTCAGATTCTACTGGTGGCCCAATAACGCCAACCAGCTCGGGATCGGGACCGTCCGGCATTTTCACCACGGCTCCAGTATCATCTGGTTCTTCTTACTCGTCTGCTGAGGCAACCTCGGCACCATATCCCTTTACTAACTCCACTGCTCCTTCGCCAACAGGCACGGCTGGAAGTGGCTCGATGCCTCTTTTCACGCCGAGCAGCTCTCCTTCCTCGGGCCCATCCGGAATCTCAACAGGTGCAAGCAGTGCAGCTTTCACCTCTGGTACCGTTACGCCACCTTATCCGACATCTAATGGCACCGCAACCGTACCTTACGATACGACGTGCACAGAAGAGTGGACACCGCCTCCAGAGACAAGCCCATGCAATAGTACTGAGTTCTCAGCCTGGCCAACATCAACTCCTACGGGCAGTCCAGTTTCCAGCTATTTCCCAACGGTATCCTGCAACGAGACCACATTCCTCACCTACTACTCTCCCGGCCCGACACTGCCAACTTCCTCGGATGACCTGAGCTCAACGTCAGTTCTAGGAACACAAAGTGGTATGAATCGGTCCTACACCCTTCTATGAGATCTACTCACTAACAACGGACACAGAAACAGAGTCACTATCTGCCACTTCCACGAGTGGTTATGGAAGCTCCTCGAGCACTACGCGGAAGTACACGCCCCCCGCGTCGTCCCCTACTTATAACCCAATCGACTCCGGCATGGGCCCGCTAGACCACCATCATAACCACAGCACCGGACCATTGTAAGGGTCTTTAAGAGAGGGCAATGGCAAACAAGAAAATAGCTACAGTCTCATGGAGGCTATGTCTCAAAGTTAGCACTGCACAACTTGCTGTTGTGGTTACGTCTCTCACGACCGGCTGGGCAGAGAAAATTTCTGATTGAGAACGAGTATTAGTTGGTGTGATTATATGGAAGTCTTTTGAAGCACATATTTCTGTACGTCTTTCTAATTTACTGCTTTCTTGCACCAGCTAGTCTAAGCAGGGCGTTGTCATGTTTTTGTTTTTCTTGGTTCGGAACAAAGGCGACGGGATTCATTCTGAGAAATATGCTTGGTCGCAATTAGACGGATAATAATACACTACCTTGAACCACCCAGTTCTCCAAATGTTTGCAATGAGTACTACCGCAAACGTTGCCCTGGTGACCGACTGTTCTTGTCCAAGGAAAAGGATAAAGCTGTTGAGCTGAGCACTCCACCGTCATAGAATGATGGGATATTTTGGCGGATATGGTGATACTGATACATGACATGATAGTACATGCGGGAAGAATCATGATATGAAAGATTGGATACGTGAATGGCAACATGTTGTCGTTTATGTGGGTGTCTGCTGTTATTTTGTTTTGTTTTGTTGATGTTCGGTTTTGCCCCTATTTCGATCTCCAACGGGGTTCTGGGCGACAGCCCCAGGGGGCTTGTCCACTGCGCAAGGCGGGGTCCGAAAGCCGGAGACCCAGTTTCATCCCTACTGTCCAGGTGGTTGTTAAGGAAGAACCTGGAATTGATCGGTTGGTAGCTGCAGATTGCCGAGACCAGAGCTCGCTGAAGGTACCGTCCTAACAGCCTGACAAAGTTCAAGACGATAACTGACGACATGGCTCCTTTGAGGTTCCTGTGCATGATCCCAAAGTTTTGATTTCTATCAGTCCTTTTCCCTTCTTGTCCGTCAATTGACATCGCACTCTCCATCGCACTGCCGTAGCAACTGTTTTCCATGCCGGCTGGCAAAACTGAAGTCGTTGTGAAGCAGGACCACAAGTGGCAAGAACGGTTCGTCGGTTTCCCCAAGACAAGCAATGGCTTGCCATTGGTGAGCAGGCCATGCCGACCCCCGAGCACGTCATCCGAGCTAAACCCAACATTGCAACATATTTTTTCTCTCACGCCTGGATATTTTCTTGACTCGCCTTGTCTGACTCCGATTAATGCGGAGAGGACGGGACTCCGTTTTGGTTTTATGGAAACCGACGAGTTCGTGGAGTTCGTCCCATCCGCCGTCATGGCATTTCCGGGAACCGGAGGTTTGGGTTCAGGTAGCTGGTACTTGCGTGATGCTGCTTCCTGCAACTTTTTGGAGAACTTCGAGAACCTAAACAAGAACGACCGTTCACCAAATTTGTGTTAGTGATGACCGGACGGGACGAACAAAAACACGCTTGCTATAATTAGGCTTTGCTAAAGTCCTACCAGGGAGATCATTACACACGCCGCCACGAGTTATCTCCGGCTGGTGGGGTGAGATGGGAGATTCTTGAAAAGCAGAGGCGCTTTCTCTTCGGATGTATCCCATACCTGTGGAGAGAAAAGGTTACATGATGGCCTCTTACACGACGTTGATGCCCCTGTTGAGCATTTTCCCCCACAACCAACCCTCGTCCGACAAATGATATACACCGGATATATGTTTCACGATCGCTCACTCTCAGAGGCATAACAGCTACCAACACTATCGATAACTACTACGTTACTGTGGGTAAATCTACAGCCAGAGAGCTTCTTTTCCTTGACCGGGGGCAGGCCTGAAATTTTGTCCCGCCGCATCCATGTGTTGATTTGTAACGCGCTGACTCCGGTTTCTCGGAGCCCCTCCGTCTGGGAATACGCTGGTGACGGTCCTCCTCTCGGGTTCACGGCTCAGCTTTCTTTCCCTGGCCGAGAAGGTGTTTGTCTGGGGGGATTTGTTGTTCGAGTGACTAAATCCAGATCCGGACCCTTTCTTTCTCCTCCCGAATCGCCGGTTCCATCCGTTTTACGTTAACATCTGGATGTACTTGCATATACAAACTCTCATCTTCGTGCCCACCCACCCCGGTCTCCGCTACCTTTCTTTAGCGGCACTCTCTCTGACTTACATACCATAAGAACGAACGACAATCCACTTTGGATCGTCAGTCCCCAAGAGGTTATCCATCTTTCCTCTCTTTCCTCTTCTTCTTCCTCGTCCCCAGTCTGCCATCCTTCCTTCTCTCTCGTGAACGAACAGGTCTTCGTCACGCCGCCGCAACTTACCTTCTTGCGCCGAAGCCACGAACTTTACTCGGCCAAGATCCCGTATATCATATCACCATATTCACATATTCAACATGTCCAACCCACCCCACGGCGGCGTCCTCAAGGACCTGATCGCTCGCGATCTCCCTCGCCATGCTGAGCTCGAGGCTGAGGCTGAGACTCTTCCCGCTCTGCTCCTCTCCGAGCGTCAGCTTTGCGATCTTGAGTTGATTCTCAACGGTGGTTTCTCTCCTCTTGAAGGTATGTTCTTGTTGTTGTACTTGGGTCCTGTTTTGCTTCATTTCATCACCGTGCCCGTCCCCCGTTCTGGAAGACGAGAATGGTGGGGTTATGGACTCAAAAAGGGCGAACCCCGCCATACTGAACCATCCATTGCGCCTCGATCGTACTCCCAAAAACGACAAAAGCGCTGGAAATGGCCATTGGAGATCATGGAGGATTTGCTAACAGCTCAATTCGTCTCGGCGAACAATAGGTTTCATGAACCAGGAAGACTACAATGGGTACGTGCCTCTCTTGTTTACTTGTTGGGCGAACCCCTGCTGGATGTAGAGCAGCCGACTAACACGAGACTTTACCCCAACCAGTGTCGTTAAGGAGAACCGCCTCGCTTCCGGCCTCCTCTTCTCCATGCCCATCACCCTCGATGTGTCCGAGGAAACCGTCTCCGAACTCGGCCTCAAGGCCGGCGCCCGCATCACCCTGCGCGATTTCCGCGATGACCGCAACCTCGCCATCCTGACGGTCGATGATGTCTACAAGCCTGACAAGTACGTAACAAAGATTAGAAATTGCAGTGGGGGTGGACTTACACCACGAGAACACACCGGATGCGCGTGCACATTGTTTGCGCATCTGGAAGATGTGGGATCAAAGAATCTACGGAATGAAATGCGCGCCAAGTGGTTGCGTCATTGCTTTGCGAATGGCCAATTTGTGATGCTCGAGACATTTGCGCGGGTGGAAGTGTGACAGAACAGAAGAGCTAACATTGCGACAATTCAGGGCTCTCGAAGCCAAGGAGGTCTTTGGAGGAGACGAGGAGCACCCTGCTGTCAAGTTCCTCTATGAGACTGCCAAGGAGTACTATGTGGGCGGCAAGCTTGAGGCTGTCAACAAGCTCCAGCACTATGACTTCGTCGACCTCAGATGTGAGCAGCAAAGCCCCCTCTTCTTGGCCCCTTTCTCCCTATATATCGGCATTGCCATGTTGCGATATTCTGACGCGAGATGGGATAACAGATTCGCCCGCGGAGATCCGCACCCACTTCGACAAGCTCGGCTGGTCCCGAGTCGTCGCCTTCCAGACCCGTAACCCCATGCACCGCGCCCACAGAGAGTTGACCGTCCGCGCTGCCCGTTCGCACCATGCCAACGTTCTCATCCACCCCGTCGTCGGCTTGACCAAGCCCGGTGACATTGACCACTTCACCCGTGTGCGCGTCTACAAGGCTCTCCTTCCCAGATACCCCAATGGCATGGCCGTCCTCGGTCTCCTTCCCCTTGCCATGCGCATGGGCGGTCCCCGCGAGGCCATCTGGCACGCCATCATCCGCAAGAACCACGGTGCGACCCACTTCATCGTCGGCCGTGACCACGCCGGTCCCGGCAAGAACAGCAAGGGTGTCGACTTCTACGGCCCTTACGATGCGCAGTACGCCGTTGAGAAGTACCGTGACGAGCTCGGCATCGAGGTCGTTCCCTTCCAGATGATGACCTACCTTCCGGACAGCGACGAGTACGCCCCCGTTGACGAGATCCCCAAGGGCGTCCGTACCCTTAACATCTCCGGAACCGAGCTGCGCGCTCGCCTCCGCAGTGGCCGTGAGATTCCTGAGTGGTTTTCTTACCCCGAGGTCGTCAAGGTGCTGCGCGAGTCGCACCCTCCCCGCTCCCAGCAGGGCTTCACCGTTCTCTTTACCGGCTACCCGAACTCCGGCAAGGACCAGATCGCCCGTGCCCTGCAAGTAACGCTCAACCAGCAGGGCGGTCGTTCCGTCTCCTTGTTCCTCGGCGAGAACATTCGCCACGAGCTGTCTTCCGAGCTGGGCTACAACCGCGAGGACCGCGACAAGAACATTGCTCGCATCGCCTTTGTTGCTTCTGAGCTGACCAGGTCCGGTGCCGCTGTCATCGCCGCTCCCATTGCCCCCTTCGAGAAGGCCCGCCAGAACGCCCGCGAATTGGTTGAGAAGTACGGCGATTTCTACCTCGTGCACGTCGCCACCCCCCTCGAGTACTGCGAGAAGACCGACAAGAGAGGCATCTACGCCAAGGCCCGCGCCGGCGAGATCGAGAACTTCACCGGTGTTAATGATCCGTATGAGACCCCCGCCAAGCCCGATCTTGTCGTTGACTGCGAGAAGCAATCCGTGCGCTCCATTGTCCACCAGATCGTTCTCTTGTTGGAGAGCCAGGGTCTCCTCGATCGTTTCTAAATGGACTCTTCAGCGGTTGCATGGTTTTGAGTATGTCAAAAGACCATCAAGTGCTGAGTGGTCAATCTGGCAACGAAATGAAATGATGAAACAAAAACAGGAAAACGAAAATGGGGTAAATCCAAGACGAAATGTAAAAAGGGCATTCCAGGAATGAGGAACTGCTGGTTTCTAACCCTACAGCGTCTGGGTTGATAATGATCCCTGCAGGGTTGCGGCGTTGATGGGTGAAAGGGATGGATATGGAGACAACTCCAAGCGATATGATGATCAGATACCTCAAGGTAGAACAGAACAAAAATGGGATGCGAAGCTTTTATTTTTTTTCTCACGTTCACAGCATCAGCAGCTTCTTCGCGCGCCGGTCTGGTTTGCATTTGTGCATGTTGTTGCCCTGCATATCAATCCGTGTCAGGGACAGTGCAGCAGGCGAGCTACCTTACATCCGCCCATCCCAATGCCATGATACCTGTTGTTGATTCGACTGTCGTTCGCCTTTCTGCTGTTGATGGTGTGCCCATGTGGTTCCGAGCCTTGGACGAGGGGGGGACCCTTTGGTCTGGTTGGCGGCTGAATGTGCCAACCCCTCTCTACCGTCCATGTGGACTGGTGGTTTAAACATCGCAAGGCGCTTAACATGCGGCGGACGCTGCATCCAGCGGGTACCCGGCCTGCCGGCTTCAAAGCGTTGATTCAAAGAAACTAGGACTGATGGCACTGATGCCCGACAAGCTCTCGTGTTGTACTGAAATCTCGATAGGATGTTGACTGTTCTCGCAAAGCTCGTGATGCCCTCCATACGGTGTTCATCTGGACGACGGTAGGTGTAAGGAGACACATGGGATGGAAGAGCAGGGAAGGTTCGTTGGAACACCCAAACAATGGGATGAACGGCGTTTGGTGGGTCATGCCCCGTGCAACGCCCTGTGGTGATGGAGGTTGGACCTGGAAAACAACCATTCGGCTCCGAGTTTTTCTCTGGGAAGGCTCCAGAGTCTTTGGGCAGCCACGGCACTGGCGCATCACACAGTGATAACAAGACGTTTGCTTGGAACCTTTCTGATAGCCCTGTGATAGCGATAGGCTCTTCCTAAGGCAGTGAGGGAGCACAGGAACCCGACAACTGTCAGAATGCACGGTTGAGTCAAAAGTGGGTAAAGTCTGTTGATTCTGTATAAGAGTGCTGTGGAATTAGAGTTGGGGCCTCTAGAGTATTAGGGAGGTTTGTAGCCCGATTTTGGGTGGTTGGGAGGCTAGTCCTCTTTTAGAGCCCTCTTCTTATTGGCTAGATTTGTACCCTAAATTGACATACCTCCCCAGTTGAAGTCTTTTAGAGACGAAATTGCCCAAACTAGCCAAAAATAAAACTATTTATAGTATTACATAATTATCTTAGGGTTTATCTCCTTATTAATCTTATCTATCTCAATATATACTATTATATTCTCCTATTTTTTCGATTCTTTATCCTTTACTAAATTTATTCCTACTATTTTTATAAATGCTATATACCTTTGGAAATCTAATACCTTCGTTAAACCGTTTGTAGGTATTTTGGCCGTCTTTAGATATTTAATTTTAATCCTTCTAGTAAATACCTCTTATCTTACCTAATATCTATAAATATCTATATATTTAAACTTTATTACTAATTTTGTAATTTCTATAGTTAGAGCTTTAATTGTTTATTAATTATTATATTCTAGGGTGGGGATAAAATTAATTAATTTTATTATAAAATTAATAATAAATTTTATTATAAAGAAGGTTTCCTTAGTTATATTAGTAAATACGATAAACTCTGCCTCGGTTATAGAAGTAATTACTATTGTTTGTTTAATAGTATTCTAGTAGATTAATCTTCTAAAGAATTATATTATAAACCCTTAGAAACTTTTATAGTTTATAGAATTATTTATAAATAACAAATTTAAAGTAATTTAGAGGATTTGATTTCTTTTATAGTATAGAATTATATTAGTAGTAGTATAGAGGTAGTAGAGTACTTTATTTGTAGCCTTATAATGATTTAGATTAGGGTTGTAACTATATTTGGAGAGCTAATTGGCGGCGAAAGCGATATTTGGTTATATAATAACGGCGGCGTATAGTATCGAGCCTATTTTAATTTAATAGAAGTATATTAAATAAAGTAAGGTTTTACCTTTAAAGGGAATTAGTTCAATGTTAGATATAGGGATTAAAGTAATACGTTTAGTATTAGTAAGATGATAGATCTTTTATAGGTACGAGCGTTGAGATAGTTAGATTTTTCTTATTTAATAATTTCGAATAATTTTAATACTTAGGAATTATTATAATTTATTTCCTCTAATTATATAGTATTATTAATTAAGGTTATTTATATATCTCTTTATAGTAGTAGCCTTATTAGGATGATATACGAAAATTATATTATTAATATAATAGAAGATAAGGATACCGTTATTAACGAGGATATATAATTCTTTAAGGATTAGTTCGAAGTTTATTATTTTAAAAGTACTTGTAAACTCTTATTACTAGAGGAGTAGGGATCGCCGTAAATTATATAGGGCTTTAAATATTTTAAGGACTTTATTAAGGATTTTATAGCTTAAGGGTATACGTATATAAATATTTTTATTTATATAAGTATTAATAAAAGTATTAATAGTATTATATTAAATAAATTCGAAGTTGAATTAGGCGGCTATAGCGATAAAAGTACAAAATAAGCGGTTAACGAGGGTAGAAATATATATTTCTTACCTTACTTTCTTTATTTACTAATTTCTACGTATAATAAAATATATTTTAACTTTATTAAATTTATTATTTTTAAAGAATTTATACGTATATACTTATATATAATTAAAGATTTATTTACTTCGAAAGCGTGGTTTATTCCTATCGACCTCTAATTAAATCCTTATTTCTTTATAGTTATTAAAATAGGTTTACTCTATTTATTTAAAAAAGTCTCTAAGAATATAATAGTTAAGAGATTTGTAGTTCTTAGGCGCTAAGGGAAGACGATATTTATAGATAGATTAGACCTTATTTATACGAATTAGGGATTCGACTTCTTCTTTAGTAATGATTTTATTATTACGGATAAATTATTGTAATTTTATTTTTATAACGGGCTTACTATTGAATATAGCTGTAGGTTAGTAAAGTCTACCGGTATTAAAGGCGGCTTTTTAGGGCTCGAAACTATTATATATTTCGTTTTTAGTATAGGGGTCTAAATAGAAGCTAGTAAAGAAGGAGGTAGGCGGCGGCCGATTTAGTAGTAGTATATTTAGAGGAGTAGGGTATTTATTAAGGATAAAGTCGATGGATATTCTTTTTGCGGGGGTATTTGAGATTTTTAGTTAGGGTTTTAGAAATATATAGTCGGTCTTTCCTTTTTAAAGGGGTTATTCGAAAAGGGAATTAGGGATATTATACGTTTAGGTATTTTCGAAGTTGATTCGGTTACTAATAAAGTTAGGGATTTTTAGTATTGGAGCCGTCTAATTATATTTTTGGAATAGTATAGTGAATTTATCGGAGGAGATTTTTAGGGACTATACTTTTATAGGTACTTCCTTAGAGTAAAGTATATCTTTATTAAATAATACGTTATGGGTATTAATAATTATATTAGTGATAGGGTTCTAGATATAATAGATTGAGGATGCGGCGTAGCCGATTAAATATCTGATTTATATTTTAAGGTTTATCTTCTACTTCCTTTCTTCTTTCTTTTAAGTGGTTGTAGTTATAGCGTATATTTTATAACTATAAATACGAAGGTGTATGAAGTTTAATTTGCGAGGAATTATTATATTAAAATTATTTCGTTTGGTAATAAAGGTGTGGAAACGTTTGTATAGGGATTTCTAATTATAGAAGAATTTAGGGGACCGGTTAGTAAGGTAGATTATTATAAAGACGATTTTTGGCTATAGATTTTTAGCGAAATGAGAATTCTAGGTTATTATTCTACTTTTTTCCTTAATTATACCTCCCGAACGTTCTATACTACTATTTTATATTTAAGTATATAGAGTAGAGGGCTTAATAATTATACCTCTTAGAACGAAGAGTTCTTTTATTGTGTGGGATCCGCTAATTTCGTTATTATATTCGATAATTTTTAATTAAATATTATATTAGGTATTTAATATTGTAAAGAGGTCGTTAAAGAAGGAGGCGATTGTAGTAGCTTTGCGGTCTATTATATAGTAGTTCTATATATAATTTATATATTTATAAGTAATAAATATAATATTGGAGTATTTTTACCGGCTCTTTATATAGTCGAGGAAGTCTATAGCCAATTTTTCTCCTGGGCTATAGCTATAGTTGTAGGGTTTGCGGCTAATTTATTATTTAATTTTTAATATAGTATATATATTATAATATATGGTAGAGGGGCTTTTAAGACGAGTATTAGTGATGTTAGTAAGGTAATTTAAAATTTGGGGGTTGTAATAGCTAAGGTAGTAGTATTAGATAATAGCCTCTTTCTTATAGTATTTATAATTGTTAAGAGAGTTGAATTGGTTGCGCCGGGTAAAGAAGGCGGCTTTAGAAAAGGAAGGAAAGAAGTCTTTAAAGACCGTTTAACGGTATTATATTATAAGGTAGTAGAAGAGGGAGTGATTTAAATTTTGTATATAGTTATTGGGTAATCGTTAGTCCTAGTAGAGACTTTTTTTATAGAGGAAATAGAAAGAGACGAAGTTAATTGTAAAATCGGAGTAGAAAACTATATTATTAAAACGAAGTTTCTTTAGACTTTTATATCCTTAGATTATAATATTTATATTATTATATCTTTTAATAAGAATACGGGAGTCTTTAGTTTAGAGGCCGTTATTGTAGGGAGTATAATAAAAGTTAATAAAGTAATTAATTTCGTTAAAGATATAAAGGGAATTATTAGAATTGAAGAGAGCGCTATTTTTAAGAGGGTACGGATTTAAATCTCCTT
The DNA here is from genome assembly GCA_009802275.1 of Neurospora sp. CHS-2018a. Lineage (NCBI taxonomy): Eukaryota > Fungi > Ascomycota > Sordariomycetes > Sordariales > Sordariaceae > Neurospora > Neurospora sp. CHS-2018a. The sequence continues at coordinate 383,488 of RAKG01000005.1, forward strand.
CTCCCACTTAAAGAGCCGCTTAATAAACGGCTATCTTATAGTCGGCTATAGCTTCTTAAGTACTCTCGTTAGAGAATTAATTATTTTTATTATTATTATTCCCTTACTTTATCTTCTATTCGTAGTAATCGACTTTTTACTTTAATTCTAAATTATTACGGAGGTTCTTTTTAATTCTATTTTGGACTTTCTTAATAGGCTTCTATTTGGGGTTAATCCTTTAGGAAGGGAATAAATATTAATAATACTTGGTTATATAAAGACCCTATTAATATACTTTATAGCGAATATTTAGGGATAATAATAATAAGAAGTCTACGGTTATAGTTTCGTACTTTCTTTTATAATAGTTTTAGGTCCTATTGGGTTAAGCGTCTTCGTCTTTAATACTGTTATTTTATAGATTGTTGAAAGTTAATTCTATACCGAATATTCCTTTATAGCCTTTAATTTTGTTAGCGCTAGTAGGAAGTCGTTCGTTTAATCCTTTACGGCGGAAATTTCCGGATATTAGATAAAAATTAAAGGTATTAACCGTTACCTTTTTATTAAAGTATTTAAAAATATTAGATATTTAGGTAGGTCTAATAGGCTATAAGTAATTCAAAAAGTCCTTAAATTAAGCGTTAGCTATAGTAACTTTTAGAATATTGTAGTAAATTATATTAATTATTATAGTATTTTAATTATTTATTTATTTACTAATCCCCCTATCCTTCTTACTAGGTTCGTTTAATAGTAGCTTTAGGTAATTGTAATATTTTTAGCGGGCCTTAGTTTGGGCATCCTCTTTTCTATAATTATAGCTATCCTTAATATTAGTGTACTATTCGGTTATAGATTGGAAGGATAGAAAGTTATTAGTTTTATAAGAAAGGGATATAAATTCTTATATTTACTTTCGAATATTAGTATTATTAGTTTTAAAGGATTCGTAGACCTTTATATTATATAACTAATTAATACGGTTATATTTATACTCTTATAGATTAAAGGCGGTAAAGTCTATTAATTTAATTATAATGTTATTAATTTATTAATTTAAAGTTCGATTAGTAGTTTCTACGCCTTTAAGGACTTTAATAAATTTTGGGGCTTCGGTTTCCTTGTTCTAATCTACTCTAGCTGTAGCTAGGGCCGGGGCCGGGGCCGGGGCCGCCGGAGCTATATAAATAATAGTTCCGTTTCTAAAGCCTTCGAAGATCCGGCGAATTTATTTAGTACGATATAAGGCCAGTCCCTTAGTAACGTAGTTATTAATATAAATAAATAGAGGCTTTTAAACGGCCGGCTCTAGATTTAATATGAAATTAGTAAGGTCGAAACTTTTAATATAATTAAATAATTTATTACTCTAGTCCCGGAACTTTAAAGGCCTATCGAAGTAGGAATAGTTAGTCTTAGGGGAGGATTCCTTTAATAGGGATATAATTATTTATTAATTTAGTCGTTATAGGGTAATTAGTAAAAGTACGTAGGGTAGGTGTTTGTACTTCTATAGATATTAGTATAAATGTAAGTATTGCGAATTAGATTATTAATTATTAGAATATACGATTAAATCAAAAGTGGGTAAAGTCTATTAATTCTGTATAAGAGTGTTGTAGAACTAGAGTTGGGGCCTCCAGAGTATTAGGGAGGTCTGTAGCCCGATTCTGGGTAGCTGGGAGGCTAGTCCTCTTTTAGAGCCCTCTTCTTATTAGCTAGATCTGCACCCTAAACTGACAACAACCTACTATTTTGAGCCTATCCCCGGCGCTGCCCCTCCCCCAGAGTCTGCCAGACCGCACAGTGTGCAAACGAACTGGGGCCGACGTCGTCGTCAGATCAGTACCATCCCGGCCCAAGGTATCGCCAGCCCAGGGCAGGGGCGCTGCCCGGATTCCTTCGACACCTGAAGAACTTCAGTGAAAGTGAGCACAACCAAACCAGCCCGAGTTTGAACATTTGAGCGATCCAACTACATTCATACCAACGCCTGCAAGCCAGTGTTACTCGCCATCCCACTCCAAGCACTGCAAGCCTTTTGTGGCCAATGATACACTCCTTACAAGTATAGCAATATCTGATCCAGCTAGACCAGCCCAGCCAAACCGCCATCCTACCTCGACCCGACCCGCAGTCACCATCGTCTGCTCCCCGACCAAAACACACTGTGACAGCGTCTTCTCGCCTGCCGCCCGGGCAGTCTCCCAGTCACCGCGCTGCGCTGTCCTGTCTTGGTTCTGCGCTCTTGCGTATTACACCGCGTCCTTCGTCAGACCCGACAGAGGAATACGGAGCGCACTGCAACACCGCCCTCGACCTTTCTGGTTCGAGGCCAACGCCCACCAGGCCCCCCAACACTCGCCTGTCTGCGCGGCCCCCCCTCTCAAACAGCCCACCCACCCAACCGTTATTTGCCGCCAGAAGCTACAGCAGCTGCGTCCCGTCACTGGTAGGGCGGGTTGCTTAAACCCTGCTATGCTTCACCATGCCGTCCTCTAAAGATCAGGATGTCGACTTCGACAACAACAGCCGCGTTCGTGAGGACCGACTGCCACACCGATCCAAAAGTGACCTACGGAGAGACAAGGACCGTGACCGAGATCGAGACCGAGACCGAGACCGCGATAGAGAACGGGACCGTGATCGAACCACCACCGACCGGGACAGAGAGCGCAGGAAGGAGAACAAGGATAAGGATAGAGAGAGGGATAGAGACAGAGACAGAGAGAGGGACAGAGACAAGGACAGGGAGAGAGACAGGGACAGAGACCGAGACAGAGACAGAGACAGGGACAGGGAAAGAGAGCGGGACAGAGACAGAGAGAAGGATAGGGACAGGGAACGGGACAGAGATCGCGACTACGACAGGGAACCGTCCCTCCTTCGAGAAAAGCGGTCATCCAGGACTCCCAGGTTGTTGAAAACCACGGACAGCGATACCAATTCCCGTTCATCGCGCCAGTCAGTGTCTTATCGCCGCCATCGGCCAAAAGAGATGGAGAAGGAAGGGTCCTCGATTCTGTCAGGGGCCGCGAGCTCCATGACCGATATAGTTCCGGAGCTTGCCCGGAGCATCGATCGGCCAAACATACCGTATCCTACCTTCAGCAAAGTCCACAGCAAAGACCTCATCTACAGCAAAGAGGATCTCTCTTCCACCCGTACGGATCCGCTCACTCCTGATGGCACCGACCTCGGCAACAGCGACAAGAGGCGGTCAAAGTCCGTTGACTCTCGTTCGGCGCCACGGAAGTCTTCCTCTCTTCGGAAAGAATCACGAAAAGAAAAAGAGGATCGGCCGCCTAGCCCACCGGAAACAGACCTGTCGGGCTCTAGGAGGAGGAGATCCGGGACTCCAGTATCTGTGAAGGAAGGGGACCAGGCTCCAGAACGATCGGATTCCAGAAGCTCAAATCGGATGTCGAGATCACGATCTGACGCAAGATCAAAGCTTTCCAAAGTTTCCAGAGTGTCCAGCGAAGCCACGGAGACACAGTCCCAGACGTTTACCTCCCAATCCAGGCATTCACCCGAAACCACCCCGACAGAGAATACCGATGCCTCAACAGACCTTTCAACAGTCAAGGGGTCTACGATGGAGTCAATGGCGGATACGGTTCAAATCAGACGACCACCGCCAATTGAGGTCGATTCGTCGCCCGAGTCCGCACCAGACTCATCACCAAAAACGCCCACGCAAACGCCACAATTCCCGCCTCCCGCTGTATCCCAGGAACAAAAGCAAACGCGGTTTGACGCTCCCTCTGACTTCACTGCTGCCTCCGAGGCTGTGACAGACACGACCGCTCAGCGAGCACCACCACCACCGCCGCCGCCGCCACCACCACCTCCTCTTAGCATTAACCTTCAGGAAGCGACCCGAGTCGACTATCTCCTGCAGAACGGCGGCTTGCCGCAAACTGTCCCAAAGACATTTCTTGCCGTGTTGCCGCGCCAAAATGGCAACAGACCATCGAACCCGCCTCTGCAGGGTGCTGAGACACTATTTGCACCTTTCTTCAACCTGCTGAACCAGTACCAGACTGTACTTAAAAACCATGGGTCTATTGCGGTTGCCACTGGTCATCGGACCGTAGCCCGCCGTCTTTTAGATCGACTGGAGAACGTTTTCTCCCGTGATCTTTGCCCCGATGGCTGCCCGTGCATTATTTGCCAGCACTCGGACGAGACACATAGAGGTCTAGGGTGGGGAGAAGTCCTCGAGAGGGTCAGCGGCCGGGTTGATCTGCCGCAATGGCCGCCTTTCGACCTCGCGTCACTGGGAAGCAAGGCCCAAGAGGATCTGGCAGAACTTCCGCCGAGACCCACTTCTCCCATCAACATGGATCCTGACATCGCCGAAGAGTTTAGGGAACATTATCTGCGTCAAACGAAGCGCGTCAGGGCAGCCGTCGACAGGTGGATGCAAACATGCGAGAAAGCCCCTGCCCCGTTGCCCCAAGAGGTAGATGACGAGACGCTAACCTTTGCCATCCTCACTAACCTGGACCCCGACGACCGGCCGTTTTTCAATGCTCTGTTATCTGGCTCGCGGGATCTTCACCCAGCAACACGGGCACCAACTCCTTCCCCATTACGCAAGCCTCGAAATGACTTCGTGGTCAAGACGGGTCTATCTCTGCAGAGATTATACCGCCTATCGCAGGCCCCACGCGATGCCGAGACGGCAATGTATCTCGTCAAGAACCCTGCCATGCACGATCTTCTCTACACGATCTCTGACATCAACACTTCCGAGTGGGAAATCCTGATATCAGGTCGCTTTGACGGATTTCTCTGGTCTGGAGCAGATGATGATGGATACGAACGAGACACACCTTTCTCCCGGGGACCGACCCCAGCCAACGGGATGGGAGAGAGGGGATTTGCATCTCCTCGTATCATGAGCCCAGGTATCCGCAACTCAAGAACCAACACTCCCTTCAGCCCCGGTATGGGAGGCGGCCCTATGTCGTCCACTCCTTTCTCCCGCGGCCCGACACCAGCCTCGTTCGTCAGCGGGACAACGAACAACTCATCCTACCCTTCCCGAGGAGCGGTGAGCCACGACGAGGAAACAGAGATCCAGGTCGTGGGTGAGTTGGAGCGCGAAATCTTCAACGGCATGGAAGCGCTCGAAGATGCCTTTGAGAAGCTTCACGAGCAAGCCATGGGGGTCAGAGATGCGTTGAGGAGAAGAGGTGCAGCGCTGGCCATGAGTCTGCAGCAGAAGAGAGGACTCGGGTACAGAGGGATTGACGTGTTGCCTTTGAGCGGGAGCAGTGGCGCTTATGACCGGCCCGCCTGGGCCGATGAGGAAAAGATGATGGACGGGCTTGGTGCCGGTGGTGAAAGATATGGCGCTGGCGGACCCGGCCAAGGTGGTTATTTTGATGATAACCAGAGCGAATGGGGATTGCAAGATGATATCAGCGAACTGGCACCGGATGATTCGGCGAGCCAGATCAGCAGCAACCGGATGCGGAGGCCGAAGAGGAGACGGGAGAGGGCAACGCCGGCGCCGATCGAGGAGGAAGACGAGGCGTGAGTTGGACGACCGTTCGTAGTTTTTTTCTTTTCTTGGGGTTTACACAAGGCGGAGTAATGGTTTGTTTATGAAAATGGAATAATGACAAGGCACGGATATTTTTTTTCAGAGGCAATGGAACGAAATGACACGACCAACATGAAGACCGTTATTTGTTAATGAAAGCAGTCGGTGAACAAGGGAGCGAGTAGGAAGTTGTTGGTGTGTTTGATAGAGAGCAACCGAGGCCGAGTGAAGTTGTTGGTTGCCGAACCCGGAATGGGCTTGGTTGGAGTTGTCTTTGTCCTGGTTTATCTTTATGCGGTCCATCACAATCTGTTCTTTATGTATACGGGGGACCATCAATGTATACCATTTCGCGCTTTTCGGAGATTAAATGCTAAATCATAATGACGTTTGCCATCAGCCCTGTCAGGGCTGCATCAAGCTTAATATCTGGTACCAGCGTCTTCAGCTCGGAGGACAGCTGTTGTCGTATTCATGTAAGCCGCGCGCCAGATTTTGGTGCCTGTTGGACCTTGGAAGCTTGATGTACATTTTGTTTTTCTCTAACCCGTTGTGTGTAATCGTACAACTGTAGGCTGTCCCTACTCATCACCACACAGTAACCGACACCGAACGCCTCTCACACCATGGAACTCTCCGGGGTATGTCTTCTCTAGCTAGTTCGACCCGGCACCCGCCTCAGCCAGCAGCTTGACCGTCTCCTGCTCCCGCTCCCACTTCTCTGGCGTCATGGGCTGAACGGTAGAGATAATTTTCCACCCATTTAGTGTTGCCCACGTCTCGTTGCTGACCATGGTTCCGATCACCACGTTCTCAACCAGATCCAGCTCCTTCTCGCTGCCGGGCACGACCTTGCCCCTCTCGTGCTGGACCAGGCGCTGACGGCTCGCAATGGACACGGTGACCTGCCACAACAGCTTATCCTTGGTTCCCTGCAGAGGGAAGATCTTGTGGGAGACGACGCGCGGCTCCTTGTTGTAGCGCACGAGCTCCCAGGTGCAGGTGCGGCCCTTGGGCCTCTGCTCGATGTTGACCGCCAACGGCACGTACAAGTAGGAGTCGACAATCTTCTCCAGCATTTCCGCGTCGCCCGAGGCAATGGCCTCGTTCATCTGCCGGTGCAGGGCCTTGGTCTGCGCGATCAAAGGCGCCTTCTTGAGCGAGAGCAGCGGCTTCTGTCTCCAGCCGGGCATGGACGAGAACCGGTATTGTCTGGACAGCAAAAAGTCCAACGTCTTGACACGGATGATGCCCCAGAGGTAGGACATGAGCGGCTTGAACTGTTTCGGGAAGCGGGACAAGGGGGGAACGACGAAGGTTTCTGTTTCATGGGTTTATCCATATCACCTCCGCGCGGGAGGTGACGTGTGGCCCTCGTTAGTCCTCCATGGCTCTTCTTTCTGCCTGTTATATAGGAACGGATCAGGATCGTGAATGGAAAATAAATACCTGGGAGAAGAATGGCGGGCGCCTTGCTAGGGTCCATCCTAGACTTTTCTAAACTCGGCGACGGTTGCTTGCTGCTTTGCCTCATGGCATTGCCGGCGTGCTTGCGAATAGCCGCATGGGATCTTCTGTTGGCGGCTGCCCTGTTCTCTGAAGTAGAGAAGAGAGCCCGACCCACGGCCATCACTGGCGAGGTTGTCGTCGTCGCCAGCGAGCCCGGTGCGCGGGGGCGCAAGCCCAGCTTTGTTGCTGCCAGCATCTCTAATGCTTTTTCTTTCCCTCACGGCCGACCTTGGCTCGTCGCGACCCTGTCCTTCGGTAGGGTTCGAGATATGGTGTATGCGCACGAAACAACTTTCCGTGTGACGTCAAGCCGTAGAAAATGTTTTGCGCTGGAGACCGATGCTGTCGTTCGTCTCTAACGGGATGATCCAATGGTCAGTTCCGGCCGGTCGGTATTGGGGTATGGGCGGCGGTTCGGAGGACGGAGCTCGAAACGGGACTTGGAACGAGACGAGATCCGGGATCCGTGCTTGTGCGGATTCCCCGTTCGGCAGCTTCTTGCGCGCGACGGACCTGGCAAGCGCTGGGGAAATGGAAACCACCAACAAAACGTACCTACAGCATCCACAACTGACGGCGGTCGAGGTACCTGTACGTGCCGCGCGGACGGGGTCGAACGGGGTCGGAGCCGCTCAAAATTTCCCACGACGGATCTCGGTTCGGCGGGCCATTATTGGAGAATTGAGACGCCGGCCCCCCCCCAGCATAGCACGCCCGCTGCCCGCTGCGAACCATCCACCACCCCGCCCGTGCCGCTCTCCAAGTCCCAAGAAAGCTCTCCAATTGCGCTGACCAATGATTGTCCGTCATCTAATCGGCTATCCTCCGCCAGGGAGACCCCAGCACGACGACGATGAAAGGGTCTAGGCCTGAAGGGTTGCGGATGGAGGAGCTGCCATGAGGAGGAGCTGCCATGCAGCATGCTACGTCGATTAATGACCTCAGGGATCGCCCGCTTTCCGTCGTGGTTTACACGTTGAAAGCCACTTGGTTTGTTTCCTGTTCGACTTTGACACCGCACATCGACTTCACTTTGTTGTATCTCATCCCGCACGACAGTTACCTTGCGCGAGTTAAACCAATCGAGCGTCTCGCCGAACCAACAGACCAGGTTTTCAACTCCTATTTCAAGCCATTTGCGCGCCAGTCCACGAACCCCCAAGTCTCGAAAAGCAGTCAACGCGCGCCCTTAGTTTCGCTGTATGGGCAGACGAGAACATCTTCATGCGCAACCGAGCAAAGTCGTCCGCACAGCAGCGGGGAGCGACTCACACCTCCAACTTTGATCCCCCCACGACGATCGACCGGCCCAAGAGCAGAAGCAACGACGGTGTCAGCACACACCACGCGGCCGCCACGGCGCCAGCGACGACGAACGGCAATGGGCTCGTCCGACGTCTGCCCCAGCTCCATCAACAACATCAAATACCAGGGGCGCCGCCCCCTCCTCTCCCTCCTCCTCCTCCGCCGCCGCCGCCCTACCATCTTCTCGATCATCACCACCCCAACACCATCGAAGCCAACAGCGCCAATGTTCACAACGCCAACAATGCCTCCCACACAACAACACCCAAGACAACAGCAGCGACGCCCACGGCGACGGCAGCAGCGACACCGACGACCGATATGAATCACAACAGTCACAACAAGAACGTCGATAAACCCCCGAATATGACAGCCCACTCGTCTCTCCTCCAACCCCGCGTCGCCGTCGCCCTAGGCGTGCCCAAGAAGTGGCACTTCCTCCTCTGGCTCTGTCGCCAGTCCTCCACCTTCCCTGCCATCTGGTGGGGTCTCCCGAGCGCGCTCCGGCTGCTGGCCATGCTTCACCTGATTGTTTTCGGCGGCAGTCCAACGACTTGGCAGCATATTTTCGCTCGGGTAGTAGCAGCAGGTGTAGGCAGGAGTGGTGGTGCAACATCGAACACAGGTGGAGGAGGAGCAGGAGGAGGAGACATGATGGGCTGCGCGGGCGGTATTGGTAGTGACGGTGGTGCCATGATGATGGGGAGTCCGGATTTCTTGTCGTCTGGTGCTGGTACTGGTGCTACCGGTGGCAGTAGTACTACAAACTCTGGGGGTGGAAATGGGAACTATAATTACAGCCCGGTAGCTTCTGCAACAGGCTTTTCTGACCTCTCGTTTGAGGCAAGGCTGCGGTTGACGGAAACGTTGCTGGCTATCGTATGGGTAAGCAATTCACGAACCAGCACAACTTGAGCCGATCGCTACATCCAAGAAACCCAGAATTCATACAGCAAACTAACAATGACCCTTCCCCAAAATCTAGTGCGGCGCATCAGCCTACCTCTCCTTCTTCTTCACAGATAGCCTCATGTCGCGATGGTAAGCACATATCTCTCCCCTTCCCCTTTCCTGCTTCCCTCTTTCCCCTCCCTGAAAGTCAAACCAACCCCATAACTAACTCCTCCCTCCCCCATTCTCTAGGCTCGTAAACTACACCCCCCAAGCGACCATCGTCCGGCTCCTGACCATAACGACACTCAACGCCTACCTGACGTCCCAAATCCTCTACCTGACGGCCGGCTCGCAAGACCCCCGACTGCTCCTGCCGGCATGGGTAGGCATCTCGGCAATGCTGACGCTGTTATATCATATCACGCAGCGCAAGATCAACATCCGCAAGGAGACGAGCATGTCCATCCGGGCGTTTTCCGTGGCCAGCTTCATCAGTATGGTGGCGTTGCTGGCGCAGGTACACTCCAACCGGACCGACTATCCACAAATCCCCTTGTGGACCTTTGTTACCAAGGTTTGGCAGGAGTTGGTAAAAGTTGCTTTAAAGATCATGGATTACGGGACTGTTGCTAGGGACTACTAAAAGAGGTCTCGGCAGGATACGGAAGGTATTGTTGGTTGGTTGATATTATTGCTTCGATTTTGGTTTACATAGTCAAAGGCACAGTAGCAAGCATTGTACCGGAGTTTGGAGTCGGGAATTCATCAGAAAGGAGAAAAGCAGCATCACTTCATAGCATGGTATCACAATACAGGGAAATCTGAACAAGTCATAAACAGTGAAGAGGTATCATGAAGTATTATTGAACTGTCAAAAGACCGCAAGCGCTGCGGCATGTCATCATGACGCGCAGGCAATGTGTAGCCTTGCATTTCATTCAGTTGGACGCTTCCTGTGTATGACGACCCGAATAAAAGATCGGCCTCGCTAAGAATAAGTCCTCCAACTGCCATCAGTCTACCAACCAAAGCAAGATAAAGCCGGTTAACCATCCTGGGGTATCATGTCTATGCGCCATAAGAGGGCCCGTAGGCGAAATGCGTCGCTTGACGGGGTTACGTCAGCGACCCCTGCCACATGGGCGGCTCCCTGACCCGCGTATCTGTCGGCGGTGTCGGCGCGACGAGCATGTGAGGCTTTAGAAACCGTGGACCTTGATGGTCTTCGCATCGAGACCGAGGCCCTCGTCCTTGTTGGTAAGGAAATCCTTGATCTTGGCACGCTGATCGCCCTGGAGCTGAATCACGTCGCCCATCTTGGAGTCCTCATCGCCAATGATGGTGCCATTGCAGGCTGCAAGCAGAGTTAGTGATAGCCCAACATGGAGATGGAGATGGAGATGAGGGGGGCATCAAGCACTTACCAAATTCCTTCTTGACGACCTTTAGGATCTTCTTGGCATCAAACTTCTTGGGGATACCCTGGACGGTAGTCAAGGTCTTGCGTCCATTGCGCTCTGGAGGATAGTGTCAGCATATGGTATAGGGCGGCGACATGTCATCTGGGATGACGGTGGGGTGACACGTACGCTGAATGCGGATATGGATGTACTCCTGAGTTTGTTTGGTCTGTCCGGAGTCCTCCTCGTCGGCTTCGGCGAAGGGGTCTAAAGTATGTCGCGTTAGTATAGCTGCGCCTTTGGATGCGAACAAAGGGGGGATAGATTCGAGTCGCGGTGTGGAGGGAGGGATGGGGGTCCACATCAGCCATGGCAGACATGACGTGGAGCATCACATCACTGTGCTGTGGTCGCGCCGTCTGGTGGCCGATGCAGAGAGGGGAGGAAGGCCGTGGGCGATATGGGTGCGATTAGGTACGGTTAGATGCCACGTACCGTAGGTCTTGAGATTTTCGATTGACATAAACTCGAAGTTCGCGGGGTACCTGGGGAAAGGGTTCTGTTGATGGGCGGGGATGCAGCGACCGACGACTGTGGTAGTGTCTCGCTGAGAGGTGTTGGTAGGTTGAGAGGTTGTTGGGAGCTTGTCTCGAAGTTGCTTGGTCAAAAATGTGCCGGCGGAGGCTACTTTTAAATGATAGATGGATGCGGGCGGTGAATGGATGCTGGGAGTTGTTGATGGAGAAACGGGGAATTGAAAGAGAGAGATGGAAGGGAAGAGGTTGAGGGGAAGAGATAGTGGAAATAGTGGGGCGTCGGGGCCCTCCCGGTCATAGCTCAGGCAACCAGGCATCAATTATTGTCCGCTGGGTAAGGCGGGTCGCGAGAGGCCAAGGTACACCAGAAGTGACACACCATCAGTCATGTTAGATCCAGACCCATGATTTTGTTAATCAATACAAGGAGGGAACATCTGTTCCGCGCAGCTGGCCCCTTGCATGGCATGAGTTGGTTGTTCCATTCTACGGACTTTACGTTTGCACACTGCTTTCGGATCGTACTGGACTTGGCACGTTTGCCAGCACATTCTAGACGGAAAGGCCTGCCGTTTACTCGCCCACGTTGGCCGCTGCTGAACTCGGTTTGAGATGCGAAGCCCGTTCGAAAGTGCAATTCTCCCGTCGTCGCTGAAGGTGATTTTCATCAGATGAATCAAGTATCCAGCATTGCCTCGCAGCAGGTACGATTGATAGTGGTAGGCTGGGTGTACATGCCAAGTCACCCCACCTCGGCCACGAGCATCGCGTCACACCCTGATAACTCGATCCGGTTGCAGGTTCGGTGACGGGTTGGTCATGTTGTGCAACGAGAAGCGCACATTGTAGCGACATCCGGGCAACTGGCGCTTTGCATTCAACCATCGTTCTCCATCGTTCTCAGCCCCAGCGGCAGCCCATCACGACTGCCCTGAAACTCTAGGGAACACGCTGTTTCCGGGTCTTACTAACTACCAACCAGCCAACCTGCCCGCGGCTGCCATTGTTGAGCAGCTTCACCAAATCATACCCAACAATGTGAGGCTGACAGGGCTGGCTGTGTCGACGGAATACGTCAGTTGTAGCGTAGATTCCCCCTGTTGGGCGTGGATTCCAGGTGGCGGACGGGGAAACTGCGGGGGACCCCAGTCGTCTGTATCGCCTCGAGACCGCCTGTCAAAATCAGAGTTTGCCTCCATTTTCCAACCTACCATCGGCTTCTCCGCGCCTTCTCCAGGCCATTCTGGACCCAGTCACTCCAGTCACAACCGACCGTCACTGGCAACCCCAACCCAACATCCGGGCCAACTCTTTACCACGGCAGTGCTCCATCAACAACAAACAGTATCGAGAAGTACACATATGCCTAAATTTGCCCCGGAAGAGCTGGCAGCCGATGCCGTCCCGGTCGTTCGGCAGGAGACAACTGGTGATGCGAAACCAGACTGGCGACCTCTCTTTCGTCATGAGTGCACCTTCAACCCAGTCATCTTTCAAGATGTCATGCTCAACTTGATCAAGAACCCAAACATCAACTCATCTTGGCTCTTCCGCGCTGATATTCTCCATGACACAAAGAAGAATCTCAAGGACGGCTTGGAGACCCCTCCATCTGAGCTGGGAGACGTGCCCCTCATCCCATCCTTCGACGGCTTTGGGCTTCACCGATATATGATTCGCCGGCTTATTCCTCGGAGCACCATGAGGGACAAGCCCATGGATCAGACTTGTCTCATTTATCGGAGTGAGGGTGGTGATTCCGAGGGCGGTCTGCAGAGGCACCTGGTTGTTTATTCCCCCCACGTCTCCTCAGAAACCGAGATGCCCTTCTATCACCCTATAGTCCGGGGGATAGCCTTTCATCATGAGTGGTCTCCCACAGAGTCGCGCGGATCTGTATCTGTCTCCTATCTCTACTTCGAAGGGGGCGAGCGTCCCGAGAAACTCACGAGAACCGCCCTTCACTTGCTTCAAGCCGTATATAAACATGGACAAGGCAGAGCTGACGGTTATCAGAAACGGGTGCACCATGATCTCTTGGTACCGCAGGCCCGTGTGCAAAACACGTATACGGCTTTGAAGCATAAATACGCCCGCGCTCTGATCGGGTCATGGGCCGAAAGTACCGATCCTACCAAGCATGTCTTTGAAGACCTCTGCATCGCTGCCTTTCTCATCGAGCTGTGGACCGACATGTACGGACAGAACTCTTTCCCTAGGTTCGTTGATATCGGCTGTGGTAATGGCCTCTTGGTCTATATCTTGAATCTGGAAGGTTTCAAGGGCTGGGGCTTCGATGCCAGGTCACGCAAATCGTGGGCAACGTACAGCACCCGTCTAGAAACCCCCACAGGTGTTCAGGAGTCCTTACAGCAGCTAGTCTTGCTACCGCCGCCTGTCAGCAGGGGCGGAATTGCGGAGATCTCAAGTGAAGATTTCCGGGAAGAGCTAGTCCATGACGGCCGGTTTCCTAAGGGCACCTTTATCATATCCAACCATGCCGATGAGTTGACGCCCTGGACGCCCATTTTGGCCGCCATATCAGATTGTCCTTTCATCATGATCCCTTGCTGCAGCCACGACCTGACAGGGGCGAGATTTCGTGCGCCAGCACCCAAAGACAAGAAGAAGGCCGACTCATCATATTCTTCCCTCGTCTCATGGGTTACCCAGATCACCACGGATTGCGGCTGGGTAGCCGAACAGGAGATGTTAAGGATCCCTAGCACGCGCAATACAGCGATAGTTGGGCGCAAGCGGCAGGGCGACGTGTCGGCTATTGACATTGGAGTCATTGTGGATCGATACGGAGGCACCGCTGGCTACCTGGAGACAGTAGTGAAGCTGGTGAAGTCTACTAATCTGGACGAGAAGCACTGATAGGAAGGGGTTGAGGCTTTGATTGCTAGATTTAGTCAAGCTCGGGGACAGGCAAGTGGTCTACCAGCTTCATCCTCAAGCCCAGCTTTTCCAGCTCTTCAACTGCCAGCCGGTCTCTTAGTTCCTCAGTCTCCTGCTTGGTGGAAAGCACAAAGTCGTGCTTCAAGAGCCAGCTCCCCTCCTTCACGCCGTATTCTCCTGCCGTGGCCTCGTCCACCTTCCCTAGTTCGACCACCAAGCTCTTCTTGACACCAAAGACAGCGTCTGATGATTCATAGGGATCACCCTTCAGATATAGAGCGCTGAAGCCAGACATGCGCATTAGCAAAAGGAAGGATTCGGTGAAAAGGGGGGCAAAACGGATAATATACTCACGTAACAAGCGGATCCCACCCGTCCTTTTCAAACTTGAAATGCACATGCGCCGGCCTCCACGGGTGGCGATTCAGCCTCTCCAGCAACTTGCCCACCGGCCCGTCGTGAGGGATCGGGTAGCTGACGGGCTTGATGCCCTTGAACCAGAACCTGCCCTCCTCATCGCTTTTCATGACACACCGCTCGCTAGGCGCGTCCCGGTCGGCATGCTGCACATCGTAATGACCGGAGCTGTCCGTCTCCCAGATGTCGATGGTCACGCCGGGGAGCGGGTTGCCCTTGAGATCCTTGACCGTGCAGACGGCTAGCATTGGCTCGCCCTCGGGGTCCGAAGTCATGCTGCTGCCGTTGGGGAGCACGGGAGCGTCGTGCGTGTGGAAGGGGCCGAGAACGGAGCCCTCGGTGCCACCTGGGGGTGTCGGGTGGTTGATGTTGTCGACGAGGAGGGAGAGGCCGAGGACGTCGGAGAGGAGGATGAATTCCTGTTGTTTTTGTTGGTTAATATTCATCATTGTAGGCTTTCGGCATGTGACTCGGTTCTCTCCATGGATAAACGTTTTTCTCTCCTTGCTTTCTGGGTTTACGGGTTCTCCTCGCCCCCTCCCCCCTTCCTTCGCAACGCACATTCTTCCGCCAGATGTGAAACAACCCATAGAAAACGCCAACTTCATAACCTCGTACAATGATAAACCAGCAGTAATATCAAAACCACAAACTTACATTCCTCACATCGCTACATATCTTGCCGCAGCTGATCAGAAACTGGAGAGCGGCCATCCACTCGTCCGAGCTCAACCGGGTCTCGCGCGCAAAGTCGTGCAGGTGCGTCACCAGCCGCGCCATGAGGTACTTTAGCCGCGCATCGGACGCCTGCGAGTTGATCCGGATCGTGTTGGGGGTGATGTTGTCGATTGTTAGGTCGAGGAGTGGAGGGAGGTTGGCGGTTGGGTTGCTGTTGTTTTCGGCCATTGTGTCTTTATTATGTTTCCCTTCGTGTTCTTGTTCCGGTGTTTAGTTATTTGTTTGATGTTGACGGGTGAGAAGATGTCTCGATGGTGATCTGGGTCTGTCCAGGATCAAGAGGCAAGAGGAGGAGAGGAAGACAAGAAGTAGTTGAAGCAGAAGAATTGAAGCAGAGAACGTGACAATGAATGATTAACAAGGCAGACTTTAAGAGGATCAATTCTTCACCGAACTCTCCCTAGTTTAGCCTTTGCTCACTCGGGTATATATAAACCGGCGGCGGGAAAGTGGTGGTTAGAACGGACGTGACGCAAATCACGGGGTACTTTCACTGCCGCTAATATCTTGACTATCCACGTCTATCCACGTATGTACCTCTGGTTTCAGCCAGTTACCACTACGCTATAGCTAACAAGATCGACAAAACTCACCGCTGTCAGGTACCGACAAAACGGAGATGCATTAGACTGATCTGACTATGTTCCAACAAATCACTTATAAAGCAGTTACCAAGCCGCGTAGCGGTTCCGTCTGATGGCTCTTGGCCAGGGTTGCTGATCGGTGTATACCTACATAACTGAAAATCATCCCCGCTTACACCGTAAATCGCCCTCAAGTGTTCAGCCAAATGGGTTAAAGATGCTTCTAATAAACTCACCCTGTCACACTACAAGTGTTTCTTTGGTTTCTACATTCAATGCAGTGTTTGCTTTCAGGGACCTTCTCACCGATGAAGTTATGTATGTATTTGCCCCTCTATAACTAGGCGCTACCCCATGGGGCTTATCCGTTGAACCCCTCCATCTGATAGCCGAGCCAGGGGTGACAATGTGGGGATAGCAAGGAGGGGAATGCCTTCAACGTGGACCGACTTTGGGGCAGGCGGGCGGCGGCTCGGGAGTTGGAAGCGTGGGGTACAGCATGCATGCACAAGATTCCTGATCGCTTTCTTCAGGGACCACTTTCTTCCTACATACTGTGCTGTATTTTGTACTCGGTTGCCTGAGATGCTTCAGCGTGCCCCTACCTATTTTGCGGTTCAATGTAATATCTATACATACTGAAACCGCTACGCTACACTTAACTGTCCAAAACCAACGCAGGTATTACGCTCGAAGCAGACATGAACATGAACCTTCTTCATTACAACTTCACCCCATCCCTCTTCTCTATCTGAATCAGAAGAACACCAAAGATATGGCTATTACACTAAAAAGTAGATATGTAAGATATCTTAACCCGTCAAGTCTAGGTCTTCAAAAAGTTCTCTGTCTTCGTTTGACACCCTCATCTAGAATATGTCCTGCCCTCTCTATGGTCGTTAAAAGTTACTGAACGAGTGTAAGAAATAGCCTGCCTCCACAACGCCGCCCTTATGCAAGCTATGCAAAAAGAGATGGAAAAGAAAAAGAACCTCCCGATGTTCTCAGCATCAGATAGTGATTGTATGGTACGTCACATACCACATAAAGGATAGTCATGACCCTTCAAAATGCGTGTCAGTTCCTTACATCCATCCGTACCGTCTAAACCCAAAAATCAACAAGGATGAACACTATGCCGCTTCTTGGCAGCACTGCTCTTATCAGTCCAGATCTCCGCCGACGGTTGAGGCGTCGAGTATCTGCGCTGCTCCGCGTACTTGGCCAGTGTATCCTTGCTCGGCGTCGACAATCCCGTCGCCGGGAACGTACTGGAAGCCCTGTTGGAATAGGAAACGCTTGGAACGCTGCTGACCGGTCTCAAGCTGCTGCTGCGATTAAGACCGCTGTAGCTGCTCAGCCGGTTGGACACGCCGCTCTCCGGGCGGTCGGTGAACTTGGCGTCCAGGTGGCCGTTGAGCGACGATCGCGAGTTGCGGTAGGCGCGAGAGTTCCGCGGTACGCTGCCCGTGCTGTACCGAGCAGTCGAGCAGGCGCTAACTGATCGGCTACCTGGGTGGGAGGGCACGTTGAGAGCGGGGCCGGGCGGCGTATCGAGCGAGCTTGTGCTGTCGTTGTCGTTTTCTGGGATTTCCTCCAGGACGGGGAGGGTATCCTCTGATTCACCGATGCTTTCCTCCTCCGATGACGAGTGCCGGACGTCCTTGGCCTCCTCCATTCCTCCCATTCCTTCTTCCTCGTCCACGATCTTGGACATGCGCCACACGTTGGCGACTTCGAACGAAGGTTCTACCGGTGCTGCTGGTTCCTGGTTCTTGTCTTTCTCTTGCTTCGGCTGCGGCATGTCTGGTGCTCTCCTTTCCATGTTCTCGAAGTACCGGACTCGGGCCCATTCCAGCTCGTCGAAGAATCTCTCCTTGTTTCGAGAGAGCGACATCCATGTCGAGATGATACCGAGACCGACGAGGATCAACAAAGCGACGACCGTGAAACCTTGGATGACAATGATGATGATGCCGAAAGCAGTGACGATGATCCTATTCAGTTCGAACTCCGGGAGGAACGCGATGGAAAGGCCTGTGGTGAAGATCTTGCATATGCTGAGAATCCAAATACCCATGGCGGTGTTGCGAGCGCCTTCGAAGGGGTTGATGACGACCATGATGGCGAACGAGACGATATCAAGGACTAGCAGGCCGTAGATCTGCGCATAGACATTTTGAGCACCGCCTCCGATGAAGGCTGCGCGAGCGAACAGGTAGGGCACGTAGAACGCGGTAAACCACCACCTTGTGCGCCTGTATCTCGCGGTCATCCAGCCCCATGTCTTGACGTAAGCTTGGTCTTCGTGGACCGTCGGACGGTCGGGGTCGTCGTCGACATGGCGAATGCGGAAGAGCGGGATGGAAAACACTGGCTGCACCTCCAGTTCGTTCTCCTTCAGGGTTCTCATCCAGCTCGGAGTCAGTCCGGGGAGGCAGCCAAGCATCTTTCCTCGGTGGAAGATAAGCTGTTCGGTGCCACACTCAAACCTGCCGGACTTGGTACGGGCGTGAATTCCCAGAGCGATCAGAACGGTGACGCCGATGAGGAAGACCGCAAAAGAAACCCCGGCAATGACATTCGCATCCCCTGAGCCGCCGTATGTGAACTGGTACATCGTGAGAGTCATTACGGCGAAGAAGGAGACGAGGAACGTTCGCTGGAGGGCTAGAACCGTGAATCCGATCCAGTGGCTGCGGAAGTAAGGCAGGCTGTCCGCGTTCATCATCTTCGTGAGCGCAAGAAGCTCGAGGAACCCCTTGAGGGCCACGACGGCAACGCCCGCCAAGACGATCGCGATCATGATCCAGGTGAGTCCGACAAGAACGGCGTCAGCGGCGGGGATTTTGACCATGGACAGCGTTCCAGAGAATCCAAACCAGGAGCCTGGAATAGGCAAGCCAAGGTTAACAGGGTCTCCGGCCCAGTTATAGTCGTAGGGGTTGCTGGCATTGTAAGCGTGCCTCTTCGTGAGCGTCTCTGCTGTCTTCTCAGCGGCCTTTCCGTAAATTTGGGATATCAAGCCCCCGTTGGTATTTAGAACCGCGGAGCCAGCGCCTCCAACCTGACTAGAGTTCCCGTTAAATCCCACAAACGAATCGACAGAGTTCACCAGCTTCGTAGTGTAGATCATGCCGGCAGACCAAGCAAAGTTGCTCCACCAAGCCGTCAGGACCGAGGGCCAGTCTAGAGAGAGGGCGCCTGAGAAGAAGATGGCCTGGAAGGTTTCCAAAACGATGAAAACGGAAAAGGAGTGGGCGTAGTGCATCCTCATGTGAGTAACGCTCACGCCATACGCGACTGTTGCAAAAGAGGCGACTATGGCTAGAATCGTGCATGCGCCTAGAGCCGAAGAGACTGCTTCGGGGTGGGAAAAGCTGTTCCCGTTCCTCATGACCGCTTGGAAGCATCCTATTTCCGTCATACTTGAATTCGAAAATATCCGTAGCTTCAGGGTGCCTTCGAAGTCTGGAATCGCGTAGGCGATGTCCGGGATTCCACTTACGTCTCGGGGCGCGACGGGAATCATGACATAGGCGTTTACCGGGTTGCTGGCAACGAGGGGACAGAGACTGGCGAGATATGAATGAGTGGAGGATCTTACAAAAGATTCAGCGGGCTATGATCTTACCTGTTGATCATAGCGCGACATGGGTTGAAGGTCATGGAGAGTCTGTTTTCGCCATCTACAGCATGATTGTCAGCTGTGAAAAGACGGGTAGAGGAATTCCCATTATAGCCTTACATGCATCAACGGAGATATACACTATGAGCTCAGTTAGCATGACTAGAGCCGATTTCTTTCTATCTGGGGACCTTGCTCACTCATGGTTGACTCGTTTCTGATATTGCTTGTCGCGTCGAGATGGAGGACAATGGTCATATTATCAGCAAAATATGCGCCATCGAACTTGGTGACGTTGAACAGACTCTCGCCGCCCAAGCAGTCTCCAAAATCACCGGTATAGAGTGCCGGCCTGCGGTCGACAGCCAGCTGTCGTGTTTCTCCATCTGTGCCAGTGCCATAGACATATGCTTTTTCTTTGGTCTGATCAGCTGCAGAGGGGAGGACAAGAATCCCGAGCAAGAGGAAAAGGAGGGCGAATATTCGATGACTTGGTGCCATCGTGAAAGGATTGACTTCAGTTGGTGTTGGCCCCGAGCCAGTAATCCTATGTCCTGGGCGACCCAGCCCCCTTCAGAGTAAAATAGTGAATCGATATGCTTGTTGTGAATATCCAGCACCAAAGAGTTCGAGTATCCTTAGTAAGCTAACGTCCGTAAGATCTAATCCAGGTCTATCGGAGGGAAACTTTGAAGGTGTCGGGATTGTCGATGGGGCGGGTAAAAGAACGAGTGGGGGTCCTGTTTGCCACGGGAGAGTCCGGACGCACGTCGTCAATATGGTCTGAGAATCGACGTAACGCAGGACCACCGTCTTAGATTGCGTAAAGTGATAACCGAGAGTGTGAGGCTGATGATGCTGGTTGAAGTGGTGTGGTGGACTTGGTGATTTGTCTCAGAGAGCGTCAAACTTGGTATATCGTGCCGGAGTATGCGGCATCCGGGGAAAGAATGTGTGAACGTGTATAGGCGAAACACGAACGGCGAGGTTGCGTAAAGCGAGATGTAGCAGACTCAGTGAGCGAGATCCGGTATGAATGTTGGATATGGACAGCTGTATGGCGAGGAAGAGAGTGACGAATAGCTTCTAGAGACGCAGTTTGCTATCTGCCTTGGTCCGATGATAGAGCGAATGAGTGACGATAGTCCGGGTTTAGTCCGTTTGTAGATGCGTGTCTGCGAATTGCAAGTGGTGATGTGTTGTAGCGAGAGAAGGCAAGGCCCCGTTGTCCGGTGCGGGAGACTGAAGGAGGACTTGGAGCGGAAGCAACGGTTTCGAAGTGAGATTCCTTTCTGGAGGACCACCCTTGAGTCCCAAGCAGTCCAACTACCTATCCAGACTGCCCACGAGGCAAATCTGATATCCACCGGTTCCCGAAATTTCAGATGAGCGAACAGATGAGCTCTGGTGCTGTGCTTGTTTAGCTCCCCAATCACTCGATTGGGCAAAAGGAGTGAAGAAGGGTCTCGCTGAGGAGTGACCTGCAAGTATGCGGGGATGGCTTTGGAAACGGGTTAACCAGACACTGCGAGAACGCGGAACACTGCGGTGGCCGTAGGGAAGAAACAGGCCGACATACACACTGCCCACAAGCACCAGAGGACCGAGACAGACGGGGAGGGAGGAGAAGGGGGTCCTAATGACCGGATCGTCTCCATCGTTGCTAGGCGTTGGAGCGTTTTAATTTGATGTGTCCACGAACCCGCCAGGGCTTCCAGAGGCGAAAATAGGCCAAGAGCCATTTGTAAGGTGGAACTCGCTCAAGCGAAGAAGAAGCGATTCTTTCGTCATGGATGATGATATAAAAGGAGAGGGAAGGAAGCACACCGTCGGACAGTCCAGTTCAGTACTGCTGTGCTCAAGCAGCTCCGGTGATGACGGAGATAGACAAGAAGCTGAAGCCGTCGCTGCGTAAACATCTGGTAGTCTCAACATCGAAGGGAAAATCCGTGGACAACGGTCCAAATGCACAATTTATGTCCCCTGTCTAGACACAGGAGGTACGTACTGTAGCAACACCGATCTAGCGATCACCCGATGCCCCCTGCCCGGTTGCCCGGTTGCCCGGTTTGTTTGGTTTGGTGTTTAGCGAGCGCCGGCCAAGAGGAATCAACAGACCGACAGTCGAGTGCCGGCGGATGAAGAAGCCTTCCAGCAACGGCTGCCCGGCAGTCGTCAGAGCCCGACAGGATGGGTTGTTGTCCGAAAATCGACTGGCGGCCAGGATGGACGGGCTGTCGAATTGTCCGACCATGTCCCCTTCCCCTGCCGAGCCTCGTGCGCATCTTGACCATCCGGAAAGCTCGGTCCACTTGTAGCCGCGCTAAGGATTCGGCGATTTGGCATGATGCAAGACATTGTTCATCATTCTTCTCAGTGTCAACTTTTCGAGTGCTCCCAACGATTGAGAACTACACAGCTTGTCAGTCGGTGAAGCTTGAACGTGCCACATGAACATGAACATCGAGGTAGCTACCCGTTGGGGAGGAGGTCATTCAGTGCTCTGTCTGTTTCCCCAACTCTGCTGCACATACGTGCGCGTTTCTATGGGGTGCTCATGATGAAATTGGATGTCCACTCGTTGGCTCCGCTCACTGCTAGCGAATTCCGGCATATGGGGATTTTGGATTTTGGCCGGTCAGGAACAGCGGTCCAACCGCCGCCCAGATCGCCAAACGGCGCGGCGCATTTCGCGGCAGGCAGTGCCAAGCTGCAGCATTCTAGGCCCTTGCACTGTACCTTTAGCATAGCCCGGAACAACCACCGTTGAAGCCATAAACATCAACAGCAACACATTTCGACATGTTGACAGAAACATTCAATCCAAGCAGCAGGCCCGGAAATAGTACGTCATGTTTCAGAACAGGAGTCTTCAGAGCGAATGGTGGAGGGCGAATGTGTCGTATTGATTCAACGAGTGAAGTAACAACATCTGTTATAATCGCGTCCATGATGCAAAGTCGTCGTCGTGTGACGACAAAGAGAATCGAAAGCTCAACCAAAACACAACCCCCCATATTATCCATCGCCAAAACTTCCCATTAATCCTTCAACCTCCACAGCTTGAACCTCCTTTACCTCACTGTCCCAGCCCCCTTTTTGTCGTTAGCCATTCCCCCGCTCGCCTCGATAAGGGATGACTGGGTGGTCATGGCAAGCATGCCGTCCATGCATCTCCAAGGCCTTTGCGCCCTGATAATAGGGTGCAAAGCATACAGACAACGCTCAAAAGAACTTGCCAGGAATCTTTCCAGCCCCAGACTCCTGTCCAGTGCTCAAGATAGTCTCCAAGTCTCCGCCAGCAACATACTGGACCGCCTCGCCGTCACCCTCCACCACAACCGGACGGTCAAGGGCGTCGAACCTCACACCCTTTCTCTTGGCCTGAGCCCACTGCACCGCCAGTCTAAGCGCAAGGGCTCCGAAGCCCCACAAAAGACCGCCGACAGGGGCAGCCACGAAGGCGCCGAACGCAGCCCAGCCCTCCTGGTAGATGCCCTCCTCGAGCAGCATCAGCTGAGCGCCCTTGTATGCGTCGTTGTAGTAGATCGCGCCGAAGATGAAGACGGTGAAGATACCGCCCAACCCGCCGATGACCACCTCAAAGCCGCGCCACCAGTAGCACCGGTCGGACAAGCCAATGACCAGCACGGGAATGGTGGCGGCAGAGACGAGATCGGAAATGAGGTAGATCTGCAGGATCGAGGGCGCCTTGATGGCGAGGACCACGATGGGGATGATGATCAGAACCACGGCGACGCGGATCCACCACACGTTGAGCTTGTTGCGGAACAGATCGTTGCTGGCGGACGAGACCATGGCGGACTGAAGCGAATCGAAGGCGGCGGTGCTGAGGGTGACAGACATGACGAGGACAAAGCCGACGACCCAGGCAGGAAGATTCTCAAGCAGGCCGAAGAAGGCGACGGAACCGGGGAGGGGGTTTTCCGGGTCCGAGCCGGGCCAGACGCCGGACCAGGCGGCGATGAGACCGGTGCAGCCTATCATGGTGATAATAATGAGGATGATAAGGGCGGCGAGGGTGATGCCGATCCAGAGATCACGGTCGGTCTTGGAGGCAAAGGTACGGAGCCAGAAGCTGGACTGCTTGGGTGTTAGTCAAGTGACAACGGGCCGGTCCTTGTTCGGTTAGGAAAGACATTACCAAAAAGAAGTCGTTCGTCAAGATGGCAACCGGGAGGATGTAGAGAAGCTGCCAACCCAAGAGGTTATCCTTTAGAAGACCCGAGGGTTCGATCAGGCTGGTATCGATCTTGGTCTCGACGCCGATGGCAATGGCTGCGACGACGATGAGTCCGATCACCATCGCTCCCTGGATGTTGTCTGTAAAGAAAGAGATTCGGAATCCGCCCAATGCTGCAGGTTGCATCCACGTCAGCATTTATTCGATCATTCGACGGGTTTGACGGGTTCAAAGACGAGACACATACAGGTATAGATGGTCGTGATTACACACTCGACGATGATGACCGGCAACCCGTTAAGGCCAGTCAAGACTTCGACAACCTGACCAATAGCGGACAGTTCGGCAACCATGTACAGGAAGAGCGTAACCAGCGTCACGAAGCTCAGGTACAAGGCCGTGACGGTTCCATAGCGCTGTCTGGTCCACTCCGTGAGGACGAAACCCTCAGGGCATTTGCGTCTGATGATAGGGCCCAGTGAGGCGAAGACGAACAGCGGGAGTGCGGAAGCCAAAGCATAGACAAGCACGCCCTGAAGACCGGCCAACGTGGCAATTTCTGGATAAGTGAAAAGGATACCAGATCCGAGAGCTACGCAGGTTAGTTTTTCCAACCCACAAGAGTAAAGGGGAGAGGGGGGAGTAGGGGGAGGGGATAGATCGGAGCGGCAGCACGTTTCCCACGCAAGCATTAACTTGATCGAGTAATCACGGTACAATCTCAGCTTCGTCGTCCAAGCAAGTCGCCAGATCTCCTCCCTGTTTATCCTCTCTATCCTCGGAAATACCATCGCCCCCGAGGAGACTCTGGTATAAGACGAGGATAAAAGAGCGGGAGGTTGGATCCAGACGAGCAAGCTTTTGACTCGGCGCCCGTAGTGAGCCGCAACCTTTCATCTAACCTTGAGTAATATCCATAGTATCCTTCCTGACACCACCTGGGGAGACGGTGCCAAAACGAAGACACGAGGGATACGACCTCGGAAGATGAAAGATAGGTTGGAAACTTGGTGCGAACGAACCTATGCTGTCAGTCTGCTCAACTTATACCTCTCTCAACACCGGCGTTCTTGGCTCGGTTCGAACCATTGTTGTTAAGGTCGAGTTTCGAAGCGGCACGTCTCGTTCATCTCTCGCTGTTGTCGAAATGCCTTTGTTCGGTGCGTTGCTACCGCTCTGATCTTCATGTTGCAGTAGAGGCCTCAATTGTCGATGTTGAGTGCCCCTTGTCGCGTTGTGTGCTCTCACTCACCGGAAGCGATGAAGTTCAGAGCGAGCGGAAAAGCTAGGAGAGAGAGAGATGTTAGTTCCAGCTCAACGCATTTTTAGTGGCAACGGGAGGCTATGTGAGTAGGTTATGGCTGGGCAGAATAGAGAATAGCAGTCTCTCTTGTCTGGGCCTAGCAGGAATGTCTTCTAACCCGTCTGAGTCCTGTTGCCGGCGAGATACTCCCCCTTGGTTTGGTTTCTCAGCGTCCAGGCAACACCGGTTCCCATGATCCTGCGGCGATGAGTCAGTACAAACGCTCCCCAGTACCGAGCTGGATTGGAACCGGGTTTGGTGATTGTCATCTCACAGGAAAACTCCTAAGGTAGTATAGATGATGGCGTTCGACGCCTCGGAGGATGGTTGGCCCATTGTTCTGGTAGGACTCTGCTCGAAATACAGACAGATTTCGGTGGTTGCTGAGGACGATGTTGCGTAGGAAAAAGTTGTTGAACTGTCGAGGTTCTCTTTTCTTTTAAGCGAGATAGTGGGGCTTTCGGTTTTGGCTTCTCCGCCGAAACGATCGGCGCTTGCTCCAGGATGGACTCGATAAGAACTCAAGCAGGAACAGTCGAAAAGTAAGCGAATAAAAGTCCAAACAACTGACAGATGACTGTTCTGGTGATTATTGAGGTTGGACAGGTTCATTGTCGTCCCTGGTTTCCGCCAAAAGCGAAGTGAAATTCTCCTACCAAGGAGACCCCGAGTAGCGCCAAGATGCACTCTTGGCCACCAAAGGCGTGGGAAGGTACATGAGTTTTTGTCTTCTGCATAATCGATACCGTCTCGTGTAGGAGAAGCATTTACGTACGACTAAAGACAGCCCTGTAGAATTTCGGACCCATCAGTCATCGAGCCTCGAAACGCCGTGGGGGTTTATCCTAATATCTAACATCCCTCCGCTCTTATACCTCTCTCGCGGTCATCGGGGCAGGCCTGGAACAAGAGGGTTGCCTATGTGATTGTGTAGGTGGCTTGGCCTGTGTGGGGGCAAGAAGATAAGCTACTAACTGTGAGATACATCGATTAGGTGGGGGGTTGTTAGTATCAAAACACTTCGCTTGTCAACCTCACCACAGCTGTACTCGAGAAGCAGGGCATCCCTGGAGGACAGGGAGTGTGATACAACTCTCCTTCTGCATCACCTGAGTGGTAAACTTTCTTCACCAACATCTCGGCTCAGAGCGGCCCATCCGGCTGGAGTAGTACTACCTCGCGTAGGTACTCGGGATCAGTCACTCTAGCATCCTCCCTAATCACGTCACGGTACATTGCCTTTGAACGACCTGGACGCCGACCACCGATGGCAGTGTGTGACAACGATTTGGGTCATCTTTGACTTCCACTCAACAACGACAAAAGGCTCGAGGTGCGGAGAGAGCAGTGTCTGAACGGGGCAGTTGCTGCGCGACAAATAACTTGTTCTTCTATCTATTTGGTGTGGGGACACAGAAAATGTGGGTATGGTAGCGGTTTGAGTAGCTCTGCGACAACCAGATACGAGTTTACCCAGGACACGGCAACCAACTCTTCCTCTGCTTCCAAATACACGAGATTGTCGACATTCCCAACCATATTCGACGAGTGTGACCCGAAACTATTGCCTGAACACCCCTTAAGATAGTCCTGGTTGTTATTCCCTAAAAGTCCACGCCTGGTTTAGTATCGGCCGCCTGAGTAGACTTGAGAATACTCAAGCTACCAAAAGAAGGCATTCTGGCCAATATTCAAGCTCCAACATTAATCAAACAATCCAGGTGGACGCAAACAGACTGCGCCAACATCAACCACTCAAACGTACCAACGATCATCGAAAACAGCCAGGTTAGACTAACCATTCTGCCAACCAACACCAACCGAAAAAGAACCAGGGTATAACCACCAAGCGCCGAAACCAGCATATGCTCAAGTCGCTGCAAATGACTCTATCGCCCAACTCCAAGGAAGAACGCCGCAATAGGTAAAACGCCGAACCCAATGCCTGACAAAAACTGATAGTTTTGACAAGTCCGCGGAAACAGGTTGAATGGTGGTTGAAACATAATCGAGAAGGAAGATACGACCATGGCGAACAACGAAAATGACCGAAAATGAGAAATATGCCGATACGTTATCAGAACGTGGTCCATCTCGGTATACCAAAGAAGCCCATGCCTTTCAAGACAGCATAGAAAACGCCAAAGAAATGGATGCGGAGCATCAAGGTATACCAGCAAAGTCGTCAAAACAAAGTAGAGAAGCCCCGAGTGTTGTAGGCACTGTGGAAAGCTCGCACCCTAGAGCGACAACCGAGTCGGCAAAGAAGGACCAGTCGAGATGGCTCCCATCTCCTCAATAGACCGAGGGATGCTGGGCAGCCGCTGGGATCCAAACGGCACAGTGCTGTCCCGTAATGGGATGGTAGGCAAAGTGCGAACGGACAAAGCCACGAGGAACGCACTCGAGGGGGATGGGCGGCGCAAACTCTGGAGTCCAGTTATGCATCACCAGATCAGGAGGAGCCTGCTGGACATTGGGAGGCAAGACCGGGCCAGTGCCGGGCATTCCAGTCATGTACGCGTGCATATCCCAGTCCGGAATATAGCCAACGTGTGGGTAGGCGGGCTGGGGCTGATCCCAGGAGGTGATGGGCAAAGGCTGCATAGGATGAATCGGTCTACCGTTCACATCGGCCGTGGGGTGAGGCAGAGCTGTAAACTGGGGTCCCGGCACGGCGCCACCGGGGACTCCATTGGCAGAAGGTCCTGGAAAGACACCAGCGGCGACTTCGTTGGCAGGAATGGCACCACCGTGAACGCCATGTGCAGCGAAATTGGGCATCGACTTGACAGGCTTGACAGCAAGCGGCTCTGTCGATGCTTTCTGGATAGAAGCATCCTTCATGGCAGGACCATCCGTGAGGTGGAAGCCGTGGGCTGCGTTGGCATTCTTGCGCTGAGTGGGCGATCCTTCCGATGAGTAAGCCAGCAACATAGGAGCTGACTCTGACCCTTGAGTCGCGATCTCCGGGACGCTCGATTGTTTCATGGCGGATCTGTGAGCAAAAAAGCTTCTTGACGGCGTGTTGGGAGTACGAGGGCCGCCTCTGTACGTGTCGGAAGAAGCAGGAGCCCTGCCAGTCAAGGGAGACGAAACCATCCGACGAACACTTTTGGTGGTCTTCCGTTCGACCTTCAATGGGTGGCCGCGCAATTCAAAACCTCTCTGTGCTCAATGGTCAGCATCGAACTCATGTTTACGACGAAATGGAACACTCACGAAGCGCTTGATGGCTTCATCTGGAGCGCCGATATGCTCGTACTCGATGAAAGCATAGTGGTGCTGGCGGGCACCATAGTAAGAAGGGATGTCCTTCCGCACGATGGTGCACTTGTTGATGGTGCCGGCCTGACTAAACAGATCCTCCAGTTCTGTCTCCTCAATGTCCCGCGGCATGTGTGCGATGTACAAGGTTCGCCGATCGACATCGTACTGCCTGAGGAATTCCTTGTTCGGATCGCGAGGCGGAGTAATGGATTTCTTTTCCTCATCGTACGGCACGATCCTGTACTCTGGGTTCTCCTTGGCGACCTAACAAATATAATCAGCATCTGATATGAGCGGAGTACAACGAATGGAAATGTGATACATACAATGCCCATGTCACGAGTCGGGTCAAAGACCGTGAACCCCGCGACGACAGTCGGGGGAAGCCCGAGTTCCTGCTGAAGTTCGGCGGGCAAGACGTAGCACTTGTTCAAATCTCCATAAGCTTCGAGCACGCGCATGGCTTGATGGACAGTGATGTCTCTGTGATCACGTCTGTTAATTGCGTAGGTGCCTGGGTGATCGTCAGTATGCGGAAACGAAAAGGAAGACATTCGGGGAGAACAGCTTACGGTTGGCTTTGACCATCTCGGTTCGGCAAGGGCGACCAAGGATCATAATACCCTTTCCGTTGACCACCGCGTCCTTCGCATGGTCTTCATCCTGTTCCAGTGTCAGACAAACCCTTCCACAGACGAGGAAGATCAACGTACTGTATACTGGCAGAAAGCGAACGGCATGTTGGAGGGGTCGCGGCGAATCTTGACGTATACTAATCCAAAGTAGCTGAACTCCTTCGTAACCGCGGCTTTAAGATCCTCATCCTCCCGAGCTTCGGGAAGGCTGAACAACAAAATATGTTAGCGGATGAATGTGCCCACTGCTACAAATGATGACCTACTTTGCAACAAACACACAAGCGCTCGGCGGATAAAGGTACTGAGCGTCGAATGTATCATCCTTCGGCGTGGAAGGAGGCGTGTTGTTGACCATGGTGTACGTGATCCGGGAATGCTCTCTGGCCGGCGGGTCCGGCTCTACGAACGTGACGGAACGACGCTGCAGGTTGCTCTTCGGTGTGGTGGCAGAAGTCATGATACCGTTGGGGTAGCTCTGCGAAGCACGAGTGGGCGTGATGCTGGTGTGATACTGCCCTTTGTTGCCTCCAAACTCGGAGGCGTCAGACGGGGTGTTGTTCTGTGAGCCGCCACCATTGTCTTGACAGCCAGAGTTAGTATGCACAAAAGCGTGATAAGCTCATCGAACAAACACCATGTCGCAAACTGCCTTTCTCCCAAAAGGCCTTTTCTGATACCCTTGTTTTACGTGAATGCTTTGAGAACGCCGTGATTGAATTTCTGATTTCCATTCGTAAACAGTTGCCCGAGTTTGCTGAGAGTATTTGACATGTGCCTGTATTGGTATCTTCACGGGTGCCACCCCGTGTTGGCGTCTTTAGTATCTCAACGGATGCCACTCCGCTTCGGTGTGCCTTGTAACTCGACGGATGCCACTCCGTTTCGTTGTGGTCACTGTTCTCGCTCAGGAAATCTGTTTTCTTTTGTCCTTCTCTTTCATTAAGGAAACATCAAACCCATAGCCCATGCGACCACTTAGTCGTGGGCAAAGGTAATCAAACCACACAAAGATCGACTGAGTAAGAAGGGGAGCACATACCGATTGACGACTCCGTTGAGAAACTCAACGATGACTCGTCATCGTGAGTTGCCATCTCGTTGTTGATGACGGACGGCATTGGGAGATTTGTCGAGATGGAACGCCTCTGTGGCCTGCTATGAAAAGTGTGAGCACGCTACTAGCACGCCGACAGATCGGAGAAAAGACCAAAAGAATCAGATCGCGACAGTGAAATGGCAATAAGGTGTGAGCC
Organism: Neurospora sp. CHS-2018a; assembly: GCA_009802275.1. NCBI lineage: Eukaryota > Fungi > Ascomycota > Sordariomycetes > Sordariales > Sordariaceae > Neurospora > Neurospora sp. CHS-2018a. The sequence continues at coordinate 413,610 of RAKG01000005.1, forward strand.
GAGCCTGAGGTCCAATGGGGGCAGATGAAGTATTGTAGAAGATACGGCAAGACATGAGAGGAAAGAAGGAGAGTGTCCAATCACCCAGACGGAAGAGCAGAACTTGTCGGCGAGGAGATAATTTCGAGAATGCGGGGTTCATTCTTGATGTCTCTTCCACGCTCGTGCCAAATGTGGCTGCAGACACAAGGAAGGTGCGCCTCCAGATGAAGTTGCTGTGGAAAGGGAAGGAGCCAGAGAACCACTGTGCATTCTGTGCGAACAGCACAAACAGGTGGAATCTTGGGTCGCAAGGGCGGGTGAACGCAAACATGAGGAAAACTGAGCCACTTACTGTTTCTCCCGCCTTGGGAAAGCTAGGTGGTTGATGCGATTTTGCGAAAGCACGGATTGCGCGCTTGGTGACCGGCTGAGCTGCGATGGAAGAGGTCGACGCTGCGCAAAAAGCAAGCGTTGTTGAAGGCCGTGGACAGTGACTGGTAGAGTGATGCGGCAAAACCTTGAAGCCAAACCGCGATGAGGAGGTAAATGTAGGCAAAGTTCCGCTCGTGAGACTGGTGATGGCAAATGAACCTTCTCTCCAAGGAATTCGAGGTTGGCGAGGGGAAGAAAGTTCTAGGTAGGAAAAAAATCCACGGGTCAGAAGGAAAAAGGTTACTTGGGGGGAAAATTGTGGTGGGTCCCCAAATCCAAATCTAGACCTACCTATTGTCCTCGACGTCCAATAAACGGTCTTCTTTGCTTATCAATAGGGCTGGATATTAGCACCCATTGTTTGCTTTTCTGAAACTGCCCTGGCCGTCAAGGTCCTCGAGGAAATAGAGGCCGAGTTGAGCATGACGGAAGGCCTAGATCGCTGGATTTGGGTAGGCTGCATATTGATGGGTCATTGCTTTGGGTGATGACTCAACAAAAGTTGAATCTGGAAGCCGTTTTCTTTGACGAAGCTATCGAACAATGAAAGAAGCCCCACCTGGCAGCCGTAATCAAGGAGGAAAAAGGAGAGGAGGAGGCTTGGAATATATAAGTTATTGGCGAAGCTGGGTTGAAAGCGGGGTTTATCTTGCCTGACGTTGAGGTGACCTTTGGAAGAGAATCTTCGTTCATCCCAAAATACCCATTATTTCAAATGTTGTGGAGCGAGTACCTAGTACTCTCCAATATCTCACCGTAGTTTTTCGGTCAGGGACCCAGTGGCAGACTGACCGTCGATTTGCTCGTTTGAATCCGAGGGTCGAACGTCATCTCAAGATAGGTATACGTGGGGTAAAAGTCGAGTCGGTGAAAGTACAAGTGTTAGACAGGCCCATAGAATACTCACAACTTAATGGGAAGGGTTAATTTTCCCAACCAAAGTTGCGGGTTGAAAAGGATGAAATAGCAGTGCCGACGTCAGCGCGGGCTTGGTGAACAATTTGAAGCACAAACAATCCGAAACGCCAAAATTCGAGGGACTGAGATTGAGTGGGTGCAACACACGACTGGGAAGGGCGGCACAGCAAGATATACAATAAGGGCCACAGCATCAAAGTCAGGCGAAGTTAAAGGGTAATTGGAGTATGACCTTTGGCAGACTACCGGTCTGAGGGGCAATCCTTTGAATCTAGCGCTTATCGGAGAGAGTAACGGCAAGATTGTGAGATTATCAGGCCGTCACCGTTTGTGAAACGCAATCAGAACCGTCATCTTGCGCGAAATCGTATTCAGATGAAGGTATCCCCAACAAGATTGACTGGCAATGATATCTCGGTACCAGTGAGCTTTATGGGAAGAAAAGAGGGGTAAAGGATATCAACCGACTGAAGCAACTCGTCTGACACTAAAAGAACTCTACCAAATTGAATAAGTGCTCTCGAAAGCCTCATACCCCTCGAAGATCGCGACCCGCTGTAGAGTAATTCCTTCGGTGTGTTGGAAACACTGAGGAGGAGCAAACGTACAAGTTTGATCCCAAGCACGGTTAAGCAAAAAAACAGAAACGGCTAAATGGCCACTCAAAAGGACATTAAGACCAGCAAAGCGTCGCATGTTGTCGGGTGTCCAAGTCCAAGATATCGAGGAGTGTCTCGTCAAGGGTTCGAGCCTGATGGCAGAAGGAATGTTGGTTATGTAAGCAGATGCCAGGGCAAGGTTCAAACGGGACATGTGCCGCTTCGCTTGAGGAAAGAAACCTCTTTGTTCAGCGGACGAAAAGACCTGGACGACAAACATGTCGCCGACTTGACAGGCGACGTTGAGTACTGCAGTTGCTGATCCAGGTCCCTGTGTCGTTCCCCCACTGGGCCTGCCAGCAGACACGGGAAGTTGTCCACACAGCTTGCTTGAGAGGACAACCCATGACGAAAGTGATGTATGCAAATTCGCATACCCACGGGTATTGAGAAAGGCCTGGCCAGGTATAGTGGTCGAGGAATAAGTGACATGGGAGTGAAGGACTTCGATGACGACTGCTGCCGAGAACTTCGGCAGTAAACTCATTTCTGTAGCATGGACCGCGAATTCAGGCAGGAATGAAGATCTGCAACAGGATCAAATGCTTCATATTGCTCAAATAACAAGGAAAACATGGAAAGTCTCGTAAGTCGGAAACGCAACTTGAGCGATGGATGTTGTTTCGTCAACCACTTGATGTGATGTCGTTGCGGGAGGCCAGGGGTCAGTCGGAAGTTGCCGATGAAAAGCGGAGCCGCATCCGCGCATGCAACTGATGTCCCCAAATCCCCATCACCAAGCCGGGAAGACCAAGCACACAATGGCGCCTTCTAGTGGTATGTTCATTCGCAATGCTTCCCGTCTTATGCTATTTGACGAACGATCCATATCATCAAGACATATCAGCGGGACCAAAGCGAATACACATGGTTTGCGGCGAACTTGCTCTGGGGTAAAGCAATCCGGGGTTAGGGTTTTGTGAGCATGCCGTTCGCTAAGCTCCTTAAACCACAACCTGGTCAAAGCTCCTCAACCCGCCGATCAGATGCGGAGAATTGGACTTGCCAACCCACCGACCCCGGCCTCTTCGTCCCGGTTCCTGAACAAGTGCCTCCGTAACTTTTGAGAAATGCGCCCGGGGTATTGAGCCGACTGGCTCCATCACCCTTATCAGTTTATCGTCTATTCGAGCTGGCCCGTTGGACGAGCATAGGAGACAACCATGCGCGCAACACAGTCCCTTCCGTTCAAGAGCTTCTTGAGCCGGAGTCTTGACGAGCTCTCGCGGTTGACCAACATCGGTACGAGAACCCGAACCCATTCCCCAGTTCAAGCTCTTATGCACCATTGAACGTCGACCATTGTTGCTAACACAGGGCTGACTGGTTGGTTGGTTACGCAGTTGTCAAATCGGAGAACATCAAAGGCGCCTCCGTGCCACGAGAGATCCACAACTTCCAGACGCCAGAGTCAGTCGCAGACTGCAAGCTCCTCTCCGACGCCGACGTGGGCGGCTCCTCGACCGCCCATCTCGACTGGGTTCCCCCGCCCAACAACAACGGTTCGATCCCTGCTGACCCTACCGGCGACCGAAAACCGTACACCCCGATCCCCGGCAGCTATGCGCGCTTCCACGGCACCATCTCGCTAGAGCTGCCCACGGACCGGCGGGAGATTTCGCGGACAGGCTACGCCGGCTTCCGGACGCTGGACCGGCCGCCCACCATCTTCGGCCGCGGCCTGTGGGACATCGACCCGTACGCCTACCTCGCGATGCGCGTCAAGACGGACGCGCGCAGTTACTTTGTCAACGTCCGGACCGAGTCGGTGGTGCCGCTCGATCTGCACCAGCACCGACTGTTCGTGAAGAAGCCCGGCCAGTGGGAGACGGTGTTGATCAAGTGGAACGATTTCGTGCGGACCAACCATGGCAAGGTCATCGAGCCGCAGACGGGAATGCTGCGCCAGAAGGTCTTGTCGATTGGGTTTTCGACTACCGACAGGAAGCCGGGGCCGTACGAGCTCTGTGTTGAGAGGTTATGGGCGACTAATGACTTTGATGAGGCTGGAGTTGTGGAAACTGATGTTGCGGAGACTCAGCTTAAGAATAAGCATGGCGAGAAGGTCAAGGTTACGTGGGGACCTTTGGAGCAGGAATGATAGGGGGGCCGTATGTCTGTTCATCAGTAGCGAGGTGGACTTGGGCTGTTGGCTACAAAAGGACTGAAGGCTGTACATCGTACTGTATGGGCTTTGATGAACCTAGGAGGGGGGGTTATCACAACAGAACCGCGATATTCAGGAGTCTGAGGAAGACAGCGCGGGTAGATCGACAGATGCAGGATATGGTCTGCTCTAGGAGCACTTGAGCTGGTTGTGGTACTGTCAATGAACTTGTAATTTTACATGATAGACTGGGTTATAGGAGACACACATGGCACTCGTGCCAAGTACATGTCTGAAAATGTCTGAAGAGTCAAAACTTGTATTAGGGTGAGTAGCAAGACACTTTCGTACTAGGATATCGGGCCTTGTAAAGACTTGATCTCCTTTGTGTGCTCAGTTGTGTCAATTCCTGGATGGACTGGGTAAGCAAAATACGCATATGAATTAGATCCAATATCTTTACTACAATGCTCAATGCTGGAACATCGACGGCCAGCAAAAAAACAAGATCAAATAGTCCAAGTTGAGGAAGCAATGTAYGGAACCTGGTTCTCTTGCAGCCAAACATTGGACGAGTATTTATTGCCATTGACATGGCGTACTAAAGGATGGCACTGTTCATCAAAGCATTGCAGTCTATTTACCCGCATAAATGAGCGAGATGATCTAGAGCCTCTGAGTAGCAGAGGAATATTACATGAAAGGGCTAAGAGGAAAAGCAACCGAAGCATATCATTGAACCCCTAATGTGACGCGCTCCATGTGATACCACGCTCGCTGTAATCATAAAACCAAATCCCATGAGCCATCATTCCAAATCACCGCATTTTATCAGCTCAAACTCCATTCCCCTTATAATGCTAAGCCCCATGAGAATCTCCCATACCAATAATACAAAGAACGCCCCTCAACATGGTTCAAATAAGTTGCTTGCCAGTTTCTTCCTGTAACTCTTGATAATTGACGCCCGAAATGCTGTTCGCTTAGCTATCCTCCTTGCCCCTGTCCCATTCTCTCTTCTCTCCAGCCTTGGTCCACTTGACGTCCTCGATATCCTTCTCCCCGTTAGGACCGGTCTTCTCCCACTTTTTGATGTCCTCTTCTGAGAAGCCAGCAGCCCGAAGTCTGTCCGCGCCCTGCTTGAGCCACTTTTGCCGGTCACGGAAGGATTCCACCATGTCATCCCAGTCGTCATTCTTGGAGACCTTGAGGTCACTCTCATCCAGCTGCATGTCTTCACTTGGATCATAGTCGTTCGCAAATCTTCCATCCATAGCGGCTCCGCCCCTCCCTGCTCCCCTTCCACGAGTGCGAACAGGCGGAGGGTAAGCATCAGCAGGTGGTGGTGCTGCTGGTCCGATGAGGTCCTCAAGCGGGTCCGAATCTTCGTTTTCGCTTATCTCTTTTTCAGCCAGCCGGCCGTGTCGTCTGTGGGTGGATGATTTTTCCGGAATTATATCACGGTCCTTGCGGGAACGGCTCTCCTTTTCGGATCTGCTGCTTCGGGACTTATGCGACGAGCGGCTGTGCTTCGCACCTTCTTGGTCGCTGCTGAGCGGGGAACGAGACCGATGTCGGTGTCTGCGCTCGCGGTGTCGTGGAGAGCGCGATCTGGATCTGTCTCTGTGCCGCCGTTCCTCGCGCGAGGACCTCTCTTCATCCTCATGATGTCGGTGGCGGTGATGGTGGTGGCGCCTTTCTCGCGATGTATCTTTTGTATCCTCGTCGTCCGAACGTCGATTCTCGCCCCGTTTATGTTTATCCTTGTCGCCAGATTTACTGTCCCTGTGGTCTTTGGATGACGTCGTTCTGGTGCTCGACCGAACGTCTTCTTCAACCCCACGCCTTTTCTTTTGCCCGGAAAGTAACGAGGAGATTGCGCCTAATTGCCGTCGTCGTATGTCCTGTAGCGAAGGGTTGGTTTTAAGTCGCTTCTTCTCTTCTGCTTCTTCTAAGCCGGACAAGCGCGCCTGCGCCTCGGCGGCTTCTTTGGCCTTGATTGCGGCATTGTGGGAGTCGGTTTCGCGAATGATTCGAGTCAAGAAATTGGTATTTGGCTTTGCCTTGTTCGCAGGTCTTTGGTGAAGGGAGGTCAGTCATGAATGGTTCAACTCCCGGTGTCGCGGCGATTCAAACGTACTTTGTCGATCTAAAAGCTTCGAGGCCCATGGAGGAATACTTTATCGAGGCCTCGCTCGCTTCCTTGGCAAGGAGCTCGGCGACATAATCATCCGTGATTATGGTGTCGTTGGCCATGGTGAACAATGGTGTTTTGTAACAATGGGATTTCAGCAATCGCCCGCAAATTGCCAAAGGCGTAGAAGAAGAATTGATGGACAACAAAAAGTGTTCATAGAAAAAAATGGGAAGTTCTTGTGACATCCATGCTGGATGACACTGGCTGGCGAGGCGGGCTGAGTTCGACAACCGAGATCCAATAGTAACGATGCAAGCGAGCCGATTAGGGCGATTGTATGTTCGTATATGGCGATTGTGTAGAGTACCCTTCGGATGTCGGGGAAATGTTGCCGCCCGCTAAATCCCTACCAAAGTGATATGGTACCAATATGTGCACCGGATTTATATAGGGATAGCGAGAAGGACAATTGATAAGGGTATTCAAAGATGTATAATTAATCGCTAGATATATAATTTTACTACTTAAATAAGCTCTATTACTAGCGGTACTATTAGTATTAGTTATCCCTTAATACTAAACGACGCTGAAACCGGAAACGCCGATTTCTGGTTAGGAAGTGCTCTAAAACGAAAATAGACAACGGCAATCGACTTAGGAGGGTTATTTACCCCCCTCGCGATATCTTACGACGAACGTAGCGATAGCGTTGAGCCGTTGCTGCCGATAACGATTGATAGAGGCGCGTATAGATTCGAAAATAGTGTTTACAACCCCTTTGGAGGTATTTTTAGCTATAACGACCCCGACGCTGTATTCGCTATAAAGATTTCGGAGAAAATAGAGAACGATAATAAAATTATAAAGAGATTTATTATTTAAGCGAATAAGTCTACGGACTACGATACTATTTCGCCCGAGGATTATCGTTAAGTTCGAAAATTATTTCTTAAATTCGTAAAAATTTAAGCGAAGAAAAGTAGGTTTTGGATACTTAAGGTAAATAAGGTTGGCGAGAACTAATTTATTATTAAAAAGGATTTCGACGATTTAAAGAAGGATATTTTTAAAGAATTTAAGAAGGGTATTTAAGAGGCGCTAAAGAGATAGGCCGATATTATTACGAAATTACTAAGTAAAATCGGCGCTATTTTTTAATAATTAATTACTATTACTACCCTGAAGTTTATCCCTTCTAATTACGAACGCTAACTTATAATTAAAGGAATTTCGATTTCTATTTAATATATTAAGCGTTCGAACGAGGATATAAAATAAGTAATTAAAAATATTTTGAAGGAGAAATAATATAAGGGAGTCCGAATAGTTACCCGAATAATAACGAATAGCGATTATATTATAGTTTTCGACGAACTTATATATAAATAATATTAGAAGTACTATATTTAGGCGAAGGAAGTCTTTGGAACAGAGGCTATTATAATTTTTAATATTATAGGAGTTTTAATTAAAGGAGTCTTTTAGGTTAATTTTAATGGAAGATCGGATAATGCAACGCTAAAGGAAATAAAGGAGAAGAATAAGGAAGCGGATATTATTTATATAAAAGTTTGGAAAAAATGCGATAGGGAGGATAGGGGGATAATTTTAGTAGAAATTACAATTACGAAAGTAATAATTTTTTTTTAAGAGAATTTTTTCCTCTAGGATGGTAGGATTTATTTATATAAGTTATTTTAAATTATAATTATTATTTAATAATACTTTAAATATTAAAGATTCGGATATATAGTAAGGTTTTATCGTTTAAAGGATATTTGCGGCCGTTACAGTTAATTTAAATATAATAGGGTATATTTTAGCGAGGAGAATTACCCTTCGAATAAAGATAATTCTTTAATTTATTATAAATTATATAGGAAATTAGGGTATTTTACCTTTAATAAAAAATAATACCCGTTTATTAGAGCGGTTTACGCGAAGGCTTTAATTATATACGCCGAAAGGCTTTATAGTTTTACTATTTGTAAAGGATTAATTAAATTAGTATTAAAATTAATAATTAAATTAAAAGAAGACGTTACTATCTTTAACGCTTCCTTTAATTCCTATTTTATTATAACTTTAGAGAGATTATTAGCTAGAAAAGTAATAAAAGGCCGATTTAAATAGAAGATATTCGGGAATAGTTTTCGGCCGAAGTTTATAGGTTAATTTAGTTCGATAGACGTATATACGTATTTATAGAGCGTTGGCGATTATACTTATATTAGCTCTATAATTATTACGCGCGTAACCGCCGTTAAAAATGTAATACTTATTTTATCCGCCGTTAAATTAGAAGGAACCCTTTTATAGGGTAATTAATAATTTAATTGAAAATACTCTATTAGAATATAAGGAAGTTATACGAGAGAGGGAAATTTCTATTCGAGTAAGAGGAGACTTATAATATTATAATAATTTAAGAGCCGGGTAGAAATTTAAATAAGGATATTTACCGGCCGAGGGGTAATAGGTATTATAGTATTAATTATTTAGAAAAAGGTAGGGTAGTAATTTATATAAATAAGAGGTAGAATTTTAAGGATTTAGATTTCCGATTGGGGAAAGATTAGGCCGTAGTAATATTTAAGAATTTATAGGAATTAATAATTATTTATTTTATTTACTCCCTTATTTTTATATATAGTACGCCGGAATATTAATAAGGGTCTCCCCTCTTCGAACTCTTTAAAGAGAGACCCCTATAGGGCTACTAAATAACCGTTAGGGATTTTAATTTTTATTATTCTAATTAGGACTTAGAGAATAGGATTAATTTAGGAGTTATAAAATTTCTTACTTAAATATAATAATAGAAGTTAAATTTATTAACCCTTCGTAGGGAATTAATACGGTTCGGTAATATAATACGAAGCGAGAAAAATAGGATAATCGATTATATATAGATATTATATAGTATTAAGGTTAAATATTAGGGAGTTTAATAATACGAATAGACCGGTTCGGATTATTATTTTTAAGAAGTTTAAATTTAAATTAGAAAATAGAATAAGAAGGTTGAAGAAAAAGGAAATTATAGTTAGAGCTTTATAAATATAAAAAAGGTGTAAGATACAGCGGAGAAACGGATATTAATCCTAAAGGAAATTATTATAATAAAAAATTTCGAATTAACATTTAATAAATTCGATAGAGAATTTATTAGTATTATAAAAAAATTCGTTTTATATTGGAAGAAAGGTCGGAAAAAATAGGCGAATTAATAGAATTTAGAATATAAAATAGCGATAAAAGATATACGATAGAAGTAGTAAGTATAATTCGGGAATAAAATACTTTTAAATTAGAAGGAGTTTGTAGAGGTAATAGTAAAGAAAAGACGATTTATATTAAAGATTTAGATAGTAAAGTAGCGAGATTATATTGTTTCTACGTTGAAGGATTTAAATAAATTTTAATTATTAGAAAAGTAAATTCGAACCCGGAGTTATTATTTAATAGATCCGCCTAAATTATTAGCCTTTAAACCTAGCGAAGGGGTAAACGAAATTAAAAACTATAGTAGTAAAGTAAGTATTTTCGCCGACCGATTCTTCCTTAGGGTAAACGTCCTTATAAATTATTTATTAAATTAGATTTAATTATTAAATAGCGATATTCTAGTAATTATTAATAATTAAATTATTAAGGGGGATATTAAGGAAATCTTTTTAAAGATAGCGCTAAATAAAGTATTGGGTATCGATTAATTTTTAAATAGGTTTCTAAAAATTTATAGGGTATTATTTAAATAAATTATAGTAGCTTTCGCCGTAACGAACCTTCGGTTCGGATATTTCCCCTAATAGTTTAAGAATATAAAAGTAATTATTTTAAAAAAGTTAGGAAAAAGTATTAAATAGTAAAAGTTAGTTAGCGCGTAGAGGCCGATTTCGTTACTAAATAACGTTAGAAAGATCTTCGAAGCTTTAATTATTACAAGGTTAATATAGGCGGTAAAAGAGTTTAATTTCTTCCCGGAAGGTTAGATAAGTAATTGGGCGGGTTGTTTAATAGAATTTATAATTAGGGTAATAATTAATACGGTTTATTCGGTTTAGAAATTTAAAGCTGTAACGTCTTTTATACTTTTCGATTTAAAGGGCGTATTCGATAGAATTAATTATAGGTAGCTTTTATATATTTTATAGGAAATATAGTTCCTACAATAGCTTTTTAAATAGGTTGATAATTTTGTTATTAGAAGAAAGGGTTCTTTTTTCTTCGACGATAAAATTTCGAACTTTTATAATATTGTAGTAGGAATACCCTAAGGCTCCCCCCTTTTATTAATCCTTTTTATTCTTTTTATTACTTTATTATACTGCAAATTAATTATAATTAAAAATATAATTATAATTAATTTTGCTAACGATATTAATATTATTATAATAGTTAAAACAATAGAGGAAAATTATAAGATTCTCTAAAAGGTATAGGAAATTTACTCCAAATAGGTAATTAAAAGAGGGATAGAGTTCGAAGCGAATAAAACGGAGCTTATATATTTTATATAAACGAAGGAATTACGGACGGAAATTCTCTAAATTAGTAAAATAGTACTTTAACCAATAGAATCGATAAAATTCCTAGGGGTTTAATTAGACTGGAAGTTTAATTATCGAGTATATGCGGAAGTAATAAAGAAAAAGATGGTTATGTAAACGAATACTTTAATATAATTAGTAGCGAAAATTTAGGGTTATTTTTTTGCGCGAGCGAGAGAAATTTATATTAAATATATTTGAAGCGCTATTATATATAGAATATTAATTTTCTATTAACCGATTAAAATTTATAAGAAATTACGAAGGATAGTAGTTGGGTTGGTTAAATATTAGATTAAATATTTAAGAGTTATTATTAGGGTATATAAAGTTATACTAATAAAGAATTTAGAAATAGAAATATTTTATTTACTATTCGATTTCTATTTTAATAAAAGGGTAAAGGCCTTCGAAGAGAGGCTTATTCGAACGGATTAAATTAAATTCGTCCGAAGGATTGCGGCTTAAGTAGTTAGCTGTATTTAAATAAGAATAAGAGGTCGATTACTTACGGACCGATTCGAAAGTAGTATTATTAAAGTTAAATAAGTTAAGGAATAGGTACTAACGGAGAAATTTATTATATTAGCGGTAAAATTACCTTCGGAAATAGGAATACCCCTACCCTTATTATAAATATTAAAATTAATTATTATCGACTAAGAGGAATAATTAGAAGATATTACAAAAAGAGAGTAGGTATTATACTATAATTATTAAATAGCGGCGGTAGTAATTAAATTAAGTCGGTAGTATAAATTTACTATTATTAATTTTAATACGAGGTTTAATAACAATACTATTAAATAATATATAATCGGGGTAAAAAAGAAGAGGAAAAAGAAAAGCTAATTATTAAAAGACGATGATAAACTATATTTATTAATGAAAGTATAAAGTTCCCTCCTTATTTAAACCCGAATAGGAATTATTAAGCTCCGGTCCTTCCTCTTCTAAAAAAAAATACTAGATATTATAACGCTATTCTATTTATACGGAGCTGGGGAAGAAATATTTAAATACTTCGTTTTTAAATATTTATAAATAGAGAAATATTAAATAACAGTAATCAATTAATTATAAATATAGGAAGAATTCTAGGCTTATTTAAATAATAGAATTAAAGCGGAGAAAATCCTTTTGTAAATACTTAGGTTAAGTAAATTAAATAAATACCGCCTAGTAATCGAATTAGAAGGGGAATAGCGAAGGGAATTTGCGTAGTATATATAAAATTATTTATTTATTTATAATATTAGAATATTGAAATATAGGAACGAAGGGAATAGTAAAGAGATTGGTTGAATTAGTTCCGGCTTATATTTAGCGAAGAGAATAGAATTACGGAAGAATTATCTAATTAACGTTTAAATATAATTAATAAAGGTACAAAGTATCTTTATTATTTCCGTTAGGTTATAAATAATTTAACAACGCTATTTATTCTAGCCGGGACTTATTTCGGTAATATAGGGGCTATCGATTATTATAAGCGAACCCGGGGGATTATTAATACTAGGGCTAATATTATTATTAATTATACCGGTAGAAATAATATAAAGAAGAATAGTAGTAGGGCGGCGGTTAATTATAGATTTCTTATAGTAACCCTTCTCTTTATAGTCCGAAACCTTTAAATTATTAAAGCGATAGAAAGAAGAGAGGGTATCTAATTAGTCTAGGAGACTATCGTCGGCTAAGCGAATGCGTATAGGGCCGAAGAAGGATATATAAATCCGCTAGAGGGTTTTAATAAATTTATTAAGGTTAGTCGGAACGTTTATAATAATAACCGCCGCCGCCTAAATAAAATTATATTTATTATAGTAGCCGAAGGGGACGTTGAATATATATTTTAAAGTAATAAATAAATATAGAATATTTTAGGACGTAATATTTAAACGATATTAGAAAGAAATAATATTATAATGCTAAGAAGGATATTTACCCTGCTTATTAACTATATAAATATATTTTGTAAATATTATTCGAAAATTATTTTAGCTTAAAGTAGTAATATTCGGGGTATTTATAATACAGTCGGCAAAATTCAAAATATAATTAAAATAAGAAAGAGTACGAATGATGTTAAATAATAGAATTAATTAAAGAGGATGCGAAAGTATAAGGGCGGGAATTTTACCGGTTATTAAGAAATTAAAATATAGGATTGCGGAATAGAATATTAGTAATAATAATAAGATTTTAAAAAGGAATTATAAGAGCGCCGGGGGTTTAGGGAGTATAGCGAGGAATAGAAGGCGTAATATTAAATTTAAATAACGATTCTATAAAGTAAGAAAGGTTAGGGCCTTAACCGGTCTAAATATTAAAGTTATAAATATTACGGCCGGGGGCGCGGCCGGGCGCGCCGCTAAATAATAAGGGGGAAGTTATTTTAAGGATATAGTAATTTAGGGAAGAAGAGGAAAGTTTAGGGCTAATATTCGGGGAGAGTTTATATAAACGGTAGAGGAGGCCTTTATACGGGTATAAATTATAATAGGAATAAGAAGATAGAATAAAAGGGGAGGGAATGAAGGAGAGGGAGTAGGGCGGGAGAGTAAATAAGAGCGGATAAAGTAAATAGGGACGGGACGGCGGTTAAGGGACGGGAGGAAAGAGCGGAAAAGGGGGAGTAGTATTATAATAATTTTAATATTAGGTAGAATAAGATAAAAAGTACGTTTATTCGCTATAGCAGTAAATAAGAACCGTTATAGTTGGAAATTAAGAAGGAGCGGTACGGCCTATTTGTAACTGGAACGGAGCTGGGGGTTTTTATCCGGCGGCGCTTATCGCCGAACGGTTTTTCCTTTAGAGAACTAGGAGAAGTACCTTATGCCAATCGTAGCGCTATAGATATATAGCTAAGGAATAAGATTATTATTATTATTAGTATTAGTTATTAGGGGGTAGTATGTTCTAATTGGGAGGAAGGTGCTAGCTATACTTATACTATTATAATTAGGTATATTATTAGTGCCTATACTATTATAACTATTAGTATAACTACTAGTATTTATATTGTAGTGGCTAGGTATATTACTAGTACTTATATAAATTTAGTTGAATTAAGGGTATCCCTATTGTTATTATTATTATCATCGTTGTAATTATAGCCCGCTTGCGCTCTATAGTAATAAACTGTACGCGGAATTACTAGTTCTCTCGTATTATCTCTACTTAAAAGGCTTAAGTCTACTATAGAATTATAATACTAGAGTCGATTATACCCTTATATTAATTCAACTACTAAGTGGCCGTAATTTTCGCCTTCTTTTTAGGAAGTTACTTAAAAGAAGGCGGGGTATTATAGGCTAGCGTATATTTTATACTACTTCTTTTTTAAACCTCCTCTAATATTACTTATTAGCGTAAAGTATATAGCAATTTCTACGGGCTATTAAGTGTTTGCTACCGTTTATTAATAATTGGTTTAGGGTTTTATTTACGTCGTATAGCGAGGGCGGTAGCTATTAGAAATTTATTTATATATAAGAATTAGTAAGGGTCGACGGTAATATATTTTAATTACCCGTTAGTTTTTAATAGAGTAACTATTTCGTACTAGTAAGGTAAGCTATACTACCTCTTAAAATTATTAGAATAAATACCCTTACCCTCTTTTTTATCCTTTATTTTCTACTCCGCGGTTCTAATATTTATAACTAGTTTATCAAGAGCTACGAAACTTACTACGAACTTTAACGTCTATAAGATTTTATAATTATATTAATATATTAATTTCGAAATTTAGTAGGCGTACTTCTATTAAAAGTTGTATTTGAAGTGGCTAAAGGTAGTTTTAATAACTTTAAGTAACCCGTCGAAATTAATATAACGGTTTACAAATTAGGATTTTAATATATTGTATACCCCTTTAGTATAAGAGGTTATATATATACCGAAGTTATAATATATATTAATAGCGAAATAGGTAAATTTCTAGCGTAAAGGGAAGTAGGTATTTTCGAGGTAATTGACTAAATTTAAGTAGAGAGAGTAGAATTAGTAATAATAAGGGTAATAATAAATAAGAGAGATAATTAACTATATTACTTAGTATTAAAGTTAACTTTGAGAGTAAGCTACTCTCTATTGAAATCTTCTTCGGTTAGCGTATATACTACTACGTTTTAAGCGGCGAGAATACTATTAGTAGTATTAATCTACTTACGTTGCCCCCTTTTACCTTAACCTTCTACGAAACCCTTAATATTTTTAAAATAGGCGTTTTTAATACCCTTGTCGAAATACTAAACGTAGTCTTCGTTATTAAGTAGACGAGAGGCAATTTAGCAGGTAGAATAATCTTTATTGGCGGGGTTAATATTTATTTAGTAATCCTCTTTAAGATAACTACTATTACTACCGCGGTTCCTTAGCGCTATACTTTCGAGAGAGCCTATTTACTTCTTTTTTATATTAAAGGCAACGTTCTTTATTACGTACTAGAGATAAATTTAGTATTGAACGTTGCTAAAGACGGTACGTATAGCCTTTTTATATACCTTATTGTAGTCTATAATAATTATAGACGGTCGAGGGATCTTTTCTTTTATTAAGAGCTTCTCTAATTGGCGAAATACCTATTCAAAACACCCTTCTCTCTTACTATTTAATATGTAATACCTAATATTAAAAGTAGTATATATAGAAGTAATACCGCAGATTTATAAGAGAGGTATATTAAATTTATTAATTTTATACGTATAATCGAAATTCTATATATTAGGATTCTATTTCAATTACTCGATATACTATAGGTATATCTAAAAGACTCTCTCTACGCGAGTAAGCGAATTCTTATCCTTTGAATTATCTTTTCGAAATACCCGATTTTCGATGCCCGGGGTATTAAATAGATTATTAAGAAATTACTAGGTTAGTATAAGAGTTCTAGCCTCCTTTTCTCGATAGGCGATAAGAGTATTAATAATATCTATCTTCGTAATAATAATACTAAAGAATTCTTTTTTAATTGTAGCGGCGATATCGTTAACCGTTATTCTAATTTATTTACTTTAGCGGATAATTAAAATAATAACCTCCTTAGTCCTCTAGAGACGGCGGTTTATAGCTATATAACCGATAGTATTTAACTTTATAGGATAGGTATAATCCTTTATTAAAATAAAGAAATACTAATTATATTATTTCTTAAGATAAACGGCCTTTACTTTCTATTTATAATTTTTCTTACCTATCGTAATTCCCGGGCGAGGCTTTATACTAATAGCAATCGAATATAACCTAGTATAGGCCGATCCCTTAGCGTACTCGAAATTATATTATATTAGTTTACTATCGATATAATTATTCGGCCTCCTTTTAATAATTAAAAACCCTACGCGTAGAGCGGCTTTTCTTACCTCCGTAATAAACTCGTCGATTATCTCCTAATTCTTAGCTATAAAACACGAAAGACGATAGAATATTCTCTCCGCCGGACTATCCTCTTCGTCGTCGTCGTCATTTTATACCGGTAGGGGTATAGTAGTAGCGGCGAGAGATTCGCGTAACTCTATTTCTACGATAGCGAAAAGGTCGGATTTATTAGTGGGGAGGCTAGCGGGCTCGATAGGCTTTATTTTAATAAATTTATTAATATTAAAATTAAAGTCATTAATATCGAGCGGCTTAATTTTAATAGTTTTAACCTATTTAAGTAAGGGGGCAAGGCTAGGGGTACGGGCGGGCTAGGAGAGGGTAAAATCGATAATTTTAAGTATTTATTACAGTTAATAAAGGCTTTACTACCCTTTAATACTATAATTTACTTTAGCGATAGCGATAGCGATAACGATAGCGACAGCGACGGCGATAAGATAATTGCTAATTTTCGTATGTATTGTTAGTACAAATAATATAACGATGTCGCTACCCGCCAAAATCTCACCAAAGTGACATACGACGAACATATATTCACATTAATTTAACTAGCTGGCTAGAAGTCTGGGCAGGCCCACACAATCGCCATATGCGAGCACACAGTCGCCCTAATCGGCTCGGATGCAAGGGGCGCGGCAGGCATCCAGAAGGAGAAGGCATGAGGTTGCAATCAAGTGGGGCTCGTTGCGCTTATCGATTGCAGCAGAAGTGGAAACAGCTCTTGGCTTTGACCGGGGAGGCTTGCCTTACAAGTATCGATAAAGCTGGAAACACCCCTCCCCTCCCCGCAACCGACGCATCTCAAAGTTGAGGGGTTCGCTGCCACAGCACAAAGGCCACTGTAGTGAGACCATAACAGGATGGATGGCAGGCCAAGCCGGAACTTTCCATTTGATTTCACGATTCGGGAAAGGGATCAGATGGATTCAATTTGACCGACTTTGACCGTTGAAATTCAGGACGCGCGAGAAGGGAAACATGCCCGAACGCATTCGATCGTGTCAAAGGAAGTAACTACCGACGTAGTTGCCTCTACCTAGAGCAGAAGTTTCGTTTGGAATTGACTGAACTTGCCCGGTCATCTGTGACAGAGGTTCGTAGGTAATTTTCCCTCCCAAAAACAAGCGATTGTTTCCTTGTACATAAACAAACACGAAACACAGAAAACGGAAAAGGTTCACGTTCGAGGATGGGCCGTGCAGCCAGTTTCCCTCTCTCCTCCACAGCGGCCGGAAAGCTTCCGAGTTTTTAGTGCATTTGGGATGCTAAAATTCGATTTAGGTCAGCCCTAGGACCGCATGCGCCTCCACTGATCGACTTACTGCTTGACCCACTGCAGCGTCACGGGCCAGAGCACCACCTCGCCCAGATTTCACACTCCATCCCTTCCCCTCCAACGCTTGTGGAATCCATCCCGCTTCCACTTACACCTCGGTCGATCCCGCGGCTTTGTACATCATTTTTGGTTTGCGGCAATCCAACTTCGGCCTCTGGTGAGCTTCCGCGCTCACAACCTCGTGCAACACGACGATGGACGGCCAGGGTCTACAACGGGGAAAGGTCGACTCGATCCGTGAGGATCTGGCCCGGATAAGCCACGATCTGCGCCGCTACCTTGACGAGGGAGAAACGCCGACCAGAAAAGTCAAACCGCCTGATGTTAAAGCGGCCCGAGATCTATTTGAACAGATCATAGCTCGTATCGGTTATGTGTCAGCCTTCCTATCCTCAGACATCCCTCCAGAGCCATTGGCCAATGGTCGTCACACTCCCATATCCAACGTCGACGTCTCATCCATTGTCCACCATCAGCAACAGTTTGTTCCTGCGGAGAGTGTTGAACCGAATCAAGCGCCGCAACAGGTGCAGCTAGAGCAAGAACCAGTAGAACAACAACAGCAACAACAAGACCAGCTACCAGTCCAACAAGACCAGAAACGAGACCATCTACAAGGCCAGCAAGAAGTACAGCTACAACCCCAACAACAAGTACAACAACAAGAGCAACTACAAGGCCAGCAACACGACCATCTCCAAGACCAGCAAGAATTCCAGCTACAACCCAAACAGCCAGCACAACAACAGGTGCAGCTACAACGCCAGCAGCGAGACCAGCTACAGCCCCAACAACCAGTACAACAACAAGAGCTCCTACAAGGCCAGCAAGAAGTACAGCAACAACCAAAGCTACAGCCCCAGCTACAACCCCAGCTACAAGCCCAACGACAAGACCAGCAACATGGCCAGCAACACGACCAGCTGCCAGACCATCTACAAGCTCAGCTGCAAGACGAGCTACAACCCCAACAAGCAGTACCACAACAAGAGCAACTACCCGGTCAGCAAGGAATCCAGCTACAACCCCAACGACATGATCAGCATGATGATCAGCAACGAGCCCAGCTACAGAGCCAGCAAAAAGTTCAGCTACAACACCAACAACAAGACCAGCAACATGTCCAGCAACAAGTTCAACAAGACCAGCAAAACCAGCTACAATACCAGCAACAAGAGCACCGGCACACAGAAGCTATCCCATATGCTGTCCCGGATGCGGGAGCTGGCGCAGTCAATAGAGAAGAGAGCTCACAGCCGGAACCGCCAACCCAGGACGAGATACACGCCGTTGTACCGGCCCCTCGAGTCATTTTACCAACCCCAACTACAAACAGTATCCCTACCTACTCGTCAACAAGTTGCGGCACTAGTCATAATGTAGAAGTACGGCCCGGAGAGCCAGCTCAGCTCCCGCCTCCCAAGCTGCTTCTCCTTCCCAAGGACAGCGCCCCTCTCTTCGACTGCACCTACCAGGACGTCCATGTCCTCAACGAGGAGCTGTTTGAGCAATGCTCGCTTCATCCCGATGTGCAGGACAGAGGCTATTTCAAACTTCAGGTCAGAGATCTTCCGCCTCTCCGAGTTGGTAAAATGGGCAGACCAGATCAGAACCATGCGACCTCTTTTGTCTACAAGAAGGACAATCTAGGCCTCGTCAAGGTTGACACTGGGAAGAAACCGAGAATCAGGTGGCCCAAGTTTCCTCTCCCTCCGACCGAGAAGCAAAATTGGTCGCTAAAAGAACAGAAGCATCTTTGGAACTCTACGGCCGCACATCCGCCCAATGGAGCCCGACCGTACATTATCGGCAACCCGCTATTCGATGATGTCGAGCTGTCACCGGGAGATAAGCTGAGACGCAGAGGCCCGACAGTCCTAGAAGGCATCAACACCCAGTATATCTACTTCAACCTTACCGGCAAGACAATCACGGTCATGCATCGAGAAGATGCCCACGTTCGGTCGGAGAACTTGTTACGAGCCGGTGAAAACAAGTTTTGGTGCTTTGTCAAGCCGAGTTCTGCTGCGAAGCTGGAGGAACGGATGCGCCACGACTTTCCTGAAATGCGCGGCTGTTCGCAAGCCCTCCGTCACCTAAGCCGCCATATTCCTCCTGCCAAATTGGACGAGTGGGGGGTTGAGTATACACTTGACTATTGCATTCCTGGCCAGGCCGTGGTTACTGAGCCGGGTACATACCATCAAGTTCTCAATCTTGGCCCAAATTATGCGATAGCGATCAATATCGAATACGAATCATCACCCGACGATCCGCCCAATTACACATTCTGCGACGAAGCCTGCCCTGATCAGTTTGCAATCTCCGCCGAAGACTTTCGCATAAATCCAGATGCGACGGCCATGGACAAAATGGCACTCCCAGCCAAGACGAAGCCCATGGCAATGATGGCACAGCCTAAGCAATCAGGGGCCGTCTCTCCGAGGCGCCATTTGTTAAATGACAGCATACCATCGGATTCTGCGCCGGCAACCGATCAGCAACGTGAACAACAACACCCAGTCTCGGGACCTCCGCAGCAAAAACCCGAAGACGCCGAGAATTATCGCTCTCAACAGCTAGAGTCAGCAGTACCACCTTCAAAACCAAGCACGGTTTCTACCACGGTTCATGAACCACCAGGTTCGGACATATCTGAAGCCAATCCGTCTGTATTTGATTCAGGACGGGTTGATCGTGGCCCAATGCAGGTCATTTCCGAACCACAGCAGGTTATTACAGAGCCAGAGGCACCTCAGGAAGTACAGCAGGAACCTCCAGAGCAAGAGGAGATTGCTCTTCTACCAATACAACCTCTTTCACAAACTGCCATGTTTGTACAACAGCAAGAACAAGCCGGCATGGTGCGATCTGAGCCAGTGATTCTGAATCCCTCTCATACTCAGGCTTTGGGTCATTCTGTTGATCACTACCAAGAGCATCCGAGAGTACAGGCCACCTTCCCCCTGTTGCAGCAATCGACAGCACCTCCTCTTGTGGTAACTGGGCCCACGCCGCTGTTTAAGATACCAGATCTCCGGTTTGTAGGACCGCCTGTTCTCCAACCATTCGACGGAGCTATTCAGGCATTTGACCGGGATTTTCAGACGCAAACGTTCAATGCTCAGCAACCTTCATACGGAATCTTACAGCCTCCCCCTGCACTGAAGCCGAGTAACTTTCCTGCCCAAGTCATCGGATCTTACGTTCATCAGACTTCTTCGGAGAGTCCATCAATTTTGAATAATGCAGCGGCCTCCGGAGTTGGACTTAAGAGGCCTGCAGAGATATCAATACAGTCATCGGTCAAGAGAACGAAGCCGGACAACGAAGCAACTTCTTTCGGGCACCTTGCCGATCTGCTCAGAACAGCCAAGAGCCCCCCTGTTGAACAGGTATGGAGTAAAGCAGCCTTTTTGAGGTTGGCTGGCCTGGTCAGGGATTGGAGGGAGTACTCTAGATCGGTATCCATCCCCGGAGGCGGCTTCGACCTACTTGATCATATTGACGACGCAGAACAGATCAGCCAGGAGCTACATGTCTTCCTCCGTCGGTTTTTTAAGATGAAGCTCTCGGAGTGTATCGAAACCACAGCTCAGGTTAACGGTCCAAAGGACGTCTCCGATCGCCCTGTATCATCTCATATCGATTGGGGTGAGCTTTTCCGTAAGCTCAACTGGGACGTAGCTGGTAGGAACCAGCTCAACGACTACGTTCGTGAAGGAAAATGTTGGCGGACCATTTGTGGGAAGTATGATGGGCTCCTGTGCCTTTTGCCCTCGGACGATAGGTTCTTGGAACTGGCGATGTTCAAGGACCAGCTTGCTCACTTCCATGCTCAGCTCAGCACCAATGCCGTCCGAAGGATGTGCGCTATGGGCCAAATACTAGAGAAGTCCATCTGGGAGTACTTGGAACTGCCAGAATTTGCCTGGGAATCTGTGGATACATCGGAGTTGTCTCTTGATGAGATTTCCCCGCTTCTGTCCCAATTTAAACTCATCAAGGCGAATCATTATGACCGTCTCAAGTACAACTGGGGGATACAGCCACCACCTCTCGGTTGGACTGACCCGTGGCCATCGGATCCTATGTCTGTATCAAAGTCAGACAAGAAGGCCTGCAGCCTCTGCAACAACAGCAAACGGATGACGACCGAGAAGTCATCTTGCAAGTGTCTGGTGAAAAGGCTCCCACAAATCCCGCGCATAACTGAAGACGGATCCAGAGGTGCAGGTGTACGTGCGGTTGGTTCCTTCAAGGCGGATGAGTTTCTCGGCGAGCTAGTCGGCGAGTTGCGACCACCACATACGACAGGCGCTCCTTACAACTCCAATCATCATTACTCAAACATCCCCAACGGCCATGCTCAATTGAACAATCACGACAGCAACAGACACAATTACGAGTGGGCGATGGAGGTCCGCCGCCCTGATCTTCACGACCAACTGGTGGCAGAGATCTATCCTCAGCAGATGGGAAACTGGGTTCGCAAGGTTCGTCATGATGGCGTCAACCCGTCGGCGGTATTCAAGGTGATGAAGATCACTGGGAAGTGGAGGGTGATGCTGGTGGCGCTGAGAGACATACGCGATGGCGAGGAAATCACAGCAAAGTACGGGCGAGGATATCGGAAGGAACAACCCTATGAGGTTGTTGAGGGCCTTCACTGAGATCTTCACTCTGGTCTGCCGGCACTCTCTTTTTTTATCAGAATCGACTTTTATCTTTACTCCCTGGGCGGCGTTTGTTGTGGCCATTTGTTTTGTTCACGGATACTTTCATGAGGGACCATGTTCTCGGGGCAAAGGATGTGCGATATAGGCGTTTTCAATGAGGCGAAAGTCAGGTAAGTGGGGACATCATCCCAGATCATAGGGCCTTTGTTTCGCTACTGTCATGAGAAGGAGGCTCGTTTCCTTATGTTGCATTTCTGTCAATTATCATTATAGGACGCACGATTGTTACGAATGTGGTATGATTTTAGGCATGGTTAATCAGCGAACAGGGCTTTGGGAAAAGCATGGAACAACATGGCAAACCTAGCGGTACCTTATAGGATGAGCATACACGAGGGTTATTCATCACAGAGCATGGTTCATGTCCATCGCTTCTGTATATCATCAAGCAAAACAGGAACAGGTTCATTTCTACCTGCATCAGTCATAATGGAGGATATTTTAGATTCATTATAGCGTTGTTTAATAGCAAGTAGTTGCGTTCAATATCTGTGTATTCATGAACCCATCTCGCGTATCAGCAGCTCAGAAACAGAAAACAATGAGTGAAGGAGAAGAAAGGCCTTAAAGAGTCTCCTAGACTTTTTACAAACAACAAACTTGGGGTATGCTAATCCGAACTCCGTCTTGTGTGCATCTATTCATAGCCTCATAGCTTCATAATGCTCATCAACCGTTCCTCCAGGTATGCTTGCTTTTTCCTCTGTTCCTCTCTTCCCATCCGAAAGTCTAATATCCATCTGCTGGGAGTCGATTGCTTATCATCGTGTGTCCGTTCTAGTTGCATTATGGTTAATGAGAAAGTCTTCTTTCTGTGCCGATAGGCCCGTTTTCAAATCGTGCGAGGTTTCATGTCTTATATCTTCCAGCTGCCGTTGACAATGAGCACGGCTGGAGTCTTTCGAGCAGCGGTTGTGGTGGTAACAGTCCCCCTTGCAGAGGTTTTAGTCTTGTCAGCGCTGGTGAGAGATCCCACGGGCGTCTTCTCCCTGTCTTTCCCTAGCGTTGTCTGCTTTCTCATTGCGATTAGTCTTTCAAGTCTGACGTGTGAGTCCAAAGCCACAAGGGATTAGTTACTCACCTGATACCCATCACTTCCACCCACGCCAGCCCCAGCCCCATCTCCAGCTCCCGCCGCCGCCGGAGCAGACACAGTCCTACCAGCCCCAGCACCTCTCTTACCCCCCCTCTTCTTCCCCTCCACTCTCTGCGTCTGCACCGTCAACCCCTCCGGGACCTCATCCACCACCGGCCTAGCATTCAACCGTTCCGACTGTCTCAGCACTTTGATCGCCTTCCTGGCAAGCTCATGCGAACTGAACGTTGCCAAAGCGATACCGGGAAAACACTCGAGCGTCTCGAGAGGATCCACAGGGCCGCCGGCGCGGGCAAGGATGGGGGCGAGGAGAGGGGCGAGCTCGGACTTGATTTGGGAACCCATTTTTTCTTGGGTGCTCGGGGAGAGAGGCCCTGCGGAAGAGGGAGAAACGTTGGATTTACTGGTAGGGTTACTGGTAGAGTCTTCTCGCCATGTGATTGCTAGTTTCCGGAATCCGGAGAGGGAAGGCTCGGAGATTGAGCGGGAGGCTTTGGGGGTGTTGGGGGGTGTGGGGGGGAATTGCACGTCTGCTTGGGGTTGTGCTTGTCCTGGTACTTGGACTTGTTGTTCTTGAGAGGTACCGCAAGTTCCTGGGTAGGACTGCTCCGAAGGGGAATTTGATGCTGTCGGGGTGGCGGTGGTATACTCCTCTGCTGCTTGGATCGTCGAGCCAGTAGTAGGATCAGCCAACGCCTCCGGGTTGATGAAGAGGCTTCGATCCCGGAAGAAAGGAGCTCGGACTAGGACGAGGCCGGCTCCAGTCTCGTCGTAGCCGGGGTTGTGGGCGAGTATCTCTCGGCCTCGGAAAAGTGATTCTCCCAGAACTCCTTGATCACAGAATCGCGAGGTTAGCAAGAGCGTCGTTAATGAACTGTTGGCTTTGTGCTTGAAAAGACATACTCCTCACATGGTTAAACGCCTTGAAGCCTATAACACGGACCCAGCCTGAATCCTGGCGTTTTCCGAAGATACTGACGTAGATGTCGAGTTTCCAGGGGATTTGGCTCTTGATGAAGTCTTTTATATCTTGCCAGCTTGTTCGTTCTGGTAGCTAAGAGGGCTGTAAGTCAAAGAAAGGTATGTTGAGTTGGATAAGAAGTGCACTTACTCCGCTAATGATGATGTAGTAGGGGCCAGTGTGAAAATCGCCTGGACCGATCAGGACGCTGGGCGGATCATGGGAGATCGCCATGTTAACGGTTCTTGGGGTTACACGATAGCGAAGATCAGATATACAGGACGGCCGAGTTAAGGTTGATCGACATGTAGAAAATTCCTCGAAGTTTCGTGATAGGAGGACAATGCCTTATTTTTTCTTCCACTTGTGACGATTTTGATGTTGAAAGGGGACTAGAGATTTGTCCATGGGGAGTCCTCTTTACATATAAACTCGCCAGAGGTAACTGACACAAGTGTTGAGAACAAGATATACTCGGAAGAGTCTCCATAAATCAATCGAGAAGGCCGTCAACATGGTTTGGGAAGTTGAAGCTATGGCGTGTTTTGCTTGCAAAGGGGCATGCTGACTGATGGGAAGGAACTTTGCTTTTCTGGCCCTGTCACAATGCAGCCATTGCATGAGGCGCTGAAACCTGCCTTTCAAGTTGCGATATATGGGCCGTGTCTAGCAAGAAAGAGGATCGGGTAGAAGTTGGAAATGTTATCCTCTGCGGTTGGCTGTTGCTCGAAATATGAGAAGTGATATTGAGGGTACATGGTGCCCCAACCTCGATAATGCTCCTCGCTAACAATCGGACATGAGGATTTGACTGTATTGGACTATACTAATACCGCTAACATTGCTGGATAGACAACAGGACTTGTCCATGTTGTTAGGAAACTGTTTTTATCGTCAGGGTGTAGTATGGAGTTGTTCTTGTACGCTGTTGTTTTGACCAAATTACACCTCGGTATTTTATGACAACAATGCATATTTTACCAACTCTTCCGACTTCCCATCTTCATTTTCAATTCATCTTTGAACACCAAGCTTTGAAGAGGTCATACCAGCCCTCTATCGTCATTACGTTAGAGGGTTGACAGGTCAACCGCCATACCCCTCTACGTTCGTTAACCCTCTCCAGACTAGAAATGCAGCCAAGTTTCAGACCCCCCGCTTTCATCCATCCCATTTCCCAATTCTCTTATTTGCAGAAGCAAGTCATCAACCACTTCATGTAGGCCTCACCAACCACAAGCCATGCAGTCAACCTCTGGGAAAGAACAGTGACGTGCCCCTTACCCTGCGGTCCGGGAGCAAACAGTGTGAACAGCAACAAGCCCCAGCTGCAGCCGATTCCTGCCAGATCTGTCTCACTGGCCAGGCCCTGTGCCACATGGTAACACAACACCGCTAAACTTCACGGACCGTCATGGACGGACGGCTAAGCGCAGGATCACTGCCGACGGTTGACCCTTTCTCAGAAAGAAGTTGAACATCCAGCCACACGGTACGTCCATGGATACACAGCTGAGCAGATGCTCGATAGGTAGCGGTACAGGAACAACATGAGCGCCATCGAGATAACACAGTGCAAGGAATCGCAGCCTTTAGGTATCCCTTGCGCCCTACCTGCCTGATCGGATCGTTAAGGTCGGCCGGAAGCAACCCTGAATTGGACCAGCCCAGCAACTTTATCCGAACTGCGATCCACCGCATGTGAAATGGCCCTTGTCACCAAAGCAAAACCAAAACTGCCATAGGGCATGGATCCGATTCGGCAGCACCGTCTTCGTGTTGTTGTGAAGGCTTCAGCCCGGAAGCAAGGCCCATCACCGTGCATACACACGGCAAGTCAACAACCTGATGCAAGGCCAGTTTATGATATTGGATCTCTGGGTTACATTACAATCAGCTAAAACATTTTCAGTGGTGGTTTGGAGTGGGGGGCTCCAGTCAGATAGTAAACAATGGTCCGCCGTCCGCTTTTAAAGTTCATGAAGCCCACAGGTTCGGAAAGAATGGTAGCATCATCAACATCAAGGCTGCCACATGTTCGCGATCAAGCGGTTCCTGGGAATAAGGCTCCCCACACAACAAGCGGAACTCCTGCAAACGGACATTGTTCGTGTGTAGGGTGGTGTCGATTGGAACTGAGGGACATCCACATCGATATTGTGGCGTCTGTGTGTCTTTTGATGACGAATCTACTAGTCACCAAAGGGTTAGCAATGAGCCCTCGCTGGTTCACTCTGTGCCTTTTTACCCAACGCATTGAATTGCTCAACCCTTTTCAGCACTCACTGCAGCGGTGCAGCCAAATGGAGCCTTTCTCTCAACATGAGAGGCCCCCGTTTAACCCTCGAATGTATCAGCTCAAAATTAGCGGTTGTCACACACAAGCTGCCTCTTTCTTTGACAACAACCACGATTACAGCCTCCTGCACCACGGGAGCTTGGTTATGCTTCCGTCTTTGAAGAGCTCTCCATATATCATCTGTAGATCTTGAGATGACTGCGAAACAGTTGCCCTTTTTGGATCAAAAGGTGTCGTCTCTAACGAGGAGATGCAAGACAACATCACCGTTACCTAACGCTACCCTCACCTCGTTTAATTTGGTCCATTATCCATTCATCGTTTCCGTCTCAAACAGCCAAGGAAACTCTGGACGCATTGCCCTTCCCCTCCCACCCCTCTTTGATGGTGCCCAATGGTCGTTGTCAGCACGCAGGCATAGGGGAACCGAGCCTGAAACTGATTGGTTTAGGGATCCAGTACCCGAAGGATTACCTGACCACCAAATTCAGTCATAAACTGACGATGGGTTCTCCAGTACGCTCGATGATGTGCAGATTTCCATGTCGATGTAAAAAAGAAGAATCATCTGGAAGCTCGTTTTGTTCGCGAACAGAGACATTTGCGATGGCGTTTCGATTCTTTCACATCGACGTGTGGGCGTGCGGCGTGGCTTGGTCTGGTCGTTGTCATCTTGCTGAGTATGTCGGATTCCGGAGGATTTGACTCGATGATACCCCTCAAACAAGATCCAAGCTAGAACTGAGATAGCCAAGATCTAAGACAGAGTAACATGTGGTCGATGTATCGAGGATTCGAATGTCTCTTGAAAATTCCAGGTTAGGGAGCAAGTCACAGAAGTACCCAAGTACTTTGTCGCGAAATTGCGTGTAAGTGATAAGGGTTAGGGGTATAGGGATGGTTCGGCGATAAGCATCTATATGCGGGCTAATGTCAACAACACAGGGCGATCTCTCATCTTTCTTCGCGATCTTCAACTTGAACACCAACAACATACCGAGTCCCATTTCGCACCACCGATATCCTTCCGAACCATACAGACGGGCCACTATAGCGAATAATAATACGTCACTCCTAAAAAGCTCGCTCCGAATATCATCCCGAATACGGCATCTCCAGAATATCTGCGCCTGCAAAACAGACCACGCGTAGCTTCACCGAACCCCCTCGAGTAACCTGCAAATCCCATCGCTGAAAAAAGTTACGACACGAAAGGCGGAGACATTGTGGAAGGGCAAATAAAACCAACAGGACAACAATGGGTCTACGCCGAACACCGCCCCCAGAGGCTGGGGCGATAGCAGCAACGTCGCGAGCAACAATATCGCAAGGAACAACACCTAGAGCAATCACGCCGAGAGCAACGACACCGAGAACAACGACGCCCAGAGCAAGGACGGCAAGAGCAACAACACCGAGATCAGGGTCTTCAGATCCGACCGCCCATCTTCAACGCGCTGCCGAAGTACTCCAAGTCCTCGACGCCCTCGATGCCTCCACGCGCGACGAAATAACCATCATCAAGATCTCCGAGCCTATATCAAGCGCATTACATCCGGCTACATCCAAGAACAACGGTAGCGGCAACAGCAACAATGACGAGTCGCACGACCAGCAACCAAATACTACCGCCCCACGCACCTCAGACGTTTCCGCCCACAGCGCTTCCTCCGCGCTCGACGCGCCCACGCCCGCCAGTCTCGAGGCCGATCTAGCGCACTACAAGGAACTGTTCGCCAAGCTTCGCTTCTCCTACGTCGAACAAGTCACCAAAGAAAAATTCATACGCGCCATCGTCGGCGACCCCCCGCTGATCGTCACGCCGCAAGAGAATGCAGACCTGGAGGCGAGCAACGTGGCCGCCAAGGCCTCGCTCAAGGCGCTCAAGACCGAAGTCGCCCTGCTTGTCGAAGATCTCGAGTCCCGCTCGCGCGAGCTCGCCGCGCGGTACGAGCGCGTGAAGCTGGACCGGGTCAAGCTGAGGGAGCTGCCGGTCAAGATGGAGGAGCTGCAGAAGAGGGTGGACGAGCTGCGGACGAAGCAGGCCATCCAGCCGGGGAGTCTGCCGGAGATGAACCTGCCGCTTGCGAAGACGGCGGTGCTGGTGGAGGAGCGGAGGCAGAAGGTGAGGGAGCTGGAGAGGCAGGTGGAGCAGCTGTCGAGCCTGGCGCCGAGGAAGAGAAAGGAGATGGAGCGACTGCAGATGGAGGTTACGGCTTTGGCGGCGAAGAGGACGCAGGTGAGCGCGGCGGCAAGGGAGGCGAAGAGGCGGAGGGAGAACGCGCAGAAGGCGGGTGGGGCGGACGATGAGATGGAGGCTAAGGGGAGGTGGTATCGGGCGAGCGAGGCCGCTTTGAGGGAGATGCTGGGTTGAAGGAGTAAGGGGATGAAGAACTCGTTATTTTTTTTTTGTTTCGGTTACCTCACATGGTTTCACGGCTTTGGTCACATAAGGGTGATTGATATCACGAGGTTTGGATCCGGGATACTGGCGTCAGGAGTATGGACATATTACAGACATTCTCTGGGTGGCTGCCATTTACCATGAGCGGGCGGGTGTATATTGACGATGCCTTTGCAAATGTTTTGCAAATCAAGTTGGCATTGGGGCAAGGATGTGATCCAGGGCCGTTGGTCCCTTTGGACTAGACTTCATGCCCATCGCCTACCGTTTGGGCCAACACATCTGATACATCTTCACCCAAATCGGAGAGTGATGCGGGACGGCAACGGGTTGTTGCCGTTGTGTGCCATCTCGGACTTGGTTTCCATAGTGCACCTCCGCGCATCTCGACTATGATCTACACCGCATCCCACTTCCACGGGATAATCGAGGTTGTGCAAGATCTCAGTCCTGAGTCCCTACATATGTAGGATTTCTAGGCGGTTACACGACCAGATTAACCCGCCCGCTCCCGGCGGACTCGACGATCTCGCCTCACCTTTTGCTCGACTTTCCGCTGAAGTGGCTAGTTCGGGGACGAGAAGGCCCCCATCCCATGATCACGCCATGAAATCCCTTGCTGTACATAATGTGGTGTAAACAACCTTCCGGAGCGGGGGAATGGGGAGCATTGCATTCATCGTAACCTTGGCTTCTCCGCACCGACGGTAGTCGAGTCGGGGTAACCTGAAGGGAAGGGAACGAACGAAAGGGTCCGATGTGGTGATCTGACTCCCTCACTTTCAAAGAAGTCATCGAGAACAACAAGCACATCTTCTTTCCAAGGCTCGCCGATTTGAATGGTAAAGATCTGAGACGGGAGGGAAGAGTCTCAGAATAAACTGGGCTCATTGGGACAAATATACAATTCTCAACGCCGATCCATCAACGGCGCCAACAACAACCACCATCTGGCATGCACACTGCAGATTCAACAAAAACGCGGGGAACCTCCGCTCCCCCCGAACGGCCCTCGCCCCCATTCCCACATTCCTGTGTGGAAGAGCTCCGAGGCCGGGGGTAATACATACCGGTAGTAAACATGCGGGGGTCCTTGTGGGCAATACCTAGAACACAAATCCAAGGGACAAATCATGAAGAACAAGGGACTTTTCGAGTGAAACTCATTATTCATCAAGTCAAAAAAAAAACCAGCAGATCATCACCCTCTCTTCCAAGTCTTCCAAGTCTTCCAAAGAATTACCAAGCCGGTACCCGTGCCTCGCCCCCACTTTTTTAGGTGGAGGGTGCGAATCTGGCGAGTCCCAAAAAAGTGGGGGCGAGGCACGGGTAAATACCCTCTCCCCGTGCCTCCCATAACCCGCCCATAACTCCCCGCTTAACCAATCTCTCTCTAGCGCAATGTGTAGTTAAGGCTAAACGCACCACCTGTCTCCCTGTCCACCTCGGCACCTCCACACCAATTGGACTTTTGGACTTTTTGGGGAAGTCCGGACCTTTTCCTTTTTGCTCTTTTTACAATTACAAATCCTCCGCAAATTCTGATCGATTCTGATTCATCGTACAATTTCCCTTGCGTTTTGTTCTGACTTTGTTGTCCGCGTGATACTACCATGGTACTTGCCATGGTATGCAAGAGCGAAATCGGCATGGAGGAAAGTTTGGGGAGGAGTTAGCGGATTTAAGCCTCATCTCCAGGTTTAAGCTTCATCCTCTACGTTCTTGGGCTACAAGATCAACCATTCCGGCTTTCGTACATGGGAATGGAAAGTAGTAAGAAGTACAATCAGGCAAACAAGTCAAAAGGGAGATGGGGAGGTCCGAGAGAGCAACGGACAACTCAACCAGGCGAAAGTGAAGCGCCTGCCCGCATACCTTAGTGCGGGAGTTTTCATGTACGGCGTCGTGGCTCGTGGGCGTACCCCCTTGCCCTCCATTGAAGGAACCACCACACGGTAAGTCGGTAGGTAACCATGGACAAGAGCCACCGGATACCCCGAAAGTGTCAATCACGGTTGGTACGAGTGGTTGCAATCAATGGCTGGTTGGTTCCAAACAGCGGTCCAGACGTCGAGACGTGTGGTTGGTTTCCGTGAAATTCGTTTTCCATTTTCATATACAATCCTTCGGACACGGGAGTGGAGGTACTCGTCTGGGCTAGAAACGCCGTTCAGACACCCAGGCTTCGCCTGGGGTCTGGCGGGTCGATTCGCAAACGCGGGTCAATTCGCGAAATTCCCAGGTACAATGGTACCAGCTAGTCTTCTTGGGCGTAGATGTACCTGAGCACGTGATGCGAGCTTGGACTTTCTTTCGGTACTTTGATCTGCCAGCAAATTTGGCGTGCACTCAAAGTCCTATCTGGATTTCGCGAATTGACCCGCGTTTGCGAATCGACCCGCCAGACCCCAGGCGAAGCCTGGGGGCGCGAGGCGCTTCTAGCCCAGACGAGTAGGTGAGTGCGGCAAGCGAGTGTGTAAGCTGAAGAAGACGGGAGAAGATAAAGCGGGGTGATACAATGATACCAGATCTAGCAATAGGTCTCAATCTCAATCTTGTTCATTCCGGGCGCTCCGAGGATGATAAACATTTTGTGAAACAGTCCGTCCGCTCGGTTGGGGGACTGGGGGAATGCATATTGCAAAATGAACCAACATACAGCCGAGGAAGAGGAAAAGAAAAGAGGTGCATCTGTCGGTCCGGTGACCTCAGGTTTGTCAGTTTGTAGGTATACAGTATGTATAGAAGTGGACTAAGGTTCGCAGCCCTAGCATGAATGGAGTGCATGGAAGCGTGCCCGCTTACTGTAAAGTGGCAAGTTTGCCCGACATATAGTACCTTAGCCCTGGTGTTTTCTTCCTTTTCCTCTTTCTCTTCCTCTGTCTTTTCCTTACGATCCAAAATTGCCAGACACAACTTAAAACCCCCACGCGGTTCTCCTCTCCTCCACTCAACTTCTTGCCAAACGAAACGCTGGGATACTCAGCTCCCACTGGACGGTGACAGTGTCCGATACACGAAACTATCAGAAACCGGAAAGCGCACCCATCACAGGCGAGCTGCAACCTGCCACCCGCCCGCCCGCCCTGCCACGCAGTTGCACATCACTGCGTTGTTCCTTGTTTTCTTACCCGGTGTGATCAACGCCTGGTGGCGCCTATCAGATCTCAATCTGGAGATATAAGAGAGCCAACATAGCCTGAACGGACAAGTTCGTTGTTGTCCAAGTTGAGAAACGAGAAATTCCTAAAGCGCAAGTCGTCGACGAACAGAACTAGTTCCCGATACGGACACGATAAGAAGCAGGTCTCGGTCCAAGCTGCGCCGAGCTGAACCAGCGCCGAGCTCTGCGTTAACCGCCTTCGATACACCAGCACTGCGATCGCCAATCAGGAAGGGTGTTACAAGGGCGCAGATACGGGACTTACAAGGACACCATCCTCCCACCCTCTTGTTGGAAAGTGGTCGACAGTCCCTCCTCCCACAATACCGACTTCCTCTGCGCACTTCGTCCAACAACAACGACCAACAGCACGACTAATCTTCTAAGCAAACACCACCTATAATGGCAGCCCGGCAATCACTGTGGACTCCTCCCAAGGAGGCTGAACCGGGCCTCTGGAACCCTGGAGCCCCGAAGCTCTGGTCGCCTAGAGAAAGGAGCCAGTCGACAAGCACAGTTTCCTCGGTCTTCTCAGCCTCCAACGCAGATGGAAGGATACGCTATCCCGGCCGTCGCTTTGCGCAAATCGTCAAGTTGAAGCCCGAGTACATCGACAAGTACAAGGAGGTCCACGCTGCTGTCTGGCCCGAGGTTGCGAAGCAGATCAAGGAATGCAACATTCAAGACTGTACGTCACCCCTTTTTCGTGCTGAAACAGGAATCAGCAATTCTCGTGCTATAACCACCATGATCATGGCTAACCAGTTCGGTGTACAGACAGCATCTTCCACGACCCCGGCACAGGCATCCTCTTTGCCAGCTTCAAGTATGTCGGCTACGACTATGGGGGCGATATGGAGAAAATGCGCGAGAACCCCAAGGTTCGGGAGTGGTGGAAGATGACGGATGGATTCCAGGAGTCCATGGTCCCGGGAGCAAAGAACAGCGAGTCGGGAGAGCCGTCGTGGTGGAAACCCGTCGAGGAGGTCTTTTACCAGGCATGAGGACGTCTTGGGAGTTACTGTACTTTTCATTAGCGGTTATCTTGGTCGATTTCTTTTTTCCATTAGCGCAAATCTAACGGTACGAGCGGGTATTCGCGCCTATTCGACATATGCCTTTGAGAGTGACACGTGAATCTGATCAGCGAAGGCGTCCTGTTAATTGCATGGGGACACTAATTCGGCCAAGAAATTGATACCGGCAGTCGGGCTGTCAGGAAACTTCTTCGACAGTGTAGAACAGTCGTCGAGCGATTTGGAGCCGCTCAGCTCGGGCGAAGCTTAATTTGCGGGGAAGTTGTGTGCGTCGACCGACGATCATTGTGTGCAGTTTCGATGTGCGCTGTGATCTGCCTCGGCAGAAACTTGTCATTGGTGATTTGTTGGGCTACTATTTCAGTTTGCCAAAGAGGCCGCTGAAGATGCTGGTAGGAGACCCGCCTCCTCCGCGATTTCCATGCCGTCTCGCCTCGTTTCGGATCCTGTAGTAGAGTCAAGTTAGCCTCGAGACAGCAAGAGTTTTACAACGGCCAAAAAGCTGGCGTACCATTCCTCCAAGAACTTGCGATTGGCCAATTGGCGACCATCCGTGACCTTGGTTTGCGTCTGCGCCTCCTGGGCATCAAAACTCAGCAGGGTCGGGATCGAGTTGATCATATAGGTAAGGCCCAGTCCAGCTTCCATAACATCAGGCGCATCGTACTCGACGGTGCAAAAGCCAACGCCGCCCTCTTTTTCACCGACTCCAGTTTCGACGAGCTCGCGCAACAAGGGCTCCACTACTCGGCATGTAGGGCAATAGGAGGTGGTCCACAGCGTCAACAACGGCGTTCGGGAGGAGGATGAGAGAAGCTGGTAAGTATGGAACTGGTCGAGGTTACGGACCCTGTGAACAAGAACAGGAGTTAGTGACCTTGCGGGAGCATAGAGAAGAAGGCGACGCTATGAGATGTACGCACGACTGGTAGATTTGGTTCTTGGCCGCAACTGCGCGTGAAGTCGAAAAGGACGCAGCACTTGAAGCAAATTGGTTGCAGGTCACTGCCGCTGCTGCTGGGGTCTTGCCGAGCAGGCGCCCGGAGCTGGAGAGGGCCTGTCTGCCAGAGGAGAAGAGTAAATGCATGGTCGCGCACAGTGACAGCTTCGGTTGCGGCTCTTTGGCTGTCTGGGGTCTCAATTGGACGGCACTTCTGCGGTCGTTTTTACCGGCAATGATGGTGTGATGCTGTCGGGCGCAAGCTAATCGAGATCAGAAAGGGAAGAGCGTAATGGATGCGGTGGTGAACTGGAGACTGTCTCGGAATTTGGTGGTCACCATTCACACCAGCGCTATCAGTACAGTCGAACCCCCTGAAAGTGCATCCTCCAGGAACTGCATATACGCCAGTTAGTGCATAGGATTTGGCTGGCAGAATTGTTTCCCAGCTACAACTGTATAATTGTATACTGTATATGGTTTTCGGACAATTTTTGGTGCGTATGCACTTATGGAACCGGTCCTGATCAGTGAGTTTCTTAGTAGAGGGTCGGAATTTAGTGTCTCGGCCTCGAGTTGGCCCCTGGCTGGCTTCCCTTTTGGGCCTAGCTCCGGTCTAGGAACTGCATATATGCCACTTAGTGCATAGAAATCCCAGGTCTGAATTACATGCAGTTTCAGGGGATTCTACTGTAGTATCAGCAAAAAGACGGGAGCTAAGAGATAGAGGTGAGGAGCGCCAAGGATCTCGCAGTGTGAGAATGTCAGATTGGTTCGTTGCGTCATAACGCATCTAAGCCCTCGTCTCTCTGTTTTAGGGGACCAACGGGGTGAGGGTCCGCCTTTCTTTGCAGGGGTGCTGCAAGCCATGGAGATCTCAAGAATGGCACCACACCAATCCGCCCGTCCACTTCCCGGTCATGAACATGTGAGCGCCGGCAACCGGGCAAGTGAGCATTCTGGTCTTTTCGAGATGGTGTCCAGCTGAGTGGAAGCGAGGCCGAGATAACCGGCGAGACGGTAGAGCCAGTTTGTTGCTTGGGAACATTCCATCCACGAGCACTGAGTTCGTCATCGGGGGCATCATTGTGCATTTGTCACTTGCGCGGACAGTGTTGAGACTTGCGAGAGACTTGAGACTTAAAAGTTTTTGCTGGAACAGACGGGATGAATCTGTAACCGCAGGGGACATCCGAGCACACAGTCAGAGATCCGCCGCGCCAGACCGTCGTCGACCCCGGGCGGAGGGCTCCTYCCGAAAGAGCTTAGGCCCTCCGGTGGTGCTTGCGAGAGATAATTCGGCGTCCGATTTGTCTGTGTCGATAACCTCAAAGATAGGAGGTGGGTTCGGCGCCCGGGATCTGCGCCTACAACGTCGCTACAACGCTGCTAGCAACCTCTGGCGCATCTCTGGCGCATTTGGCTGCGGATACCTGTAGTGCGGGGGAACATGGGGTCTCTGTTCGGAAATGGTGTGAGCTGGTGCGACCAGGTGCGACCTAACGTGACCGTTTGTCAGTTGCGACTTGAGGCCATTTTTGCGACCATCCAACAACTTACACGCGATAAGACGACATTGTATATCCAGAATAAACTCATTCAGCGATTGTCACGACTCGGGAGGTAAGCTAATGCGAAGCAACCTTAACATCCTGGCCTTTGATCATTCCCGGGCAGTCCATCTCGTATCCTCCGCTTTCTTTCCGCCAACGGGAGACTCGGGTGCTCGCACACGGGGCCAGAAGTCGAGGAGGACGGCAGGACGATAGACACAAAAACCCTCGCTCGATCTTTGCGGTTTTGTCCTTGTCTGGACGATTGTCAAGCCCGCCACATCGGCTCGTACCCTGGATCGTCGATCCTTTGCCTTTTTGCGCCGGCCTGGTCTGCCAGGTTTGCCTGATCAGTAGTCTCGGGACTCCAAAGATAATGGCCTGAGAACCTCTCAGGACAGCAGCTCGACGTGAGACCAAACATGATGCCCATGGAGGCAACTGAAGCAAGAAACCCCTCGTCGACCGTCTTCCCTGCCTCGAGGTTCCCGCCCAACATGGTCCACCTGACGACCGCTCTGGCTCAGCATAACGAGTCGAACCCGACCAGGCGACAAAAAGGCAGAGTTGTGGATCACTCTTCAGTCGTTGCCTTTCAATATGACCCGATGCCTGGTCGTTCGTCCCATTTTCCGTCAAAAGGCCATCTTGGCCGGGGCTTGGCAGACCTCGGCGGCGTTTTGAAGGGGCTGGGAACCTCCCGGGACAGACCTAAACTCCCACGGCAGGGTCGTCTACAGCATGGGTTCGACCCACGCGCTGGTGTGTTTTAGCGTGTTTAGTGGACACCCATTGCACTTTGCACCCAAGCAGCCAAGCAAATCCAAGAGCAAAAAAGCATGCAGCTATTCTCAACAACCGCCGCTTCCTGTGCTCACTTGACCCCTTCTCCTCTTTCCGTTTCATCTACTTAGGCGTGCCCTTGTTTCCTGTTTCTTATTTGCACGATCTTGGAGCATCTTAGTGCCTGTTGAGGAAGGAGGGTTGCCAACCAGAGAGCTAGTTCGACTAGCACGGCCTTGACTGACAACCAAAGTCCGGCCCTTGGAGATCGACGGTTCATGACTACTTCAACTCCGTCCTTCCTGCATACTGCACGCCTTTCTGTCATCTTTGCCTTACCCTTCACCCATCCCTCATTCATATCTGTCGCATACTATTCTGCCTTGCATATATCTTGCATCCTTCTTTTTGGCCCCAAGACAGAACAATATACGTGGTCATTGTCATCATATCAGGATCTTAACGTCTCCTATATTCACCGGCATCCACGATTCGCGTTGTAAGACGCCCGCACACCTTACGAATATCACCCAATCCATCTCAGCAGAGTGTACTGTCCAGCCAGATACGAAGCACACCAAAAGAATTTGAAGCAATGGCTCCCGATCCTGAAGCGGGCAGCACACCGCAAAAAGGCGGATGGCGGTTGTTTGGACGAAGTTCGACCAGGGAGCAGGACAACGAGGAGACCCCAGGGAGGGGAAGACTACCAAAATGGAATATGGGCATTTTGAACGATAGAGAGACCATCGAAGTACCAGGTAAGTCTACCCAGGAGCATCGTTCTGCATTTACATTAGTCCTAACCTCCTCTCAGGCTCGGTCCTACTACTGGCGGCAGACCACAACGAGCCCCTTGGCCTACGGAACGCACCTGCGAGAACTTCCCATTCATCAATCCCAACCGCCGTTATTCGGCCTCCAGAACCCCCACAGGACGAAAAGAAGAAAACGAGTGACGGCAAAATCATTCTCGAACCTCAACCAGAAGAATCTGCCAATGACCCCCTCAACTGGCCAACATGGCGCAGAGATTCTGCCCTGCTCTCCCTGGGCCTCTTTTGCATGGTGGGCGGCGGCATGACCCCTCTCCTTGCTGCTGGCTTCACGGATGTGGCCAATGAGTTTGATGTCAGCGTCTCGAGCGTATCACTTACGACAGGCCTCTACATGATGGGTATGGGTCTTGGCTCCGTGGTCTTCTCGCCTACAGCTATCCTGTACGGTAAGAGGCCAGTGTACCTCTTTGGGGCTCTGTTGTTTGTCGTAACATCGGTATGGTGCGCCGTTTCAAAAAGCTTCGTGTCTTTGGTGCTTGGAAGAATCTTTCAGGGCATCGCTGTCAGTCCGGTTGAATGCCTTCCGTCCGCCACTATTGCCGAGATCTTCTTCCTCCACGAGCGAGCTTATCGAATCGGCATTTATACGCTGTTGCTTCTCGGCGGAAAGAACTTGGTTCCTTTGGTCAGCGCTGCCGTGATCGAGAGCCTGGGATGGCGCTGGACATTCTGGTGAGTTTCTCGTTCCCAACGTCGGTACCAAGTGATTTGAAGTCTAACAAGTCAATTTAGGGTTGTTGCTATGGTTGTTGGTTTCTGCGGGTTTCTGCTGTTCCTGTTTGTTCCCGAGACGTTCTGGGACAGAGTGCCTCATCCAAGGAAAAAGTCATCTAGGCCAAGCTTCTTCCGCCGGATGTCCTCGAAACAGCACATTCGGCGTTCGGACGCCGCAGGCGTCAGTGTGCCACCCAGCGCTCGCCATAGTGAGGAAGGCCCGACTCCAGCACCGGCGGCTAACCATCGCCGAAACGTTCACGTCGGATTTGCTACCGACGCCGAAGAGCATCATACGGAAAAGGATAGGGAGGCCGCGGCGCGACAGAAAACTTCTGAGAAACCCGATGAGCTCCACGATTCGAGTGTTCCCATGACAGCACATATCCTCGCGGAAGACAGCCATGCTGCACGCCCCGAGCTTATCACTCACGAACCTTCATCATCTGATAACTCGACAAAGCCCCATGTCTCCTACATGTCCGACAACATCGAGAAGCCCAAGTCACCTTACTCCCCGGAGAGGTTTGCCGGACAGGATCACACTGAAACGGATACCGAGTCCCAATCAGTGGCTAGCTCCCGCATGGTGGGTAGCAGAGTTCCATATACTGCGGCCCTGCGTGATCAGCCGGCAAAGTCGTTTGTCCAGCAGCTCAAGCTCTTCCATGGTCGCTTGAACAAGGACAAATGGCACAAAGTAGCCATCCGGCCGCTCATTCTTTTCTCCTATCCAGCCGTCCTCTGGTCAGCCATCGTCTATGCATGCTCAGTCGGATGGCTTATTGTGATATCCGAGTCTGTAGCTGTCATCTACCGCGAAGGCCACTACGAATTCAATGCCCTGCAGACGGGTTTGGTTTACATCAGCCCCTTTGTCGGTGGTATTCTGGGCACGGCTGTGGCGGGCAAGGTATCGGATGTCATTGTGAAGGCGATGGCCAGGCGCAATGGTGGCCTCTATGAGCCAGAGTTCAGACTTGTCATGGCTCTGCCTGTAGCCATTACCACGGTCATCGGCTTGATGGGTTTCGGCTGGTCCGCGCAGTTGGGTGACCACTGGATCGTGCCGACCGTTTTTTTCGGTGTTGTCTCGTTCGGATGCTCGCTTGGCTCAACAACCAGCATCACCTTCTGCGTCGACAGCTACAGACAGTATGCGGGTGAGGCCCTGGTCACGCTCAACTTCAGCAAGAACATCTTCCACGGCCTCATCTTCAGCTTGTTTGTGACCGGCTGGCTCACGGACGACGGACCCAAGACTGTGTTTATCTGGATCGGAATCATCCAACTTATCCTGCTCTTTTTCACTATTCCGATGTACATCTACGGAAAGAGAGCGAGGATGTGGACGGTCCGGAAGAACTTTATGGAGAAGTTCTAGGTGGACTTCCGTAAAGTCAAATACACTTGAGGGCCATTGTCAAGGTAGACTTTTGGAGGCCTTGATAGCGGTAATCTGTCACTGATTGGTGAGGTTAACCATGAGTATGATTAATGATTGTGTTAGGAGGGGAGTTGTTTGGTGCATTGACTTGGGATACCTGTACGGATTTTGCATGATACCATTTTAGTAGCGTTTGCATATAACAGTTTATGGGCATCATTAACTTGAGATTTAGATGGGATCCTTAACTCCGTGACTTTTGGGCTTGCTTGTGTGACGCCAAAATTGTGCTACTCTTAAATGATTGTTTCTCAGTATGGCACAAAAGACTGGGAATTGTCTGTCGAAGATCTTTAACTACTTGTAAGAACGTAACGATAGTGTTGAAGAAACGGGTACAGTAACAAAACACCACAGCAACGTGACATGCGTACTGTGTGCTAGTAACGACCCCTCTATTTTCTCTCCTTTTTCTATCCCTTGTGAGCCCCACTATCAATTGCATCACAGGTCCCGTCACACAAGCTCACGAGGCTCACCTTCCTCGACCTCATTTACTGCCATTGTACAACTCTTTTGGAAAAGAACTTTGTCTTATCTTACCTACTTTCATCTCACCACTCTTCGTTTGTCCTCAAACACCGGGAGCCACTCGTTTCGAACCCGGGCCAACCACATCTCTTCAACAAGCTCAACCACACCACCACACTTTTCCTCCCATAGAGGTTTACAGCTCATTCTCACAAAACACCAAACTTATCTCTCGGTTTAAACACATTAACCAACCGACGAACTCACTTCCGGCCTGACGGCAACCTCAACCTCAACCTCAACAATGACATCCCGAACCATTCCCCCCCTCCTAGAACCCTACCTCTCTCTCGCCACCCCATCGGACTCCTCATCATCCTCCCAGTCCCAGTCCGAGTCTCAAACACAAATCCTCCTAACAGGCATCCTCGGCGCCAACACCAACTGGCTCCTCCTCCGCTACTTGTACACCCTCCTCAAATATTCTCCCTCCTCCTCTTCCTCCTCCTTCTCCTCGGGTCAACAACGAGCACCACAACCCCAAGGCCAAAGACGTCTAGGCCCCCGGATCCCAGTAGCTGCTGAGCCGGAACTTGAACTACTCGTGCAGAATGGAGGAGATGGTGCTGGTGAGGGGGAGGGTGAAAATGTGGGAGTACTGCTAGTAAGCTTCCTCCGCGACTTTGCGTTTTGGAAGGAGAGCGCGGGCAGGCTGGGGTTGGATTTGGAGGGGTTGGGGAGGAGGGGGAAGTTGGGGTTTGTTGATGGGCTTTGTGTTGGGTTTGGTTCTGGATCTGATGGGGAGGGTGCGGGGGTGGGTGCGGCGGCCGGCGGTGGTGGTCTGCCGGTGAGAAGACCTCCTGTGCCTTCGGCTGGAGGAGCAGGAGCGGTGCCAGGACGGGGACCACCACCGCTACGGTCACCACCTGCTTCAACGACAGCCGGTGCGGAGACAAGGGGATCGTCGTCACAAGGACAAGGACCGGCTGGAGGAGAAAAGTGGAAGCGCTCTCTTCCCAGCTTGGCGGTGGCAGATGTGAGCAAGACGTTACACGCTGCTTTGGATGAGCTGTGCCAGAAGAACAAGAAGATTGTGTTGGTCATTGACCAGCTTGACTTTTTGCTGGCTGCTACGTCGGATGGGAATGGGTCGGTTTCATCGGCGTTGAAGGACTTGCTGTTGGATCTCAGAGAGGTAAGTCATCCCACGGGCCCACAGGAAGACATATGCATATGGAGGACGAAGAGACTGATGATGAATGATATTAGAAATCACATGCTACGATCCTCACATTGTCTGCCGACGATCCATTGATCGCTTCACAGACGACCACGCTGGAGAAGGATCACGCCTCCTTTGTTTTGTCGCTGGCGCATGAGGCCGAGATGATTGTTAGTCTCAGACTGCTTGATACCGGCATCGCGAAGGATGTGAGTGGTGTGGTTAGGATTACGCGTGGCGGAGACAGTTGCGGCGAGAGGCAGATCGAGGAAAAGGAGTATCTGTATCATGTCGGAGGAGATGGTGGCGTGCGCGTCTTCGAAAGGGGGCAGTAAATAGCTGGTAAACATTAGATGCCTGATCTTCACATGATATCCATCACACATCACGTCATATTCGATATGCGTGGCTCTCCCAAATGTTCCGAATGCTCGGGTGAATAACGGAACTGGAATTGTAGAGTAGTAAAACTTGCTCGACCGGGCGACACTCAGCCCATCACCAAGCTTGAGAGCTTGCTTGTCCGCGGGGAGACTTTGCTGTTTCCGCTCAGCAAAAAAGACGTTACGCCATTGTATCTCATGACCATGTTCGCTCCTTGCATGTCAAGAATGCTTTGAAGACCGAGTTCCCGCGCGCGCGCAAAATGAAACCTCATGCACCTTTTGCCCGTTGATGTGATGTAGCAGCAGCAAAAAGCGAGTTTAGGTCCGATCCGTAGATAATCCCAGTCCCTGGTTACACCGCACCCGCCGAAGAAAACGATCCCGTCCCATTTGTCCCGCTTCGCCGCCGCCAGTTCACGTTAATCGACCCGAGAGAACAGAAAATCCAACCCAGTTCGCTCGTTTAAGCAGCGACGGGACCCTTGGCGCCCTTGGGGACACCGGTCTGGAAGCCGTTCTTGAACTTGCGAGAGACGGTGCTGAGGTAACGGAGGCGACCAGTGCCGGTGGTCTTTCTGCGCTTGGCCTTCTCAGACCAGTTGTCTGTATTGCAAACCCTGATGTCAGCATCCTGACACTTGCGCCCGAGATCCGGGGGGAACCTCTCAGGTAGGCCCCCCCTCGAGGATAATAGAGTCCAACGTACACTTGCGGGTCTTGGCGGCAGGGTAGCCGCAAGAAGCGCAGACCTTCTTCTGGTTGTGGAGCGAACGGCGACTGGTGAACCGATATGTCAATTTCTTGTTCTGTTGTAGCGGGCGAACGTCGTCGATAGTTCTCGTTTATCTTCGCGACCGTCGACCCATGTGTTCTCCTTCATCAATCGGATTCGGATTCGTGTCGACTTACCCGCAACGTCTGCAAAGACCGTGGGTCTTGGTGTGGCTGTTTGGAAAGTTAGTTACCCTTATCCGACAGTGTAGCCGAGCCGTATGAGTCCTCAACATACCGCTTGCCAAAGCTCGAAGTTCCCTTAGCTGTTTGCGACCGTGTCAGCCCATCGTGTTCCAACCATATCGTATCCTCCCGTAGTTGTCGTGCATAATTTCGTCTTCGAGCCGTATGTCGTCCAGTTTACAGTCGCTCAGCGCAACATTTCGACCGGATCGTCAATTCGGTCGGTGGCGGGGTGTCGTTCAAAAATCATATCGGAGTACGTCGTGTATCTGCAGTATCTGGGAAAACCTACTCATTTTGGCGGTTGCTGTATTCGAACAAAATCAGTATGACCGTAAGGGACCGACTGTTGGGGGTGGAGCGGAAATACCTTCGTCGTCGTCACCGGGCGGAGCGTTGTCGTGAGTTGGATGATTCTCTCAAGTCTAGGATCGCGAAATTTTGGGAATGTGCGGCAGCCAGATTTCCCGCTTAGGGCTGCCGCGTCCCCCGCCACTAGTGGCTGAAAATTGTGGCTTGAATCTCAGGTTGGGCGCAATTGCACTGCAGCGTCCCACCCGTCCCTTTTAGCGGACCCACAAATTCCATGCCGGGCAGGCCCACTCGAGACTTCAGTCATCCAAACCTCATGGCGGCACCGCAACGATGAAACAAATAACGAAGCATCAATTCTACAAGATATCTTATTTCTCCTGGCCGTATGGTAGTGGCTGTTGGTATGCCATTGTACGGAATTGATAACAAATGATTACACCTACAGATAACTCTCAGGGGACCACAGCGGCTTTCAGAAAACAGGCCATTCTCTGTAAATGAAACAAGCAGGAAAAGACAGGAATACATACCCAAGTGAATTGAATAAAGTGCAGCTTCCTTATACTCATTGGTTGACGGGAAGTAGAAACACTACAGACATCTCTATCACTCAAAATTTCATAGTCAACGCAGATGGAGCTGGGACACAAACATTCAAGTTCCGAAAGATGCCGTTTTATAATGAGAAACTAGCTACAACTTTTCTAAACGCTCCAAGCATTGTTCGGACACTCAAGGACCGTACTAGATGCTCAAACAGATGCCAACTCCAAAATCCCGCATTTAAATCTTCAGCTTGCTGAACTCCTCCAAGGTGCGCTGATAGTTCTCCTTTGCCGCCTGAGCATCGGCCAGCTTCTGCTTCTCAGACTCCTGGACAGCCTCGCTGACCTTCTCGAAACCATCCTTAGACAGCAGCTCTTGTTGCTTCTTGATGGTGAGATCAGTCTTCTGCAACTTGGTGGTGATCTTCTTGATCTCGGCATCGATGTCGCTGATGCTACCGCCAACCTGGAGAAGAACGGTGATCTCGGCATTGATGACATAGACGGCGCAGCCTCTTGGTAGCTCCTCATCAGCGCCCAAGACGTTGACCTCCTTAACGCCCTTGCCGCAGAGTGTCCTGATGGCGGCGAGCTGAGCACTAACAGTGGCGAGGCTGTCCGCAGTAGTAGCCTTGATGAACGCGCTGCCATCCGACTTGATGTTGTAGTCGGCAGCCAGGGAGCGGATGCCGCCGGCGCACTTGAGACCAAGCTCATAGTCCTCAGCTTCGGTAACGAACTCGAGCTGAGACTCGAAGGCAGGGTAAGGAGCAAGCATGATGGTCTCTCCATCGCCCTGCTTGCGAGGAAGACGCTGCCAGAGCTCCTCAGTGATGTAGGGCATGATGGGGTGGAGAAGGCGCAGCGCCACATCAAGGGCGTGGTACAGTGTCTGCTGCACGCTCTGCTGCTCCTCAGGGGTACCGTCGCTGAGGATACCCTTGCTGTTCTCGATGAAGACGTCGCAAAGCTCGTCATAGAAGAACTGGTAGGCCACCTTGGT
The DNA here is from genome assembly GCA_009802275.1 of Neurospora sp. CHS-2018a. Taxonomy (NCBI): domain Eukaryota; kingdom Fungi; phylum Ascomycota; class Sordariomycetes; order Sordariales; family Sordariaceae; genus Neurospora; species Neurospora sp. CHS-2018a. The sequence goes on from RAKG01000005.1 coordinate 458,002, forward strand.
GGCTCTGGAGAACTCGCGGGCCTCAAGAGCCTCGTTCATGCCCTTGACGGCCACGTTCATGCGGTGAAGGATCCACTTCTCGGGAACAGAGAGGTTGGCGGTGTCAAGCTGAGCCTTGGGCACAAAGTCCTGGGGAAGCTTGCCAAGGACGTACTTGCTGGCTTGCCAAATCTTGTTGCAGAATCTGCGGTAAGCGTGCATAACCTTGATGTCAAAGTTGATATCGCCACCGCCAGTGGTGTAAGAGAGAAGGGTGAAACGCATGGCGTCCGCGCCGCACTCGGGGATACCGCCGGGGAAGGCAGTCTTTTGGTACTTGGTAGCTCTGGCGACTTCCTCCTCCTTCAGGTTACCGACCAGCAGCTTGGCGTGGAGGTCCTCGAGTTCGATACCGCGAATGATGTCAAGAGGGTCAATGACGTTGCCCAAAGACTTGCTCATCTTCCTGCCCTCGGAATCACGGATCAGACTGTGGCAGTACACCTCAGTGAACGGCACCTCTCCGGTCATTTTGAGACTGAGCATAATCATACGGCTGACCCAGAAGAACAAAATATCCCAGCCGGTCTCGAGCATGCTGGTAGGGAAGAACTTCTTGAAGTCGAGGTTCTCAGTGTTGGGCCAGCCAAGAATGGCCATAGGCCAAAGTCCGGAGCTGAACCAGGTATCGAGACAGTCGGGATCCTGCTCAAGGGTGAACTTGCGGCCGGCGAACTTGGCCTCAGCCTTTGCCTGAGCCTCCTCCTGTGTTCTGCCAACAACCCATTCGGACTTCTCATTCTCACGTTGGCCCTCCTCACCCTCAAAGATGACGCGGTAGGCAGGAATGCGGTGGCCCCACCAGAGCTGACGAGAAATACACCAATCCTGGATATCGGCAAGCCACCTCTTGTAGGACTTGGTAGCACTCTCGGGGGAGATCTTGACCTTGCCCTCCTCGACAACCTTGAGCGCGGCTTCACCCATCTCCTTCATGCGAACCCACCATTGCTCGGTCATCATGGGCTCAATAACGTCCTTGGACTTCTCGCAAAGGGGAATCTTCATCGGGTTGGGCTCCTTCTTGACGAAGAGTCCAAGCTTGGTCAGTTCCTCCACAACAGTGTAACGGGCGTCGAAGCGCTTCTGTCCCTTGAAGGGGCCGGCATTGTCGTTGAGGGTTCCGTTCTCGTTCAGAATGTTGATGAACTCGAGGTTGTGACGCTGACCAAGCTGGTAATCGTTGAAATCGTGTGCCGGGGTCAACTTGACAGCACCGGTACCGAACTCCTTGTCGACGTAGCTGTCGGTGACAATGGGAAGGAGACGGTCAACGAAGGGGTGGCGGGCGAACTTGCCGACAAGGTGGGTGTAGCGAGGATCCTCGGGGTTGACGGCAATACCGGTATCGCCAAGCATGGTCTCGGGACGGGTGGTGGCAACCTCGATCGTCTCCTCGGAACCGTCAATCTGGTACTTGAAGTGAGTAAGGACACCGAACTCAACCTTCTTGTCGTAGCCGGGGACATCAAGAAGGGTACGGCCGGTAATCTCCTTGTTCTCAACCTCCAAACCACTGAGGGCGGTGTTCAAGTGGGTGCACCAGTTCACCAAGCGGTTAGACCTGTAGATGAGGCCCTCGTCATGAAGACGGCAGAAAGTCTCCATGGTGGCAGCGGTGAGGTTCTTGTCCATGGTGAAGGCCTCACGGTCCCAGTCCATCGAGCCGCCCATAAGCTTCTGGGCGTTGTTAATGCGTTGATGGTATTCGCCCTTCCACTCCCAGACAAGGTCTGTGAACTTCTCACGACCAAGTTCTTGACGGATTTTCTTCTCCTTCTTCCAGAGCATCTTCTCGACGACGGACTGGGTCGAAATACCGGCATGGTCGCAACCGGGCACCCACAAGGTCTCGTAGCCCTTCATGCGGTACCAGCGGATCAAAGTATCTTGCAGGGAGTTGGCGAGAGCATGGCCGCAGTGGAGAGCGCCGGTAACGTTCGGAGGTGGCAGAGGGATGACGAACTTGCCAGCCGAGGGTTTCCTGCAGCTTTCAGGCTTGAAGTAGCCGGCCTTCTCCCACCATTGATACCATGCCGCCTCGACGGCACTGGGGTTGTATGCCGAGAAGTGAGGGTGCTCGAAAGACTGGATGACCTTCTTCTCGCCGGCGGGGGTGTTGTCTTCGTAAGGAGGCAGGGCAGGGGTCTTCTCCTTCTTCTCCTTGGGCGCGGACTGAGCAGCGGGCTGCTTCGCTTTGGCGGCGGCCTGCTTAGCGGCGAACTTGGCGGCTTTGTCGGCCTTAGCCTTCTCCTTCTTGTCTACAAGAGCAAAGAAACGGGTGTAAGTTGGTGACCACGAGTGCACATAGGAAAGTTCAGCTCCACGAGGCTCACGAACCATTCTTCTTCGGGGCAGGGGCGCCGGGCGCATCCTGCGCAGCCGGCGCAGCGGCAGGCGCGGCAACGGGTTGTTCTTCTCCCGCCATGTTGACGTTGACTTTGTTGTTGTTGATGTAAGTCGAATACTGTCGAGGAACCGGAAGTATGCGGGTCGACGTGATTTTAAGCAATGAATGCCTTCTCGAGCTTCCAATTGCCAATCGCCACAACGAAAGCGGCATTCAGAGGACGATACGGGTCAATGGGCAGCTGAAGGGTTGAGCGTTATAGGCGGGCCGTCAGGCTGACAGGAATTTCTTTGCGGCCGCCCCTCGGAGGGGCAGACGGACTAGGCCGGCCGGGACCCATGGGCCCATGAGTCAAAAGATTTCCCCGCGCACGGGCCCCACTATACCCGTCAGCCCGCGTACAAGTGTTTGGCAGGTACCTTGTCACGGAGGCCGATGCCCCCTAATTTCAGTGCTCCCTCCACTCTATGGGAAGTACCACCGTAGCGTCGAGTTTTTGGCAATCCTCTTCACATTCCATCCTACGGCTTCGATACAAACCTACCTGCGAGGCTATTTCGTCGACTTGAAGGAAGGGATGCAAGAGTCACTGTCAGCTCAGTAGCTGTTGGTCTGTTTAGACTCACCAACAGATGGCTCATATTCGGTTGGCCTCAGTGTTTGGTGACCGTTCGAGTCATTTTGTGATTCCTGGTGAAAAGGGAATTGGAGACCTCATAATCGAGAATGACACGTCTTTCCCAGTCATTTTTCTCGGCATATGACGGTATTGTAGCCCCTCGAGGCATCTTGATTCCTCCTTTGCTCAACTTTCGAGTATGTTGGGAAGTATTGAGATTTCTCTGTGCTCTTCCCAGAGGTTATCAGGTTGCTGTACCTAAGAAAAGCAAGACCGGAAAACTCGACACCATCCACAACAAACGATTTGTGGAACCTATGCCAGAAAGCTCGAGCATCCCGACGTCTGGCTATGGAGATGTTACATGTCACTAGGGAACACAAGAACGCGCTGAGCCTGAGATTCAACGGCGAAGGTACATGTTGAATCTTCCAGAAAAGGAATATCAGTGGCTCCCGTTCTTTCATCCACATGATTTACAAAGGTGTGTGCCCGCAATTCTTACAGACCCAAAGGGGCGCTCCTGTGACCTCTTCGAAGCCGTGGAGTGAGTGTCTTGAGTGCTCGTCACGACGAGCGGTTGCTGCCTCTGTGGTCAGCAACTCTCAAGGCTCCCACAGCATTGCTCGAAGAGGACTAGGTTACAGCAAGCTTGGCGGGAAATCTGGGGAGAACCCCTGTGATATCCGCCTGCTAAGGTTAAATTGGACCCTTGTAATCTCCAGTTGGTGCCCACCAGGGGCATCGTGGCACGGCAAAGCACGGCGGGCGGGCAGCTTCAGCCCAGAACTCAGAAAGGGAGGGAGCCCCAGCCCTGCCTGCCAACCTTTGAAGTTCTGTCCAGGTTGTGAGGGCATCTGGCAGCAGCACCTGGCAGCCCGAGGCGTCCCCCCATGCATGCCACGGTCCCACGAAACCCTGTCCGCTGAACGTGACGGAATTGGTCGCCCAATCCGGCCTGCTCGAGAACCACCAAACGTCGTCCAAGTCGGGGCCAGTGGGTGAGCCTTCACACCCTCGTCTACCCTCGCCAGCGCAGGATAGTCCCGTCGGATCCAAGTCATTCGACTCGCCAGATGATGGTTGTCATCCTCTGATCCTATGGTCCATCGCTACCTCATCACGCTGCGCTTGGCCCTACCGGTGGTGTGATTCAGTTGATCGCGGCACGCCCCATCGCTCCTGAGTTAACGTATACTCCATCTGGTCGTCATCTCCAAACCGCTATTGCCCGGAACTTCGCTTTCGATTTTCCAATCTCTTCGATTCCCTCAACCCCTCCACCCCCTTCTCCCCAGCTTCAACCTCCTCTCCGTTTCTTCCCCCCTGCGACTCGATACCGTGAACTACACTCCCCGTCCTTTCCTCGACAATTTTGCCCTTACGTCCTGCGCAATTAGCCTCTATCATCTTCCTCCGAATCGAGTAACGCCGGTATCCCCGCAACTCGAGCCACCGACGACATAGCAGTGTATACGAATGATCGGGCCCACCGCCACAGACGGCTCGAGCAGCAGCTGGTCCCGATAAACCAAAGATCCCAGAGCGCATCGCATCGCCCGCTCCACCAACTTGATACATCGATTTGGCTGCCAGCTTTAGGAGGCGTTCCACGGCGTATATTAGGTGTTCGCGGTGATCAGCCGCTCCTGATCCCACGATGCGCACTCCACGAGTTGCCATATTGGTCCTCTTCTTCTCCGCCTCGGTGTTCCTCTTTTGTCGCGCCATAGCGTCATCCCGCCGTGCGAGCCCAGCAGTTTCGCATCTTTCACCTGAAACGTCCGGGTTGCGATCCTTCTTCTCGTTTAGAGCGCCCTTTACGCTGTTTCCTCCCAATGCAGCCATCAGTCTCTTTGACGACAACAGCACCTTTTTCCCGGCGCGGCCTGCGATATTTGGGCCACCACTCCCGACAGACGGGCTAAGTGGGCAACTTTGGGCGGGGAGTGGGTTTACAGATGACAATCTCCAAGATGGTCAGGGTGAAGGCGAGCTTGGTTGCAGTGATGTGGTGGGGTGGGAGGGTGCGCCGGGCCGGCTGTCTATCAAGATGCCGAAACAATCACCAACAGGAGACACGACTGGCAGTACCACGTCCGATCACAAAAAGTTCAAGAGGAGCAACATTGTAGACGGTCCTGCAGTTGATCACAAGACCACCTCGAAAACACACTCAAGCAAGTTGGACGTGGAAATGGTGGTCGATGATGGGACGGATGATTACCTACACCAAGGATTTCGAACAGATAAAGATGCTTTCGTCRACACTCCCACAAGTTCAAGCTCAGGCCATGCAGATATCCAGTCGATCCAAGAGACAGCCGAGATAACCGGCAAGATTGTGCTATTGAGCCGAGGTGGTTGTGGTTTCCTCGAAAAGGTCAAATGGGCACAGCGGCGTGGAGCGATTGCACTCATCGTTGGTGATAACCAGAAGGGCGGGCCACTCATTCAAATGTCCGCACGCGGTAATGTTGATAACGTTACTATCCCATCTGTTTTTACCTCTAGAACTACTGCCCACCTCCTATCCTCCTTGATGCAACCGGGAAGCTTCCTTCAAGACATTCTCGATGAGAGCGGTTATCCGGTTTCAAACGCCCAGCATTCTGGCAAGACCAAGAAAAGAAAATCGTCTAAATGGTCCGCAAAGCACGCCAGGTCTACGCCTGAAACAAACCGCAAACGACAGTTGACCAAGTTGACAGGTCCCCAAGGAAGCGTGGCAGATAGTGGTGCTGAATCCAGCCCTTCGCACAGAAGCTGGTTTTCGCGGCTCTTTCATTGGGGCCCCGGCAGTGACAGCGCAACTGATAAAAGCCGACCTCCAAGCAGCGGTTCTTTGGATTGGGTCATAGTGGACGACTGGAGTGATGAAAAGGATAAAGTGATCAAGACCGGTCTTGACAAGGCTTCCAAGAGCAGTGGCGATGACTCTGCCTTGGCTTCAGACTCTGGCAGGAACCGTGAAGATGGTTTCCAGATTGGAGTTCAGGATTGGCGCGACCCTGATTTAGCCTCTTCTTCCTCCAAGAACGGCGCATCCTCTGTTCGCCACGGTGGTGATAGTTCCGTCGATGATGAGCAAGAGGCTGGTACTTCCGGTGCTTCCTCAAAGCAGCCCGGCAAGACTAGCCAAAGTGATGCGAACGGGCCGCAAGGAGGCAGCATTACTCCCGGCAGTGGCCGATACGACCCCGAGGCCTTAGCGGGCTCGCAGTCTGGACAACGAAACTCCGATTCATCCTCAGGTTCCTCGGGTGGTTTGATGTCCAAGATATTTGGTGACGACGACGGCGAAGATTTCCCTCCGTATGAAGCACCGTCTTTCAACACCGAGAAACCATCTTCACCTCCAGCTGCAATCAACCGGGCGGGAAATCGAGAAGGCTTATGGATTACTATAACACCCACAAGCGGTGCAAGTCCGTTTTTCGACACTCTTCTTGTTCTGGTAATAAGCCCTCTTATTACTCTGACAGTTGTATACGCTCTTCTCATACTACGTGCCAAAATCCGTAGACGGAGATGGAGAGCCCCGAAATCAGTTGTGGAACGTCTCCCGGTACGGACTTACCAAACCGTTCCTCGTTCGCCAAGTCAATCGTCGAGGGTGCCATCTCCCAGCGGTGCCTCAACCCCTACGACGCCATTACTCCAAGGGCCATCTAGATCTCGACCAAGGTCCCGTACAACGACGGGAGTCCCTGAACCCGCGGACTTGTTGAGAGTGGACAGTGCCCTGCAAGCGGCGAGGGTGCCGGCTCACGAGAAGGGAACCACTCGCGCAAGCCAGTGGAAGAAGTACATGGGACGGCAGAGGGAGTGCGCCATTTGCCTGGAGGAATACGTGGATGGTGTTAGCAGGGTAATGAGCTTGCCCTGCGGTCATGAGTTCCATGCGGAATGCATGTAAGTGACATAACCCATATGCCCCCTGAATCAGAATCATTAGCATGCTGACAAAATAACAGAACTCCATGGCTCACAACTAGACGTCGCACATGCCCTATCTGCAAAGGCGATGTTGTCAGGTCCTTGGCACGAGGGTCTTCGTCCACTCCGCGGTACGAGCCATACCGCGATGATGATAGTGATGAGGACGATGGCGGTGAGGCTTCTGGGACCGGAGACAACATGTTCAGATCTGACTCCCCGGCGAGAAACACTGATGTTGAACAAGGAAGGGCTGCGGCGTCAGCTCCTGAGAGAGGGCGCGGCGGGTTCGATATTAGCGATGGATGGTTCGGCGCTTTGTCGAACAGTCTCGGGGCTAGGCCGACATTTCTAAGCCGGAGGACAGACAACGAGTGAGTTCGAGCCAGCGCATTGATAGAGGGAGATATCTCGGGAGGTCATCATAGCATACGGATTTGGTTGGACTTGAACCGCAGCGGTTTGAGCTGCAGGAATGTTTATTGCTTTTGTGATACCGCATTTTACACAGACATGGAGCATTTGCGGGCATCGGATACAGACAGTCATTGGAGGTAGTCCTCGAACTCGGGACGCAATGTTCTCCACGTTCGTTAGTTGGCGCAATCAAGCAGATTGGTACTTTGAATTTGTTCAAGGTCATCGTGGTCCACGCTACGATTTGTGTATTCAGCAAATAATGGAGGGAAATGTGTTGTGAATACCTTTTGAAGGGCCTGCCTAATTCTTGTTGTGCGGCCGCTAACCATTTCAGGCATTGCAGGTAACCACTACCGCGAGTATTATCCGTTCTTATTGAATGATCACAGCGAGTACCTAATCCATTGGGGTTTTCTTTCTCCTTTATTTTCAAACCTAAAGGTGGGTGATCTTGATCATTGAGAAGATCTCTGAACTCGGCCATGCATCTAGTCCACTGCAGAACGGCACCACGGAGTAGAAGTGAACATGGGTGCGAGACAAGAACCCACAAACATCATGTACGAATCAAAAGTGCCTGAGATAAAAGACGAACAGATACCAACAGATCCAGAATTTCTGATAATTTTTTACACGTCTATCGATCATGTTGTAGATTTTGACCTGCGTGGTGGTGAGGGAAGAGGAAGAAGGGGGGAAGGAGGGTTAGGGTACTTTTGCACACCGTGCCCACCTTGGCTATCTCACGCCTGACCGAGCGACGCACACCGAGAACCCTGAACGTGTAATCATTCTCGCGATTTCCATACTGGACAACAAACAGGCAAGGAAATAACGGACTGTTCTTTCTTTCTTTTTAGTGGCAGGTGAAGTTGCGATGGAATAACATGCGCGAGATATTGATCATTTCATCTGTTTATATCCGTTTGCGCGATCTGAATCGAAAACAAACTACGTCGCTCTTTCTCCCTTCGTCAACCTCGAATCGCACGTCCTTCATCTCATGTCATTGACGGCCCACGGCTCTCACCATTTGATTCTGACCTTTACCTCGCACGATGCAAAACACACTCGATAACTGGTGACTCAACACCATTTGCTCTCACGGACCAGTTTCACAATACTTCTTTTCGCTCTGTCGGTTCATCCTCAGTTACCTACCCATGGTGAGGCACGGCGCCCATCGTTCTTTTCATCAACTGTCTCTCGCATTCGACCATGGCACGCTATCTCACACCGGCCAAAATTGGCCTACTAGCTCTGATTGAGCTTTACGTCGAAGAAGCGGTACCCAACGACGCGATCATTCCGGTCCTGAGCTTCCTCACCTCCCACATCCTCGACAGCGATTTGCAAAGCACGACGACATCAACGCCAGGCGCAGCAAACCGGTGGCAAAGAGCTGAGCGCAGCATCGGACTGGTCGTTTCCGTCAAAGATTTTGAGGACCTCTTGCTTCCCTTTCCGGCGGTAGATCGACTGCCCGGCCGTCGTCTGTGGGACAGGTTTCTAGAGAAGCTGTGGGGCATCGATTCTCTCGATGCATTGCAAGAGTTCTTCTCCCGTCGGCCACGAGTGTTGGCGCGAACCAGGGAGGAACTGCGCCGGATGGCAGAGAATGGGGAGGAAGCACCGTCGGGGATACTTTTGGCTCGTAACTCGCCCCTAGGGGCCTTCGTGAGGAAAGCGGTGCTGGAGTTCACAAGGCTACAGTTTCATCACTCGGCAGAGCTGTGGAAGGCATTCGTCAAATACCGCCAGCCTACGGTTGCTTACTGGAAGAGACGGAATCCTCAATGCGGGAGGCTCAGTTTCGACTCGGTACTGATGGAGGGTCAGCATGAATGGGGGTCTTTCACGGATGGAATCGCTGTGACGGCATACGGTGGTATGCTCATGGGCGAAGAAGACGGCGCGCTACCGGTCAGCACGGACGATGTCGAAAGCCTTCTTGAGTTCCAGATCGATCAGATACAGAGTATGTTTTCCCTCATCACTAGCGTGGAGGAGATGACCCTTCTAACAACAAGCAGAGTATGGGGCAAGAGTACCCGCAGAGATCAAGGCGAAGTTCCACGCCATGCTGAGAGACAGCCACGTCGTTCCCAGTCTGTCCCATTACCTCAAGTAAGCCTCCAGTATCCAGAAACCGACAGCTTGCGACCGGATGCTAACATCTACAGCTTCTCGGATGCTTGGAGATCCGGTGACTATCCATCAGCGTTTGACTACCTCCACAGATACTTCGACTACACCATGCAAAACCGCGACCGTCTTTTCTACCACTACGCCCTCATGAACCTCGCAATCGTACAGTCAGATTTTGGCTGCCACAAGGAGGCAATGGCAACCATGCTCGAGACCATCTCCACCGCCCGAGAGAACAAAGACAACACTTGTCTCAACTTCTGTCTGAACTGGTTCTATCATTTTGGGCGAGCACACCCAGATCTCGTTCAAGATCTCGAGGCCAACAGCATGATCGGAAGCGGCAAGGAAGCTCTCGCCTTCCTCCGAGCGAAAGCCAAAGAAACCGGCATGCTCGTGCTCCGGAGTTCCGCTCTCCTCAGCGAAGCCAAGCTCAACATGGCCAACGGCGAAAGCATTGCCGGCGCCATGGAACATCTCGTGCGCAGCTCGCAAATCATCGTCGAAAGAAACATGAAAAGCCTATTCGGCTCGCAACTATCCGTCACCACCTCGCTCTGGGACCGACTCGGCATCTCCTACCTATCCAGCATGACCAGCGAAGTCTTCCTGCGCGTCCACGCCCCAAGCGCCTGCTTCGACGACGAGCTCAAGATGGTCTGCCGCCTAGCCGGCACGCTCGCTGGTAAAGGCAAATACGACGAGGCGTTCGCCAAGCTCGAGGACGGCATCGACAAGAACTCGCTCCGCGCCGCCAAGCCCAACCAGTACTGGCACCTCTACCGCGGGCTCGTCAAGCTGCGGCGCGACCTGCACCACAACGACCTCGACACGGCCGAGACGCTGCTGGCGCAGCTGCTGCAGGTCGGCTCCGAGGAGCTCGACCCGGACGTGGTGTTCATCATCGACTCGCTGCACATCGAGGCGCTGATCCGGCGCAAGGACTTTGACGCCGCGTACGAGAAGATTGAGCGGCTGATTGCCAAGTTCCGCGACGACCATCGAGACCTGTCGCTGCGCATTAGGCTGCTGCTGGCTAAGGCGCACCTCTTTGATTGCATGGGCAGACCGGAACGTGGGTTCTCGATTACCATGCGCGCGGCTAGCCTTGCGTGGCGGGCACGGCTGCTCACACTCCTGTGGCAGGCTGTGGGCGCTCTGGCCAATATTCTGAACGCGATGGGCGAGTTCCCCGCTGCTGTGCAGCTCGTGGAAGCAGTGCTACCGCGCTCGATGGAGTCGGAGAATGCCTTCAACACGGGCATGTTGTATAGTATCTTAGCGGACGCCAGGATGGGACAGGCTGGAAAGGCTGGGCGGGCGACGACGAAGACGACGGGAGAAACAACAGGAACGGCGGCGTCGAGCGCGATGAACAACAAAAGAACCGAACTCTTAACGAAGGCACATGAGGCGTTAGAGTGTGCGTTCAACCACTTCTCTGCGGCGGAAGATCTGGAGAAGCAGTGCGAGACGTTGGCGAAGAGGGCGACGCTGATGAAAGTGCTGGGGGATCATGCTCAAGCGGAGGAGTATGCGGCGCAGTATATGGCTTTGAGGAGGCAGAGCTCATCGGGCGAGCATTCTAGTGTATGATAGACGGATAAAGGAAAGGTGGTCTTGTACGCCATAAGGTGGTTTGGATTGGGCTCAGTGAAGCTCCGGTCGGAAGCTTTTATGGAGCAGTTCGGTTGTAATGACTTGATGAGGAATGGAAAAGATATTGTCGATGGCCATAAGAGTTTGATGTTTGATTTTATCGATTAAGGCCCGGATGTGTGCCCCTTGTTTCGTGTCATTATACCCCTAGTAGAAATGGATGCAAGCTATCAAGGCTCACTGCACTTTGTCTCATGGCGTCCCCCAACAATAGCAGTAGAACAGACTGTTCTCGTCCTAGACATAGGATTCCATCAAGGATGAGGTCATATGGATGTCAATGGCATGCCTTTACAGGGCTTAATCTCATAATGCAGTAAAAAGGATATAATAATTTGAGGGTCGGTGGACGTGATGGTGCCTCTAGCACTCGTCATGTTCTTCCCTTCCACACTTCTATTCACAGTCCCGTCCCACCTGCTCTAACTACACGCTAGCTGTAGTTTGGTTCTTGTCCCCATTCTCTTTGCTTTCCAATGATCCAGGGATGATGCCAGTCTAGCAAGCAAGGGCAGACGTGGTGGTTGTGAAGCTCGCATTAACAAGCCACTTACGTGACCTTGTCGCGGTTGTGGTAGTTGACAGACTCGTTCCAGCTAAACAGAGTTGGTCTCGGTCAGTAGTTGTTGCCATAGAATGAGGCTCCTTCGATGGGGCTCGGCTCGCTCAAAGCTCCTTCGTTCAGAGAGGCCATGCAGAGAAGCCCGGCTGTGCGAGCTTCGGATGGGTTAAACGTACAAGAGAGTCTTGTCACCATTGCCCCAGGGGTAGTTGCGGGTGCGGATGTTCTGGAAGGGGTACTCGGTGCGCTCCTCGAGAGGGGGGAGGTGGGACCAGTGCTCCCAATGCTCGTTGTAGAGAGTGTAGGCGTTGTAGCCGGCGAGGGCAAGGGCAGGGGGGATGCCGCTGGGAGAAAGGGTGAGTTTCGTTAGCTTATCGTGTTCCGTTCCCCTTTTCCTGTCCCTCACTCCATCAAGCATTCCGTAGGTTGACTGTTGATCCCCTTCGTTCTTCTCGGTGGTGCGCGTCGGCTATGACGTTGTTGTCATGCGTTCGTCGTCGAGGGCGAGCTTCCATTGGAGCTTGGTGGAGCTTCATTCGAGCTACTTTAAGCTCCAGCTCCTTCAGAGCTCGGGGGGTCCATCCGGGAAAAAACCACGCAACGGGGATTTGGGGGAGAGGGAGGGAATGCGCATACTAGAGGGAGATCTTGCGCCAGAGCTCTGTATGGTGACTCCCGGTTAGCATTCCCGTCCATCGATATTCGCGGTTGGCAATTGACAAGGGCGGGTGGTGGGTTAGGGCGCACCCATGGTCTCAGCGGCGTGCTGCTTGACGTTCTCACGCTCGCGGACGAAGGCGTTCTTGCCGGAGCCGGTGGCAGGGGTGCTGGCGAAGCGGCGCTGGACGGTCTGGCGGACCGCGGGGGCGCGGAGGTTGGCGGCGAGGCGCGCGAAGAACATCTGGCGTTGGGCGAACATGGTGTCCGTATTCGTTGTGGTCGATTACAGGTGGTGTTGGAGGAGTGGTAACGAGGTGGATGCGGAATCAGCAGCAAAGGTTGTAGCAACGGGCCCCACTTTTTCCCTCCTGCGCTTGGCGGCTTCTCGTGACTCCGGGTGCGAAGTGAGGTCAGAGACCGATCAGCTCATTGCTCGGCTCGACCTCGGGTGGGTGGGTTGCGGCTGCCCATGGGGTGTGGCTGGGGTGCAAAGGCGGTCAAGTTTAAGCCACACTGCTAGCTGCACGTTCCCGTTGAAAGCTTGCGCCAGCGGTCGGAATGACGAAAGCTGTCTTGGCAGTGAGCAGCTGCCTGTCAGGTGACTTCGTGTGCTCCAAGAAGGGTGGATCGCCGCATTCAACTGCGCAATTGGAGCGCACGGACCAGTCGTTCGCTGTGCAAGCCGCGAACTGGTCGTTTGTCGACGTCGTTTGCCGCGTTCACGTCGAGTCGAGTTGTGGCAAACTCCAAGAGATTCGAGATATCGATCCGTGTAACGGCGTGAGGGAAACATACTTGTTCCCGGTAAACAGTCTTGTCGGTTCTATTCTGCTCAAGATCCCGAGACGTGAACATTTGCTCATGCAAAGCCAAAAACTGAGACGACAGCCCATGTCCCTCCTCTGCTTCTCGTGTGGCCACTGCAATTCCCAGCACCGCATCCGGCGACCAAAGTGACTCTATTGTACCCCTAACCCTGGCTGTATGAGGACAGCTCCCTTGAGCATCACCGAACGAAGATCTGAAAATGGGGTTACGGATCACGACGTGGAATGGTGAGATCCTTTTGCGTGTTTTTGCTGCTTCTTGCCTTGTCTAACTCAAACAAACGTGTAGTGAATGGTATCAGGTCAGTCACATATGACAGGCTGTCACCATGAGCCAGTTCTGACCCTGTTTCAAGAAACCCATTCAGTTACCAGCCATGGCGGGAGAATCGCACGTTTCAGGTGGGATCAAGTGCCATACTCGAAAACTGCATTTGGCCGAGTGCTCTAACACAATCTAGGCCATTTTTGACACATTGGAAGCCGATATTGTGGTCATGCAGGAAACCAAGATTCAGCGAAAAGACCTGAGAGACGACATGGTCCTCGTCCCTGGCTGGGATGTGTACTTCAGCTTGCCCAAGTACAAGAAAGGCTACTCGGGAATCGCAATCTACACTCGTTCCTCGAAATGCTGCCCGATACGCGCCGAAGAAGGCATTACTGGCGTTCTTTGCCCACCGAACTCGTCCACGAAGTTTCGCGACTTGCCCGCCGATCAGCAAATTGGCGGTTATCCAACGCCCGGCCAACTCTCTAGCGATATAGACGAAGCTCAACTTGACTCCGAAGGAAGATGTGTCATCTTGGAGTTCCCTGCCTTTGTCCTCATCGGTGTATACAGCCCGGCTACGCGAGACGAGACCAGGACCGAGTTCCGTCAGGCTTTTATCGACGCCATGGACGCCAGAGTTCGCAACCTTGTCGCCATGGGGAAGGAGGTCTTCCTTTGCGGCGACCTCAACATCATCCGAAACGAAATGGATACCGCCGGCCTACCAGAACGGCTGAAAAAGGAGGCCATGACACTCGACGACTTTATCTCGACCCCTTCACGCCGGTTCTTGAACCAAATCGTCTTCGGTGGCCGAGTGATCGGTGAGCCGGACGAGGGGCGAGAGAAGCCCGTTCTTTGGGATCTCTGCAGAGAGTTCCATCCAAGGCGTCCGGGCATGTACACGTGCTGGGAAACAAGGAAGAACGCAAGGCCTGGGAACTTCGGTAGCCGAATCGACTACGTCCTCTGTTCCTCCGGAATCAAAGACTGGTTTGTCGACGCCAACATTCAGGAAGGTCTCTTGGGATCCGACCACTGCCCCGTTTATGCCACCATCAGCGATACTGTCAGGAAAGATGGTACCACCATTCCCATCACAGACATAATGAATCCGGAGGGTATGTTCAAGGATGGCCAACGCCAGCGCGAATGGTCCCAAAAGGACTGTCTGCCTACCTCAGCGAAGCTCATCCCAGAGTTCGACCGACGACAGAGCATCAAAAACATGTTCTTCAAGAGGAAAACGCTATCCACGACACCCAAGTCGGCCACCCCAGCCGCCGACGGCCAAGACGCTTCTGATCCTACCAACACATCCTCCACCACGGTGAATGCCAGTGCTTCACTACAGGATGCCGCCAGCTCCGCACCACCACCAAAGCCGTCGTTATCGCAGTCAACTGCAATTGAGCCAGCATTGTCGCAAACATCCCCCGTTCCAAAAAGACGAGCCGAGCAACCCGCATCCTCTATTAGGCCACCGAAGAAAGTCAAGGCGGCCCTCGCCAAGCAGCCATCGTCAAAAACCATGCCAGGCCCATCGCAAAGTACACTAATGGGTTTCTTCAAACCGAAGACTCCAACTCCAAACGTCAACCCAGAGCAGCGACCTGCCCCTACAAACGAAAGCAACCACTCTCCCGCAACTACAGCCGCAACAGCGACACGAGACGAGCCATCTCCGGCGAAAGGAAGCCAACCAAAGCAATCCTTCAAAGCCGACGTTATCGAAGACTGGGACGAAGACGCCGTCGAACACAAGACCAGCCCGACCACATACAAAGCAACCGGCACAGCCATGGAGGAAGGCAAGGTCTTCGACCCCATCCAGAACAAAGAGTCTTGGTCCAAGCTGCTTGGCAAGAGGGTCGTTCCCAAGTGTGAGCACGGCGATGATTGCCAGAGCTTGGTGACCAAGAAGCCGGGGATCAACTGTGGTATGTGATGTTGTTTTACTCCTCTGTCTCTTCTTTCGGTTGCCATCCTCCCTCCTCCCTTGAAACACTTTGATGACCTCAAGCTAACACTCCTTGATTATCGTCTCGTTACAGGCCGATCCTTCTACATGTGCGCTCGCCCCCTCGGACCGTCCGGCGACAAGGAAACGGGTACGGAGTTCCGGTGCACGACGTTTATATGGAGCAGTGACTGGAGTGGGCGGCAATAGGTGGTCTCAAGCCGTGGCTGGTGCTACCGGCGAATGTCCGGCAAGGAGAAGAGGAAGAGGAACAAGCTCGTGTTGGTTAGCATCACAATGGATTGGTTTAAGGGCTGGAGGTGGAGGAGTTGCAGATGACAATGGAAGATACCTTAACATGAAAACTTTCCTTTTGCTGGTGGTTGGATGCGCTTGTATGTCTCTTGATATCACACGTGCAGGTAGCTCTCAAGATCATGTCCATTTGCTTTTCCGCGGTTACTCTGCCGCCTCGTGATTTGTAGTCCGGGAATGGGCCGGGGTCCTCTACTGGTGATACTCCGGAATGTTCCACGTCTCACCTGGTCCCCTTACTGCACGACGCGGGAAGCAGACAAAGCAGCGAAGCCAACTGACGGGAGGATGGGACAGCTTGAAGCACAGCGGGCACAAGCAAGCAAAGCAGACTTTGTCAAGCGAATGAATGTCACAAGGGCATACGGACGAAGAGGTTGGGTTTTTTTTAATAATGCTTATTTTTTTTGTGATCTACCTGTGCTACCTAGACGAGCGAAATAAGCTCCGGAGACTTTGATGAACGAACCATGATGCGCCAGCCACCCCGCGCTCCTATATGCTAGCAACAAAGGAAAAGAAACCATAAAATGAGACCAGAAACCGACCCCCTTGGATATCATTGACCTTGCGCCATGTAAAAACAAACCAGACCTGTCCCTCCCTGATGCGAAAAAGACTAAAGCCAACCCATTATGCCCTCCGCCATGTGACTTGTGTGGTACCTTGAGATACCTTTTACCGAACCGAACCGAAATGCAAATGAGATGTGCACCATGCTGCTTCCTCCTGAAAAAAGACTGTCGACTGTTAAGTCCCTTCTGACCGACCCAGTGCATATGTCGCACCGCCCATTTTCCCTTCTGCTGAGATCCCTTTCCGGTGAACGGTGAGATGACGAAGAAGAAAACAGACGCCAAAAGTATGGATGAGTTAGTGCCGATGAGACAGCGCCGACTGTCGAGAAAGATGTGTGCTTGCTGTGACTCTGACAACAAAGAACTAATAAGGAAATGCGAACCATAAGAAAAAGAAACCGAGACCGTTGTTGCTTGCTGTATCCATGCCGGTGTCAAAGTTTTGTCGTCGTATGCAGAAGTCTGATAGCCAAACCCAAGAAGGACGAGGCAGGTGACTCTGCGGTGATGTCAAGACTGAGATCCTGCTGCTGATTGAAATGGCTGATGGAATGGACGGATCGAGACTGATGATGCTGCTGAACTGCACTGATAGAATGTGTCAAGAAAAGAAACTGGTCCCTTGTTGACAGCAACGCCCACCTCAGTCCTCGGTATCCATGTTTTCCTCGGACAGCGGGGGCCAGTGGATGAGGTGATACCCCTGGTGACCGGGTGTAACAACGTGAACCGAATTTCCAGTGGCGGAAGGCGTAACGGTGGCGTTGTCAGGAATGGTATGGACGTGATGAAGAACGGTCGCATTAGTGTTCACAGTGGGAATGAGCGCTGGGTTGATGGTATCGTCAGCCATAACCTGAGTGACGGCAGGCGCAGCGGTGGTAGCGGAGATGGCGTTAGCGGCAGCAGCCTCATTGGCCTCCTGGACCTGGGCGATCATGTCCTGAACGTTGTGAATAACTGCCTCCATGCCGTCGGGGTGAACGAAATCCAGGTGTGGGTTGGGATTGGGGGGAGGGGCATTGAAGGGAGGGGTTTGGTTGACGGTGACCCAGAGGTGATCATTGATAGGGAAATAAGCGCCGGCCAAGGGGTCCATGGGGTCGTTGAAGTTGAAAGCCTGTGCATCGTCGTCCTCAGTGACGGGGGTTGCATCAACCGTATAGCGAGGCATCCAAGTGTCGACAACGGCGGCGCGAAGTTTTCTAGATCCTGCGACGGGACGGCAGACAATTCTGCAGCCATCATCCATTTCCTCAACACGAACGACTCCATGAAAGTGAGTCCGAATTAGCGCAGCATCCTCGGCGTTGACGGTGCCCCAAAGAAGGTTGCCATTAGCGTCATAGTTGAGGAGCTTGATTTTGAGATACGGCGAGACGCGCCTGCGAATGTCTTGAGACCGACGTGGATTGTAGCGATAGTCGGGGTGCTCCAGCAACATTCTGGTCTTGATCTCATTGGCCATGTTGAAATATTTCTCGCGAATGTGCGGCTGCTCATCACGCCACATGTTGCCGACGATGACCGCTAAGTGAGGTTAGTCTCAGGGTCAAACATTATAGGTCATGGTGACAAGAAACTTACAAATCTCGTTGTTGTGGAGTCCGGGGTTCCGCTCGCGGATCTCACGATGATGGTCCTTTCGGTACAAGATGTAGGCGTTGGGGGGGCGAGGAATCTTGGCCTTCTTCTGCTGCTCCTTGGGTGCCGAAGCATGGATGCCCTTGGGATCCCAGAAAAGGTTGCCGTCGACGACGACACTGTCGGGCTTGAACAGCTTGGCGGGGCCAAGAAGCATGATTCCCAGTGACTCGGGATCGCGAGCAAACATGCCCTCTTCACCAGTCGCTTTCCTGGTGCAAATGGTCAGTACAAGGTAAGGTGAGAAATGGGTGAGGGCACTTACTTGAAGCTGGCGATGATGCCAGACTGAATGACAGGATCGGTGTGAAGGAAGTCGCTCAGAGGAATGGCAATGACCTTGCGGTCGTTCCAGTGTCCGAGTTGGTTGGAGATGCGCGACCAAGCCAAGGTGGTCTTGACGTCCGGAGCGGGGTGCGTCAAGTTGCCGTCCATTGTTTCGATTGATTGTTCGTTGACGATGAAGAAGGCTGATGCTTGGGATTGTCAAAGACTTGGGCGATTGATTGTGAGAGGGAGAAATGAGTTGATGGCGAAGATTGGTCGTGACTGTCGACTATTGTTGCGAAGTTGACGGAGGAATGTAAGGAGTGGGAAGAAGGAAGAATTGGAAGGGAGGGAGATTATAAGGAGGGGCAACGACGTCGGGATTTTTGGGTGGAACCGCTTTGTCTATTGACGGTTATTGACACGGCCCTGAATAGCATTCTGGGCGGTGAATGGCTCGGGGGATTCGATGCAAGCCCAATCATTGGCTGGAGTGGTTCTCTTTTGGCAAACTGGTTTTCATCCCAAGTCACCGGTAAGGTCCAGCCCTTGCTGTTTTGGGCCTGAATAAGTTTCTCTATTCAGAGTTTGGGAGAGCAACGGCTGGGAGTGGGGCAGGAGACGTTTTGTGGCGTGGTTCTCCTTCACTGGATCCAAGAAGTTGAGGGACTTGGCAGCATCTTGTAAATCGAAGTGAAGGTAAGTTTACCAAATCTGTCAGATGGTGATCACTTCGTGAGTCGTGGTCTTGATTGTTTTGGCGGTTCAGACCCTTACGACGGTCCTAGGCAGCCCGCACGGCGAGCGATGATCAAGCAGATATCAGGCGAGAAATGTCTGGGTTTTGTTGCACACCGTCCCATATCAGAGATCCCATCGTGCTGGCCAGAATGACGATGACTGCAGATGCTGTAACGCTGGAAGCTCAATTGTACAAGGGCAGATTGCGGACAAACATGGCTTGAAGTATAATCACTTTGGAGAGATCTGACTCAACTGGGCTTGCCTATTTGGTTACGTTGTTGAGCTTTACAGACACACAAGCTAGGAGTGTCTCGAGAAGGTAATCCCAGTTTGTAGACGGAACCTAGAAGAGAGCAGAGCGAAGATGGATACCAAGATGATGGTCTCTGCTCCAACTCAAGATCGATCATTCCAAGATAAAGTCAGGGCACTGGCGCAGGTGGTTTCTACGGACACATTGATCAGAATATTGTTAAAGCTTTCTGAGAAATGAGAATACCTCGTAGGGGTGTGACAGGGGTTTGAAATTCGAAACTGATCATCTGAGATATTCTCACCCCACGATATTCCACATGGTTGAATTGGGAAAGGGGAGGCATGGAAAGCAGAACTGGTTCCTCAACACCATTCCAGGAGTTTGATCCGGCTCAGTATGGTAGAAACACTACACCACTTGAAATCTGGGCGACAGAACCCTGTTCTGTATGAGGCTTCAGGCCTCGCAAGACACTCTCTTTCTTTCTTGGTGGTCCATTTACTAGCCCATCATAGAGCATAGATTGCTGACTCACCGAACAACCCAATGGACCTCAATGAAGCATTTTTCCGAGTTCGGGTCCTGATAGATCGCCACAGACTTCTCCCGTGCACACGCTACTGTTTTCTCTTTATGGATCAGTGCCCGTCGAGGAATTTCAACAAAGCAAGCTATGTGCTAGCGAACATCATCCTTCAAAGAAGACTGATGAGGCGTCAGGAAGCATACCACGGGACCGACCGCGCTGAACCGGATTGCGAAGGAAGTGACAGGTCTGGACCATGGACCGCGAACGAAGATAATAACTGTAACACACGAGGAGAAACACAGAGCAATAAGTTGCAGAGAAAACCCGTCGTTAATAAGCGGGAGTTAACATCGAGGTATATAAGTGAGAGGGGAATGCCGCTTCAAGTGTACGCAGCAATTTGACATGTCGTTGAGATAAAGAAACAGGCCCGCCGCTGACGCCAACGCTTATGCATGCAACCTCGCTGCGCTGAATGCTTCAGCCGCAAAATTGGGGCAATGCGGGAGCTGTGGCCCCCGATCAATGCTGCATGGCGGGTCCTGCAGGGTTGTTCGCTGCTTTTTGGATCCTGGTGAGGGTCCGCTGGTGCTGTTCCTCTGTCAGCATCTCCGCAAGCAGAGCACGGACAGCACAGTGTCTTTCCGCTGGAGAGTGAATGGGACCACTTTACTAAACCGGCGGGACCGGAATGCACCAAAATGTGGACTCTCGCGGGTCGCAAGTCGCAACCGTTTAGAACTTCGTCTCGACCATTCAGGGTTGTCAAAAGGCTTCTGGGCAAATTCTCCCCGGTATTGCTGCAAGTACCTGGAGCAACCTTCTCATCAGATACCTCTAAGTCCAGGTAACCAATTAGTACCGGACTGAGGGGTTTTTACTTGTATCCACCTATGTACTAATCTTCCATCCCCCCCAACACTACAGTACATCATCAACTACGAGCTACCTAAGACACGTCAGGGTATTGTAGCGAAGTATAGCGTGCGAAATCACTTACGAGCTACGGTAAGACCCATTTATAGTATCCACAATTTGAAGTGCAGCGGTGTGCTGGCACCGATGGAAGTGGAAGCGTGGCTAGCGGTACATACAACTCGGATGTACCAAGTACACACACTCCAGGCAAACTCATCTGTTGCGAAACCCATGACGAGTTGTTAGCTTCACTTCCGCAATTGACAGCAATATATTATACAGAGGACCCTATTGCAATGCGGTATCAGAGCCTGGAGTACAGCTGCTAATGCAATCACGGACAACTTGGTCTGCTGCTTAAAGGGTCGCGGAAATGCCGTCTTCGCTCCATTTCTTCTGCTTGGCATTCTAAAACAGATTGATGTTCTGCCCATGATTGAATTGAATTGAGGAATTGACTACAAAAGTGGGAGCACTTGGAGTTAGAGCCTCGCACACTTTGATTGGACAATTCTTGAGCCTGTTGAAGTCCGTCCGCTCTCCAGATGTACTGTGTATATTTCACCATACCTAGTACCCTCGTACCGTAGAAACATGAGAAATTGGGACTCGGGAATGTGCCGATTCCGCCAGAGATAAGCACACAAAGCAACTGGACGCACTGGGGACAGTGGGGAGTACGTTAGGGCTTGGGTTCATTGAGAAGATACCACAGTCCGCAACATTTATTCTACACAGTACCTAAAGCTGGCAGGTTGCATACATTCCCGAGTCCCAATTTTGGACTTTATACGGCACACTGCGGGGTGCTGACAGACTTTGGTCGGCGGTGCCGACCTTCCATTCTTCGTCCACAATCAACCCCACGGCAACATAAAGCCAGCAGTAAGACAGCGCAAGATTCTGCAAAATTCAACCTTCGATTTGTCACAAAGACAAGGCCGGTTCATCATGTACGCAGTATTCCACCTTCGTACCTCGCATACCGAATTCTCACGTTATGGCTTGTGTGGCCGAGGGTGTGCATATGCTAGGGACGTGGCGCCGAATGGCGGAAGAACTGGGGTCTCGACCATTCTTCCCACTTTGTCGGTGCCGTTCTTTCGGGCGTTCGGTTGATCGGGTGTTTGTGCGGTTCCGTCGCAGACTTCCGAAACCCTGGCGCAGGTAACCTTCGCACCCCAGCTGCCCGCCTTGCCGTTACTGTGTACTATTGAAAACCAAGTGAGGAGAATCGAGGGTGCAAGGGGTCCGTGCAAGGTCAGTGAGTGTTCTCGACAGCCTCGTGCAATACATTACCAGCCGAGCCAGCATACAACTTCTTGGATCTCCGATGCTGCTCTCTTCCAATCTCACCACCGCGCTCTGGCCCAAACCTCGTCAAGTCGCTTATTGCTTAAACATGGTACTTGCAATGCGAACCTCTCTTATGGCGTTTTCGAACATACACCAGTGGCGGACCGGGTGCTGAGCGGCTTGCTTTTCCGGAAATTCCATGTCATTTCTGGCAACAAGTCTGACAGCAAAGAAACTCCACCAGCTTTTAGATTCGCATCTTACCCAGTATGAAGTTGACGAAGGATAGTAGTAGGTCAGCAATTGGTTGCCACCAGTCAATCAAACTCATCGCCCTGACTGCAGGAAAAGCTTTCCGTCACAATCGCTTCACAGCAAGCTTACACATTATGAGAAGTGACACCTCACAAAGTAATCCCTAAATTATTTAGCGTGCCTTACAGAATCCCCCTTGATTCTCATTTTAACCTCTCCCTTGCGCTTTGATTGTCTGTTTGCTGCTCTGTTTGCTAATATGGTGTCGAAGCGTATTTTTCTCAAATGTCGGCTGACCTAGAAACACGTTGTTGCCGCCTGTTTTCGTGACACGCTAACCCGCCATCACACAACATGGGAACATACATGGGATCTGTCTTTTAACATGATTAACACTTGTCCTGCTCATTTTTTAAGTCAACCACAAACACCTGAATCTGGCATATTGGAGAAGCTTTGGATGGAGCCCGTAAGCCTTTCTCGATCACTTGTAGGCAGCGATAAAGTCATGAAGCAAAGCTCACCGTGAGATGGATGTCCACATTTTCTTTTTGTCCTCGGGTATAACTAAATCAGACTGACTGATGCCTCCATAACTCTTAGCCAAAGTCTTTTGACATCGTTGGGGGAATCCGTTCATTTAGCCTTCCGCTGTGGACCTAAACGGGAGCTAGGTTGCTCGGTTCCCGACTCCGTCACTTCTGGAATATGTAATTTGCGTGGAATGAAATTCGGCAGTAGCTATCTGAGGAAAGAGAGATAAAGAGAGAGCAGGGGACTGGGCACGTCAGTTTAACAGATCATTCAAATCCTCCAGCTCGGAGCAGCGCCTGTTTACTGTGGTCGGCAGCTTATTTTCCTTTTGTTCTTCCTTCCTTCTCTTGTCGTCTTGTAATTGCTTTGCAGGCAATTTTATCACATGGCTTCAAAAGAAACCGAAAAAGAGTGAAAAAGAAGGAGAAGAAAAAGGGCATTCTGGTTCGCGACAAATCTTGGAGCTTTCCATTTGCTCATTCGCTTTGTCGTACGGTTTCTCCATGGTCCACAGAAGGATGGAATCTATGTACGTATGTTCTGGCAACCGAGCCAATCAATCAGATGTACAAACGTCGTACAGTAACTTTCCTGGTTATATGCGAGAAGGGTCCTTAGTATTGTGGTCCTTGTAGCATGATAACAGTGGGATGGATTGTTCATACACGTGCCGGCTCTTTGCCTTAATATTGTGCAAGCGGGTCTTGAGGAGGTGATCCAGAATGAACACTATACACTATGTTCCAGGCGTATGTCCATCTGGTAAGTGTTTATAGAGGAGGTACATTCCCACTCAATGCATCGACGGAGTCTCCGAGTTCCACCCTCCTTGATTCACCGCTTTCCCATCGAAATTTGCGCAGGAATATTTCTGGATAGACTGATATACCGTTCAACATAGAGACTCCGTACACTTCCCACCCCTCCTTCAACACCACCTACTCTCGTTTAACGCGCCCTCGTCTACCATCCTACAAACCACGACCCTCAAAACCAAAGCCCAAGGCCACGGCGAACACGCTCTCCATGAGAAGCCCCAACATCTCCAACAACATCACAACCAGTGGCGGTCCAGGCAAGCGAGGCGAAGGACGGGGTGGTTTGGGATATCGGATGTCCGATCGATTCATGGACGGGGACAGGAGAAAAAAAGGGAAACGGGACCTTGGTCATCGCCTTCCGCAGCAATCACCACCTGACCCGGAGCCTGACCCGGAACCTGGACCTGGTACCTATCCATCGATCCGTCTACCCAAGCGGCCTGTTAGTACGACGACGACGAAGACGAGTCTACAACGGCACCGGGATAACAGAAGATATACACCAACCGACTGGGGGAGGAGACGGGAAGGACTGGAGGCTGGGCTTGGGTCAGTATGGGACGCAAGGATGGGGAGAAACGAGGAAAAGCAATTTCAACGGCGAGGGAGATGAAGGGAGAACCAGAGACGAGACTTTCAAGCGGACGCGGGGAACGAAAAGGAAAGGGAAGAACAGAAACCTTGACCGGGCTAACGGCGGAAACGCCAAAACTTGACCGAGCGTGACGGCGGAACGAAACTTGAGCTCCCTCCACCAGAAACCTTCTCGAATAAAACCTTGCTTCACGAATATAACAATGGACGAGGACGGAACAGCTGAGGGCTCGAAAAGTTGTCTGGGGAAGGGAAGAACAAGAGGAGGCGGAACACAGGGCGATATACAGCTTCACGAAACTCGATCGCATATCCAATTTCGGCACATCTGGCAAACTCTGGTGCGGACCGAGCGAGCGAGCGAGCGAGCGGCGAGCAGCGAACGGGAAAGTCGAAACCACAGAAGATTGAAGATCTTCCATGAGAAGGAAAACGACGGAAGCGGGCAGGATGACAGCGGGAGTGGCGTTTCGCCATGTGTTGCAAAAAAGCCACACGAAGAGCGAGGGGAACGAATCCGAGCCCTAGGCCAATTCATTCAGTTCACGAACTCAGTGGACCAAAAGACAAGGTAAGTGGAATTAAGTTTAACACTAACACCTGATGACATCTCCAAAAAAGGAATCCGAACTAGGTACAGAGGGGGTACATAGCACATTGATAATATATAGAACGTCTGATGAATATTTTGGAAGACATTGCGGGACGAGAACAAAATGGGGAAGAGGATCTGGTCGGGTGTATGTGCCCACGCCGCGCACTGAAGCGTGAAGCCAGCGAGAGGAATGAAGCCACCGAGTATACCACAGC
Organism: Neurospora sp. CHS-2018a; assembly: GCA_009802275.1. NCBI lineage: Eukaryota > Fungi > Ascomycota > Sordariomycetes > Sordariales > Sordariaceae > Neurospora > Neurospora sp. CHS-2018a. The sequence continues at coordinate 483,020 of RAKG01000005.1, forward strand.
ACCACCATGTGATGCGGGACAATTAATCCTCGTCCTGTTGATATGAGATCTTGCGCATCTCGCCGAGTCTGTGGCGAGCAGCATTCAATGCGTTTTCGAGTTGCAGAATCTCGACCTGTGACAAAGAAAGATATGGTCAGCAATGAACCATCATCAGCGAAACCAAGGGGAAACAGAAGATGAAGGAAACTTGGAAAAGAATACATACCTGTTGCTCCATCTCGCGCACCTTGAACTCGTGCGATCCAAGCTTGGTGTAGTCCACTTGCTCCTCCTCGGCATTGCGGTCCTTGATCATGCTCTGGACCTGTCTGACGAGCGCACGGCAGGCGGCACCGACAGCCTTGCTGGCTTCCTCCAGGCTCTCCTGGTTCTTGCTCATGAAGCCGGCCTTCACACGGCTGGCAGCCACAAGCTGGGCGGTGGAGGCCGCAACATTATTAGATGCAACGATGAGCTGCTCGGGGCTGTTGCGGTTGGAAAGAACACCGTCGGCAGTCTCGATGAGAGTGCTGGTAGAGTTGGCAACAGCCTTGGCGGCGGAAATGAGACCCTCGGTCCATCTGTTGTTCTTCTTGTAGAAGGCGGTGCGCGAAGACGAGCCACGACCAGCTTGTACAATCTCCTGCTGTGTAGCGGTGGCGGCCTTGATGAGCTGCGCGATAGCGGTAGTAATAGCCATGGCGGCATCGAGGATCGAGTCGTGGACCTTGAGTTCGTAGGTAGTATAGCCATCGCGAGGCTTGTTCCTGAGCTTCTGCAAACGGGCAACGGCAGCAGCAATGGCATCGGCCGCCTTGCTGAGTTCTTGATCGACGATGTCGCCAAGGTCACCCTTGTTAGCGAGCTGGCCAAAGCCAGGGGCGAAGGTCTCGACAAGCTTGTTCAGCTTTTGCAGGTTGATCTGGACGTCGTTGTTGCTGTTGATGACAACGTCTGTCTTCTGAAGGGGATCCATGCCCTCAAGGCGGAAGCTCAACAGACCGCGGAAGAACTTGACTGTCGAATGGGCAGATGAACGAGCACCGTTGATCAAAGAGTCTCCCTTCTTCTCGTCAGTAGCGAGGCGAACGAGACCCTTGGTGTTGCTGCACACATCCGCGATGGCGCCAGCGAAAACGTTGGCGTTCTTGATCAGCTCCGCCGGGCTGCTGCTGGGACCATCGGCGATGAAGACGTTGAAAGCGGTAGCAAACTCCGTGGCACTCGCAGACGCCTTCTCAATCTGCGAGAGGACATAGGAAGGTGAGGCGTTCTGGTTTCCGGCTTGCATGGTAGAATCGAGCTCATACATGGCATCATCAACACGCTGAACGCTAGCTTGAAGCACAGAGTCGATGATCTCGTTGACCTTCTCCAGCTGGGAGAGGATCAAAGCGTCCAGCTGGCCGTCAAGGGCTGAATCGGAGACACCCTGGTTGTTCCTGAGCTCATTGAGCTCGATCAGTGTCTGGTCCATGCCAGCCTTGTATACCTCGAGCTCCTCCTCCTTCTCGCGAAGTAGCGCTTCAAGATCCGAGCTGCCATCCCGTAGCTTGGCTTGGGCCTCTTCCAGTGCTCGTGACTTGATACGCAAAGCTTCCTCCAGATCGGCCATCTCGCGGTTGTACTTGGAGAGCATTGTAGAAAGCTCGTTGCCCTTGCTGCGCTCAAGATTATCGGCGCGGTCCAAGGCCATCCGCAACTCCCTCTTGAGCTTCTCAACCTCGTCCTTATTCGAGCCTTGCAGCCTGTCCTTTTCATGAAGAGCACGATCGCGCTCACGAATCATGTCTGCCAGCTCCAAGTTCTTGGTCTTGATCTCACGCTCAAGCTTCTCCCGCTTCTCAATCGCTTCCTGAGCGGAAGCCGCCTTGAGCTGCACCGTCTTGAACTTTTGGAGGAGATCGAGATGCTCGTGGCGAAGCTGGGAGTAGAGCTTTGCAAGCGCTTCATACTTTGTCCTCCAAGTGTTGAGTTGTTCTTGTAGAGCACGAATTTGGTCGTCCCTGCTGTTTATTTGCTGCCCGTAGTTACCCTGGATCTGTTGCAACTCGCTTTCCAAAGCCTTGACCCTTTGGTCGTACTGCTGAAGCATTAGTTGATCACGCTCGTACTGGGCTCGGGCATTCAGATTCTCCTGTTCAAGTTCAGCAAGCCGACCTTGAGTCTGCCATTGTGTCTGCTGGGCCATCAAGGCCTCTTGCTCCCTTTGCTGTTGCTCCATCAACCGCCGTTGCTGTTCTTCGAAATCGCGTTGCGCTTGTAGTTGTGCTTGCTGCTGCGCTAGCAACGCCTGCTGCTGCTGTGCTTCCAAAACCCGCTGCTGCTCCTCGTATTCCCGGTTCTGCCTGTCAAGCTCATTCTTCCAGAACTCGGCCATGTCATCGGGCTCTTCGGATTTTGGTGCTGGGGGCGGAGGTGTCGGGCGCTTTTCGATTTCGTGCTTTGGCCGAGCAGGCAAAGCAGGTGCGTTTTCATCCTCGGCCAGGAGGTTGGGTGGATCCTGGGGAAGCTTGGGAATCGTGATCAGACTGGTGAGATAGCGAAGGTTTGAGCACTCGTAGTAAAACTTGACCAGTCGGTAATGCTGGGCATCATATCTTCCGCGCAACGGTTCCAACGCCTCGGCGTCGCCAGTAGATGAGTGCATGGCGCGTAGCATGCTGGTGATGAACTTGTAGATGCCATAGCTTTCGGTGACCAGGGGGACGAGGGCAGATATCCTGCACTCGTTGTTGCCGACGTTCCGGAAGTGAGAGAAGATGAGCTTCTGGAACTGGTCAATCTTATCCTGAAGCGTCATGAGGTCGGTAATGGTTTCATAACCCTCGTTCGGATCGTTGATGGCCTTGAGACTGATGTATTCCTCGTACTCGAACGTGCCGTTGAACTCGGGGTGCTGTTGGTGGAACGAAAGCTTCGCAAGGAGGTAATAAACGTATTCCTTGATCAAGGGCCCATATCCACGCATGCCTTCGCCGCCCATGCCGCGGTTCAGGCTGTCAATCCAACCGCGGTTTGCCATGGCCTCTCTCAGCGTCGCCGGGTGGCCCTCCTGTAGGACCTTGTGAATGGTGATGAGGGCCTTGAAGGTCTGGACCTCGTCGGCCATGATAGGCTGGACCTTCATGCCTGCCCAGAAGGACTGGGAGGACTTGTGGTCCCACGTATATACGATACAGCTTCGAACATGCTTGCGTTTCGGGGCTGTCTCTTCGGCGCTGGTGGCCTTTCGGATGTTGATGGCCAGTTCGGCCTCGGATCTGTGCAGCGGCAGCATCGGTCAGTATACATGCGCATTAGCCATTCTGGAAGTATGACTTGGACGGACGCACTTGGTATGATCGAGACTTCGTATGGTCGCCATGTTGGGCAGTCAAAGGGGAGCCGTGTCTTTGTAATGATTATATTAGGTGTAGATGGAGTTGGCGGTTGGCGAGTTATTATAAATGCGACAGCGACCCGTCCTGGCAGAGTGTTGGGCGCACGGCTTTGCAGGTGTTTCAATTAAAGAACGAAAAGTAGTCCAGACTGAACAATAGACGAGAGGGACTCAAGAATATCACGCGGCGACGGTCTTGTCGTCGTCGGCGTCGTCGTCGTCAGCCTTTCCACTTGGACCAACAGGAAAGTGAGCTATGACACCTGTGGTTGGAGAGAAACAGGAGGTTCCAGGTTCTGGAAGGTCGTACGGCGTCCGGGTACAGCCACCTACGGCCTCGCAGCTCCAGCATCTCGCCTTGGCAATCATGGCCAATGGAAATGCCGGAGGCTTTGGGTGGGGACATTGCAGTGAGGACCCGATTGACGGCCCGCTAATTTAAGATTCATTAAAGACCAAGCCGTCATTTGACTCCCTGAATGCCCCTTGCCCGCTGGCAGCCTGCTGTCAAATCTTGTGAATTCTTCATATTGAATTTTGTTCGAGGATCCTGAAGATACCTCTAGTAACACATGGGGATGAGGCGTTGAAGATCTCCAGGACAGGCACCAACTTCGTGGCCTTGAGGCTGCGTACCACTTGGACGGGATGCATCGAACCTGTGGCAGTCGCAACCGACACTACCAATTTTCCTGTATTTAAGCCAGATCCAGCGGGGCATTTCCTCTCTTCCCTCTTCAACGAACCTCCAATTACCTAGAATTTCATCACTTTGGTTGGTTCACCTTGTCTTTGTTTTTAGAACCGCAAGAAGCTCTGGTCCCATCCAGCCATCTGAGACCCCGCTGTGCTCGTCAGAGGTACCCACCTCAGGGACCTTATTTCCAGGTACCTCTACCTCTGGGCAATCTCGCCGGTACAGAGGTACCTACAGATAGAGTACACAAGATTGTACCTTGATGGGTAACCTACCTCTACGGAAGGCATCCTCGCCAGGGCAGACCGCTGGGTGACCGCTGCGCTTTATCAGGCCCCGCACCTTCCCCCCAGGCACCTCACTGAACAGCGAGCCAGGAGCCAGGACACGGGCGTGTTGCGCAAGCTTGGCGCCATCCCGTCATCCACATCACACCCCTGCCCAGTCACTATCACGGGCTTCCCCAGTGTTCGTCACTTGACGTTTGGCAGCCTCATTCTCCAAGTGCTGCGTCGTTCGCGTCACGGGCATCTGCTTTGTGATCTGCTTTATCCTCGGCTTGGTTTCCGATCAACTCTCTTCTTTCTCTTCTTTTTCCCTCGCACAACCGTCAAACGAAATCACCCTTTTAGCACAGATCGAGTTCAACCTTATCGCGACCGCCAGTGCACCAGACGAAAGCATACCCCACCCCGCCTTTCACCTATCTCCCATAGCCCCCATTTGACAACCTACAACAAACACCTTTACGGTCAGGAGGGCCTCCGAAAGCCCAACTCGCCTGTCAACCTCCCCATCCATCGATTTACTCTCGATACTACTCATCCATCCCCTTGATTTCAAGATGAACTTCCTCAGATCAACCGCTGCCACCCTTCTCGACAAGTACACGCCCGTCAGCCATACCTCGACATTCCGCAACACGGGGCAAATCACCCCGGAAGAGTTCGTAGCCGCCGGCGATTACCTCACCTTCAAGTTTCCTTCGTGGTCCTGGGCCGATGCCGATTCACCTAGCAAGCGCCTCCCATTTCTGCCACCCGGAAAGCAGTTCCTCGTTACACGACATGTTCCCTGCCATCGACGCTTGAACGATGATTTTGCTGGTGATGCCGGCCACGAGGAGGCCCTAGTTGAGGGCAACAAGGGCGGTGCCGATGATGACGGTTGGTTGCGGACCGGCAGCATGACCAGCTCACAGCCCCTCAGGGTACGAGAGGTACGCACAGTCGACGATGCCGGCAACGTTGGTGATAGAGAGGTTGTGGACGAGGATGATATTCCCGATATGGAAGATGATGATGACGACGAGGCCATCATCCGGGCCGAGGGTGATAATTCGAACAGGTAAGAATGACATCCATCCACACCCCGCAGTTCATGAGACAGCAGTTGAACATATGCTGACTTCACCGCCTCTACCTACAGTGGGAAGCGCACCTACACCCTCTACATCACCTACGCCAACGCCTACAAGTGTCCACGCATGTACATGTCGGGCTATCTCGCCAACGGGCAACCGCTTCCCCCTCACCTGATGATGGAGGATATCGTCGGCGACTACAAGGACAAGACCGTAACACTCGAGGACTTCCCCTTCTTCTCTCACAGCGTCAAGATGGCCAGTGTGCACCCCTGCCGTCACGCCTCCGTCATGAAGACGTTGCTGGATCGGGCTGATGCTGCCCTCAAGCTCCGCCGTGAGAAGATGAAGGCCGGCCAGGGTTCCGGAAGCGAACAGGGAATGGAAGGTCTCGTGGATGAGATTAACAAGTTGGATGTCAGCGGGGCACATGCAAACGCTGTCGAGGCCGCTCCCGGCGAAGATGCCGAGTGGGAGGAGGTTCCGCATGATGTTGCCGACCAGGAGGTGGCTATCCGTGTGGATCAGTACCTGGTGGTCTTCTTGAAGGTTTGTCTATCTACCACCTGTTGTTTACCCGTATATAGTGCTGTGTGTGTGCTGACTTTTACCCTTATAGTTCATTGCCAGTGTCACTCCTGGAATCGAGCACGACTTCACCATGGGCGTTTAAGTCAGAATGCTGAACACTTGGCATCATTGTCTTCGCTTTGACATTAACTGGGGCTACTGGTAGCATTTCTCCCTTTTTGTTATGCTCTTCAACGCGGGCAGGTTTGGGTTGGGTAATAGGGCATTATGGACTATGGAGTACTACGGAATGGATAACTGGGCTGGCTGATTAAGGGACAATAATACTCAATCCTGGAAGTCGTCGTTGATGGTATTCAGAAGAATAATAATGTTATTGACGATAGGAAATACAGAAGTTTCATCATTAGGACTATATCGATGCATGACTCGGGTGTGTCCTTCAACAATCCAAGGCGGTTAACAACCGCCCGGCTAGCTCAATCGGTAGAGCGTGAGACTCTTAATCTCAAGGTTGTGGGTTCGACCCCCACGTCGGGCTCAATTCCCGATGTTCCTGAGTTATCAGGACAACATCGTCTTTTTTCATGTTTTTGCATTATGCTCTACAGTGAAATGCCCACTCTTTTTTTGGCGAACGTTGGTTGGATTCTGCGACCAGAAACTGCTTGTCCTTGTCCAAGACACAACGAATCTGCCTATGATTCCACCCGCACCAGTCTTGTTCGTCTACAACAATGACTCTGAGTATGGTGAATAACCGTGTGATTTATTTGCACCATTTGACCTGGCCGAAAACCCATTAAAGCTAAGTATGCCAGTGTCTGGTGGTATCACGACCTCCCTCTGCACCAAACCGCCGTTTTTTTGGTGCATCTCTACAGCCTCTCCCAATCTGCATCACCAGGCTCCCACTCTCCCTATGTCAACAACATCACTCCTCCCACTCCCCCCTTCCTCACCCTCCTCCTCACTAACCTCCTCCCCCCTCTCCCTCGCCTCCCTCCTCAACCTCTCCGCCCTCGCCCTCTTCTTCTCCAACAACTTCGCCAGCCTCTTCGCCGCATTAAACACCCCGTTCGTCCCACTCCCGCACGCCGCGCAGCTGGGATCCTTGCGATACCTTTTCAGCGCACAGCCCTCACAGAAATAGTGTCCGCAGCGTGTGACGACGGGGGAATTCGAATAGGGACCGCGGCAGATGATGCATGCGAAGGGGATGTTTTCTAGGAGGGCTTCCTCTGCTGCTTCGGCGTCTTCTTCTTCTTCAGTGTTTTTGGGTTTATTGCGACGGTCGGCGCTGGCGACGATGGTCCCCTGGAGATTCTTTTTGCCCTTTGTCACGTTCTCCCATTCTTTGTCGAGTTGCCAGCCGTGGGCGTAGTCTTCGCGGGCGTGGAGGAATTTGCAGTTATCGCCGAAACCGCAGAAGCCGGTTTGTTTGTAGCTGTTTTTGGTACCAGGAGTTAGCCTAGGTCCCGCCGCACGATTTGGAAAAGAGAAAAGGGAAAAGAGGAAAGGGAAAAGGAAAGGGAAAAGGAAAGGGAATGGAAGGGAAGGGAGAAAAACTCACTCCTTACAAACATCAGGCGCCATATCAGTAATGGTAATCGTCCTAATATTGCTCGGCGCCTTGATCGGCCCAACCTTGCGATTCGGCGCGTTCGGGTTCTTTTGTATGTAACTCGCCTGGTTCGCCAGGCCTCTGTACGTCCCATCCGGTTCTCGTTCCGAGTTCTGGGTATCATCCTCCCCACCGCCGCTCTTCTTCTTATTCTTCATCATAGTCCTCGTCCTCCCCAACAAATTCCCCACTGACAAATCCTCCTTCTCCTTGTCCTCATCAAACCAGTTGCTCCCCTTGGTAGCATCCTGCTTCGTCGCGTCCAGCCGCAGCGCGGCGTCCCGGTCGGCTTCGTAGATGGTGCTGCTCCGGATTTGCTCCTCTTTTGTCATTCCGTTGTTGGTATTGACGTTGTGGTCTCGCGACGAGGCCATTACGGCCGCGTTGTGATGGTTCTTTTTCCTACGCTTGATGCGCTGGCCTGTTGCCTCGTCCTCGGAGGACTCGAAGTCGGAGGAGTCATCGTCGCTGTCTTTTGCTGCGGGCGGGGGAGACGCTGGACGTTTGCGCAGGTTCGCCTTGCCCTTTGCGCCGCGCTTCTTGAAGATTGCGACTGGAGCGTTGGGGGCGGTTGGGGTCGCTGTTGGTGCTGCTGGTGCTGCTGGTGGTTGCTCGGCGTCCGCCATTGTGAAATTCCGTTGAAGGTAAGGAAGAGGGTATCAGGCTCGCTGAATTTGAAGATGTTCGCGGTAATCAACAATATTTGAAGCTGGTTGCTTGAGACAGGCGGAAGGGTTCGTGTGTCTTGTGCAGGATCTTGGTGATGGCGACGAGGCGAGACGCGACGGGTAAAGTGGTGAACGGTCTGATAAGATTGATAATCACCAATCGATAGAGGTACCGAGGATTATGTCATGTTCTCTGAAAGCTTCCAGACCGAACAGACGGCTGGCAGCTGACAAATTCTTGGCACGAGCTTACCCCTTTCTTTCAGGAAGGCTCCAACCAATCAGGGCAGCGGCTCGCAAACAGATGTTGACACACTGGGTACGTACTACCTTTCCACTTGACTGAACAAATTCCCATGCCACTGATACGCAAGACACTTTTTTTCTTTCCTTGTGGTCTTTGATTGATACGATATGGAACGAGAAGCTCTTGGAGTGTTTCCAACTTGTATCTCATCGGGTTTTTACCTGGCATCATATCCCATTAAGCCCCAACTCAAGCATGTATGGTACCTACCCTCCACAAGCAAATGATGCTTCGAGGTGTCATGTGTTATGTTCTTTCTAGGTTCGAAGTTGGGTTATCACAACCACAAACAGACAAGAGAACAAAAGAGTGCAAGTAGTTAAAATGTATTGCTATTAAATACTGCGTTCCTACTATCGCTCGCACCATCGTACCTCAACTTATTCCACTAAACCTCCTCCCAGCCCGCATCTCCATCCCAATTCCCATACAACACCTCAAGTGATCGATCTGGCGTTAAGGCAAACGAAAGATGAAAGCGGATGGTTTCTGGTAAGTGGCAAGCCAAACAAAACAGCAACGCAGACAATTTTTCCTTGGAGTCCTCCTCTTCCTGCCATTCTTCCCTCCCTACATCCATTTTCCTCCCTTTGAGCGAAATGCCGAAGGGTAGCAGAAGTCCACAGCTTCTGAACGAAAGAACGCCCACGAACCCGGTAACCTAAGCCAATCCAAAAAGGACTACATGAACAGATAAGAAACGGTGAAGGAGCTGATGAAAGTCCGAGGTTGGTAGTACAAGGTGCAGCGACTTGCAGAGAACCCACGAGGGCGCCATGCAATGATGGGTCGCAAGGGGTCTCTCGATAGAAGCGCAGGGTAAACAAGTAAGAAAACAGTGGATGAAGTGATCATCAACGTCATGATAAATTCCGTAGCGTATGGCCGGTTGTATTCCGTGAAAAGTCCGATGCAAATTGGTAGCTGAAACGATCGATGAGAAGAAAATGTCGCCAAACAAAGTGGCAATCTGATATGTGATTTGGTAATGGTAACCCTTCAGTTAAAGACTATCCGACGAAACTGGAGTTTGCAAAACTGTTCATGCCGCAGATCGTAGGGTTCCAGCCCGTGATGGTGTAGTACTAGGTCCTCGTGAAGGTCCCCTAGAAGATCCTCTATGCGTGTGGTGATGGTGGGTACGGTGATTGTGGCCGCGCTTAGAACCACTAGTCAACGTGCCGACATCATGTTTCCCTATGTTAACGTTAGCATACCATATCACAAAAGCGTCCTGATAAAACAACGTGGGACTCTGCTTACCATCACAACAAGCTCTGACGTTCTCAAGCCGGTCGGCTTCTCGATCTTGCTGTTCAATCATTTGTCTCACATCCTCAGCGCTGTCCTCGACTTCGCTCTGTTCGTAGATGCCGTGGGGCGTGTCCCGACCAGAAACACTCCTGCTGCCTCTTATACTGCCAAATTTGCTGTCCTTCCAATATCCGCTGATCCGACTGAGAGTGCCGACTGAGGGACGATTCTGGGCGCTTTGCCTGTTGGGCGTGAGGGTTGGAATGTTCATTGACATATCGAGGGCCGGCGAGTCAACACGGAGCGATCTGGAGTTGTAGGACGACAGCGAAGGTGCGCCACGGGAGCCGCTTGGCGCCTGCCTTGAGTATTGAGGGTTGAAATCGTTGATGTCATCTCTCGTGATATGCCCGGCTATCTCCTCCGTGTCTGCGTGGCCGTCTTCATTGGTCCGAAGGAGCAGGTAAGAGAGTGCATTGAACCATGTCTCGTGCCGCTGGCCCGTTGTACAGGTAAATTTGACAGTCCTTCCGGGTGAGATAATCACCAAACTCTTGCGGTGCAGACCAGGAGGCATAGGATTGTCATCCGCCACGACCCGTACAGCCTCGATGGGAACGCTCTTCGCTCTCAACTCGCTGCGACCCGCGGCTGAGGGGTCACGATCACTCCAATACAAGGTTCGCGTGTAAGGATGAACCCAGAAGTACCTGCGATGCCGGTTGTCGGACATCTCTCCACGACCAGCCTTGCGAGTATACTTCCACAGATATTCACCGATCATGGTCTGGGTGATAGCCTGGATCATGCGAGGGTCGGTACCCGCGCCGAACCCATGCGGATCGAAGCCGCCGTTTTGTTGCATCTGGAACCGCGTGTCCATCTCGGAAACAAAAGAGGAAACCGATGACTTGCGGCTATGCTGCGTCAACCGAGACGGTGAGTGAACACCAGAAGCCATAGTTCCATGTGCTGAACCAGTTCTGTCCATGGCACGGGGTGTGGGCGTGCCACGACCAGACACGTAAGACATGGGAGACATAGGGCGTGTGTTGCCACTGGGAGTTCGTGGTCGCAATCCCTGATTTTGATTCCTGAGCGCAGAGGCCGAGAATAACGGCGGCCCCATGAGACCAGTCATTGGTTGATTGCCACTTGAGGAGCCAGTTCTGGCAGCTTCGATAGCCTCCTTGTGGTTAGGAGGTAGCGGTGGAACATCGGTTACAAAAGCCCTGCTACTAGCAGAGCTATTTGGTCTCCTAATGGTTGTTGTTCCTTCGATGACAGCAGTACCGGTATCCGCTATCTTGCCCTTCGAAGAAGCGATGCTTTCAGGGATCTCCTGGAAACTCCGGTGCCTCCTAATAGTTGAGAGAGTGCCGGTACTCAAAGACGAGTCTGTCCTCTCCAGTTCACGAGTATGGGACTGGTGAGCTCCTGACATCAAAAGCATGTCAATAGCTTCCGAGGTCAATGCTGTTTGCACTTCCTGGTCCACAGTAGCCAATGGTGGCTTCTGCTGCGAGTCAGCCTGTTGCTCGGGCGCAGACCGTGGGAAGTCTCCCTCAACAGGTGCATCGATTTCTGGGTCATTGGGTATAATGAAGGCATTTCTCTTCGGACTGCGATTCAGGGGAGGCTCGATACCCAGTGACTGCCAGTCAGCAAAAGCCAGTGATGGAGGAAGGCTGATAGCAGGCTCCAGAGCGAGAGGCTCGATCTCTTGGGCCAGTATCTCTGAAACAGAGAGAGTAGGAGGCAGAGCGGCGGGAACTTCTTCTGGTTCAACATCCAATAGCTGGATTTGAGAAACGGACATGGCAGGGGGTGGTGTCAATGGCCTTTCCTCGGGCTCAATATCATTCGCCTGTACCGACGAGAGTGATAGCGCCGGCAGAGGAGCGATAGGTAGCTCAACTGGCTCGATATCGCTCGCCTGAACTGACGAAATGGAGAGCGGCGGCAAGGGAGTAGCTGGCAGCTCGACAGGTTGGATATCGCTCGCCTGAACTGACGAAATGGAGAGCGGCGGCAAGGGAGTAGCTGGCAGCTCGACAGGTTGGATGTCACTCGCCTGGACCGAAGAAATAGACAGTGGCGGCAGAGGAGCAGGCGGTTCTTCGACAGGCTCGATGTCACTCGCTTGGACTGAGGAGACCGACAGTGCTGGCAAGGGAGCAATCGGTTCCTCGATAGGCTCAATATCGTTCGTTTGGAGCGAGGAGACCGACAGTGCTGGCAAGGGAGCAATCGGTTCCTCGATAGGCTCAATATCGTTCGTTTGGAGCGAGGAGATCGACAGCGCCGGCAAAGGAGCGGGTGCTTCCTCAACGGGCTCGATATCGCTTGCCTGGATTGAAGATACCGACAATGCTGGCAAGGGAACAGGCGGGAGCTCAACGGGCTCGAAGTCGTGTGACCGGATGGATGAAACAGCAAGAGCCGGTGAGGGTTCTTCTGGTTCCTGACGGGGCTCCAAAACTTCCACATTGATAGGCGAGAGTGACAACGGCGCCGGCAAGGGCGTAGGCTCAACTCGTGGTTCCACATCCTCTGAGACAATCGACGAGAAGCCGAGGGCGACAGGCAGAGCCTTCTCCTTGAGTTCCTTCGGTGCCTCCACCACTGTGACCACAGTAGGTTCTTCCACTGGTACTTCAACCGGTTCGACATGTTCCGAGAGAACATGCGAAAAGGCAAGGTCAATAGGTGGTGACACAGTCGCCTCCGGCTCAATGTCCTGGACAAGGACAGTTGGTATGCTGAGTGTTGGCGGTGGGAGGACCTCGGGCTCTGGATCAGCGCGAGGCTCAACTTGCTCAGAGACAAGGCCCGATACGCTGAGGGGAATCGGCTCAGGTGCCGGTGGCTCTGGCTCGAAGACCGGCTCAATGTGCTCTGAGATGAAAGACGCAACAGTCAGAGGCGCTGGTTCGGGAACAGGTTCCAGAACAGGTTCGATGTGTTCAGCCACACATTGCGAGAAGCTGAGCGGTGCTGGTTCAGGCACAGGTTCCAAGACAGGCTCAACATGCTCAGAAACGAGCTTGGAAAAGGCGAGGGGCACGGGCTCAGGTTCGGGTTCCAAAACAGGCACAATATCCTCGGCAACGAGGCCTGAAAGACTAAGGGGAACTGGTTCAGGCTCCGGCTCCTGCACAGGTTCAACATCCTCTGAAACAAGGCTTGAAATTGTAAGCGGTGCCGGTTCAGGAACAGGTTCCAAGACAGGCTCGATGTTCGTCGAAACGATCGACGTCACATTCAGTAGTACGGGCGTTGGCTCAATATCCTCGGACTGAACAGCAGAAATGCTCAGCGACTGCACGGCAATAGGTTCAATGTCGTGTTGCACGCCGGCATCGCTATAGGATACGGCCGGTACAGGTTGTGAGGAAACTGCCCGTCTCAGTTCGTCCCCGAGCATTCGAGTGGAAGCAGGTGACCCGTTAGGCCCAACAACCGATTCCATGGAAATAGGACGCTTGATATTAATGGCAGTTCTGTTGCCTTCTTGGGCGGACGCCGTCGATGAAGGTGTACCAGGGGTGGTGACCAAAGATCTGAGATCAACTGGGTCGGTCACCATTCCGCTATCAACCATCACAGCCCTTGGCAGGCGTGGGACTCTGGGGGGCGGCGTGACTGGGCGGTTCTGGCTAGCAACAGAGCGGATGCTTCTTCGACCTGGCGTAGCGGCGCCCACGGATGATTCATCATCGCTACCAAACTCATTAAGCTCGGCAAACAAGCTTTGACCTTGTTGCGGGGACTCGGATGTATTGTTAAAGAAGCTTCCGGGGCTGCTATGCATGCCTGGATCGACACTAGGCTGTCGTGACCGTCTGTTGGAAGCAAGAGTAGCACGGCTGATGCCCCTCCGCAACCTCTGGGCTGGCTGGGCTGATGGGGTCATCATCCGAGGGTCATTGGAGGCGGAATATTCATCGTCTGCTGACGTCGAAGCGGTACTGTCAAAGGAGTATCGGTGGATCGGATCACCCAAAGGCATCATTGAAGGGCGCTTAAGCCGGCCAGCACCGGTGGAAGCTTCAGTCTCTGTTTGCGCGTCGGAGTCGTCATCCGAGAATTCTTCGGCCCCGGTCTGGAAGTCTTCTGTTTCCGTGGCTCGCTCTGCTGCGGTCTCGAAGGCCGCATCGCTAGTTTCGTTCGCTGTTTCGAAATGGTCGCTACTAGATTCCGCAATAGGGATGAAACTGCGAACGGGACGCAGGTTCGGGCCGGTGGTTGCCACAGTACGAGGGGATGGAGCTTCACTCTGGTCTTCCCACTCCGGATCCTCTGGGCTAGGGGGCGCAACGGGCAATACCTCGGTCTTGGTCGAGCGGTTAAGGCCCAGCTGACCAAGTCTCGGCTTCTTGAATTCCCTGGACTCCATCTTGCGATTCTTGCGACCGTGAGGTGGGCCATCAGGTCCGGTCCTCAGCTTCTCAACCTCATCACGGGCATCCTGAAGCATGCGCTTCAGTTCGAGCTTCTCGGTCTTCTCGCGATGAATGTTGGTCCTGAGGGTCTGGATTGTGCGATGGGCATGGGCGAGAGAGGTCTTCAAGGTTTCAGACTCGAGTCCAGAGTGTCTGGGGGTTAGTTTGACCGGCGACGGTGGTGGTGAATGCTCTGGTGTGCCGGTATCAGCCGCCATCTGGTAGTCGTCGTCGCTGCTGCCATGACGAGATTCGCGCTCCAATGCTCGTCCACGCTCTTGGGCGAATGCTCTCGCAAGCTCTTGGTTTTGTTGAGTCAACTCGTCGACCTTCTTTTGCATCGCCAAGCGCTCACTCTCTGCTAGAGCAGCGTTTCGTCGGCTGGTGCCCAGCTCAATTTCGAGGCTCTTGATGGTGGCAGCATGCTTCTCATCTTGCTTGGATTGATTATGCTTGAGCTCCTCAAGCTCTCGTTGAGTCGAGTTCTTTTCGGCTTGGACGATGTTGAGCGTTTGTTGAAGCTTTTTTTCGCGATCAGCCCCCTCCCGTTGTGCAGCCAAAAGTTCATGGATCTGCGTCTCAAGGTTCCAATTTTCATCCTTATATCGGCTCTCACTTTCATCCAAAGCCCGCATGCGTTGTTGGAGTCCTTCTGCCTCGAGTTCTAACCGGGATCTCTCGACCTTGAGATTTTTGAGCTCTCCTTCCTTTTCGGCAAGCAGAGCTTGCAGGTTCCGGACCTGAGCGATCAAGGATGTGCTAATTTCGGCAGCAAATTCGATATCGTGGATGCGATTCGCGGGTTGATTGCGTGATCTTCGATTCGGTATACTGAGCTTGGAAGGAGATGCTGAGGCAAGACTCTCGAATTTGGACGGACTGGCAGAGCGATGCTACAAAAACCATTAGCCTAAGTTACAACCTACGGAAATAAGGTCTTTACCCTTGAGCCCCTCTCTTCTGGTGAGAAAGGAGATGGAGAGGCCTGAGCTGGATCATTGCTAGGAACTCGCTGTTTGGGCAGGAAAGCACGCGCGCTTTCTCTGGCAACCTCGTTGTACTCCCTCTCGATCTCAGCCAGCTTCTGGCGCAAATCGGGGTCTATCTCGGTTTCGGACTGTAGCTGTTCCACCTCTCGCAGTCGCTCGGCAAGTTCTCGTTGCTGTTGTACCAAAGCGGTGCCCAGTTTGCCAGCCTCCTCCATTCTTCGCTCCGTATCTTGAAGGTGAGCCTTGAGAGCTCGTTTGACTTGCTCGGCGGAGGCCCCGGGGCCGAGCGAGAAGAGTTGGGAGTCGAAAGTGGAATGTCGCTGGTTGTTTTGCCCCGGTGGGCTCAGAAAGGGATCGTACAGGTCGCTGGCGGTCACGGCCGCGACCTGGTCGTCGGGTGCCAAAGAGTTGGCCATTCTTCTCGAAGCCATCGGACAGGCAGGCCTCAACTACTTATTGATGGGATGCGGTTTCCCAACCGCAATGGCGGTTCGAGTTTCGTTTTGTATCGTATCCGAAATGCACTGGATGCAATCTGTCCTAGGAGGTCGGCAGCCCAATGCTCGTATCGATGTGATTCGGAGTATGAAAGGCAGACCCGGCTGCCTGCGAAATGCTATTAAAGAACGGTCGGTTCTGGTTGTAAAAGAAACAAGGGGAAAAAGACAACGGTAAGGAGTGACGGTACCGAAGAACGGACGACAATAAGGAGTGACAAAAAAGAGTTGATTAGGAAATATCGAATAGCAGTAAGTCGGAAGGCAAGCACAAACAAACGTTATGGCGAGCCGGCAAGGTGTTGAAGAGCGAGGAGCAAAAAAGTTTTGTTTTCGATGTCCAGGTGGTCGGTCTCGGTCGGTGGGGATTTACGCGACAGGTGGAAGCAGGGACTTCGAACGTCCTGGGGGAGGGAGGGATGTGGTTGTGTCGGATGTTGAGGTTGTCGACTTTGATACAGCAGCATGAATGCCGTTCGATGGATCCCAGCCGAAAATTGGATGTTGGTCGGTTGGTAACCTCGGGCTGGAGAGCTGGCTCGCCCAACTGCGTCAACAATGCTGTCCGCAAATAGGAGATCTCAACCGGTCGCACGCCGCTTGCTTGGGATTGGAAGTGATGAAGGAGGGGGACGAAGTGGAAGCGAGCAATGATTGATTTTGACACGCCGAGGCTAGCAAATCACACATTGATCCACGCCTGCACGACGACTTTTTAGCAGCCGCCAGAGGCCAGCCAAACAGCCAGCGCCGAACGGAGACCAGCAGATGGAGGCAAGAAGACCGAGCTTCCACTTGGAGGACACTTGGAGAGCTGACACCAGGTGCAGAGACCTGTGCACAGCACTGCGCAATACGTAGTGTCTTGTCTCTAGACAGCTCTAACAGCCAACTATGCACATGTGCGCACGCCCACTCACGCCAGTGCAAGTGCAAAGGGAAGCGAAGGGAGTGTGGACTGTGGAGGGATTGGAGTGTGGTGATCGACTTGTTGGAGTGCTGCGGTTGCGCACCTTGCAGTGTATATCTTGCGCTTGCGCTGTATCCGTCTCGTCCCTTTGCCACACGCGCGCGCGCTCTTTTCCTTCTTCACAACTATCTTTTTCTTTTTTGCGTCCACGTAGGTACAAACACGGTATGATGACCGGAGATTGGCCTGGGTCTGGCGGAGAGAGTCGGTCGGGCGCGGTCTCGATTACGGTCGGGCGAGTTGGAGTTTGCAGCCACCCACACGGTCGGCAGCCGGACGGTTTAATTAGGTAAGATGGAGAGAAGCCCCTTGAGATGGAAATCCCGTCGGAGCGGAGACGGAGGAGATAGGAGATGGAGACAATGAAAAGGAAAAAAAGAGGGAAATTGGACCCAGCAGCGCGCAAGACGGTTCGGCTTGCTGGCTGTCACAGAGGCCCTCACTGGTGGTCGTGACTCGAATGCGAAGGACGGGACGAACTTCCAGTTCAACAGTTGGTGCAAATCGACAAAGATGGAGGGGGGAACGGGAAGAGAGCCCGCTGCCGTGGAGGTGGACGGGTGCAGTGCCTCCAGCTGCCCGTGTGCCTGTTCCTGGGCTGTCGTCGGGGCGTGCCTGTGTGCCTGGGCCCGATCGCTGGCGCTGTGCCTGGCGGCTTCCACTTCCACTGGGCTTCCAGTCCACTTCCACTTCCACTCCCGCTGGTCAGGTTGGATCGCGCGACTGGCGCAGTCCCAGCGGACCCACTTGTCCAATAAATGTACAGTGCCAGCTACAGTTTGTTTACATGTCTCCTGGGGCTTGGCTTGCCTGGCTTCCATTGCCTGGGAGCCGAACGACGGCCAGGGAGAGCCACTCTCACCACTGCAGGTGCCAGTCAGTGCTGAGGTGGTGGCACCGACCGTCGACCGTGATTCAGCGTGAGTCGAAATGGAAGACAAAAGGCAGTTTGTCTGAGGCCAATGGAACGGCAATTCATGCCAATTCACACAAACTCCACGATCTCCACCTCCCGACACGACATTGGCTCATGTACTGGTCAGCCAGCGGGCATGGAAGGCCAGGAAGCAGGAAGGGTGTTAGAGCGGCGAGGAATGAGAGGGGGGAGAACCACTGAGAAGTCGATGAGCCGGAAATGATGGAAATGAGGGACGACCACAGCAGTCCATGTTCAATGGTGGGAGTCTCGGAGTGCAGCACTGCAGCACCGGAAACACCTCACGAGCACGAGTTGAGGTTACTGCTGGACGCTACTGCACCATCACTCAGCTCTCTCCGGGTTTGGGGGGTTTCATCCCCGCGTCAAATCACTTGTCGCCGTCGTCTCTACCGCGGCAGTCCTCCGTTCCTTTCTAACCGGCTTGGGGAACTGAGCTTGACACTTCTCGGACCGGTGCCGTAGCTGCGTCTCCTTTGCCAAGGCGCGAATGCAGGGGAACGAGCCAAAGCGCTCATAGGTGATGTGCGCGGTGCAGCTCGCTAATCGCTTCCCTACAAAATATTCACCTCGATATTCGTCCATGTTTCTGTCCCACGATTCACCGCCTCATGTTTCGTGGGGTTTATTGCGACCTTCCACCACCTCAGTGAACCAATCTGCCAGATCATCTCATCATCGACTCAATGGGATCTTTGTCAAGACCGCACGACATGCGTGTGACGTAACGTCACCCAACACTTGAAGGACGGGGGTTGTGCTACATTTGGGCTTTATTGTGACTTGACCAAAGGCGGACACTTTGGCACCCCGCTCATCCAACAAACCAACACGAAATAGCCCATCACCAACTCAGGACTCCAGGCAAAGAAGAGGAAGTGGGGGAGCCCGCAGGCGCTTGGGCGTTGGCTTAAAGAACCATCAAGTTACCAACAACCCGTTTCATTCTTTTCCTCCTCTTCTTTCTTGTCTTCTTTGGTTCCCAACCTTCGCTTGTCTTAACGACGGGATAGGTATCACCAACGCTCACCACAGTACGATTCAAAGGCCACGGCAGCGAGCGGGGTCTGCTGACCTGGCTCGCCTGGCAACCCCTATTTAGCTACATCCACTCGTTAACATAACTGGGATCCACACTTTGGGAAATCCATAAAACCATCGCCACAAGCTGAAGGGAAGAAGTTTCTCTCGAAGGCCCCTGTGTCAAAGAGGTACAGGATCCACAACCGTTTGATGAGAGAGATGGTTTAATTTTCCCCTGTTACGCCGCATCATCTCCATCTCGCCAACACTACCGAGCCGGAACCATCCGAGATGGATGCCAATGGTGTTTATGTACCTGCATGAGAGGTACCGCCGGGCCGCCGTCCGTGCAATGACCTATGGATTCCCAGATTCGTCGTCGAGCAACTGCCAACGACGGCCGGGATCCCGTGTCTTTATGTATCCCTGTATTCCATGTGCCGGGAGCGTGTTTTTGTGGTAAGGCTTCTCCTTCTATCGGCTCCTCCTATGGACGCCTCATCATTGCTCACCTTCTTGCATCGGAGCGGCAATGGACACTGCTTGTAACGTCGACAATGACGAGGTCAGTGACATCGCCAAACTGCCTCCATATCTCTACTACACCCTACCCAGCTGCTTGCTTGAAGACAAAGCTGCTGGCCAACCTTCGTCCAGTATACAACACCTCGGTAGAACCCTCACTGAACCTACACATCCGCGGATTTCCCAGATTTCCAGATCAAGCCTGGAAGACCGCAGTCAAGGGATCCATGTGCGGCAATACTATGTGCCAAGCCTTTGTGTAATTAGTCTCTCAGGATGATGAACATCGTGGATGACGGTCGAAGAGCTTGTAAATGAAGGTTTACTTAAGGTGGTATCCTTTGATATTGGCAACACTGGCAATGACTGGATTTGATGGCGGGAAAGTTATCAATCAACCTCGGCGTACATGAGAGAGACACTAAAACAGTCTCCCCGTGGAACATCATTGACAAGATATTCTCCATGGTGAAGTCAAACCTTTTCCAGTGGAAAAAAAAAGAGAGAAAAGAAAACAACAAAATTAAGGAAAATAAGAAAACAAAAACGAAAAGGTCGTCAGTGTTTTGTCTCACCGCAGCTCTTTGCTCGAGTACGTTGGTTATCCACCATAAACGAGGAATGGAAGTGTCTGGAGATTATGTGGCCCATATCATGAAGGTCGGATGATGTACAGAACCGCTATACCACTATTCCACCGGTTCAGATTCATGAGATGTCAGACCTTCAGTAGTTGTCAGAGTAAATGGAACTTCCAACGTGAGTGTAAGAATGGACAAAACAAGTTTTTCATGATCCTTCAGCCCAAGCAACTTCACTAGGCTCGACTACCACTCCAGAGATGCCGCCTTCAGGCCCCTAAACCTATTGTCCAGAATCTCTTCCCTCTCCGCCTGCTCCTCACTCACGGCTCTCCCCTTGCCCCGGACAATGGTCTCGAATTCTGCCTCCTCCTCCTCATATCTCATTCCTGCGTCTTCCTGCACTTCCATCCCACCCTCACCAACCACCTCACCACTCTCCTCCACCTCCCAATTCCCCTCCTCCTCACCATCCTCACCCTCACTACCCACCTTACCCATCTCCAACTCCCCAAACAACCTCATCAACGGCTCCATTACCCTCTTCTCCGCCGTCATCTTCGTCCTCTGCTTCACCCTCGAGTAAAACACCGGGCAATCCTTGCTATCGCAGGGCACCTCCTCGGGCGGCGAAAAGCCCGCACAGCTCTGACACACCTTCATGATCTCCACGTAACTTTTCTCCGCCCTGCTGACCTTGGTCTGCATGTCGACCATGAGGGTAGGCGGATCCGAAGCACACCGGCGACAGAGTGGCAGGCCTCGGTCCACGGCGCCCTCCTCCCCGTCAAGCATGCCCAGCTCGCGGGCAAGCCCGACCCCGAGCGGCCTCTTGATCTTGACGCCGCAGGCGGTGCAGATGGTGGTGTTGAGGAAGGCTTCGAGGGTCTTGCGCGCTTGGGCTTGGGCTGCTGCTACGTCGGGCGGGAGGGGCTCGCCGTCTTCTCCGAAGACATCTTCCGCTTCTAGTGCTGCTGCTGCTGCTGCTGCTGCCGCGGCCGCACCTTTTTTGCCTGGTGACGCTCCTAGCAGTCCCAGTAGTGGTCCTCTGGGAGCGGCGGCGGCAGCGTCTTCTTCATCCTCCACTACCTTCCGCAAGACTTGAACCTTGGGCATCTCCTCATACCAAGTCCTCACGTTCGCGCCCACCAAGTTGAAGATCCTCTCCAGCGGCGGTATGATGTTCTTGTTGATATAGTAGTCCGCATCCAACGTAGCATGCGAGTTATTCAGCAGCTCCTCCGGTTCGACGCAGCGATCCACCAGCCTCATCCCCGGCGCGCCCGCCATCACCACATACGGCACCCGCTCGCCGTACTGCGGCTCCGCACGCGCGTCCTCCCTCATCTTCTTGGTGGCGATCAGCGCGCCGGCGGGGGCCGGGCCGCCGCGGCCGCTGGTGCTGTACGTGCCCAGCTTGACCTCGCGCGCGAAGCAAAAGTCCTGCACGGAGACGGCGCCGCGCATGATCTTGTGGCACTGCTCCTGGAAGTAACTCTTGACCTGGCTGAGGTCGGCGGTCTCGAAGAGGATCTTGAGCGCCTTCTCCTCGATCCGCTGCTCGGCGGGCGTGCCGTCGCGCCGGACCGTCTCGATGCCCTTGGCGTCGAACTCGGGCACGGTCTGGTCTCGCGACTCGTACTTGTAGCCGACGTAGCGCTTCTTGGCGATGAGCACGCACGGGTGGTAGACCTTTTCGAACTTGAGCTTGACCGGCCGCGGGTTCATCTTGGTGACGGCGTCGGCGATCTCTTGGCCAATGTCAAAGGCCTGTTCGCGGGTGCGGCCCTTGAGATAGACGAAAAGACTGTCGGTGTCGCCGTAGACGACCTCGGCGTCCCAATTCTGGACGCTGTGTATGAAGGCTATGGCCCGTTCAAGGGTTTCGCGGCCGGTTTGAACGATGCTGTCGGCAATCTCGGAGCAGGGCATACGACCTGAGAACGAGGCTGAAGTGTAGCCGTAGGTGACGTTGGCAAGGAGCTTAAGCGCCAGCTGCCGGTTGTTTAGCAGTTGCTGGAGTGCCTTATCATCCTTGTCTTGCTTCATACCGGACTTGACCATGATGCGGGTTTCGAGGATCTCGGTAAGCATCTTTGCAAGAAGTGACTTGCGAATATGAGGCTTGGTGTACATCATACCGTTGGGGGCGATATTGATGTAATCTTTGAGTAGACTAAGCAGGCCCTCTTGCCTCTTGTAGTCCATGAAGCCCATCTTGTTTGTACCTCGCCAGCTGACGATACGCCCAAGGAAGGTCGAGTAACAGTAGTTGTAGGCGATCATGACACTGGGATACAGACTTTGGAAGTCAAGAACAAGCAACGGGCTGCTGTAGAAGGCACTCTGAGGTTCCATCACCAAAGGTAGACACTCCAGAGCGTTTTGGGCGCCCACTTGCTTCCTACTTGGAGAAACGAGGAGGAAGTTCTCGGGTTTGGCTATCCTGAACATGATTGACTCTACTTTGAACTGCGATCCTCTGGAGAACACAGAAAAGAAGTCAACTCCGAGCAGTCTTGCTTGCTCGCTTGTTCTAGGAATGAGCTCATTCTTTTCCAGGATTTCGATATCGAGTCGGGTTCTCGTCAGGTAATACCGGAGAACTTTGTCCAGATCCTTCGGTCGCCCGCTGAGATACCAATCCGACAATGTTTTCCAGCTGTAATGTGGGATCCGACGGTGTAGCAGGTGCCACACAACATTCTCCATGGTATACTGCAAAAGGTTGAGCTCGCCTCGCATGGCTCTCCAGATGTTGATCATGTGTCGTCCGGTTATTCGAATCGAGGATGTCGTGTTGAAGCCCCAGCGATCAGCATCCTTACCGATACGCCCATTTGACTGAGATTTCATGCGTGAGAACTCGTCACAGAGATCGAGGTCGTACTTTATCCTCGCCCGCTCAATAAGGTAGCCCCAAGAGCTACCATGCACCTCATATCCGGTGAAGATGTCGGGATCATGGTTCCGTACAATCTCGACCATCCGGACCATCACATCAAGTTCCGTTGTCTCTTGGACCACAGGCACCGATGTGTATTTGCGAATCTTATCTGCTAGCAGACCATCCTCTGAGAAGACAACAATGCCTCGTACTGTGTTATCCGGCGCCTGAGTTCCTCGAAGAGCGTTCTCATCGGACCGCAGACACCAAAAAACACACTGCACTTCGTCTTCTTCAGGATCCGGTACTAGCTTGCCCCTGGTATTGACATGCACCTCTATGCTCATAGTGCTCATGTACTGTGCCTGATGCTGTACACTTGTCAACTTTTCTTTTTCGGAATATCTAAAGCCATGCTTGTTCTTCGGCGTCGCGCCTGCGACTTGGGAGCGGGCGGTTTTGATCCTTAGAGGCGTGAACCGACGTCGTTTTGTATTGCGACCTTTTTGTTTATCTGCCCACCAGTCACTGACTTCTCTGAAAGAGGGAGGAGGCTCTGCTATTTCCCAGCTCCTCATGGCACATTCCTCTTGTTGAGCCTCATAGATCGCCTCCAGCATCGGCCAGTCGGCACCGGAGGTTGGTTTCTCGCCAAATGTCGCCGAAGATGTGCCAGTCGGGTCGAAATCGGGGAGCCAAGGGACAGAGCTGCCATCAAGTCGGTATTCCCTGCCTGCGTACTCTCTCGGTTTTGGAGGAACATCCTCGTCTTTGCTGTAATATGCATCCTGATAGATGACATCAGGTAGGCCATGTACCTGCATGGTCAAGCGGACTTCGCTCAGCGATGGAGGTTTGTTGTCCAGGACAAACATTTTGTTTGAGCCACTCCACAAGAGTACCGGAGCCGGCGCCGCAGGGGCCGAGTCAAAGGGCTTGGACGACGATTTTAGGTTGGATTCAGTCTGACTGGGCTTCGCCTGAGCCGATGACCCCAGAATGGTGGGTTGAGGGTCGAAGGCAAGTTGCTTTTTGGTAACTTTCTCTTCGTTCTTCTGTGAACCACTCTTTTGGCTCAGTCGCGCCCTTGTGTTGGGATCTTGTGGGTCTTTGACAACGGGAAAGTTGAAGGTACGGCCTTGAGACTCTTTTGCAGAGCTCTGCTTCATAGCAGACTTCGTGGGCTGAGATGCCTTGGGTTTTGGTGGCTCGACCTTCAAAGTACTCATCAAGGGTTGCTCTACTGTTGGATCCTGATCACTGGGTTCTATCGGCTGAACCGTCTGAGTTGGCTTCGTAGATGTCAAATGTTCTGGAACTTCTCCCTGAACTCCTCCCTGAGCCAATCCTCCGGCCTCTTCCCGAGTCTTTTGTTGGCCCTGTTTCTGGTTGTGCTCCAGGGCCTGTTCTTGAGAGCTTTGTCGGGCCTTTCGATGGACCTTTGCTTGAGCCTCCTCGTGAACCCTCTTGTTTGACATTTCGTGAGCCCTTTCCGGAGGGTTGCCCTGATGCCTTCTCTGAGGCCCTGGCTGAGCTTCCCCACGGGCCTTCTCCTGTGCCTTTCTCGAAGCCACTTCCAGAGCGCTTTGCGGGGCATTGGCTTTCAGATGAACTGCCTCCCTAGAACCATCAGCTCGGAGTATCTGACGTTTCGCAGGTGCATCATAATCGACATCTCCCAGCGGTCTGGGATGCTTAAGAGATCTTCGTGGTCGCTCTCCAGGACCAAGAGCCCTGGCTTGTCTACCCGTATTGGCTGGTTGTTTGGAAGAGTAAGCCTTGGCAATCTTGAAAAGTTTATGACGGATGGAAGTACGGGGTTGGTGTACACGGCGCCGCCTACCCGTATCATAAGTTATCGAATCCCCCATACCAAACCCTTCTCCAACGCCATTGATAGGTTCCCCCGGTGAGATTCTGTCCGCGTATTCGGGAGGAGTTTGGTTTGCACGTCGCTCGCCTGCTAGCTRTAAAATGGTTCGTTCGTCGACATCGATGCTGCTGAGTGGCTGTGCATTCATGTGAAACCATTGTGCTTCAATTTGCAGAGCTTGGCTTAAATTCTCTGGGTATAAGTCTTCCACCGACTCTAGAGTGGTTTTGACGGTTTCTTCAAAGGGGACTTGTTGCACAAAGTCGGAGAAAGTCTTCTCACATCCATCTGTATTGATCTCCTGCTCCTGAGCAACCTGCTGCTGAATACCAGCACGGTACTCAGCTTCATGAACCCACCCCATCACCTGTGATTGACGTGGGTCAGCAGACATTGATACCAAGACTTCCGGAGGGAAAGGGTTGACTTCAGGGTCTGTTATTCCCATACGCCTTTTCCTGCGGTTCGTCTCATCCGTCCAAAGCCCAGCCATGCTGTGCACCAGCTTCTCTTGGCTTGACACCGGCTGCTCCCTTTCGATGAAATCATGATGAAGCCTTCGCTCTTTGACTTGCTTTCGGTTGAGGATATCTTCGACGCAGATGTCTACTTCAAGGGAGCAGTGGCTAGCCCGGGGAAGGCTGTAATCGTCTGTAATCAGCTCTGAAGGAATCGTCGCATCGTCCCAGCGATGTGCAGTCTCATGGTCTTCGATATCTTCGTCGTGCTTCGGTACAGGTGCTCGAAAGGTGACCATCGCCGCATCCAGGTAGTCACAGCCGTACAAGTTGTAATCAGCCATGAACTGAAGGAGATACTGTAAATGGGCCTCGTAGGGTTGAAATTTCTGACTCATAATAACACCTTGCTGAAGGAGATCGACGAGACGCGACATAACCACCGGGTTGAACAGGTAGATTTTGAGATAGAAGCGATATCCCACATGGAAGCCATAAAAGGGTATACCTTTCGTCAGCGTGATCCGTGCTACATACATGGGCCGATCGCGAATGGGATCTTTCCGGTAGCTGACAGCTAAGGCATGGTCTATGGATGCACGCAATTTTGCGATATATTCGTTGGCTAAAAGCTATGTGAGAAAGGGAACATTTCGCGCGAGCCATAAGTGTAGAAACAAGGAAACACTCACCCTTGGCGTCTTCTAGACTTCCGTCATACTCGACATACAGATAGGGAAAGGCGCCATGAATATGAGCGCAGACTTTCTGGCCAGTTTCGGTCGACCCGAACACTCGAATGACAGGGATTTTTGGGGGCTTCCGTGAATGCGAAAAGCGCACATCTTGACCAAACTGAGGATCATACTCGGTTGGCGTGGCTTGGTAGTGGTCAATGCAGTTCAATCGAACCCGAAAAACGTCCATGATGCCGGCCGCTGGAGATGCCAGATGTTCATTGTTAGATTTCTGGAGCAATATGGAGCGAAAATAGTAGGCTGTGAAGATCTCCAGCTGCCCGATGTGGCGACGTGCATCCCTTAGAGACACGCTTTTCGTTGTTTCGTTTGAGGATGGCATGCGCGTCATGAAAGTCGTCGAGCGCGCACGACTAGTGACGCCAAAGCACGTGATGCGACGCTGGCTCAAATAGGCGTGTTCCAGTCAAAGCTGTCATTTATTGAGCAACCGTCCTGTCGACGTTTATTTCGTGGAATTCGAGGCAATCAACACCACCTTGACTACCGGATGCAATGAGCGCCTTTGACATTGAAACCGAAATTAAGACCATGATGCGGAAGAAGAATCATCGAAGTGAACAGGTACCGTGGAGTGCGGGTTAGGGTTGAAGATGACAAATTGACCTGGGTTCGGGGCAAAAGAGCACAAGGTGCACTGGCTGCTGCTGATCTCCCTTGACGCCGCTTGCCTGCCGCAGAACTCTCACCCAACAACGACGACCTTTTGAGTAAAGCAACTTAGTAGGTACCTTGAATTTCGGGATCAACAACTTTTTTCATCGACAACACCGAGTATCCAGGTCAACTTCTCATTCAGTACATTTCTTTCAAGGCTTTCGGATCACATCTTTAACACCAAGATAACCATGCCTCCCCCACCATCAAACAGGCGTGAACAGGCCACGGCGGCCCCCAGCTCAACCGACAAGTCGGAGACTGGTGCTGGCGCAGCCCGCAAGGAAGACAACATCTACATCCCATCATATATCAGCAAACAACCCTTTTACGTCAGTGGCCTGGACAATGAAGAAGGTGACTCCCTTCTCCATCAGCGTGCCCGACAGCAGGAGGAAGACAAGGCCGCGCAAGCCGCCGCGCTTCTCGCCCGGGGCAAGAAGGCCGGTCCGGCAAGGACGAAATGGGTCAAGGGCGCGTGCGAGAACTGTGGCGCCATGGGCCACAAGAAGAAAGACTGTCTCGAACGGCCGCGCAAGTTCGGCGCCAAGGCGACGGGCAAGGATATCCAGGCGGACCGGATCGTGCGCGACGTGAACTTGGGGTACGAAGCCAAGCGGGACGTTTACAGCGCGTATGATCCGAAACAGTACATGGAGGTGGTGGAGGAATACAACATGCTGGAAGAGGCTCGAAAAGCATTACAGGGAGACAAGAAGTCGCCGGATGGGGAGGGAGGAGAGGGTACCGAAGACGACAAGTCGGGATTTAAATACGACGAGGAGTCCGATATGGGACGCGATCGCGCTACGACGAAGCAATCTATGCGTATTCGCGAGGACACGGCAAAGTACCTTCTTAACTTGGACTCGGATTCTGCCAAGTACAACCCCAAGAAGCGCGCCCTCGTCGACGCCGGTGCCATAGCCGACAAGTCCGCCGCCTTGTTCGCCGAGGAGAGTTTCCTCCGTGCTTCTGGCGAAGCAGCAGAATTCGAAAAGGCTCAGCGTTATGCATGGGAGGCACAAGAGCGCTCGGGCGATACTAGCCTGCATTTACAAGCCAACCCGACTGCTGGTGAGATCCTACGCAAGAAGGAATCCGAGGAGCGCGAGGCGAAGCGGAGGAAGAGAGCGGAAGAGTTGGCGAGCCAATATGGCACACAGCCTGTCATTCCAGACGCACTTCGGGAAACCATTAAGGAGAGCGAAACCTTTGTGGAGTATGACGAGGCCGGCCTGATTAA
Source organism: Neurospora sp. CHS-2018a (assembly GCA_009802275.1). NCBI lineage: Eukaryota > Fungi > Ascomycota > Sordariomycetes > Sordariales > Sordariaceae > Neurospora > Neurospora sp. CHS-2018a. The sequence goes on from RAKG01000005.1 coordinate 510,674, forward strand.
GGGGGCACCGAAGAAGGTCGGCAAGTCCAAGTATCCCGAGGACGTTTACATCAACAATCACACGTCGGTTTGGGGCAGTTGGTGGTCGGACTTCAGATGGGGCTACGCTTGCTGTCATCAGTTTGTCAAGAACAGTTACTGCACAGGGGAGGCAGGTATAGCAGCAAGCGAGAAGGCGGATGCTTGGGACAAGTAAACAGTATGTCTATATGTAATAGTCTTTGATGTTAAGAATGATACCCCAGTGCCTCACTTTGAGAGTGCCCAACCGATCATACCTGATGCACCCCTCGAGTAGCCTGAGGAACCAAAACATAAGGTAAGAAATCCAGACAGTAACATGGAGCGATTCACTCGAGTATATCGGCAGACACATCCAAAACGGGACACTACACTTGACAAACTTCACAAACACGAGTCTAGCAGTTCTGAGCATGCAACAAGAAGATGGTGTATTATTGAGACTGAAGGGTGCCTTCAGATCCGGAGGTTTCTTGACTTCCAGACACATATTTCAGTGCCAACCGTTCATGCATTTTGATCCCTGACTACATGAACGCCGTGATCATGATGTAGAGGCAAAATGAACCTTCCAAGACCCGTTTTCCTAGCCGGTGCTATGCACGTGAAACCCAACCCGCGAAGATAGGCGCCTCAAATTTACTCCTCATCCTCCTCCTCGGCAGCCTCACCGCCCTCAGCGGCCTTAGCCTTCTTTCTGCGGACACGGCCGGGGCGGCCGCCACCGAAGGGAGAGGTGAGGGCGAAGTCGATGTGCTTCTGGGAGTCGAGACGGACAACGAAAGAGGGAACGTTGACGATCTGCTTGCCGACGCGGATGTGGCGCTGGCGAATGAGGACACGAGCGTGGTGGATGGACTTGGCGAGGCCGAGCTTGTAGACGCAGGTCTGGAGACGACGCTCAAGGAAATCCTCAGCCTTGAGGGCAAGGACGTAATCGAGCTTCATGCGGGACTCGTCAAGGACACCGACGCGAACGAGACGGCGAATGAGGGCATTGCCTTCGAAGAGACGCTTGGGGTCCTTCTCGTCGAGGGTAAGAAGCTGACTGTGGCAGAAGTTAGTAATCTTGCGATTCCTTTGAAAATCATTCCCCAGCGCCAAAGACCCATTTCTGGGCTTGGTTCGCTGGAAAATTGAGCGGGGTATGGGGAGAACTTACCGGGCAGCACGACGAATCTTGGAGAGGGTCAGGAGCACACGCCAGACCTCACGCTTGTTGCGAAGACCATACTCGCCAACGAGCTTCAACTCGGAGTCCCTGAGGTCCGAAAGTTAGTCGTATGATCACAATCGACGTAAGCAGAGTCAAGCTCATGCTCAGTGGCCGGTGATTTGAGGCATGCGAGCGATCGCACGCGCAAAGAACATGGAGATGGTTGCTCTCGCTGCAATTGCTGTCGCTTCGCAGAGGCCGTCGAAAAGGAGTTCGGAATCAAACTTAGACGCACAAACGAGCGGCCTCGAAGGGGCGACGGGGGACCTTAGCGGTCTTCGAGTAGGAAAGCGGCGCCATCTTGTTGTTGGGGGCTTTCTCAAAAGATCGTCGACTGACAGCGAAAAGTTTCGAAAGTCGTTTTCACGAAGTAAGAAAATCAAAGGGCCACTTGGAAGAGGGTTTGTGGTGGCCCGTGCGCCCGGCCTTGCCGGCACAAATCCGCTTGCCCTAACGCTGGCAGGCTGGTGGTTGGCCCAAGCTTTGTCCACCTTGCTTAGTCATACGACGGGAAATCCAGACCTAGTTTTGCTTGCACACAAATTCGTCGTCCAAATTTGACGCCCGCAGCAACCACCGTCTTCAGCATCCCCATACACGCCGAATCGTCACGATGGGTCACGCCGCAGGTCTCCGTGCTGGTACGAGATACGCCTTCTCGCGGAACTTCCGCGAGAAGGGTATGATCCGCCTCTCGACCTACCTTAAGCAGTACAAGTATGTTGCGACAGCGACGAAATGGGGCAGTTGGGACGTCATGGCTAACTTGTTGCTAGGGTTGGCGACGTCGTCGACATCAAGGTCAACGGTGCTGTCCAGAAGGGGTAAGCGACGACCATTTCCACACTCTTTGCGACGATTGCGATTGCGAAAAACACCAGGATGCGGAATATGTTGGGGTTCTGAAACATCGGAATTTCGAAAGAGGAGGGGCACATTCGAATGCGATCCACGACGAGGACAATCGCGAAAACATGGGCGAATCATGAAACTGACGTTGGACATCGAATAGTATGGCCCACAAGGTCTACCACGGCAAGACTGGTGTCATCTACAACGTCACCAAGTCCGCTGTCGGCATCATCATCTACAAGAAGGTGAAGCACCGCTACATCGAGAAGCGCATCAACGTCCGCGTCGAGCACATCCAGCCTTCCCGCTCCCGCGAGGGTTTCCTTCGCCGTGTCAAGGAGAACGCCGAGCTCAAGAAGCAGGCCAAGGCTGAGGGCAAGCCCGTCCAGCTCAAGCGCCAGCCCCTCCAGCCCCGCGAGGCTCGCACCATCTCCGTTGTCGACAACAAGCCCGAGACCGTTGCCCCCGTCGCCTACGAGACCACTATCTAAAGTACTCTTGGGATCGGAGTGGTGGTAAACTTGGCGTGTTTGGTTTCTCTTTGCATGGGGTTCATCGCGTTCGGCACGGAAAGATTTCCTGCATGGATTTTTTGGTCTGGGATGCGGGAGTGCTTATAGGAATCAAAAATACCAGTGGCATGACCAAAACCAAAACCACACGAGAACCGGCTCGATACGCCTCCTCCTGATCAGGTGTACGTGCTTTTGAGCTTCGAGCCAACTTGTGATCGGATGGACTTCGCCAAAGACGAATCCCGCTGGCCAGACGAGTCACAGAGGGACAAACGATTCGAGCCCTGTCTGGCTGTGCGGTTGCTCTGCTTCTCGACCTAGCATCTCGCGGTTGATAGGGATACCCAAATAGAGCAAATGTGACAAACCACTCCACCGGGCCAATCTCTGCATCCAGTTTGTACTACCAGTATTGTGAACATTCTAGCGCGCTCAAAAGTGTTTACTTGCAAAGGGGAGAGGGAGATGAGAGCAGATCGAGATGGCTATAACGTTCATGTTGGGGCTCCGCTTTGAATCCGGGACGAAGAGACGTCATCTTTTGAACCAACTGATTGTTTGAACCGTGGAATTTTGATACCCAACCAGGGCCATTTATACAATCCCCACGCGGATCAACTCAACAGCCTTGCTAGATTGACAGACTCCATGCTTCTTGATACTTGTTACCGGAGCTTATCTTTGTTCGTCATTGAGCGTCCCACCCACAAGAATATTCTCAGATTGTAAACCATGATGTGTAATGATAATCTGGTTAGAGGAAGGCGGCGGGCTGAGGCGGTCCATCACAGATCGATGACAGATTCGCTGTGGGGTCGAGGTTCATGTGGAATGTCGAGCAAGCTCGCTCCACCATTTTGGGCTCCTTTCATTGACTGCCTGCCGTGAACCGTCAGGGATTTTGCCTGGTCTCGTTGTGGTCTTCTGACGTTGACGAGGCGTCGGTGGCATGTGGCTTAAGAAAATAAACAGATCTGGCCAATGGGATATTGCGGGGAACTGATAAGGCTTTCTCAACATGTGGCTAAACTACCTCTTCCTGCCTAGGCAAAAGCACTGGGGCAGAGGACGAAGATGTCACCAGACAGTACGTACCCGTCTCGGACCCTTCCAAAGCGTTGGCACCTTTGACACTCTCGTACACAACCAGACGGAGGATGCTGTCACCAACAGGAACAGGAATAGGAACCGACCATCTAATCCCTTGGCTCTGTCACTTCTAGCTTCTAGTCAGTTTTCGGTTGCTTTTTGGGGCTTCGCTGGCCTGTCACATTCCCGGGCCACGGGTTGAGTTTCGGTGTCCCGTCTGTGCCGTCCAGTGCAGTGAGTGGCCTTTTCAACTCGGCTGCAGGCCATCCGTCATCTTTCAGTTCCTTCCACCTCAAACCCACCGCGCCCACTTCCGCTTCCGTTTCTTGTTTGTCTGAGAGAGCGCGCAACGCAAACCTACAACTCATGACTTCGCCGTGCAACTGCGACTGCGAGCCCCGAGTTCGAGTCCGCATCGATGCAATTGCAAACCATTTGCTCTGAGCTGCTGAGCAGGTAGCCAACCTGAGGAAGGTGGACACAACGAACAGCGAGCACCAGCGACCGCTGTCAGTCCTTCCTGTCTTGGCACATCTTGCATGACCGCATCCTGGGCTCGAACACTGCAGTGGACAATCTTCCTTCGACGGCAAAATAAACAACCATGAGTTGGACCGTCTTTTTGTTGATATACCTCTTCGGAGGCCTTACCTTTCTGCCATTATTGGTGGCCTGCGTTCTACTTCATGCTCACTTTACGTTTCCTTACCGCCCAGATGCCGTCCAGCACCACGACCCAGAAACCGACGACTTGGTCCAGCCCGGTGACGATCTTGATGCGCTCAAGGCGGAGCAGAAGAAAGATGGCAAACCCCGGGTGACCCATCACGACGATGGTGTCGCTTCTGGATATTTTGCAGTCTGCCGCGAGTATACGCCCATGGGAATCAACGCGAAGCCTATCGAGCGGTCGACACCAGTCGGCTCCACCACCGTCGCCGCCCCCAGTCCCAGTGTCTACCAGACAATGTATCGAAGTATCTTCGACCGCAAGTCCAGCAGTCCCAGTCCCATTGACCACAAGAACGGTCCCAGTCAGCGCCCTAAGAAGGCCGGCAATGTCTTCTATGTTGTCCTGAGGTGCGTGGCATTATCCTTCTGGCTCCCGATACGGCCTGGATCCTGACGCTTTTTACAGACACGGCCATCTCATGCTCTTTGACGACGACGAACAACTCGAAGTACGGCACGTTGTCGCGTTAGCGCACCATGAAGTCAGCATATACTCCGGCGAGGAAGTCACTCCTGAGGGCGAGCTGTACATCAAGCGTAACGCCATACGCCTCTCTCGCAAGACAGACGGGCTGGAAATAGGGCCGGATAGTCAGGTCTCGAAACCTTTCTACCTGTTTTCCGAAAATTGCTCTGCAAAGGAAGACTTCTACTTTGCCTTGTTACGAAACCAGCAACAGCAGGCATTGGGCACCGAAAACGATGTTCCGTCTCCTATCCAGTTTGAAGTTAAGAACATCATCAACTTGGTACAGAGACTGCATTCGTCAGAAGAACACATGCAAACACGCTGGCTCAACGCAATGATAGGGCGTGTCTTCTTGGGCATCTACAAGACCAAGGACATAGAGAACGCGATACGAGAGAAGCTTACAAAGAAGATTTCTCGTGTTAAAAGGCCGGCATTTCTTTCCAACATTGCTATCAAAGGTATTGATACCGGAGAGTCGGCACCATTTATAACCAATCCACGGCTGCGGGATCTGACCGTTGAAGGTGAATGCTGCATTGAGGCAGATGTACGATACACTGGCAACTTCCGCTTGGAGGTTGCGGCGACAGCCAGGATTGATCTAGGCGCGCGATTCAAGGCACGAGAGGTCAATCTTGTCCTTGCCGTGGTTGTACGGAAACTTGAAGGCCATGTCTTATTCAAGATCAAGCCCCCACCCAGTAATCGCCTATGGTTCTCTTTCCAGCAGGCACCAAAGATGGAGATGACAATCGAACCAATTGTCAGCTCTAGGCAGATAACCTACACCGTTATTCTCCGCCAGATCGAGAAGCAAATCAAGGAGGTCATGGCCGAGACCCTTGTCTTACCCTTCTGGGATGATATGCCTTTCTTCAACACGGAGCACAAGAAGTGGAGAGGTGGTATCTTTCATGATGACACAGTCGTATCAACCATGGATTTGGAAACAGCTGCGGCGCAAGAAGGCGATTTGGACGAGGTGGATCGATTGGAGGCTACCCAAGACATCCACGAACCCGATGTGCCGCAAGTCGAAAAGAGCCACAGCATGCCTAGCCTCGACAAGAAACCGTCAATTAGCCTTTTTGGGAGGATGACCACAAAAGCCAAAGGGGACCCTATTTATTCTGCATCTACGATTTCATTGAGCACCGACAACAAAAACGAGCTCAAACCCGAGACGAGGAGTGAAACTCACATACCGCCTCCGATCCGGGTGGTTTCGATCACTCATCCTCCGACGCCAACGGTTAGCACAGATGCCATTAATGCTGACGTCTTCAAACCATCCACGTCACCACCGGACGAAAGCCCTGCTGCGTCAGCGATGGCAACGTTGTCTGTCCAGGCGCATTCTCCATCACGGCCACAGCCACCTCACTCGCCCCTGAGGCCGTACGTTACATCCAAGTCATCAGACCAGTCTTCCGGGTCATCTTCTTCTGAAGCTACGGATGCGGAGAAAGATTTGCAGGATTTTGATCAGAGGAACCAGGCAAGACGGAACACAGCCACATCCGCAGGCAGCCAGGAAGAAAGCAGGCCGAGGTCTCCAGCCTCGTCGATAAGGGGGTCTGTGAAGAGTCAAACTGGGACCATCAAGGGTATTTTTGCTCGGCGAGATACTTTATCATCGACAGCAGGAGCAGCCACGCCAAACCACCCAGACTCCGCGAAAAAGACTGCCCTGGCCGCCGCTTTTGTTACCAACGCGGCTGCTTCTGCCAAGCGTTGGGGGCTCAATGCGTTCCAACGACACTCAAACAACGATGGCACACCGGGCAGGAGTGCTTCTTTCACCGATGATCATCCATCGGTGCTGGACTTGAATCAGCCTATGGGACGTGGGCAGCCGCTTCCACCCCCTGGAACACCACTTCCGATGCCAGACAGAAGGTCGAAGGCAACTTCCATCAGTATTCCAAGGCGCAAACCGATACCACCTCCAGATCATTCATTACAGCAACCCAAACCGAGCACGCCTGAAGGTCATGATCACAAACCTGAGCGCCGCCCTGTACCACCTCCCCCTCTTCCAAAGCGCCGTCAATACCGAGCCGAGCAGCAACTCGACGATGACGGAAATAATGTGAATATGCTTGTTGTCGCGGCTCCTGCGGAATCAGAACCGACTACACCTATGAGCGAGGCACATGACACATCATCTTCGAAGCCTTCATTGGGCATTGATGAAACCAAGGGCCAAGATGAAGTCGGTAGCTCTGCGAAAGAAGAAGAAGCTATCGGTTCGGAATCGCCCCCCAAGCCTTTGACGCCATCAATCCGTATTTCGAAGACTACAAGCCAGGAAGGGCACGAAGATGCGAAAGCGTTATCGCCTGGGATTCCAGCGCCCGATGACGACGACGATGAGTTCTCGGCTTGGATGGATGATGCCGGCCCGGTTGAAGATGTTGACGCAGCCCCGGCTCCTACAGCCAACGGTAGCGTTGGTGAGAGGGCATCGCCTTGATTGTTAGATAAACCAACTGGTACCACGCATGGGAGTTCATTGGAGTATGGGATCAATGCGGGCTTCGCTGGCACTAATCACAGTACAGCGAGGGCTGGAAATAGCCGGGGCGGCGGCTACTATGTATTTGTATCTTCGTTCTATTGTGTTAGAGAACAACATTGGAGTGTGGTGCAAGGCGTTTGGTAAGTATCATAGTATTTTAGGGGTACAAATATTCATATGTCATAGCTTGATGCCGCTCCCTTGGAAGGTGAACAACGTGCTAGGTTTCCTTTACCTTGACTGTTGATGACGGGTCATAAGCCGCATTTCCGTTGATGCTAGCTTGGCTATGATGTAGGCATAACGGAAACACTACAGGATACAGAGCAGAGGCATTCAGCCTCCTTTTAGCCTGAGAGTTCGTCTACAACTCCGGCAGGAGGCGAACTGCTTCAACGGGATTCTCATATATCTCCGCACTCATGAAATTAAATATGCGACTTCATCAGGGATTGATCGTCTGTTCATATTGGATGTATTCCGCAAACCTTGTTTTTGGGACGTAAATCGGCCGACAATATCCAGTGACTCGATTCAGACATGGACGGCAAGGGCCGAACCATAGAGGTATTTCCTTAGCGGACAGAGTGATAGTGACATCCACGGTTATGTCTTGATCTAAATCACATTATTGAAGTCTTTCAATACTGTGAAGCACGGAGAAACAGTTGACGAAGTTCAGTGTGAGGGAGTCCAAAGGCAGAAAAAGACGGGGAATGAAAGTTCAACTCCGGACTTGGGATAGACGACTACAATACATCCAACAAATACCCGACTGCTTGGGATGTAGCTAATTTGTGAAGATCATTCCTTCAAACTAGATCGGATTTAGTAGAAGGTAGAGTGTAGTTTCTATGAATAGCTTCCCAATTTACGTCAACGCATACATAACCCAGATATTCACAAATTCATCATGACAGCGGAGCCGTAACTATCGTTCTTTCCTATCATCTCGGATAGAATATGGGTGTTTTCCCGGTCACGGACAGTATTCAATTTTCATATGCCTGCGTTTGCCTGACATCATATACAATAACCTCGACCTTGGGTGGTAACGAGGGAGGAAAAATGCCAGAGTGCGAAGACGGAAAGCAGGAGGGGTTCATATAAACTACCAACAATCTCGTGGAGGGTATCCCAATTGAGACGAGCTCGGAGATTCTGAAAAGGGAGGTGAAGATCTCGGCTCAGATAACGTACGTTCATATATCTGGCAGTGATTTCCATCCCGGGTACTGAGAGAGAGCGCAAGCAGATTCGCAAGTGATTGTTAACTTTGAGAGCACACTGACACAGATTGTTGAACAAGACTTAGGTGAGCCAACAGGATACAACAGAGACGTAGCTCTACACAGTCAGCTAACCTAACCCTCGATCAGAAGCAGCAGCCATGAAGTTCACCACCACAACCGTTTTCATGGGATTCCTGACCGGCCTCGCCGCCGCTCAAGGAGCTCCCGAAGTCACGCCCTGCCCTACCGTCACGCGGACGATGCAAAACCGTGGCTGCGGCAAGACATGCCAGTTCACCGATTGTGCTTTTGTCAGCACGGTCCGTAACCCATGCGGATGTCCGGCATCGATACCCACGGCCACTTTGATCGCCCCTTGCGAGGCCGACTGTCCATACGGAGGGTGCAGCATCGAGTTCCGTACAAGTGCGCTGACATGCCCGGCAACCACCACCTCGACCACCTCAACCACCTCCTCCCGTCGCTGGCCGCCATGGCAAACCCGAACTTCAACCACCACAACGACCTCTTCGCCGCCGCCCAAACCGACCAGCACAAGGACTACCGTGCGTAGCACAAGCACGATCACATCAAGCGCGTCTTACACGCAAACCACCATCAGCTGGAGTATCATCACGCTCCCGCCCAAGACCACCAGCAAGCCAGTCCCCCCGACGACGACGCCATGTCCCACGGTCACGAAGACGACTAGCCCGGCCGACTGCTCGCCAATTCGCTGTCCTGTGCCGACGTGCCAGGTCCGGTCGACGTTGAACGTGCCGTGCGGATGTACCGTCAAGACGCTGCTGTACGTTCAAGGGTGTGCCACGACGTGTTCTGAGGGGTGCTTGACACGCACCGAGACGGCCAGCGCGACGGGGTGCTAGACTGCTAGGTGGTCTCGAGGGTCGTGGTCGTGGTCTAGGTGTTGGAGCTGGTTTGGATTGGATTGGCTTGACTTTGATTTGGTTTCTCGTCGTCTTCTTGTCATGTATGTATGAAGCTCTGCTACCAGTTAGCTTTATCGATCAAGGTCCTACCTATTTGTATCATCAACATGTTGTTTCAATTTCGACCCTTCGAGACTTGTGGAATGTTGCATTGATATCCGCTGTCAAATTGTGTGGTGTGTTTGGGGAATTGGAGATGGAAATGCCAAGGCAAACGATGGTGTCCACTATGTAGTGGGTCACGCTGGGGAAGCCCCGCCTTACCCCTCGTGTAGATTTGGAGTCGTAGCTTTACATACCGATAGCTGACTCTTCCCAGTGACATCACGGGAATTCAAAGTCAACATGGCCTGCCGCAGGCTGATAAACGCTTGATAAACCCGCAGATAACCTCTAGGAAGACGGGACTGGGACACCGACTGGGGGCGGGGCCGGGGACGCCAGTAACAAGGGGGGAGGCAGGTCAGCTGGCCGGCGCCGCGTGCATCGGGTACCGCCGCTGTCCACGCCGCCCCGGCAGCCAACGGCACTTGCCAAGGAAGGCCTTGAGGTGACAAAAGGAAGGAGAGTCGGAGTCACTAGCGTACCGAAGCTGAGGTGTTCATACATATCCCGTACATGATACCTTACACACCTCTCTTTGTTGTACCTCTTCTCATCTCTTATTCTATATACCATCAAGATACCTTCCGTCACCGTCGTTAGGTTTCACCAAGAAAGTGACAGCATAATACTCTTCCCATAGTTCATCCCAACTCCAGACTACCCGTCTCTAGCTTCACCCGTCACTTCACATCTCAAGATGACTACACGATACCGTGTTGAATGTGTGTTCTACCGCCCTTGCCCATCGCTGAAATTACCAGGAGCTAACCACTCTCTCTTGTAGATGCCCTCAAAACCCACAGACGGGATCAATTTATAGGTACAGCTTGAGCCCTTCTGTCGCTTGAATGATGTACTCATAAATCGAGCAATGGCATCACCTCCAGATAGTTGCTGGATGGTCTTTACCCGCCCTCTGGCAGAGTCTATGGGCCAGCTTATTGTTGGCCATCTCATTCACATCAACAACTGTGACGTGCCTTTGTCGAGAAGAGCCATGCGAAAATGATGTACTCCGGCTAACACTCTTTATCAGAATGGACCAAGGCGCTCCTGGCCGTACCATTCGTCCTCTACTCCCAGCCTCATGGTGTACTCGAGGATCCTGATAGGAGCGTCGATACGCTTTCTCAGACGAGAGAAGAAGCTCACAGGAGATACAGCGAGATCTTTCGGGATATCGAAGCCATGATCGATGACCACAGTAAGCAGATATTCCCCTGCTCACTCGACCAATCCCCTTGTGATCCAGTAACGTTCAGACAGCTAAACCATCAATCATCAGTTGCCCACCAAAACGATGCCGAAAACCCTTTCCCATCCAAGCTCAAGCTCTTAGTTCCCAGCATCGGGCCCTTCTTCACGCGGTTACCGCTCGAAGCGGCCTTCAAGTTTCAGGACAACAAGCGATACATCTCATCACGTCGCTTTGTGTCGCCGTCCTTTAACGATATCCGCCTGATCCTCAACTCGGCGCAGATAATGGCTGTGACGACCTACGGAACCCTCCAGCTTGCTACCTTTGATGGTGACGTGACGCTCTACGACGATGGTCAGAGCCTGGAACCTACCAGTCCTGTGATTCCTCGACTACTAGGTTAGTGCAGTGGTTCCCAACTTTCTCTTTTTCGTCCTTTTGTGCATCTTGATTCTCGCCTTCCTTGAACAGACGCACTTACACATATCTCACAGACCTCCTCCGCAAAAACGTCAAAATCGGCATCGTCACCGCAGCAGGCTACACCACCGCCGACCGCTACTACGCCCGCCTGCACGGGCTGCTAGACGCCATGGCCAACAGCGCCGACCTGACCCCTTCGCAAAAACAATCTCTGGTCGTCATGGGCGGCGAAGCCAACTACCTCTTCGAGTTCGACTCGTCCTCGCCGCACCTTCTGGCTCCCGTCCCCCGACAGCACTGGCTAACACCCGAGATGGCCGCCTGGAGCGAGCAGGACATCGCCCAGCTGCTAGACGTAGCCGAAGCCGCTTTGCGCGACTGCATCAAGACGCTCAACCTCCCCGCCACCCTGATGCGGAAAGACCGCGCCGTGGGCATCATCCCCGTTTCACCCGAGATCCGCATCCCGCGCGAGAGCCTGGAGGAGACGGTTTTGCTGGTGCAGAAGATCCTCGAGCTCAGCACCGTGGGCCGGAGCAGGCGCGTGCCGTTTTGCGCTTTCAATGGTGGAAGGGATGTGTTTGTTGATATTGGTGATAAGAGCTGGGGTGTTACTGTTTGTCAAAGGTGGTTCTCGCAGAAGGAGGGTCCTCATGGGATTATTAAGGGGGAGAATACCCTGCATGTGGGCGATCAGTTCTTGAGTGCCGGGGCGAACGATTTTAGGGCTCGCAGTGTGGGCACGACGGCTTGGATTGCGAGTCCCGCGGAGACGGTGGAGCTGTTGGATGAGTTGGCGGAGTTGATGGGGAAGAAGATGTCTTGATCTATGGAAGTTGTTATCATGGCTGCGGCGGCGTTGATCATCGGGGATAATGATAATGGGGGCAACAACGTCTTGGGGCGACTTGGGAGTGGCGATCGATGGAGCAAAGCTTGAAGGGAGACTTCAAACACCAGCGACGACATGAATCTTTAGCACTAATGATATATGAATATGGGTGTTCCCAGTTTCGGGGAATCACTTCTAACAGAAGGGTGATACCACTGAGAAACGAATACTACGATCGGTAAAGCGATTTGCTACTCTTTTTTGACAAGCAGTCATGTAAATGTTAGTCATGACAAGATGGGCTGTGTGTGATCATGCCGTCCATAACACTTCGGAGTCATCAGAAGCAGGCCTTCCTCGCCAGGCTCCCTAAATAAGTGACCGGTAATCTTCGGGGAGACGGAGAGAGTGTCCAGTCAACAACGGTACAGTACTTGGATTCCAACAACTGGGTACAACCATCATGCCAATAAATGCGGGCTCTACACTACACCCTCCGCCCCAGACATGGCAAAACGATCAATGCTTTACACTACCTCTGGCGATCCCATCGTTTCATCACGCCAATGATCATCATGGCAGGAGTTTCTTTTCCGTCCAGGTTTCTACTGTAGTAGCACGGCAACTGTCCTCACAGTCCATTCATACTTGAGCGGCTATTCGTCTCGTGTAGGAGACCCCATCCTCACCATCTTGCCATCTGCCATCTGCCGTCAGTCGTCACCGACAATCAGTCTCGCTTACACCAGGGACTGGTAGTAATGCTGTCAGACCGTCGTCAATCATCCCCTCGAAGACGCGAGGAGGTTGCGGTCCGATCAGCTTACCAGCCTCTCTGACGAGTCCAATCGGCCCGAGCCGAGAGAAGGCGGATCCAGTGCCGCAAAGAAGCTTCCATTGGATGTTCTCGGTCCCACTTCGATGTTTCTTTCTCTTCTGCTCCCCTTCTGCTTCTCCTGAGAGCTTTTCCATTCCAGGATCCATCCAGAATCTCTCCACACACGAGACGAGACACTTCAGTTGTGGGCTGTCCAAGTCTGCTTCGCTTCGATGCTTGATGGGATTGAGCATTACTATTCAAGTTGGCCGCTATCTATTGATGTCTTCTGATTGGCCTCATGCTGGCGAATGATGGATGTAAGAAATGGGCGTGGTATGGCGGTGCTTCCTCGGTGACTGTGAGTGAAGTGAAGCCACCATACTGCCAATGCTGCCTCGCTTGTATTGCTGGTATCAATCTTCCCATTTATGCCCCACTATTACCATTCTATATGGAGGTAATGCCCCGAATCGACAGAGGCTTTCTTTCTATAGCGTTTCAGTCCCCCGCATTGATGCCGAAAATAAGGGTTGCCAGTCTATCATTGTTCTGTTCCTCATGTGCATCATGTTGCATGTATGTATCCAAAAGGGAGAAAGTGTAAATCAAATAAACTCGTTTCGTCCAACGACGTAAGGGGGTATAATGATATGGGGAAGTCCCGGTGTAAACACCACCAACGCCGTGTAAACAAAAGTACCAAAAAAAACCACACAAAAAAAACACACAGAATACCCAACGGTTCTGTGCGTAAATAGATACAGGAAGAAATGTTGCCAAGTGGCAGGCTGGCGGTAACAAGTCCGACCAGCTGTGATAGATGTCGGTCCTCAGAACTTGAACTCGCCAAAGGGAGCGCCAAAGTTGTTGTTACGCCTCAACTTGAGAGGAATATCCAATTCCGCTTCATCCTCGCTCTTAGAGCCGCTGCTGTTTTCTTTTCCTTTGCTTGAATCGCCAGACTGGTTCTCCGCCGCATTCGATGGTCCCGGCTCGCCGTCATCAACAACAGCATCCTTCAGAACAGAAGGAAGGGCTGCCATGGTGTCCTTGCTGACCTCTTCGAGCTTATCGGAAAGCCTACGGAAGAATATCTCGTCATGTGCAGGCATGTTCCTAACCATCAGCGGGCCTCTCAGAGGACGATCCTCCGCGGGCTCATAAGCCGCAGGGGGGTCTTCGGAGACGACCGACTCCTGTTCAGCCAGTTGGATGGTGCCTTCTTGCTCGCTTATTACTCCGAGCGCTTGGCCGGTCATATCGTCGCCGTGCTGCAAGGTGGGTGTGCTGCTACCACTACTATTGATGGTGCCAACTCCAGAAGACGTTGCGGTCGCCAGGACAGAGAGGGAGTGGCTGGGAGTATGGCCAGCATGCATGGTGAGACGAACCGACGCTTCTGCCTTAAGAACCTGCTTGGTTTGCTCCTTTGCCGGGCTTTCCGACCTGAGCTCGGGCACGTCAGGTTCGGGCATGTTAGAGGCCGGGGGTGGTGACAGAGTCTTGGTTGGGGACTTGAGCGCTTCCACTGCGGAGCCGTCTGTGAATGTCGATTTTTGAACCGAGTTGGCCTTAATGGGTATTCCTTCGAGTTCTGGGTGGATTGCCTGGACATCGACAACGGGCGCGGGACTGCTAGGACGCAACTCGGGAGACTGGGCCATAGAGTCGGCTACTACGGGACCCTGAGGACCGGGAATCGTGTTGACAGAAGTAGTCTGATTGTGTTGTTCCGGTTGCTGAGCTTGCGTATGCTGCGTGCTTCCTTGAGAAGACCGTGAGCTCCTCATGCTCTCGGGCGAAACCTCGCCCCAGCGGACGTTGCCAATCATTCCATTATTAGAGGCGTGAGCAGCCGCCAGGGCTGCAAGGTTCGCGTTGCTGGATTGTCCTCCTAGATGAGCCACCTGCTGCTGGAGTCGTTCAATCTCCTGTAGCAGCACAGCCTTCTCAGCTTCCCATTCTGCCCTCTCTTCCTCCATGAGGGCGCGCTCCTCCTTATACACTTCTTCAGCGCGCTCCCTGTTTGCTTCCAAGTGCTTGCGCTCGGCTTCCCAGGCTTCTCTTATCCGGCCATTTTGTTGGACTAGGCGCCGAACCATCTGTGCGTGCGAGGGTGCGTTCACAGCGTCCGCCGAAGCCGAGCGGGCCTGTCCGGCAGAGACAGAGCTGATAGCCGGCACCGAAACACCTGAAAAGGCATCGCCAGGGGAAGCACTCAAGCCATCCATCGATGTCGTTAGTGGCGGAGAGAGGATCGAGAGCTGGGCTTTTGTAGCCTGGCCTGTCTTGGATCTTCGCAGGTTGGGAGGAACGCTGGTAGATCGTTGTTGTTCGAACTGATACTGAAGTCCTTGTTGAATGGGCGCTAGGTTGGGCGACATGAACTGGGACATGTGAGCGGCCGCAGGGCCACGAAAGTTGGGTGATAGTGGTGAATAAACGTGGCGTCCGGGGACAGAAAGCTTGGAAGGCGCCTGCAGAGTGGGATTACTCGTGACTGAGGCAAGATCGAAGTAGCCGGCGGCACCTCGGGGCAACGCCAGGGGAGAGATGAGCGAGGAAGAGTCGGCGCCCAGACTGGGAAGAGGAAAGCGCATGCTGGTGTCGATAGAACCCGAAGGCAGGAACGAGTCGGCGCCCATCCTGGTCATGGTAGAGGAAGACATGGCGGAAGGTGATGAGCTAGGTTGTTGAAGGGGTTCGAGCGAGGAGAGAAAGTGAGGAAGGCGGTTGCCAAGTAGGTATCACTGGCGCCCAAGGTTGGTGTGGTTCGTGGTCTTAGTGTATTGATGTCATCCGTCATGCCACACCAAGGGACCACCGCAGATTTTTCGAACTTTTCTTTACACCCTGGTCCTGGCCAATGTATGTACGCTGTAAAGTTGAGGGTCTAGCTGTAAAAAAAAACTTCTGTCCGTATGTCGTCGTAGGATAAGGGCTCTTGACTGAAAGTTGCACGATGGGTGAGCTGTGGTGTAGTGGATGGTCTTTGCACCGGTGCTGGTTGCAGATAATGTTCGGATCGTTTGAAAACCTGGCGGGAAAGTGACGACAAGGTAATGGGTGCCCTCGAGGGTTTTGATGTTCTGCAGGTCCGAATGATCTCGTAGCGGAAAGTCTGAGGGACTTTGAAGAGCGGATCCGATGTCTCAAGTTCCACTTTCGTAGGCGCGGTGCTGGGTTGCGGTGTAAGATGCTCTGGCAGCGACGGTTGTCGATGGGATGGCAGTCTGCGAGACCGATTTGGCTTGGACACGTAGGTGGTAACGGCTCGTATAAAGTTTCGACTGGAGATGGAGAAGGTACCTAAGTCGGAGACAAGGCGATGAGACAGAAAGTGAGAGGGAGAAAGACCGAGACTTCGATGGAGAGGGTGAGGTGGTGGTGGTATATTGGTGTGCCAGCTGGACGGGCGGAAGCAATGAGCATCCCTTGGCACCTGAACTGTGAATCCACGGTGTGCTTCTGCGTACTGTGTACAGTACTGTGCCCTGTGTTCGACTGGGAGAGCGCTATGGGCGCGTAGCATCCGTCGGGCTGGGAGACGAGACTACCTGTACCGACAGACACTGGGCCCCTTCGTTTTCCACGCTTCCACTCAGGTTCGCTGTGACGCAACCACGAACCCGCAAAATGGCGGGCACGGCGGGGCCCATAAGAAGCAGCCTGTCCAGCCAAACGGGGCGACCAATCAGGGGCTTTGTAACAGGCTCAAGTGGGCCTGAAAGTGTGGCATCTGCGGCCCGCATTTTCCCCTTTTTAGTCGACCATGAGCTTGCTTTTGTACATTCCGCTACGACACCCTCCATTCGTCCTTCATCATTCCGTCGCCCGTGACGCCAGAGTGCTGATTTCTGGGCCGTTCTGTCACTCAAAACGTTTTCTTTCAGCCTGTATGTCTTTTCTTTGTCGATCGTGCCTGGTCTCGATGGCTGGGACGGGATTTGGATGGCACAGCATCAACAGTCTCTAGCAGACGGTACCTCGCACAAGGGCACAACCCAAAGGGGGATGGGCTTCCACATGTAAATGTTTGGCCGTCGCCCTTTTGGCCCTTTTTGCCGTCACTTCCCCACGATTGGCAAGTCGGGCCTCAAAAGCCCATGATCCCTAGCCGGTTCTAGCTTGGGGGCCCGGTCCGTCGAAAAAAGTCGGAGATTTTGGGGTTGCTGACCGCTGGTGCGAGCCTCAGCAGGCCCAGTGGATGGCAGCGGATGGCAGTGGATCTGGGCCGACTTCTTTTTTTCTGCATGTCATGTGCCCATGTGGCTCGAATTACCAGACTGGGGATGGGGCCTGCTCCTGCCTCCTGTTCCGAATCTTTCCCGGCCCGCAGCATTCAAACAACCGAGCAGAACGACGCTTCAACACTGGACGCCGGCCAGGACAGCGACAGATTGAAACACCGAAACAAAAACGGGGCCGTGCCTTTTTTTGGACGGGCTTGGTGATGAAGGGGTCCAAGTGGCTCCAGGGCATGGCATCGCCGATATTAAACTTCAGATACGTCGGCTGCATCTCCCTATTGTACTGGCCCTATCGCGGCAGGTACATGCTGCGGCAGTGGCAGAAACGTGTGTCAACATGTGTCAACATGTGTTCTCCCATCACCAATTCGTCCCTTTCTTCTAAACCCGTACCTGCTTCGTTCGCATGCAACCTGGCATGGGATTGCATGGATGAGCTGGCAATCATGACCAGTAACCGAAGGCCTCGGTTTCGCGACAGATGTAGGCCAGCCAACAACGACTGGTATCAACAAGTGAACAGTCATCTTTTTGGCTGTCGGAGACGGGAGAACTGACGGGCCAGTGGAAGCGGAGGTCGCTCAAAGGCTTCCGGGGCTCTGGTTCGGTGGTGGACAGAGGTCTCACGACATGCCCTGGCAGCCGGTCTGTACGCGGCCTTCAGCTTGCACAGATGGAGGTGAATCTTGGTACTCTCTCCTTGGTCCGTCACCTACATATCTCACTGCTGCACCGTCTCATATCATGTCTGTAGCACTCGCAGTCCAGCGCCACGAGCAAGCAAGCAGCAAGTCATCCAAACGCAGTACAAGCCACAGGTTCACACAACTCAGCGTCCCCCACCAGCTCCTGTCGACGTGCTTGCAAATCCATATTCGCTGCCACGGTCAACTCACCGCCTGGTGTTCGGTTTTGGCCCAACACCCAGCGCGTGTTGACTCATCGACAATTCGATCGTGGCAGCATCCTCTTCTCTGACAACGCGAGCTCCCGTCTCACAAGCTGGAAGCTCGCAAACAAACGACGCCTGGGTGAGTCCGAACCCGCGCGAATCGAGTTTTGGCCTACTGTACCGGTGTCCTGAGCGTCCTTCTCCAGCTCCCCAGCAGACTGCATCGCAGTTCCGCCAGTCGCCAAAGTCTAGGCCCCACGAATCCCGCTCACGGCTCAACCGCTCCCGTCGTCGTCTGAACTCATCCGACGCCCGTTTACTGGCAAAATGGCGCTCAAGCCGCTTCTCCCCCTTTTGCCATCAAACGCGGGGAACGGGCCGCGTGCCGAACGAGCAAAAAAAAACTCCAGATATCATCCCCATGACCCCTTGGCTTTTCTTACTCATTCTGGACGAGAATATGCCGAATGACTGACCTGATTGGTTCATTTGACAAGGGTACGGTGGCCCAAGTGTGACTTAGGTCGGATATAAAAAGTTTCGTTGAAAAAGATTCCCTGCCAGCTGAAGGTACTAGGCTCGCACCAGAGGGTAGCACTCTACAATACATTTGCTAATACCCGACCTGCCAACACTCTGTCGCTCCCATTCTTACTACTCGTCAGGGCTAGAAACGCCTCAGTCTGACCCCGTGCTGGCACGGGGTCAGGCAGATTGATTCGCGAATGTAGATTGATTTGCGAAAATTCTGATACTTCCCCGCTTATATAAATTAGCGGTGTAATTATGTTATACCATTTTTTTGAAAATCGTTGCATTCGTGCATGTAATATCGTTCAATCTAGTAAATATCCCTGTATTAGACTAGTAATTTAATAAAGTAGGGTCGATATTATTATCTCCGATATTATTACTTTTTGGTATAGTGTTTTGAACTTCTACTATTGAATCCTCTACTATAGAATTTAGTTGTATATTAGAGTCCTGCTCTTTAGTTGGCGAGTTGGGGGGAAGCTCCTATCTATACCCTAGTTTATAATAATACGTACCTTTATTGTTCTTGCGTAGCATTTCGATGTGCTCCTCCTATGTTGGTTTAGTTTGCTTATTTACCTCCTTTTTATTGAGTGGGGGAAGTTCGTCCTCTTTAGGTTTGATATTAGGCTTTTTATTAGAGACGAAAGCGGTAATAACCTCTTCGACGATGGCTTCGATAGTGGGGTCGTAAATTTATAGGGTGATGGGCTTCGGTCTATTATTTGGTAGTGCTTAGTAGAGAGGGATGATAATATTTTTCTCTAATTTGCTTAACCTTGTTATTTCTATTTGAATAGCATCCTTTCTTGCCTCTTAATAGAGCTTTTAGCGTTCCCGTTGTATAGATTTGTACTAATTAAATATTTGGTTCTAATCTTTGATTTTATTTAAGATTAGATTAATTATTGTATTTTAATTTGTATACGATTTACTAGTAAGTCGTAACTCTACCCTCTTATTCTAGGCTTTATTCTATTATTCGGTTTTATATGTACTAAATTACTTTTTGAGGGCAATCCGTTTAGTATCGAGATCTTTCTTATATTGGCGTAACTTTTCTCTAGTATGTAATTTAATTCTATAATATTCGTCTATTACTATACGAAGACGAGTATTACTAACCTTAATAGGATTAGTACGAGTAATTAGACGGTTAATTATACGGTTCTTTCTTTATATTACCTCTTCTAGTTACCTCCTCTTTTTAAACCGTTATACCTCTATATTAATAACCCTTATTAGCGCGATTGCTTTAATGGATTTATCCCTCTTAAATATAATATGCTTTATAATAGGATTGAGGGGTGTTTTTGTTATAATTGATTTAAATAACCCTTATTGAACGTATGTATCGTACCTTGAAATCGTAGTTATATTGAGAGGAGGTATTATTACCTTCGCCTAGTCTTTTTTAGATTTTAGTACTAGTAGGGGTATTATTATACTATAATCCTTATAAGGGTTATTAGCGCTAAAGTCTTTGAATTATTAATTTAATATAGGGTCTATAGGTCCTTTTTCCTTCGCCTATGCTTGTAAGAGGGTTCGATTGTCTTTAATTTCCTTTAATTTAAATTAACCCTCTTCGTTTATAGTCGTAATATATCCCTTTTTTCTCTTTAAAATATTAGGGTTGGTTACTAATGTAAGGGGATTTTATAATTTATTAAATATAATAGAGGGTTTATATAAATAGAGTCTATACTTTGCCTAAGCGGACTATATAGTCGATTGCTTAAAAGATTCGCTTCTAATATAAAATAATCTATTTAAGAATGAGAGCTTAGTATACTCTATATTGCCGTACGTTATCGTTTTAAGGATATTTTTTTGATAATAGTATTTATAGATTTGAAATACCCCTATATCGAGAGGCTGAAGGATATAGGTTGAGTGAGGGGGCAATAGAAAGAGGATAATATTGTTTCGGCGGTATCGTTAATAGAACTCGATAGTATAGTAATTACTATAGTTATCTAGTAGTAAGAGACGCTTTTCCTCCTTATTAATAGGACGAGAGTATTCCTCCTAATAATTAAATTAGTTGAGGGTAAATTGGTTATTAGTATAACCGTTGGGAGAGGTGGCGATGATAGAGTAGCCGTCGAATCGGTTGTCGATATTGTTATAGCATGGCTGGACAGGCTTCTAGAGCACTGGCTACTGGGCAATGGGGTGCTGGTGCTAGGCACTTGGCACTATGGTACATCGGATAGAATGAGGCTTACGCTCTTATCGATAAGATTTACGGATTGGGAAGGCGGCGACGAGTGGTAGTTCTGACTTATATGTTTAGAACCGTAATACTTTCGTTTATTTACTTTCCCTTTCCTTCTTTACACTTAATATTACTTTGATTTGTGCCTTCTAACCTTGTAACCTTATCTCTCGTAAGATCACGCTTTTATATAATATTAAATATTATCCTTTTTGTCCGGGGACGGCATTATAATATCCTACCCCTTTAGTGCGTTTGAGACAACTATTAGGATTTTATTAGTACGTTTGAAGCGACTAATTCTATTAAATTGCTCGTTTGGAGGATCCTTTAAAGCTTTACGATTAACGTACGCTATTATAATATAGTAAATAATTTAAACCCCCTATCTTCCGCCCTAAACGGAATTATAATAATATTTAACGCTAGAAATAATAATAACGAAAATACCTTTATTTATAATAGTTCGAATTTAGGTTCGAGCAGATTTATTTCGAATCCTAGCCCTAAGGATAAAATTAATTTATTTAATTACAACGGGTTTAAACTAATTATTAAATTCGTTAACCCTCTTATGTAGTTTAGAGGTCCCGAATTAATAAACTTTAATCTATTCAATATAGACCTATTTAAACTAAACGTAATATTAACCCTAAAAATAGAGGATATAGTATATAACTTATAGGGAATAGGATGGAGAGATACCGGAATCGTCTACCCCTCTACTTCTATTAAATAAATTGGCAATTATAAACTTCTATACGTTAAAAACGCGGATAATTCTTTTTAATACTCCCGGAGCGTTAATAAACACACTAATACCAATCTTAAAACAGTTTTATAAAACGCCCGCAAATAATTTAGAAATAAAGGTAAAGGGAAGGTAGTAGATAGCCCGGCACCCAAAAAACTATTACTTCTACTTCCTCTACTTCTTAGGCCTTCCTTTAAAAAATCTAAATCCTTATCGCCGGCTCTTACGAATATACCTATACTTTAAGCTCGGTAAGTATCCTAATAATTAATATTAAATTAAAGCCTTCTATTTAATAAAGAACCCAACCGATCTTATTATATCCCGGATATTTAATTATAATAGACCCTTCGCAATAATTAGTATATACCCTCTAAATCCGATACTGAAATTACTATAATCGAAGACGGGTAGGTTAATAATAGAATTATTAATATATTAGTATATAGGAGCAAATACTTAAGGAAGATATACCCCTATACTAAATTCCTTTAATAGAACTTTAAGGCGAGAGATCTTATAAATAAAATTATAATTAGGGCCGATACAATCTATACTAATTAGGAAAATAAGAATGCGTTTAGAGACGTTATCTATTTCCGTCCTATTGCTGAAGCTACCGAAAATAATAGGAAGTTTAATAAATAAGGATTGAATATTATTAATAATTTTATAATTGAAGATATATTCTACCGAGCGTATTAGGTAGACCCCGAGGTTATATAGTAGGAGTTTTGAAGTTATATTATTCTTAATAAAGTATAGTTCGATATTATTCATTATTTTCCGAAAGTCTTAAACTAGGCTTATTAGAATACTATAAACCTGAATACTTAGATTATCTATTTCGCTAACTAAATTTATTAATTTAATTAGGAAAATAACCGATTCGGTTATAATTTTATCAAATTTAATACCCAATTAGAAATTAATAAGGCCGAAGTTCTAATTAATTTTGAAGAGTAATACCGAACCTTCGAAGAATATAATAAAATTCTATTATAAAAATTCACTACTATATTTATTACTACCCCTATAATAGACTTTATTCCGTTTATTAAATACAGGGTTACTTTTACGCTAAGTACTAAATAAAGATACGGTATTAACTATAGTAACGTAGCGGAAGAGAGTAGTCGACGGGAACACGCTCCCGAATATATACCTAAACTTTTACTACTTTAGACGGCAAATATCCGTACTCGTACCCGTATTAGCAACGACCTTTTAAACGACAACCCCTTAAATAGTAATTTATCGAATAAGGACCGCCGGAATAATAACCTGCCGATACTACTATTAATTTCCGGTAAAAAATATAATCCGGTTAGACCTTTAAATATTATACCCTACTAAAAGAAATTTACGAAGGTAATTAATTTTAATACTTTTAATAATAACCCTAATACCGATAAGGTATCGTTCAATATTTGGATATTATAAATAAAATATAAATTGTAAATTAACGCAGATTATTTTAATAGCGATTTAAATTATATTAAGGAAGTATACTCCCGTTTAAGTAGCGTAATATCCGAAAGGATCCTTCTATACTTTAATAGCGAATACTTAAAGGCTATTATAATAGTGGATAAACTATTTAAATACTTATAGAATAATTACTATAATTATAACACTAAAGAGATAGTGGTTAAAGAATATGAAAAATTGAAGATGAGGCCCTAAGAATAATTCTAAAATTTTAAGACTATATTCGTTAAGTTAGTTGGGCGTTATATAGTACTTAAATCCTTATAGAAGAGAGATATAAAATACAAAATACTTTAAGAATTAATAGTCCCGGCTAAAATAATATATTTGAAAGAATATAAAACCTTTGAGGATTATTATATTCTTTTGCAATTATTAGACCCTACTATCCGGAGGACCGGCGAGGATTGGCGATAAAAAAATAGGAAAGCCTATATTTAATCTATACCGATATTATTATCTAAACCCTATATAATTAATAAAATAGCCGCTACTCTATATAACCTTATCGCAACCCCTAGATTTTACCGCCCTATTTTTAAAGAAATAAAGAAGTTGCAAACCGAAAATCGGTGCTTTAATTACCGTAAAGTCGGATATCAATCCTTAAACTACCCGGAAAAAACGAAGGTCGCTTCGGTCAAGGCTTTATTAGAAGTAGAATTGAACGTTATTATTAACTTAATGTAGGGCCCCGTAATAGAATACGGATCCGAAGACTAAACCCCTAATAAGTAGAAATACTTAGGAGGGGAGGCTAAGAAGAATAATAACGATAGTAAGGATAAATCGGAAAATTAGACGCCCTAGGGAATAAATACTCTATTTTGGGGGAAATATCCGTTTAAATCAATAGTATTAGCAAAAAGGACCTAACTAACAATAAAACTCACCCGGATTTCAATCTTAAAAACTATTTGGGAAGAGGAATAAAGTTCTTAATTAATTATATTATAGTAAATAATAGATTATTTATTATAATACGACGTATACTAATAGATATTAGAGTAAACGGTTCGTTACTCGTAAATAAAGATTTTGCAAATAAATTACGAAAAAGATTGAAATTAGAAGGTTATTTAAATTTCGCGCCCGGGCTAGTAATACTATTCAAAAAGTCTAAACTAAACGAAATTAAAGAGGCGTTTAAAAGCTACGTCCGTATTAATAGGGTAGCTTATAATAATAAGTAACTACTTATATTACCTAATTTTAAAATCGATATAATTATCAATAAAATATAGTTCGCTAAGTATAATATACTACCTAATTATAAGAATAATTAACTCCTCTTCCTACCGGAAATTATATTTATATTAGGTATTAAAAATATCGATTTAAACTATAATCTACCCCTAATTAAGGACCCCTCCTTCTAAGAGGAGGTAGAGCGTCGGGAAGTACTAATATAGGAGGAGGATATAAGAAAAGAAGTAAGGAGGAGAATATAGGAGAGAAAAGAATATTAATAGGTTTTAGCGCACCTATAGGAATTAGAGAGTATTATAAATAGGTCGTTATAGGATTAGAACTATAAATAGGATAAATATTAACTAAAGGAGACGGAGATTTGCATAATAAATTAGAGATTTATAGATTTCAATTAAGTAATTTTATAAAAGTCGTTCTTATTTAATTAACGAAATAGGGAGCTTAATAAAATAGATTGCGAATTAGTAAAGACGGAAATAGATTTTTAATAGGAGAAATAAGCTTAAAATAATTATAAGAATATAATAACAATCACTTAACTATACCCGTTTAAAGATAGTTAAAGAAGATATAAATTGAAGAAAGATTGGGGATAGGTAAAGGAGCGACCAATCGATTTAGCTATAGTGAACGGTGAAGTCTTTAATTTATATTTGAAGAAGAAATTGAAATCCGAATTAATAAGCTTATATAAGATTAATAGTCTAATCGAAGTTAAATAGGACGAGAAAGAAGTATCTATAGGGAACTTACTTAAAGACGATAATAAGGAACTATAAAGGTTAGTACTTAAAAAAATACCAATTAACTACTATAGCCTAAAGGAATTAGAAGTCTTTAATAAAATACAATTGGACACTTTACTTAAATTCCGGATAAGTATTAACTATAAAATTAAAATATTAGAAAGATATAAACTAAAGGAATTGAAAATTAATCCGCTATACCGTATAACCCTAGAAGAATTAGAAGAGTATCGGCGCTATATTATAGAAAACCTCTAAAAAGGATTTATCGAAGCTAATTTAGTACTATAGGCAGCGCCTATACTATTTATACCTAAATTTAACGGTAGCGGCCTCCGCTTTTATATAGACTACTAGAAATTAAATATAATTTTTTAGAAAGACCGATACCCGTTACCGCTAATTAAAGAGATATTAGCCCATATTAATAAGGCTAAAATCTTTATTAAAATCGATATTAGATAAGCCTTTTATTAGATTCGTATAGCGGCAGGGTAGGAAGATTTAATTATATTCCGGACGAATTTTAGTACCTACCGATATAAGGTCCTACTATTCGGACTTTGTAACAGACTATCGAATTTCTAACAGTTTATAAATAATAAATTAATAGGATATTAAGATTTTTATAATACTTATATCGACGATATCCTCATCTTTTCGAATATATTAACTGAATATTACATATACATTAAAAAGGTATTGAAGCGGTTGAGGGAAGTAAGCTTATAAGCCGATATTAAAAAGTATAAATTCTATATAATAAAGACAAAGTTCCTAGGATTTATTATTAGTACCAATAGAATATTAGTAGACTTAAAGAAAATTATAATTGTAAAAGATTAGCCGAAACCTAAAATACTAAAGAGTTTATAAATATTCCTAAACTTTTATAACTTCTACCGGAAGTTCGTAAAGAATTATAATTATATAGCCAGACTATTAAATACAATAATAAAGAAAGATAAAGCTTATAAATGGTTAGAAGAAAGTTAGACAGCTTTCGATACCCTGAAGACTGCGCTAATTGAGGTACCCGTACTTATATACTACGAATTTAATAGGGAAACCAGATTCGAAATTAATACCTTAAACAGTATTTGCGCTAGGGTACTATTTTAAAAAAGATTAAACAGGGAATAGTACCTAACGGCGTTCTACTCGGAATTTATAGCCCCGGCCGAATTCAATTACCCGATTTACAATAAGGAGTTGTTAACTATAATAAAGGCTATTAAATTCTAGCGACTAGAATTTAAAAGAAGTATATTCGAGGCTATTATAAATTACTAGGCCTTAAAATATTTCGCAATTAAACGGTTATTGAATTCGAGGCAGGCCACTTAAGTAGAATTGCTATTAAAATTTAACTTTAAAATAATTTACCAATTAGGGAAGGACAATATTATAGCGGACTTATTATTTAGAAAGTTAGAAGATTTTAAAACAATACTTTAGAAAAGAAACGATTAGAGGACCCTTAGGTTGTTTAAACTAATAATTGAAGGCAAATTTATTTATACAGGTGATAAGGAAGAGATACCAACGGCCATTTTAAATGCAATTTTCAATATTAGCGACGAAGCGGAGCATATTAATAATAAAATAGAACCGGAATAGAGAAAGCTTCCTACACTATAAATTAATAGAGTATTAGAAACGAACCGAATAGATAAATCCTTATCGATATATTGAATTAGAATAATAGCAGGCAATAAATACTTAACTATCGAAAACGGACTCTTACTCTACAACGGCCGATTAATAATCCTAGAAGTAGAAGAGGAGAGATTGCGTACGGCTATAATTAAGATCTATTACAATATAATATTAACTACGTATTTTAGGAGAAATAAAATAAAGAGATTAATAAGGAAATAGTATTAGTAGCTAGGTATAGCGGCTAATATCGACCGTTTCATTAATAATTATTGGATATACAAATCGTTAAAAGTACTAAGGGATAAAATACTAAGTAAATTATACCTATAAGTAGTTCTTGAGGAAGTAAGAACGTAATAATCCTTAATAATTAACTTCAAGTCTATACCTAAGGGAAAAGACGGTTACAATAACCTAATAGTAATAATCGACCGACTATTTAAATCATTATAGTATATTCTATACTATACAATAGTCACTACTAAGCAAATAGCGTAGCTCTATTACGATAGTCCGTATAGGGTATACAGCTTATTAAAAAACATTATTAATAATAAAGGACTATAATTTGTAACCGAATTTACGTAGGAAGTCGCAACCTTTTTAAGTATTGAATAGAAGTTGAGCTTAGCGGGATATTTATAGACCGCTGGCTAAGTAGAGATTATAAATTAATATATTAATTAACGTTTTAAACTATTTATAAATTATAATTAGAATAATTAGGTAGAGGCAATCCTAGCGCTAGATATAGTATAGGCTTCGTTACCCTACGATAGTTTAGGAGGTCTATCGCTATACGAGGTCGTATTTAGTTTCCCTATATATTTCTTATTCTATTAGGAGAGGCGAATAATACTAGTAAAAAATAGCCTTCCGTAGGGAGAAGTATAAGTAGTAGTAAAGAACTTATACGAATACTATAAGTAGGCGCGAAAAGCTATTAATAAAGTATAGGAATAGTAAATAAAGCAAGCCAACTAATACCGGCGGGACTTAAACTTCGTAGTAGGGGATAAAGTATTTATTATTAAGAAAGGGTGGTCAACGATGAAATTAAGCGATAAATTGGACTTTTTATTAATATATATACCCTATAAAATTATTAGTATAAAAGGCGTATCCTACGAATTAGAGTTACTAGAAACGTAGAGGGGAAGTAGAATTTATTATATAAATAAACTATAAAAGGATTTAGGGGACCCCCTTCTAGGGTAAGCTAATAAAAACCCGAGAGGTATTAAGTTGAAAGGCGACGAGAATAATAAAGAAGAAGTCGAAGAATAGGAAGTAAAAGAGATCTTAGCGTTGTAAATTACTAATAGGAAGCTATTCTACTAAGCGAATTGGGTAGGATAGGATCTTAACCCAGAATAGTAGTTAGTAGAGAATTTTAAAAATATAACTTAGAAATTGCAAGAATATTATAATAAGAACCTAGATGCGCCCGGCCCTCTAATACGCTTAGCTAGTTAGATACAAGCTACTTAAAACGATTCGATCTCGAAGAAGTATAAGGACGATAATTTACCGGTAGCGAATTCTATACAGGCGAGGAAAAGGCGGGGGAAAAAGAAGTAAAACCGATAAATAAATTATATTTAAGGCGAGCAATAGGCTAAATAAGGAAGGAGAATATAGTAGTTTAATAATAGGTATAGAATAATATATAGCGTAGCGGTATAAAGTAATAGCCCGTACTATACGTTATACTAGCTTGAAGTATTTATCTTCTACCTAAAATATACCCATTCGAATTTAATTGGGGGAAATTTTTTTTATACTTTTTACGCGGCCGCAATACTTAGCGTAGAATTTTTTACATTTTATTATAATATATTAAATTAAATAGCCATATATTGCAATTAATTATTATATTACGTACTTTTCTTTTATATAATTAGCGATTGCCTTTCATCCATCCTTTTTATTTCTTCTTCTTTTCTTTCGGCTTTAGGGCTAAACCTTTCTTCCGAAGGAGGGGTAATATTATAACATAGCTAAATAGGCTTCCAAAGCATTAGCCACTAGGTAATAGGGTGCCGGTACTAAACACTTGGCGCTATAGCACATCGGATAGAATAAGGCTCACGCTCTTATCGATAAGACTTACGGATCGGGAAGGCGGCGACGAGTAGTAATTCTAACTTATATATTTAGAACCGTAATGCCTTCGTTTGTTTACTTTCCCTTTCCTTCTTTATATTTAATATTATTTTGATTTGTACCTTCTAGCCTTATAGCCTTATCTCTCGTAGGATCACGCTTTCACAGATATGGTTCTCGCTGATATTTATACTAGGAAGGATAATGAATGCGGGGACTGTACGATTAGAAGTAGAAATGTATTTAATAATTGTTACTATTTCTCGTACGTTTGGATTTGGGGTGTGTATAGTCGGGATTTTAATATACGACTAAATAGTATGGGATTTGGATTGTACACCGAT
The DNA here is from genome assembly GCA_009802275.1 of Neurospora sp. CHS-2018a. Lineage (NCBI taxonomy): Eukaryota > Fungi > Ascomycota > Sordariomycetes > Sordariales > Sordariaceae > Neurospora > Neurospora sp. CHS-2018a. The sequence goes on from RAKG01000005.1 coordinate 539,864, forward strand.
TCTGAATCCAGACTCATCCCTATTCTATATGTTGTCGGGTATAATATCGTTCTTCTCGACTATTTCTTTCTACAATTTGAATACCTCCTCTATACTAATTCGAGATTAGGCTGCCTTATGTACCTACGCTAGCGACTTCGTACGTACGGATTTAAATTCTGACCGAATTATAAATTTATAAACCTATTGCCGGTTAACGTCGATTTTGCGGCCGTTAAATCGAATAAACTACTTCGTTGCGTATATAATCTCTTAGTTCGTGACCTTATATCCTATTTAAGTATTAAGATAATTAGTTAACGATTAACGTTAATTGTAAATAACCGTTAAACGACCTTACGAACCGATTGATATCTATATATTTATTTAAGTAAATAACGCGAGCTCCTCCTCTTTAATCAATTTCTTTACCCTATTATTTTGTAATTGCGGTTTAGCCCCCTTCGACCGACTTATAATAGTATAGTAGCTAGCGCTATAAGTTCGCGTTGCGGTAGCGACTATTTTGAATTTTCTATCCCTATACGCGCGGGTAGTAAGATTAATACGTTGTTTATTCGAAAGACCGGCGAGAAGGTTACTAGCGGGCTCTATTGTATAGGATTTTATAATAAAGTGATTGGATTATCGAGGGTATAAATGTCGAGATTTGGGGGTAAGACGGCGATGGGCGAAGGTGCTAGACGGTTAGAGATAACTAGATTGCCCGCTGCTTATACCCCGTACGCTATTTTGATACGTTAGAAGGCGGTGAGCTAGTCAAATTTATATTGGTTATATTATTTGTATTATTTTATACTAAACACCAGAACTCCTAGATCGATATTTGGCGGTTTATGATGGATTTATACGGTTGTGTAAGTTGAATTGCTTATGGTGGGTATGCAAAAAAACGGTTGTATATTAATTTGTAGTCTCTGTCACAGACGCCCTCGTCACGAGTTCAATCCACTCTTACCCCACATAAAATGTGGGTCTCCGCGAACAAAGTGAGAGGAGGTCTGTGATCACTTTGAGCATTTCTGGGCTTGGCAACAGGATTTATATAGGAGATTCTACTTTTTCCTAAAGCCTTTTCCTTAATATTTAAATAAGAAAAAATCGTATAAATATAAGAAAATATATGCTGAAGATGGCCTTTTCAAGACCATCTTCATGATATTTTTTCTGAAACGCTTGGACCACCCCTTATTAAAATCCAGCCTCAAAGGTATTACTTCGTCGGCAACAAAATTTCTATCTTTTAGACACTATCGATTTTAAAGGCCAATAGAATTTATAAAAACTCAAAAAATATATGTAGAGGATGGCCTTGACGAGATGGTTCTAATGGTCCTATTTTCGTAACGCACGGGCCACTCGTTACTATAATGCAGCCTCGAGGGGGTAGGGTTAACCTTTTCCTTTTTTTAGGTTTTAACCTCATATTTAATTAATTAATAATAATAGAATAAAAGTAAAACTATATTAATGATCGTCTTGATAAGGCGGTTTTAATAGTATTATTTTGGTAACGTACGGACTACTCCCTATTATAATGCAACCTCGAAGGGGTAGTTTTTTCTTTTATCTTTCTATCTTTGAAGCCTTGTATCCGAGCTAATATTGATTGTATAAAAAAATTATGATTACCGTTAGAACCGCTGTATCGTATTCTATATCAATAGTATTCCCTTCTATTAATAATTATTTTAGTTGATTTATTACCTTTAATAATAATATTTTTAGCCGACGGCCGAAATGCGCAAAGTCGACTCAGACCTGCTGCCGCAGAAACGGGTGGTGTGGGGTAGGGTGGGGTGGTTTTGGAGGCCCAGCGGGTCTGACTGAGACTAATTAATTTGCTAACAAAATTGCAAGGTGGCTATATACCTGAATTTTTTCGCGAATTAATCTGCATTCGCGAATCAATCTGCCAGACCCATTGCTGCGCAATGGGTCCCAGAGGCGTTTCTAGCCCAGACGAGTAACACTTGGCACTCGAATTCCAACACCAATTCAATCTCAACCCCGAATTCCGGAAAGCAATGAAGCAATGAAGCAATGAAGCAATGAAGCAATGAAGCAATGAAGCAATGAAACAATGAAACAATGAAGCAACTAAATTCAATGAGAGTCAATGAGAGTCAATGAGAGTCAATGAGAGTTGATGAGAGCCAACGAAGTGCCAAGATTTAGGGTGACAATGCAAATGGACCCTGGTCCTTCTCCAAATTTTGAACCTTGATGAGTTGGGGTAGGGTAATAGTGCAAATGGATCCTGGTCCTTCTCCAAATTTTGAACCTTGATGAGTTGGGGTAGGGTAACAGTGCAAATGGATCCTTCTGCCTCTTCAAAAAATGAGAGAGGAAGAGAGAAAGAAAAGAGGAAAGAAGAAAGAAGGGAGGAAAGAAAAGGGAGGAAAATAAAAATAAAAGATAGGAAAAGATAAAAAAGATAAAGTTGGGAAGGTTGAAGTCCGCGGAGGTTTCAAAGCTTGGTGGTTAGCGCTTGATGGGTGTAAGTGTTGAACGCTGTAAGTACTTTGGAGGCGTTAATATAAAATGGCCGACAGCTGAGGCCAGCTGAAAGCTCGGACCAGTTTTATATCCGACCTAAGTCACACTTGGGCCACCGTACAAGGGCCCTATTATGGAACCAATGGAACTGTGTGTAACCCACGCCATGGCGTGTCCCCTTCCACTGTCCGTCAGCTCGTGCTACAAAACATCGCCCAAGGACAGTCCTGAAGCCTCGCTCGCACGTTGGGAATGGGGAAACCCCCAATTCAGATGCCGCGTCGAAAGGAGCACATGATTGATTTCCCCAAACACCTTCCCCAGGAAATGGCAATCCGTCTATCCACTGCGACGTTGCGCTAGAACACTATCGAGAAGCAACCGAGAAAAGGGCCTTTTTCCGTGTCGCCATCCTGGAACCGAACCGTCTTTCCATGGACCTCACCCCTCGTCTTTTCCCGCCCAGTGTGGGGACCCCGGATTTTTCAGTCGGCAGTGTGATAAAAGTCAAGCTATTTACAAACGAACGAAGTACCTTTGGACTGATGTTGTGACCTTTCCAGACATTTTTCGACACAGTCTTCATTCCATTGACAACGGCTGGCTTTCCGTCGCCAGCTCTATCTGATTCGGCACACATACACCGCTGGCTTTCCCCGAGGTCAAGCACCCGAGAATCTGTCGCGTAAGGAGAATGATGGTCGGCCGGGGTTTGCGGGGAATCATCTCCGGCTCGCGCTACCCCGAATTCACCTTGCCGTCCTCCCAGGGTTCGATGGTCATCCGAGGGTCCAGGACCCTGACAATCCCGACTGCCCCGAGGTCCCTAGGCTTCCCTCAAAGTCCATGGTTTTCGCGGGGGTTGGGGTTCATTGTATGGTTCAACCCTCCTTTCCAGAGTGCAAAGCGTCCACGCTGGACGGCAATAGCAAAATGCTATCTGTCTGTTCAATATGCATTTCCTGCACGCTCAGCGGCCCGACGCCTATCCCGCGCGGGTTGAGTATGGAAGTTGTCATTTCTGGATGTCATGGGATGCAGCAAAAGCATCGCTTCACATCCCGTACATACGTCTCCCACGCGTGCCGTTATGGGATGGGGAACTATGCATAAAGCTGGGCCTCTCTTTGGGCTTTCTTCGGGTACGGAAACCACACACGCGCTCAAGTGGGCATATGTATGTCTCAATAGCATTGCTTCGTGCTTCGTGCTTGCGCCCCCCAAGTCCCCCCCCCCCTTTAACTCCTCTATAAACCGTAGGGACAAGTTTCCCCGTTATAACCTAAAAAAAAGACTCCAATGTCGTGTGTACCCTGTGTTGGGTACGGGTATCTCAGCGTTCGTTGTCTTTGGGGTATCTTTGCCAGCCGGCTGCCCCAAACCGTGTGCCATCCCTGAATGCCAAACTTGTGGAAAAGGAAAAGGGAATAATCAGAAAAAGAAAAAGAAAAAAAGTAAAACTCCTGTGACCCCAAAACGCCGGCATCCTTTCCCCGTATTAGCATGATTGCTTCCCATTGGCGCCCATCTCGCTGCTGTGCCTGCAGCCCCCGTGAGCCTCTAATCTCTTTTGAGGTTTGCTCAGTCGATGTGACAGAAAACGTTTGTCATGGCTAAGACATTGGCAGAAGCTTTCTCATGAAGGCGGTCATCGATGGTGGTTGCTCGCTGGGTTGTCTGCAGTTGCCGCACACGGCTTGTGGTCTGTTGTGACACTCAAGATCAGCCTATGTTCATCGACGTCTCACCAACACTTGGTCGATGAAAGAGGTCCGGCGACAGTGAGGAGTCAAACTGAGCAGACAACAAAAGGCACTTACCTTTCCTCAAAATCCATTATGGTTGGTTGGCACTTCTTGCGTCTCTCTTTGTAATCGGCGCAGTGTTTGGAGGCGAGCCACCTGATGTGACCGCAAGAATATTCCCTCTGTGCAAGTTTACTGTCAGTGTATGCTCATCACAAATACTCGGGATAAACCGGGATCTTTTTACTTACTTGTGTATAGTTGCACATCTTGCTAGTAGCGGGAGTGAACTGAACATCAGCGTGGCGAGTGCTGGTTGCTAAAGTGAGGAATTTCAAAATCCCAGGAAGGGTCTGGCACAAGTCTTATATCAAAATAACAAACCCATGGGGGAGAGGGGACGTGGCTTACCCCAGGGCAACGAGGGCGTGGTATGGTGAGGCAAAGGTGAGCTTGAGTGAGCTGAGGGGCACCGTACCCGATGCCAGACAAGTCAGTCAGTCAGTCGGTGTCAGATCTTACCTTGTTCATGATTATTTTGTATCACACAAGTGCTAACGACTAACGGGGGTGGACTGGAGGCATAGCACTTCATTTCTCCATGTTAATTACCTACCTAACCTACTTGTCGTTCAACGCCAATGTTGTGGCACCATCCCTTGCATTGGGGCGGTTTTGGATGGAGAGAATGCCATGCTTGGGAAATGCTGAGACCAGCAAGAATCCCATCTGAAAGTCCGTGTCTCACTCAACTTTTCTTATTGCTGTCAACAGGGAAAGAGCTGTCGGTTGTCAAGGTGAATTCTGTCAGAAATCGACAAAAAAGAAAGTCGGAAACAACAACCGGTAGTTGTTAACGGATGAGGAATGATGGGAGCAAAAGCACAGGTAGCCACGACGGCCCGTTTGGATCATCCAAGACATGGACATCTTGGTGGCGGAACCCGTGTTGTGTATGTGTATGTGTGTCTTTCGGTTTGAACCCTCCGCTATGCAAGGTGTGTAAGTACTTGATCTGAAAAAGACCCATCTCATCCGTAAGGACTCGTGAGACCCTACGGTCTCAGACCATATACTTTCATACGTTGGCTGACCTTAACTAAAAGACGGCTCCTTGCCACAGTTGGGTGCTGACCATTCTACCAGCGTCTCGACTTATACGCACCGAGTCTCGGATGGTTCTGCACGAACTACAGTACCAGGAAACTCGGGCAACTTTACGCGACAGTTCTCGACTGATTCATGGGCTTCCGTAACACAGAACCCAGGCAACCGTCCTCACCAAGCCTGGTATACATAACCTAAAGGACAATACTCACTCCATCCTCAGGCTGTTCTCCCCAAAAGACCGAACGGTCTGTCCCGCCCTCAATTTGACGTGCAAAAGTATCTCCAGCCAGTGTCTGGACCCTTCAGTTACGCGGGACATTGCCCCTTGGATTGGTAAAAGGCAGTCCAAGTAAGATGAGATTCGGAAGTACATGAGTAGGTGCCACAAAGAGCAACACAGAATGCGGCGAAGGAGTCATCTTACCCGTAAGTTGGCCAGTCACCATCGCTCCATATATGGTTCAACGAAGTCAGCTCCAGCTTCATTGCCTCAGCCAGCAAGAAGATCTGCTCATTCAGAGCACTAGGCATCCAGCGGACCGTGTTACTGCTCAGAGAAGGGAAACCCCTACAGATGAGTAAGGACAAACGATAAAAGACGTTTATGTTGCCGCCTCCGTGTCGTCGGATGTTTCCGCAGCCACGGGAGGGACCGGAGATGGACGGAAAGAACCTGAAGCAGGCGGTATTTGAAGTCGTACCAAGACTGAGCATGACCGCAAAGCTGAAGGTTAGTAAATGAACTCTGTCTCTAAGGTGTGGGATGACTGCGCGGCGCATGCTATTTGTGGCAAGCATGGTAAGGGGTTTGTAATGCCTGTGTCGCTCAGCATAGAAGATACTTTCTACAAGTGAGCCTATTCTTACTATAAAGCTAGACGGGATGAACAGACTGAATAACGAAGGTTCAACTTGAATCTCTTGCGCTCTCACCATTATCTCTCCCCTCCGCCTCACCCTTATCAGGCAGAGACATGACTTTTCGTCTGTCGTCACACACGAAAAGATTCCGCTCGAGCGTTTACAGTTACACATCGTACTGATCGGGCAGCAGGGTTTCTGACGCGCATTCGACTCATCAGTCCCTCCATCTTATCTCAATCTTATCAGTCATGGCGGTTTCACTTTGAATACCCTACTTTGATGGTTTGAGACAACTCCTTATCTGACTCATTCCAGGAGACGGAGTAGGTTATAGAGGTAGTATAAGAGCAAATGAACAACATGGATTACATCCATGTCTTCATGCAGTTCCGGACGAGGACGACTGGAGCATAGTGACACATAGGCAAGTTCGATTAAAGCCTCCTGGGGTAGGTAGGTACTTTACAGCCGAGAGGAGGTCACACGTAGGTGGGATGAAGAGAAACACAACAATCTTAACGTTTGTTCCGAGGGGAAAGTTTGAGTGTTACTCCCGTCGATTGAAGGTAGGAACAGCCGCAACTACTGCGTACACAACTTCGAGGCCCCTGATTTTTAGTTGCGGCACGAGCGGCATTTCATGGTGTTGAAGTTGCAGAGGGTCCTTTATATAGACCTCTCACTTCGTAAGTAGGCAGAGAGTGCATCAAGACACTTACTTCCGGCAAGAGGATCGTCTGAAGCTCAGTGTCCAAACTGGCAAGTGCACGATCCTTATACACTCACCACTCTCCTCTAGAGTCGAGAAGACGACGCCAGTCGTTCAGCGGTTAAGGACTTAAAGTTCCTCCCCGCTCAAAACGAACGCTCTTATGTGCCCCCGGTTCATCAGACGAGAAGACTATGGCTCAAACTGACGAGTTGCAGAACTCCTGGAACTTTGGACCTTCGAGTGTCTCTGTGGTCTGACATGGTTGTGGCTTCCAGGCTGGTATCTTGAAAATCGATTGTCCATCCTTCATTGGTGTAAGCTTAGAAATTCATGGTCACTCACCCGAGGAAGACAAACAGCAGCTGCTTGTTGTGCCAGAGACAATCCCCTAGCGAAAGACGAACAACGCAATCATCTCGAGACCGAGTATCTACAACATCACTTCAAACATGAAAGCATGAGTCTACAATGACCATGAGAACCGATGACGGTAGCTCGGTCGTTGATTCGCATTGCAGTGGACTAGACCATTAGCAACACTGAGCAGCTCGGATCTGACTTGCAGTGTTTGAAGCGAAGCGATTGTTAAGAACAGCAAGAGACCTCAACTGGTTTGGACTGAGGTGAGTAGCACCAAGGCGATGAGCTCAGATTGACTCGAAAGCTGGTTTCCACTGATGATGCGGGTCATATACTGCAACGTCTACTTTTGATGCGGTCTTCTCTGATTGAAGAGGACCTCGCCGAGGCAGGTCCTTTTTGTTTTGGCCGTATTGCTTGGAAACTTACCATGTGCTGATGCTGTCGGAGGGTCTCTAGAGCAACGAACTTCAAGTTCTCAAAATTTGACGGCCGGAAAGGGGGTACTGCTCTGCAGAATCCATCCAAAGCCAAATAGGTGTTCCTCTTCCAACCCCCAAACTCTATCCGTCAGCCCGAAACACTTCATCATCTGACCGTATCCGTTGATACCTTAGTAAGGCGTCACCGCTTTCCATCGTTGATCATCATTGATCTTCCAGAGACTGGAGTTTACCTCCTGAGTATCGCAGTGTCTGTCTGGATCATGACTTGCGGTTGATCGTCGCCTTGGGCATAGGCACAGCCACACTCACATACACACCGCTCCATCCATTCAGCATCGACAACCAGGCGAAGAGCCAGCTATGGTTTGACTCCTCTTCTAGTGTTTCCGCCATCATCGTATACTTCACACTTGGTGGTGTAGAGATTGACAGCACCATTAAAGGGGATAGTCAACTGCGAGCCAGCCTGGAGCGCAGTAACGTATAGTTTAGACCAGTTTCTGGGCCTCAATCCTTGCCGGTTGTCTACCCATCTGGCTTTCACTTACCGACACTAACGTTATCTTCAAAATCGGGCAGCTTTGCGTAAGTTGCCTGTCGGTCTGTGTCCATTCAGCTGCATCGTGGTTGTTTGTCGTCCGTTTACCAGAACGCGTTCCCTCGAAACCCACAACGATTTTAGCCCTTTGTTTCAAAGATATGGCGGTCTACACAAGTCTAAAATCTCTGTTCAAACAGTCTCGTCTTTCGCAGGTTACGGGCGGTGCTGAGATGTCCATGATCCTTGGACATCGCTGATAGGGCTGGTAACGATAGCTTCGGTACCTCCAAGTACATACCTCTAGCGGACCGGGCCAGATGTACAACACACCAGCGTACGTCTCTCTAGGCTAGCTAGGATACGTATCAACACCACGTTGTTGATGTCTGAAACGACCCAGTCCACGTGTACAGGGGCCGGTCCCGAGTGTAATGGCCATGTTCCATTGCTTCTCGAAACAATGCTTGTTCTCACGTCTAATCGCCGAACGCGGCGCCCATGGTCGAGTGAGCTAAACAGCCAAACCGACCTCTGCTCTGAGAGGCTCTCTCTGTGACCGAGAGCCTGTTCACAATGTGTGATACGAGTCTGGACGGGTTATCCTCAGTGATCAAGTGAAAACATGCTTGTTTCAGCTCCATGGAAACTGATCTGCTCTGCCTTTGTTAACCTTTAACTCGTGAGAGTGTTCTAACCATTCCAGATAGACACTTCGATTTATCCCACTATGAGTTGTTCAGGCCGATTATGTGACAGTGTTGTTGTCCGCCGTGATAGGTACAGATGGCTTCGCCTTGGGCAGAGCGATAGAACCCCCCCTGACATGGGATAGGTGTCGTGGACTCGTGCGGCGGAAAGTGGGTTCTGTACACACAACAACACAATCTCCGAAAGTGGAATTCTCGTCTTTCGGCTCGGCAAGTCTTGAATGGGCTCAGTTACAGGGCAGCAAAGACGGAGCACGGCACCGGGGTCGGCTCAGAGACCCCATCCTCGTCCAGTGCTACCGTGCTTGATGACTGTTGATTTGACTTTCTCCAGCGAGCAACTCCCCCGTGGGGAGCCGCCTTGGGCGCCTTGAGATAGGATGGCCGGATGCTGATCCCTTTCTTTGAGGTCCGAACAAGTGGCCGTCAGATCCCGAAGCCCCGGGTTGTGTAGATCCTCTCGGTCCCCTAAACTCCACCGAACTCTGTCTGCAGTCTGCAACCTGCGGCACCGTCACGGCGTTGTGAATCCACTCCCGACTTCCTTGGCTACGTACCTGCGTACCCACAAGGCACGATAGCTTCGACGACGGCAGTCGACGTTGGTGGGCTATGTGGGGTCTCGCCGTGATGGGGGCGTTAGAGCGCCGTGGTACTGCCGAGCGCCGTCCGAGCCCTTCCGTAGTCGAACAAATAAATGATCCGGTACTTGTGGTGCACTTGCCCCCCACCTCCCGGGCCTCAATACCGCCGACCTTCTCGCCTCCCGCCTGGTCACTTGCCCAACAACGGACGGGAAGCCGAAGATCAGTTCAACTCCTTCCTGCGCCTGAAGCCGGAACCGGCGTGGCGGTACGTTCGTAAGGGTCGATGTCACCCACTGCCACCCGGTCACGGACTACCAATGCAAGTGGACGACAAGCAAGGCCGGACGTGCCGGCACAGCCGGAAATTGTAAACAGCGTTGCAGCTTGTTGCAGAACCGGTTGCAGAGAAGGGGGAAGCGAATAGCGACTGTGATGAGTGGAGAAAGACGGAAGTTGAAGGGCAGATAGGCTTTTGACACCAGCACTAGCGTTTCTATAGGGCCGTGAAAGCCCGTGATAAGGAGGACCAATCGCCGGACGACGGTTTACCAGCTTCTTTTGACAACCCTAAAAAGCGAGGCGGAGCCGTTAGTTGGTGGGTAGAAGCCAGCCAGAAATTCGCCTAGGTCGGCGGAGCGTTGAAACAGAAACCTCGAGACGTGGATGGTCCGCTATCCTCGCGAGCGACAGCTCGACAGGACCGCCCACCAACGCCCACCAACGCCCACCGAGCCGAGTTTCCACCGTTCCATGGGACCCGCTCGTGAGCCCGCCCGCCCACGGCGCCGGGGCAGCAGCATGCCCCATCTCTCGATACTACCAGCCCAATCCAGCAAAGCCAAGTCACAGAGCATCGTCAACTGGAAACCAAACAGCGGCAGCCCATTGGCAGAAACAGCAGGGCCGTCTACGCGGTTCAGCGTCTTCCGCGATCGAAAAGTGTCCCTGCGGCCCTGCTTTTGAGCTTGTTGCTTGGGACGCGCCGAAGCCGCGAAGAGGGCTCCGTTGCATCGCGCCATCATCCTGGTTCCCCTTCTGAAGCCAAAGCGTGGGACACATTCAGCCTGCTAGGCCTGCCAATCCGTCATCACCCGTTTCGTTTCTGAAGGTGGGGGTTGAACAGTGGTTTTGTTTTTAGGGACTGCTGCCGTTGCTGCCGCTGGCGTTGTCGCGCGTGGGAGGCAGGCCACTGGCAACAGCGACCTGGATATGACACCAGGGATCGATTATATCCGGTATCCCAAAGGGTCGGGTGGGTAGGTAGGTCGGTTCGTCAGTCGGTGTCTTCCAAGTTTCCAACATCGTCGTCCGTTTGACTTTTGCTTGGGTGATTCGTCTGTCAGCTTGTAAGAAAAAGTTTTTCTTTGGGATTTTCCACAGGCAGTGGATCGTCAAACTGATTTGATCCCATCATCCAACCGTCCTTGTCCTGATCCGCCTCGCCACCACCATGAAAGCAACACACGTGCAAGAAGTCGATCGGAGCTTGCTTCACTTCGGCGGTCATGGGAGCATGGCAGCATGGTTTCTGAGCCAAGAGAAAGCAACGTTTCTTCGGTCAGCTTTTGACCGTCAATCCCTTTCGTGGTTTGAGACCCATGGGATTACGATTGACTGAGGTTGATCCGAGGTTGATCGGACTCGGAGATCTACAACTTTACGTACTTCCACTGAGATGTCTGTATCACAGGCCCAGCTTTCAGCGGATGTCCACTGTAAAGACTCTTGACTCTGAAGGCTCTCCTATCCGTGCGTCTTGTTCCTAAAACCACATGGCAATGTCCGTGCGCATTTTGACGATGGCCCCCAGCGTTGTCAACTCCTATCCATTTGTTTGGAACCTCCTTTTTCGCAAACATTGTCTGGTCTAGTAACTGCCATCACAGCAACTGATGTAACTCTGTCTCGTACCTGAGAACCCTCAGGCACGCGGTAGTCAAGAGTTTGAACAATGAAGTTCAAAAAAAAGCCAGTCCCTTCACATCTCCCTTACACTTTTGCTTTGTGCTCCGGCCAAGAGGCCAAGAACCACAACAATGGGTTGTGTAAGTGTAACAAGTTCAGCTTGCGACTGGAGCGCTTGGGATCTTCCGTCTTGGAGAGTCTTGGACATTTCAGAATGTTTGAGTTTTGATCATGATCGCTACCGCCAAGCTTGCCAAGGCTAGATGTGGTTCACTTGTTCGATTCAGTTTGATACGTTGTGTGTTTCCTCAACAAGTGCAAGGCGTGGTTGAACCGGCCTGACCGGGAATGCCACTGCAGGAACGCGGACGGGACTTTCCAATTCGCTTCACCAGGGGCATGATTCCCTACCACGAATCTCTTTATTTTGCGTGCAGATATCGTTCCCCCAATATGAGTGCACCAAGGGAAAGGCATGCCCATCTAAACACGCAGACCGGAGTTCAAAGTTTGTTTCTGGAAACTGCTGACAGCCGAGCCGAGACCGTTGAAGAGGAAAAAGCCTTCGGAACCCTCTCTGTTTGCAGACTGTATTCACTCAGTACAAATGATACAAACACAGTACATCCTAGCTGACTATGTACCGGGAGCGGTAGCCGAAAGAGGAGGGGATGTCAATTCTTTATTACAAACCTTTGCGTTGGTTGGTTGTGCTTACATCCAAACCACAGGCCGTGGCTGCCTGAGGGATTTAGTTTCCATTTTTCCTTCCCCGCGTTAAACCCATGGGATTATAAGCTCGAAAGAAGGTTTGAGGTTGTCGAGCATGGTAGATAGCGCCGTAATACTGCCATGTGGTTGAAATTTGATGCTGTGGTGGAACTGGCGATCCCTCCACCTGTAAGTAATATGCTGTCGACATAGCTTACATAGTACTATCCTGACTATATTCTTCTCTCTGTCAGTCGTCTTGTCAGTCAAATCAGGTATAATGTGATAGTACTGCAAAATGAAGTTAACATGTTGAACGACCCGACAAGTTCCCCAGCAGGGTTGTGAGCCCTTGATGTGGAAGTTCGGAGGGATGACTTCGTCTGCGGTACTGCGTGCCACCGCTGTTGAACCACGCAGCTTGAGACGCTTGTTGCCCTCTCGATGCAAGCCTCCTTTTAAGTGCTTACTGTTCCGATAGCTCGGTGTGCCTATGCAGATGAGTGGGTGTGTCCGTGGTTTGAATTCGGGAAACATGTTACTGTAGCAACACAGCGATGGATATCGGCGTTAGAAGCATGCGGGAAGTGGACGGGACCATCCAAAGGCATACATTTTATACCTCTGTCTGATATCCAACAGGTAGCCACTTTATGAGCACCTCGCGTTTATTAACGTTTCGGAAAGCTGACAGACTGCCGGGTGTAGAGCGGCGGCAGCCATCCACACACCGCCTCTTGAACAGCCTTCTGACTGGAGAGGGGAACATGCATAGAAGGGGCTTTCTTGAATTGACAGGTTAGGGGAGCTCGCCGCATTCTCACGAGAATCTCGGGGCTTGCAGGTCTCCCAAAAAGGTCGGGTCGTGTGAGTTGCCTTGTCTCCCGGAAATTATCCCGGAGGGTTGGAAGCGGCTAACCGACAGCTTGACATCTGATGTGACAGGCCGCCAGCCTGTGGTTGGAATCCGGGTTCACACATGCGTTCCGTTTATGTCGTGGGACACTACCTGCTGTATCAGTGACAACCACGGCCATGGCTGGATTCCGTTGCCTGGTGACTGATCGGAATTGGTCACGAAATGATTGTTCTCATAGAACCAGTTGACATCGGCACCGAGACGGCTATCACTTCTTCTGGCCTCGAAATTCCTGAACCAAGTTGGAAAGCCATAAGCAGCCTGAACCGAGCAGCATGTCGATAGCTCATGGCGGGGACGAGTTTGAAGAGGCAATAATTGATGCCGTGCAACGGTGATGGGGTGTGCGAAGGCATCGCCGTGAGAAGAAGTCGGAAACTAGCTCGGTGAAGGCTAGTTAAGATGTTCGTGATTAGCAGAAAAGACAATGCTTGATACGTGCTGGCTTCCAACACAGGTCACATAGGTTGCTATAGAGTGCTGGAACCATCAACTCAATCCGTTGTTGCACTTCGAGGACAGTGTCTTTACTAACCGCATGAATTCGACCGTTCATCAAGTCAGATTCTCACCATCAAGACGAAACAAGGGGTGCATTGCCTAGACAGGAGATCGAAATGCCAAGGCATCTTGGTGCCGTCTGGGGGCTGCGTGATGAACGATGGACTTCCAATGCTTTGCATATGGAGGAGTTACAAGACCACAACCACAAAGACTGTGAAGTCCAAAAGAGGTGTGATTTTCTCCCGTTCTCTCCCATTGGTTGATTCAATGGACCTTGCAGGTATAGCACTGAAAGTAACGACAATTTTGGGATTGCTGCAGAAAAGCTGGTGGTAAGCGAGAAGCCATTCATTTATCCATCGCACTTCTAAATCGTGTTTTTGATGTGGGAGTCAGCACGAGACACTTGGAGACGATGATATCTTACACTTCGAACCGAATTGTCAATCCAATGTGACCTGGGCTTAAAAAGCATACCATGCCCTATGAGAGCTCGTGTGGATAAGAGCCTCCTCTCGGAGGAGCCGTAGGTAAGCAAGTTTGGCCTGCCCCTAGGCTCGTGACCCATCACTGAGCGAGACGGCGAGGAAAGGACCGAAAGGGATGCTCGGTCGTTAGACCAGGACAGCCAACTGCCGCGTCTTACAGGCAGAGTTATCGTGACACGAAGGAGGCCGACAGCCATGAACAGCCGTTCAGATGAAGCAGGCCCAGCTCTTGGCGACGGGATTCTGCCTCAGTACCTTACATTACCAAGACAAGCCATCCAGATCGTCACCAGGTTCCTGCTGCGTGTCGTGCGTGAAGGCAACACAGCTGAGTGAAATCGGCCAGATTGCCTGGTGCCAAGCGATTGTCCATCGTCCACAAGTTATCTGGACCAGAGAAATGACTTACATGTTCTTGGCTGTGCTTCTTGTTTGACCGCGGTGAGACTGGCCAAGGAGTTGTTGAGGTTACAGCTCGAGCTTCCTGTCGAGAAGGAGAACGAGGGGAGACAATGCTACGGTACGTAAGTCAGAAGGAGGCGGACAACGCTGATCAAGCAGGCGTAGAGCCTCGCCTCGTGTAAGCCCGATACCGAGGACTTCCTGACAGGAGTGTTCCGCATTCCGCTCGACATGATCATCTGGTTCAAAGTAAGCACGAGGAAGATCCAGGGGGAAGTGGTAGCGAGGGGGGTAGCGAGACTGTCCTCGGAAGAAAGAGGAAAACACATTGTGTGTTGACGGAGCAAATGTAACATCAACCACGAGATGTAACCGGCCTCGACACACCCACCCGTGGAAGGCATCCACAACGCAATGGTAGGCACACACACGCGTCGTGACCACTGTCGTCATGATACCAAACTTGCTCAGAAATAGGAGGCTGAACTCGATCCTCACGGCTGGGCAGCTGGCCAATCCATTGATGTCGGTGGTGGAATTCGAAACCTGTCCCTACCTACCCATATAGGGCCGGGTATCCATCCGCGTATACGGCTGTTGTAGAGACCTCGACCTGACAGTTTGGATCCTGGCCTCCCCCGGACTCTGGCTTGAACCGTCTTTAATTGAACCCCTTGGCTCGATCGATCCCATTGTGCCGTTGTCCTACCAACACTAGTGTCAAGTGTCAACCCCGCCGTCGGAATGGCCCATGTAGCCGTGCAGCTGGGGGGACGGCGCTCTCGGTTGTTGTAGGTATTTTGAGAACTCCATCGTCCTCATCATATGCCAACCCTGGATGAGGGAAGTAAGGCGAGATGATCAACAATGGGGTCTTCGTTTCTTTTCGTGGTCCAGTTTCGGAGATGATGCAATGGTGTCCCTGGAGCCGAAACGAAGTTCCTGATTTCCCCCCACGCGCGGTCATATATCGGCCAGCTAAGACCTTTCTGCGATCATGATGCTCCAACGGAACCGTAGCACTCTGCAAGCCAGCCTGCTGAACAAAGACGAACTGCCCGTCGACAAGAACGGGAAATGCAAGAAATCGTGGAGACCCCGCCCCATTGATGAGCGAGCAGCGATGACGCAGTTCGCGTTGTCGAGGTCTCGGAGGCTTGACAGGGATCGCGCGCAGAAAAAAGGCTACCTATACCCACACACTACCGCACTAGACGCCTAGGGCTCCCTCTCCAGGGCCTTTTCAGTTTTCAGGATCAGGAACCACTCTCCATGCTGGATCAGCAACCCTCCCTTCTCCTTCTGGGGCTCTGGACGTGCCGGTTTGACCTCATCCTATCATCATCGCACGTGCAATACCTCCATCGAGTACACAGTGACATTTCATGCCAGGTGCGCACTGCTCTGCAATTCCCGTACCCCAAAAGTGAAGTGATGGAGATCTCGTTCTCTCTCGGCGGTGCGCTCGTGGTGTGTTGGGATGGGGGTCTTGTGGGGTCGAGAATGGGTCGAATGGGTCCTCGAGATTGAGACGTCGGGGGACGGTGATTGCTGTGATGCGTTTGATTGGTGGATTGATAAGCCCTAGAGTGTGGGGAAATAGAAACCCCGCCTGGATCGGAAGTCGGCAGCTCGCCCTTTGTGAGCATTTGAGCAGTTCTCGTTGTGATGGCGGGCAAGTGATATGTATGATTGATCACTCGATGGATCACTGGTTTCGACCTTCGAACGAACTTGTTGCATCCCGATCCGAGGATAGCCTCAGCTTCGACCGCCGTCAAGGTTCTCTTTACCTAGCCATCTCACCTTCCTTGTCGTGAGCGAGGCAGGTGCTGCAGGCAAATCAACACCTGAACACAGCAGGAGAAGGAAGCGACGTCCTCCGGGTAACGCATTGCGGCGGAGACTTGTGTTCACAGAGGCACTTGTCTCTTTGGTCGCCAGAGACTCAAGCCTGGTCTTGTCTCGTCGTTTTTTTCCACCTCCGTTACCTACTACGGCTTGTTTGTTTTGGCTGTTGTGCGATTGATATGACATGTCCAGCCATCGCGGCCAATTCAAGAGCCGACGCGGGCCTGATATTGCAGCATACGTCTGGGCGGTCTTGGTAATTCCAAAAGCCTCTTGGCGATAAGAGGAGCAAGACAAGTCTCATACATTATTAGTACACCCCCACGATGAAGATACATGTCTTTGCATACGTGCTAACAATACTCAGTCACGGACTACGAACATGCTCCGGCCGAAATGTCGACAATGCCTTCATTGTTCGGTCACCCACCCATCATGACTGAAGAAGTGGTTGTTACTCAACGTCAGCAACTTAAACGCGAGAGTACGATTGGCCCGCATGGCAGAGCGTGGTTCTTGTGGTCAAAAGGCCAGGACGGACTGGGCACCGCAAGATGGAAAACGATATGGTTTTCTAGAAGGCAGCTCTAGAGCGCCTCTTTCTGCCGTGCACATCCGCTCACGACCAATCCGCTTTGTCGGAAATGCTGATTCCTCGGCTTGGTGGGGAAGTTTGTGGCCAACGGCTACTCTCCAGTCGTTCAAGTTGTGACTTCTAACACTTCCATATACTTTATGTCACTGCTTCAGCAAAACCTTGTTGGACCTGCAGTCTCTGACGCCGTCGGACTCACAATGATTACCGAAACACTGGAGGGGCTTTAATGCCGAGCGGCTCGAGGCAAAGACTTGCCGGGCCCTGGAGGTGAGGTTGTAAATCCCGTCAATTGGCTCAAGGGACACCCATCCACGAGGTCATGTTCCGCAAGACAATCAGTCTTTGTGTCGTCTCTTTGACTGTGGGCTTCTGGGCATTCTTGGAGATCAATTCACTCTATACTGATTGATGCACGAGAACCCACACTCCCTGTTTCCTTCACCAAGATGATGCTTGCTCGTGAGGCGGCAGCTACGGGGTTACGGGCGGGTGGATGGTTTCATGGCATAACTGACCGATTGCAACCCTCGAAAGGTTCGTTCTTTTGACATTCAGTAGCGCCTACTGCCCGCTCGCGTGCGGTCTTGCATATCGAGGTTACCAAATCAAACGCCCTCCACCTCATAATACATGGCCGTCCTGTCAATAATGAGACCGATCTATAATCACCCATGATCTCCCAGCTACTGTGCTGCGTCTGTCTGTATTGGGTATCGCTGGCGCTTTTCACCCTGGACTCCTGAAGCTCCTGCTTGTTGCTGTTGGTGGGACCCTTGGCGTCTGCCCATCCAGCTGGGATTGCAGAGATGGGATGAACTTGTTCGTTCGAACAAGCTCGCTACCACAGCTGTAGAATGGTGTACCTGTACACCTGTACTCGCTGGGACAGTCTGGGGGACTTTATTTCCCAAACGCCGATTGTCGCTCTGCATCCAGCGGTCAAGTGTGGACATCCGTTAGGAAAACACTGAGAGCGTACCTGTCTCCATTGCCTGCTGCACATGGCCTGCGCAAGCCATTGATAGACAACTCACCATGAGGCCTTGACCAAGCAAAGGTGCCTGACAGGAAAGTTACCCGTATCTCGTCCCGTTCTAGCTTGCTAACCAGAGTATAACTTGTGCAAGGTGCAATTCAAGACAATCGAGTTTCAAGCGGAAGCGGGCACCAGTTGCTTTGCCAAAATGAGGTAGAGGTAGCATTACGGGTACTGTACTTGCTGGATACCTCCTGGAAAGCATCATTTCCGTGGCAGCCAGCCCACCATCGTCGTGGAGTCCAGGCTGCGTCTAAAAGCCCCGCCTTCCAACCGGAATGGCCTTCCCCAATGGCAGCATTGCGCTTTTCCGTATTCCCGCAGCGGCCATCAGATTCACTGACAGTTTCCCAATTTTGCGCAGGCCGCCCCCCTCGTCGTAGCCCCGGGGTCGGGGACCGAGAATACCCAAAAGCCCTCAAGACCCTCACCCAAGATCCAGCCGACTGCTTTAATCATTGATCTGCCTCTTTTCCTCCTTTTCTCTTCTTCCTCCCTCGCCCCAGCATTCGCTCTCTCTTGAGACCAACAGACAGAGAGAAGAACCTACCGACACTTTTCCAGGACACCGACAACAGAACATCTCCACTACAACCAAATCATGCTGCTATAATCCGGCCACAAGTCCTACAGGCCACAACAACTACGACACCGGTTTAGCTTTCTTGCCCTATCCTTTTAGGAACACTCAACAACCTGCCCATTCGACTTCCATTTCCACTCTCTGGCCGCCAAGCAGCGTGCAAGCCAACCAGCATTTCAAAGCTGTAGATCTCGGCCGTTTTTGTACCTTCAACCACCCGCGCCACGCTCATCGCCCAGGGCGACACGAATCTCGCCTTTTAGCAGAGCACACACACCTGTACGGTCTTGGCAGGGAAGGATAGCTTTGGTCCACTGAGACAACTCACACACGGCAACTTTACACCGGCTCACCGGACAGACAGCCATCGAGTCCCGCGTACGTATAAGAGCATCCGGCACGCTCCGCCCCCGAACCAGATTTGCAACAGCACCAGCCGGCCGATTCAAGCACCAACTTCGCAGACAGGCCGTCCCGGTAACGGAGACGATTCTCAAACAGAGCAAGGTTTGTGTGGGTGTCCCTGCAGCGAAGCAGCACAAAATTTGCTGTCAAAGGGTTCGGGATTGGTGATCGGTAACACCGATCCGCTCAAAGTGAATCCAGGCGCCCAGCTTTTTGGGACGGCAGCGACGTCGCTTCTTTCACCAGTCTAGCCTCAGGGTTCGTTCCTTGTTGGGGTGCTAAGGACTGCTCTCACATTCGGGGCTTCGGGATCTCGGCTCCTGTCTTCTTTTTTGGGGGGGGTCACTCTTGCATCCGTTTTGGACCGGCGCCTGCTTCTGATTCCGTCAGTGTGGTGTGCTGCCCTGTTCTCGCCGCGTAGGTGGCCACTCATATCATCAGCGGCCATCAGCCAAAACCCCCCTTCCATCCCGCACCAAAAGGAGACCTTGACGTATTCCATTCCGGTTCCAAGCCAACCCCGCGGGCCACACCATTCTTCCAGGTTGCCTGTGCCGCCTGCCCTGCTGGACGCTGCACGCTCCCACCCCTTCTGAAAAAAAAAGCCCCAAAGCTTTCCACCATGGCAGCCTCGGTGCTTGCTGCTGCGGCTACGCAGACTTCTCTAGAAGGTATTATCATCCTCCCACTTGAATCATGCACATGGCTTTGAAAGGCTACCCTTACTCTCTTTCACTTCATCCCTCCCTTCCTGTTCTTCTTCTCCCTTAAGTTCTTGTTCTTCCCTTTCAGTACCTTTCAAATATTGCCAGCCAGTATCCTCGCCGCCTAGCTTTACCCGTCGAACAGTATACTCAACGTCTCTGTCCCCAGATCATCCTCACACCTCGCACTCCGAGCCCAATCTTTCCGGGCCTGAGCCTTCGCCGCGTCAATATCCTACCGACCTTACCAGCACGATCCCCGAAGAAGGCGATGAGACTGAGAGCGACGCTACCAATGAGCCTGTCACGCCTGTGAGCGGCCGCCAGTCCCAGGACTTCCACGAATCCCTCGTCGCTCCCGACGCTCATCCAAGCGACGACGACGACGTCATCTACGGATCGATTGTTGCGTCCGGCAAGCCCCGCGCCTCCTTCTCGGCTGCCTCTGCAGTTAGCTCAAAAAGCACTCTTAACCTCAACGCCCATTATACTCCCCGCCCCAGAAAGAACTCGATTGCCGAGTCGACTGCCACCACCACCGGGCGCCGATCCAACACTTTCAAACGCGCCATGTCCGGCATCTTCAGGCGCACGGCCTCCACGCTGGAGAGATCCGTACCCGGCCTGATGGATCACCACGGAGATAGTGCGGTTCTAGACCCCCATCCTCACGACATGACTCAGCCACGAGATATTCCCGGCCGCCGCTTCTCCCTGGCCAGGAGTTCCAACACCACGCGGTCAAACACGCCTCCATCGCCCGGCTCACCGCTAGAGATGAGCATCATGTCCAAGGAACAAGCATCAAGCCCGACAGTCCCAGGTCCTGACGCCTTCTTCGACAAGAAGAAGAGGGCGACGACAGGCTTGGGCCTCCGATCACGCGCCATCAACTTCATTACCAACAATGCCTCGCACGACGAGACAAAGCACCTCCGCCGCCCCCTCCGTCGCCGTGCTAGCAGTTTCGATACCACAAAACGTGAAAAGTCGGCAAAAGCAAGCGCCGCCCACCCGCAGGTTGAGATGTCAAGAGCGCCTTGGGAAATTCCCGCCCCAACCGGCACCGGCTTAAAGGCCAGGCGTTTGAGCTTGAGCCTACCCGACGACTTTACCGTCGATGTCGTCGATCTTTTGTCCGAATTCGAGTACCACAACAAACTCCTACGACGCCACGCCACCATCGGAAAGGGTGGATCAGCCAAGGTTACCCTCGTATCACGGAAGGGGCAACCGGACGAAATCTATGCTGTCAAGCAGTTCCGAGCAAAGTCGAGTTCAGAAACAACGGAAGAATACCGCAAGAAGATTCTATCCGAATATACCGTTTCAAAGAGCCTTCACCACCCGAACATCGTCGAGACAATACGCCTATGTACCCACCATGGTCTATATAGCCACGTGATGGAGTATTGCTCCGAGGGCGATCTCTTTTCCTTGGTCCAGAAGAAGTATCTTATGTCAGAAGACAGGGAGAAGGACCGTCTGTGTCTCTTCAAACAGCTAGTACAAGCTGTCAACTACCTCCACTCGAACGGAATTGCGCACCGCGACATCAAACTCGAAAACATTCTGATTACTTCCGACAGCAAGCTCAAGCTTGCCGATTTTGGCGTCTCGGAAGTGTTTAGCGGCAGACACCCTGGAGAGAGGGAAGCCGGTGGTCAGTGTGGCCAGGGTATGGGAGAGGTGCGTCGCTGTGCCGGAGGCTATCTGGGCAGCTTGCCATATGTGCCCCCCGAGATTCTCGAGAAGGTCGCCGACTACGATCCGCGCGCCGTTGACGTTTGGGGCGTTGCGGTCTGCATGCTCGCCATGACATTTGGCGGCTCCATCTGGAACCAGGCGACTCTAACTCCCTCCGACGGTTCTAAGCCGGATGTCTGCTACGTCCAGCTAGCAGAAGGCTGGAGAAAGTGGAACGCGAAACACGCTGGTCAGACTGATCCAGTCCCTGCGGACACCGACATGCCACGCGCAAAGTTCATGGACTTTGCCGTTACCCACAACGGACTCCGTCGCCTCCTGCTTCAGATGCTTAACCCAAATCCCGACAAGCGCATCTCGATCACCGACGTCTTCAACAGCAGATTCGTCAAGAATATCGAGTGCTGCCAACTTGAAAGCTACGAGGATCCATCCAAGACGATTGATGCCTCCAAGAAGGGATGCTTCGGAAAAGGCGCACCGCAAAAGATTTTTTGTCACAACCACTTGCCCCCCAAGGGACATCATGTTGCGGCTGTCATCGGCAGAACCTGAATGGATCACTAGTCTCGTGACCTCAGGATAATCTAATTACGGCTAATTTCTTCACCTTCGTCGACACCATGAGAACAACCATAGCAGAGACGCAATGCGTGCTCTTTTGTGTTCATTTTACATTGCTCCTACCGGAGTTGAGTACAGCTCGATGATTGGGCGCTCTCGGTATTTGATAAAGGAGGAATTCTTTGCACATTCATCATTTGGGTCGGAGAAGTTCTATACATGGGCGTTTGTGGGATTCAAATCAGCCATGTGCTGTTAGTGGGGTGGTTTGGTATTATGAGTTTTGGTTTTTGGGCATGGCGGCTTTCTGTTGTCTTACCGATTTGGAAGAGCATTAAAGAGAGAATGGGGTTTGAGCGGTGCATCTTGGAGTGGACAACGATCAGATGGGTTATCATGAGACAGCAAGCAGAGAACATCATCCAGATATGGGGAAGCGGGGAGAAACAAGTCCTTAATTGTGTCGAGCGTCGTTTGCTATGGATCAATCCTTGGGCTGCGAGAAGGCAATCAGGCGGAAGGAAAGAAAAAAGTTCAGATATCAATACACACTCTGCATTTTCCCTATGAATAAGGTATCTTGGCCATTTACTCGCATTTTGCTGCGTTCCCTGCTACAGACCTTTCTTGCGCTTTGCCCGCTAACTACAGACCTGTATCCATTGGCAGCTGAGCTCTGAAGGGCATCAGAGCGGGAAAAGGCAAAGCAACATCGAGAGCCAGGGCACTCACTGTTGAGAGGGGGGAAGAGAAAGCGTGGGGGCCAGTCTCATTGGCATACAACTTGTTTTTATGGGAGGTCAGCCACGGTTTTGATGCTGATGTTTTCTCGTGATGTGTGACACTGGTTGATGACCCGGTTACCGATCGTTTACGATATCCAAAATAAGACACAGGATGAAACTATTCACGTGGAGTGTAGGTACTCTATCGCTTCCTACCTATCCACCACCATCTTTATACTGCCTATAGTCACCAAAGTCGAACGGCCCCCACTGAGCTGTGCAGTGTGTGCATGGCCTTCGCTTACTTGTCACTTTATCCCTCAGCTCTTCTCCGACTTGACCCGCCAAGAAGGGTGGTGTTGGTTCGTCGTCGGTTCTGCCCTCTTCTGGAGGGCTGTCGTCACAGATTCTGTCAGAAGCATTCTGACAGTCATCCACCACCTTGGCATGCAAAGAGTCGAGGCCCGCAATCATCGTACATTACTTACTTTGACTACTTATTACATACAGCATCACAAGCCAAGCCCTCTCGTTCATCGAGGGAAGTCTGCTCACCCACCCGCTCGTCCGCTGTCGACGGCCGGGGTGGAAGAGTCTAACAGCGAGTGTGCAGTGCGCATGTGGTTCGTGACGAATGGGATCGCGAACGCAATACATGGATTCTTCTGGCGAGCTTAGATGAGTGATTGAAACTGACATCGATGCATAGAGGTAGATTAGGTACGCTGCATGTTTACCTCAGTTAGTTGTTCCTACATATTCAAGTTCATGACACAGGCTTCAAATCCATCCGTATCAATCGTGATCTGGCCTTCAGGTTTCGGAAAGCAAGTCCCTAGCCACTTCACATGAAGTTGACTTACTGAGTTCTTGGAACGTACCAGGTACCTATTACCTACTGGAACAGGAAGCCAAGAAAACAACTTGAACGCTCAGGGAAGGTCGGATGCAATTGGCAGCAAGACCATCCTTTTGAAGCCTGGCATCTCTTGGCTTTTTGCAATGTTGTTGATGCTACCTTAGTTTTGATTTCTCATGCCAACTCTATCCGCGGCATCTCGTTAGGTAAACTATCGATATGTTAGTCAAGTGTTTGTTTTCTTACGGACAACCCCATGCTTCGATGACTTTCAGTTTTCGATGCAGTGTTGATAATGCTTGGCCATCACGACCTCGTAACCGGTGACGCCAGTCTTCAACTGCCCAACCTGCCATCTTTTATATCCATTCACCCATCGCATCCCTATTGACCTAACCTGTCAATTACCCAACCCGCCATCAATGGCCTCATATGGCTGACAACCCGCCTGCCCGCCCAGAAATCGTCATTCTTCCCTCCGCCCGCCCGCCCAGCCGTCATCATCTTCTGTCAACGAACCCTCCATCAACTGGACCCCCAAATTCGGCGTTTCCTTCCCTGAAGCCTTTCATGCATATGTCATCCCACACACCTCATTGTCTTGGCAGAACGCTGCAAACCGAAGTTGGTTTTTGTCAGGAACCAGAACCAGAACCAGGTCTGGAGAAGCAAAGCAGTTGAACCGAACTCGAATTCGACCGGATGGGCTGTTCTGGAACGTCGGTGTGGGTGGCTGATTTTTTTCTGGTTTGAGGCACAGTACCGCAGTGCAGTGAGTGGTTCGAACAGGCGGGTTCGAGTTTGGGATACTGCACTGTACTGCACTCTTACCACCGACACGAAAAGAGAAATCGAGGTACAGTACTGAAACTTTCAGTTGTCGGTCTGATCTCTCAGTCGAGTCCGGGTCCGCTTAAAGCTGATCAATCGCTGGGAAAGCACTGGTTGCTGAGCTCCGGTTATGTACTCGGCTCTCTTTTGGCAATTCAGTTTGGACAACGAAAAACGAACCTGGGCTTACACAAACCGCGGCGGAGTTTGTGTGATGATCTCGACTCCATCACCAAAGTCGCGAGCACTACAAGTGCAGATACTACTTTGCTTATGAGGCCGATCGTGAATACGTGACGCACACATAGTCTAGTTCACCAGTTCGACTGTGCTATCCGTCCGAGTTAATCATGCCATGCCGCGGTGCAGTGTTCAGTTCTGTAACCGTCGGTCTCGAGTCGTTG
The DNA here is from genome assembly GCA_009802275.1 of Neurospora sp. CHS-2018a. Classification (NCBI taxonomy): domain Eukaryota; kingdom Fungi; phylum Ascomycota; class Sordariomycetes; order Sordariales; family Sordariaceae; genus Neurospora; species Neurospora sp. CHS-2018a. The sequence continues at coordinate 564,631 of RAKG01000005.1, forward strand.
AAGACTCGGAACTCAAGACGCCGCGCGATGATAATGAAGTAGGTAGCAGTTTCAGTTGCAAACCCACAACCGTGGCTGGGGGATTTACGGTTGCACCACGGTTGATAGCTCACAACGGTTTCTGAGAGAAAAACCATAAGATCTCCTCAGTCCCCGGTCACCAAGAACACGGACTCGGCAGGAACCCTTCCATAACAGGTACACTACCGGGAAATCTATTAGAAGGGGTAGTAGAGCGATCAATTTTTACATACTTAAGGTTGGGCCTCACTAACAGAGGTACATCTATTTCTTCTCTGGATCTTCGCTCCTTCCTTACTACTGATTCATCGTCCAGTCTCAGGAGAGCTCCACTCAGGAAAGAACATATGCAGGCGGCCGAACTTCCAGATAAGGTGGAGTGGACTTGAGGTTCAGTTCTAGTCGTTGCCGACGGGGCGGTTGTTGAGCTGTCACGGTTAGGAAGGCACAGCCGTTGTAGGGGAAGAACGGTTGCTCCACCGTTGATAGGTAGCAGGTACCTTAGGTACAGGTAGGTTTGTAGCTTTCAAACGGTTTCTGAGAGAAAAACCATAGCGAGGGTGTCCCCCCCCCCCATACAAGCTGCAGTAGTCTGGAGCTGAGAAGGAAAGGAAGCTGCGATGCACTCACGGCACGAGGAAGCCGCGGTCATGACCGAGTGTCGACGGCGAGCTACGATCACTTGCTACACTGACTGCACCGGGACTACATTTGACTAGTACGACGGACTGGACGGAACAGACAAAACTGCGGTGCTCTTCGACAATTGAGAACCTGAGTGGAGCAAAGAAGTACTTCCAACACGACCGTCACCACAAGTAGTGGTGCCCCAAGTCTTCGTTCTCCCCAGCTGAGTCTGCCACACTGAGCACCCCGGCCGCTCACACAAGAACGAAAAAGTGACAGATCCCTTTCTTCGCCGTCCGTCTTCCAGAAGGACCATCGAAGCACCGTTGCATCATGAACCCCCCCTTCATTCATCAATCCGACCTTGGCTCTAACCTTGGGGTGGTGAGCAAGTGAGCATGACCAATTATCAAGTTCTGGCCCAGTCATGGATAAGGTGAGTGGCGAAGACAAAGTCTTCTACTACCTCCCTGGTTGTAGGTTGTACACTCAACGAAGTCCATGTTAGAAAGGAATATCGAATGGTACACTGCTACTATGATCACCCCATCCGTTTCGCGGTTCGCTGTCGTTCGGCTGATGCCGAGGAGGTTACTACCTTACCATACTGTAGTCACGGTCACTATATGGGACTCAACGGAGGAACGAGCTGGTTAGTCCGTTCCAGGGGTGCAAGGAGCTCGGGAATAACCTCACTTCAGCTTGGTCATCACATGCTCACGATACTTAACTTGAACTGCTTAAGACTCGTTTCGCGGTTCAACCTACTCCTGTCAAGTTCGTTGCGTGTACCCATATAGACATCACAACCCTGGTATCTCTGTCAGTGGCAGTTTCTCCTCGGAACGGACACTGCATCGTCGATACATCTACACACCTCCGGTTGTTTCCAAAACATGTCTTCTAGTTAGTACTCTGAGCCCTACGTCTTCGAGACTTACAGATCCCAAAAGTCTCCCTCGGTTGCCACATGAAGATCTGGACGCCGAGTGCGGTGTTCTACAACGGACTCAGACGACCAGCAACGGTTATCTGCGATAATTCATATATGACAGCTCACCCACGTGCAAAGCTGAGAACTGAGGACCATAGACGGACGAAACCAAGTAATCCACCACGTGCGCAGAACCGAGCTCTTGGAAACACTGCATCTTACCGTAAGCACTAGGGTGACTGTAGGATGTAAGCTGTGAATGGCTGCATTCTTACTGATGAAGAACATGTCGTAACGGGTTTGGCACATGGCGGATGAGGTTGAGTAGTTTGAAGATGCTATTTTTGTCTAACTAACCTGCCTGTAATGACCAACTTTTTGTTTTCTTCGAAAAAGGCTCTAGATTCACGTTCTCATCCTTCCATACAGCAACCTGTCAATTAGCAGCCGTGTCCGTAGGACTGTTCCCCCTCTCGTGTAACTTTTCCCTCTTCACCGTACTACCTGATTCACGGACTCCTTATTCACACACCTCCTTCCTCCCTTCTTTGAAGGGCTCCGGTAACTGTGAGCTGCCACAGATGGAGGAAATGCAAGACAGGACAGGACCCAACATGCCCTACATCTTCCACGAATAGCAGACTAACCACGGAAAGCGCTTGATCCAGTAATCATTAACCCAAAGAGCACTGTATGGTTTATCAAAACGGGAAACGACAAACTCGCATTCCATGACTTTCAGCCAAAAATGATATCGATAGCCATGCCACTAAAGCGCAAACCCGGTTGCCCTATTTGCAGAACGGAGCAACCCCAAATCCATCGGCGTTGCCATAATGCGTCAATTATATAGTAGCCTTGCGTACCCGGGGCCTTCGTTCGAGCAACGGGTAGTATCGGCGCCACAGCACAAAGTTTGCGGCATGCGTTCCTAACAGCGCCTCGACTGACAGAAAACAGATTGGTGTATGACGTGGTATAGGGGGTATAAACACCATTTAGCTGGTTCCGTTAGCAGCCGCGGCAGCTTGTTGAGCGGCAGCCTCTTGCGTATCCGCCTGCTGCAAGACAGCCGAAATGACACTTTGCTCCTCCATGCTCAAATGTTGTACCAGGCCAGCATAGTACTGGGGCTGCTCTGCTTGGAGCTCTGCAAAGGTGTTAGCTCTGATCAGGTTTGTTCACAAGCACTCCGATGAAGGGGAATACTCACTCAACAGAGAGGTCTTGAAGATGGAGTAGGGGTCAAGCTTGTCGAGTGGGGATTCGAGAAGAACGCCATCCTCGCCGAGCTCGTCGTCACTATACTCGAGATCGGTGCCGGAGAACTTCTGTGCCTGAGCAAGGTGAGTGTCAGCAAGATCGCGGATCTAGAGTCATCAATACCGATTCTGAAGTAGGTGTGTTCTGTTGGACTTACCTCCTCGTTGAGGAACTCCAGGTATGCTTCACTCTCGCCCTTGACGTCTCCAAGATCCTCCTCCTCACCCTCTTCACCGGCATCCCAGTTGTTCTCATCATCGTCCCACTCCTCGTTCTCGTCGTAGACGCCTCCGTCAAGGTGATAGTCGTCCTTGAGCGCTTCCTCACGGTTCTTGAGAGCCGTCGGCAGGCTGCCGAACAGAGAGGTGATGCCCTGGAGAAGCCTTGGCCAACCAACGGCAACAGTAGGGGGGATCTGATCAGCAGGAATGCTGATCAAGGCCACAATGGCCACAATGCAGAGCTTCTTGTCATGCACGCGAGAGAAAGAGTCCATGCTGCTGAACCAAAGGCTGAAAAACTTATTCGTCCAGCCTTGAGATTCGAGAATCTGCAGGGTTAGAAGAGGGTTGTAGTAAACGGCGTTGATGACCATTTCCATCAAGTGGATCTTGTAGCTCTTGACCTTGACATCCTGAGAAGTGAGCACGTTCATGGCCAAGCCGACGAAGCCTTGGACGCACTGGTCGATATGGCCACGCAGACTGAGCATCATGGCTTCAGAAAGCTTGCAGGCGCAGATTCTATCACAGCCGCCAACCTTGGTGTCGTTGAACATGTCCTGAACCATCTCAAACAGCGCCTGAATGTACTCAGGCTTCTGAACAAGCTGGGGCGCGCCGTACTGCACAAAGTTGTCCAGCGCAGGAAGCATATCCTCCAGATACAGCTCGGCCCCAGACTTGAAAGTTGTGTGGATAAGCTCGAAGGCCTGCCACATGTTAGGGGAGATCTGCTTGGCGGCGAAAGTGCAGCTGTCGATGATTTCAAAGACTTCGTTGTAGAGATCGTAAAGCTTGTTCTCCAAAGTAATCTGGATAACAGGCATCAAAACGCTCTCAATGTGAAGAAGAACCTCCGGGGTACTTTCAAGGGTGAGGATGAGAGTACCGATTGTTTGCAAGACACCAAGCGCAGTTATGCTCTTGTCATCGAGATAATCGGCAAACTCATCCTCAGCACCATCACGTCTCTCATTGTTTTCGAGGAGCTCTCTGACGATGCGCAGGTAGGTGTCGCGCAGCTGCTCGCTAAGAGCCACGGCAAACGGTGTAAGCTCAGTAGCGAATACCTCCACGAAGTCCTCCATCACGTTGGCGAGGGCGTCAATATCGGCTTCGTTAGCAAGCTTGAGAAGCTGCTGCATAACGGTCGGGATGTTCTGCTGCATGCTGGTGCGAATGATCTCATGTCTGATCATGGGCTGCAGGGCCAAAGCAGCAGTCACACGGACAGGCAACTTGGGGTCGGCCATGCAGTCGAGGATGTGGCGGTAGACAGTGAGGAGGTTCTGCTGGTCCTTGAAGTCGAGCTGCTCGAACTTTTCGATGGTGTCGCACGCACGGGCTCTGAGGAAGCCTTGCGGGTTGGTGAAATCCGGGAAAACGTAGCGAACCAAAAAGTATTCCACCTGATCAGCAATAGGGGACTTCTTGCCCAGGATAACCGGAGCAAGAGTTCCGATCATGCGCAGCGCACCCTCCTTCGCCAGGTGATTCTTCTGGTCCTCTGGCGCCTGCTCATACTGATTGACGACTTCATTGACGAACTTGAGGATCTCGAAGGTCTGCTTTCTGCGCGCCTTCGTGAGGCTCACCAAAAAGTTAACAGCGGCAACGTCGGGCGCGGAGACCTCCTCAAAGAAGTTAAGTTTGCGGTGAAGGTATTCCTCCGGTTCCTCCTCGAAGTTTTCCACATCCTCTTCCGAAAGGCAGAGAACAGGGAAGATGAAATGAGTGACCAGGTTAGTAAGGTGAGGCTTAAGATGTGTCCACATCTCCTTGGGACGAATGCACTCGTCAAGGAAGACGAGAGTGTACGACAAGCACGGCCGGCTCAACCAGACGGTCTTGGCTACCCACTTCTCGATCTCAGCAAGGTAGTGCTTGAGGATTTCGGGAGCAACCTGGGCGATAAAGTTCTTGGCGAATTGGAGCAACTGACCATCGGCTCCCTTTTCCATGATGTTGTGAGGGTTACCATATCTGCGGTAGGGTCAGCCTCGGAGTTGCGCACCCGGTAGAACTTGGAAGATGCAACACCATAACCACTTACCTGATATATAACCTGTTCAGGTTGAAGTATGCCCACTTCTTTGCCTTCCACCAATGGTGGCGTTCACGTCCCAACGGGTCGTCCTGCATAGCGCTCGCAGGAATCGGCTTAGATACGGTACGGAGGAAGATAGTGCACCATCCGAGATTGACGGACTGCTCGCGGAGGCAGGCGGGGAGTTCGAGCTATAGTGGCTCAGTCAGCAAATCATCCTATTACCGTGTTTCCAGTAGATATGGGAACCCACCCAGGCAGTATGCTTGTACGCCTTGAGAGCAATGTGTAGCATCTCGCCAGCCTCCTCGCTATCCTGGTTCACCAACTCATCGCAGACGGCCAACAGTCTCGGGAAGCTAACTTCGACAATCTTTTCGAATTGCGCACGGTTATCGGTATCGCTCATCTTGTAGCGGAAAGAACGGCAGATAGCGAGCAAACATTGCAGGCCAGCCAGGACAGAGGGGGCGTTGTTGGTGTTGAGCAACTGAACGGTGTAATCCATGAAGGTCGGCCATCGTTCGGGAAAGTCGAAGTGCAAGATGCGCTGTAGAATGGGGACCAGCTGGTGGCGGACCAGAGTCTCGGAGCTGGCGAGAATGGGCAGTAACCGGTCACGGAAGCGTGCCTTGGCGTCTTCGTCCAAAACCGCCTCTTGCGGGTAGTCGTCGGAGCGCTGCCAGGCGCGGTTGACTCGGTTCTTGAGGTAGATAACGGCTAGAGAGAGGTGAGCGCTTGCACCAAGCGTAGAATGAATGAGGCAAGGGCTGGGTGGGTTATGGAAGCCCGTGTAGGGAAGCGAACTGGCAAGCCATACTTGAAAGTTTCAGGTTCACATCCTGCTCTGTCTGGAGGAGGTCCAAGAGGACATCGGTGAAACCGACTTGTTGCTCGGCCTGCAGTGAAGACTTGATGTCAGCGGCGCTCCTGTTGTCCGTAGTCTCATGTCCACGTGGAAGCGGGGTGGTGAACGGAAGTCGAGGGTGTGCTGGTGAAATGAATATCGGGCGCGGACGGCTGGGCGGGAGAAGCACACGGCCACGGCGACGGCCACGGGACGTTGCTATCTGGGACGGCGTTGTTGTGTGCGAGGCACGCGGCCATGGAACGACAAACTCGGGCTCGTAGTCGGACTGGGGCTGATTGCGCTGAAGGGCCGGAGTCTCGAGAGGTGGGAGGACGGCGACGCGGGACGGGGTTTGATGATGATGGACGGCTACACACGCACCTGCTTGAGCTGGAGTTCAGCCCTCCGACGAACGTCGGCATCGGCGTCGAGGGTCGCGACGATGCAACTTCGAATGGCGTTCGCATCCATCTTGAGGTGACTTTCGTTGACGGTCAAATTCTGGCGGACTCTCGCATCAACACGGACACACCTATCCGGGGAGGGCGAGTGCGTAGATGGGGGGTGTGGTGGCAGGCAACAAAATCCCAAAACAAAAAGCCGGAGACGGGGTTGAAGTTGTTGCGGTTGAGGGGCGTGCACAGTCTTGCCAAACTAGCGTAAAAAAAATTTGGGCTACAAGCTGGTCCCTCGTGGTATCGCTGCTACTGGAGACGCTTTGTACCTGCTACCTTTTTGGCTTGCGGGAGATGACGAATCGGCTGCCGTGAAAATCGCAACTGGGCGGGGCATCATCAGCACGCCGTCCGGGTTATAAGGCATCGGGGTTAATGCTGTGAACATTTCACTCCTACATAAAACGCACGCCTCTACCAGACGCATCAGGGGCGAAAGAGCATCACGTCGGCCAACCTGCAACCTCTACCTCTAGGTAAACAACCAGAGCACGGGCATCTCTCGACCAGTGAAGGTTGTCTATGCGGGCCGTCAATCACGGGTTTGTCAACCGCTGCGGTGGAGGGCCAGAGGGCCCCAGGGCCAGGAACAATCTCCATAAAACGGGATGGAAGCGAGGGACGTCAGCTTGGTCTTTTTAGTGGTTTGTACGCTAACAGGAACCTGCCTGGCTCACAAGTTTTACACTGGTTGGCAGACCAGGAGGGTCCTCGTTGCTCAACCCGGCTTTGGGTTCCTCCTTGAAGTCTGCCTGTTCGCTTGTTGCCAGGGGTCGTCATACGGAATGCTTTGAGGTCGATGGGATTTGGGCTCGTGGAGTCATCTCTGTTTTTTTTCCTTGGGGTAGAAGTGAAGCAGGAGACGAACAAAAGTGCCGGAACAGAATGGATGAAAGCATCCGTTTGTTACTGCTGATTATTTACTCCAAGTAATGGGGCCTGAAAAGATTCTTGCACTGCCGTCGCCATAGTCCGGAGACTTTCATCAGCCTTTCTTTCCAGGTAGAAGGAAAGTCGTGCCTAACAATGAAGCCATCATGGGCATTCACATCGCCAAACGGGATGGTTTTGACGCTACAATATTTTGACGCCCCACCAGGAACCCACACAGTACTAACGAACCCACATTGTGTCTCAAATCCCATGATGTTGACGAGTTGGCTGCGCTCAAGTTTATGCTCCTTGTGTGAGCTTTGTTTCGCGTTGTGAGAGAGGTCGGGAAAGAGAAACCAAATCTCTTCTGCTGAGCAGGTCGGTCGGTCATCATGTTGATGACTGGGGGCACGTTCAGAGGCTGCACCGGGGCCATCCGCCATGCAAAGACCGGCGATGCCAAAGTGCCGCTTCCTCGACATCTGATGCGCATGCGGTACCTCAATGGACAGATAAGTCCACCCTTCACGGCCTCCCAAGAGATCCTCGATACTTGTCTGGTTTGGTTATGGAACATTTATGACCGCATATACTCAAGTACAGTAACAAGCATACCTACTATCCTTCATCCGACGGATTATCCTTTGCCGCTGCAAAGCAGCAAAAGCCATGCCGCAAAAGCGGTGACCACTGACCGTAATAAACCGACCCATTCACCAACCACCCCGTCATCTCACTTCTTCTTCCTCCCTTTTCCACGTTCCTTGGTCTTGATTGGCGCTCTTACAAGCTGATCCTCTCTTGTAGCATAGGTATGATTGTGGTCTTTGAATCATGTTGCGAAAGTGCCGATATCGTATCGTACAGTTTGAACAGCAGAACAGGGCAGTCCAGGTAGACTGGCTCACTGGAAAAGCATTACACTACTTCCATACAGTACACCACAACATGTGTGTGCCTGGCGCCTGCGCCAGAATTGCTCCATGCAAACCCCAGCTAGAAGCAAAAAGAACACTTGCTGACTTGCACGTTTTCATTTTCCCCTGCGTCTCCCCAACCGCCTCTATTTTGCAGGAGCGTCCACCAGCCAAGTTCTCAAGACCAGCGATCGGCGAGGAGAGCAGCACGGACACGAGCGAACTCCGTGCTTTCCATTACATAGTACCATGTTTACATTAAAAAGGGGAACCTCTCAGTGCCTGCCGGTAACGCATGTATTTCAAAGACAATTGTGAGACCCTTCTTTGATTGTACCTCTCAACACAAACTCCAAAACTCTATACCCTAGACTCGGTAACCAAAGCCGTGCGCCTCGTTCAGTCCTTCTTCCCAATGCCGAACCCATAACGGCTAGATTATACAGCAGATACATGTGACCATAACCTCAAATGACAAGTATGAGACCAGTACGCCCGAGCAATATGCGAAACACAAGAGGTGTAAAGTGAGAAGAAATCCTTCCATCCAATTTCTGTGAGGGCTTGTTAGCTTAGGTTCACCTTCCGAGAGGACGGCAACCAGTACCTATCGGACGAATACAGGCAAGAGAGTGAGATGACGCCGAGAGGAAAAATGCTTGACTAACAGATGACCGTTCCTTGGAGATGCTCATCTCACGTGTGCGAACCTTGGTGATAGTTGTTGACCACAATTCGCCGCGTTGAAAATGACCTTCGGCACCAGTCGGTACTGGCTGCTGAAGGTTCTTATGATGATGCAGTGGTAACAATGCAAACCGGCTACCCAACTAGCAGTGAACGGAAGACCTAGATGCAATCCGGGATGGCGTCTTTGTTTCCACACCATAGTTTTCCGTGAAGGCTCCTGAAGACATGGACAATTACCGTAGTACCGACCGAAAGGCAACAGACTAAAGAGCTGGCGAGCGCTGCAAGAAGACGGACATCATCGTGTCTCTGGTTCAAGAAGCTTGCGGGGCCTTCCGACTGATGTTCGATGCTAGTTTCGCGATTTGTGCAGCGCAAAGGTTGAATGCTGGTCCCCTGGGAATCAACAGAAAAGAAGAGAAAATAGCTACCATCGAGCTATTTTTTGGCGAAGATATCGAACTCCATCTGGGCAGTCGAGTTGAGAAACACCATATGGCATGGTCGGTCCATTGTCATTGGCACTTGTTGTTGCCACGATTCCATTGATGGGCCATCCGCGGTTCTTTGGTGGTATTTRGTCGACATACCTCCGCGTGACTGAAACAGGGCAACCCGCCTCAAGGTTTGAAGAGCTTGTATTGCGTCTTACCGAACTTGATGTTTGATAATTGTATGTCCGTGATGAGCGTCTCATTGGACAGCCCGTGGTTCCAGAGACGGGTCATGAAGACGCGTCAGAGTATGAGACTGGCCGTTCTAGCAAGCCAAAAGCGGAAAGCAATCCAGGAGGTCCACGGAAACAGTCGGGCCAAAACCAGCAAGACCATTCCAGATGAGAGCAGTGGCAGTTCCGGGACGAGCTTGAGTGCCATGGCTCGAATGAAAACCAGGAAAATCCGTTGTGTGCGGCCAATTATGGTTGATCCAGGCGGGAGTTCCAGAAAACAGAGAAAAGAAGAACCTTGTTTCCTTGATTCAACCTGTGTCCGGTTAGTTATCTTGAAAACTAAACATGAGGTTGTCCAGATCATGGAGTGCAAGCCGTGGTTAGAAATTGGAGTACCGTATTGCGGTCCGAGGGGTCAATGATATATACACTCTTCCAGAGGCTTACTCACCTTGCTGTCCGTCCATAGCTTAGATCTTCCGGTCGGTGAAGAGGGCGAATCCGTTTTCAGGACTCGGGAGATTGTCAGCGAGGAAGACTCCTGATCCCGGGGTGGAATGGTTTCAAGGTTAGACGCAAACGCCTCGAGCGGAGGACGAGGACGTTATCCCGAGAGCCATTCCGGACAGCAAGGAGAGGAAGGCCGATATCCACTACACATAAAGACGCCAGAACCTCGAGTCGCTCTTCTTTTTTCCCAAATCCAGTGAAGTTTCCCGGTCCGTGGTATAATGCATCTCTCCATACTGTCTCTCAAAGCGAGAACCAAAAAGGAAAATGAAAAAAAGGAAATCAAACAACCCGTAACATTAATCGAAAAAGAAAACTCGAGCGACGGCACCACCATCCAATGCGGCAGCTGTCTGCAAGGTGCCGGAGTCCAGATGTTTCGTAGGCACCAGAAAATCCGTGTTCTGGTAAAACCAAGGACAGAAATGCCGATAATCCAGGGATGCAAATACCGTGAGAATGGTTGTTGCTGTATCAAAGTCGAGCCGCCGGAGCAGAGTCATAATCCAAACTTCCAGAGATGCAACTTGCAGCTCTCGAGGTTTCCGCGCACCTCTTTTTTGTCCTGGGTCTATCCGTGGATCAGATCATTATCAGGCCGAAAGTAACCGGGATCCTGGTATGAGACAATGAAACAGAAATAATAGAGAACTCCGGGTTCCGAGGTATTAGCAAAGCATTAATAACAGCCCACAAGACCTCCGACGTCTTGCGACGGGCAAGTCTAGGGCAGTCAAAGTCAAAAGACCTGCGTGTCGCTAGCCATTAGCGGTGTTGCCGATGCCTGGCACGATCTCTGTCGTCACGTTCCTGCTCCGGGCGGCGATTGCGGTGCTGTTCCCGTTCTCGTTCCCTGGGCTCCGAGTCGCGACCGGGACTTCGGCGCGGGGCAGGTGACGGCCCGCTGCTTGCCATCTGGGCCGGTGTACTACTGTTTGACGTGGGGACCTGGGGAAGCACAGGAGCCTGATGGTTATCAAACGGGGGCTCTGGGATGTGACCGTACCCTTGCCGTGTTGGCGTTGGACCTGCGGGGGAGCCTAGATTATCAGATGAAGCCTGCGCTGGGTTCGTTGTTGCCACATTATACGCACCACCACGGCCATATAGAGGATCGGCTGAGTAAGCCTGAGTGGCCGAACTTCCGGGAACTGGTGCACCATAGTACTGATCCGGGGCTGGTGGGTAACCAGGAGCGCCATTGGTGGGAGCATACATTGTCCTGACCGGGGCAGCAGAAGAGACCGCAGGGTGAGGCGCCATCCTTGGAGGCTCCGACGTCACATAATTCGGCTGTGTCCGGTAATCTGAGCCCATCACGTAGGAAGCTTCCTGTCCAACTTGTCCATAGCCGCCAGTCGGCATAGGAGGAGGGGCCGCCATGCCAGGGTATCTGTCTCCGGTATTGGGAGGTCCGGGCGAGTACTGCGGAGCGGGAGGGTTGGTCGGGTAAGGAGGGTACACCTGAGGAGGATACTGTGCTGGAATACCAGCAGCCTGGGGAGTATACGAAACGGGCGGATAAGCAGGAGGACCTGGCTGTGGCGGCCCTGGGTACGCATTCGGCGGAGGATAAACCGGGTTCTTGGGAGCGCTAGGCTGTGGGGGATAGTCAACATCCATGGCATTGTCCCTGGCGTAGGCATCGTAGTGTTCCTGTTCCCGTTGGCGGTTTTTCCATGTGCTGTAATCAGAGGACCCACGGTTCTGCTCGCGCTGGCCTGTGGGCGAGTTAGAGCTTCTCACAAACGTTGAGCCATTGTGCTGGCTAGAGTGTATTGTACCTCCAGTGCCACCACCTGACCTGGACGCAGCACGTCTCTCTTGCTCCCATCGGGCAGAGTCGGCCTTTAGGTCTTGAATCATCGCCTGCAGAGCCACCTTGTTTAGCATCAAGTCTTTGCTAACGCGCAAGCTTGTGCGCGAGCTGGCTGCGAGGACTCACCGATGTCAGATTGCGATAGGCGGTGATGAAGTAGCCTTGGGTCACACGGCCGTCTGGTGACTATGACGCGAGCAGCTGTAAGCGACAGTTCCTCACGATACCACGCTCAAGTGGGTGAGGCGGAAGAGGAAAGAGATTCTCGGTCGAAGGGGCGTACCTCGTAGGTTCCAGGGCGTACAAGTGCATCGTTTCCGAGGTACCTGCAAATGTCGGAGGTGATGACTTCGCGGTCGATACCGTCGCGAGGCACGAAGTATTCGTTCTGGCGCGCAGTCGAGGGCTGAGGAGCCTGAGCTGGCCTGTTGCCCGGTCTTGCCGCCATGGTGATTGCGGAAAGGGCGTAGCGGTCCGAAGAACAAGACAAGAGGATGATGTAGATCAAAAAAACAGGCGACCGAAACGGCGTTCTGGAAAAGAGGTATGGAGGTGAGGTGAGAAAAAGGATGTTGCAAGTGGAGGACCGATGATGGGACAGCAGGCAGGGGGGAAAGAGTCCGAATTTTGGGAAGAAGGGATGAACGAGAAAGAGGGGAGGCCGGGAAGAAATGGTCGCCTGGCTGAGTTTAGGTTGTGCCAAAGTGGGCCGCCGTGGTTGCGTGGGTGGGATGGAAGAACTGAGGCACTTCTGGCAACCTGGCTGGGCCTGGCAGAGCGGTACCTCTAGCAGGTACCCTCAACCCTGGGCTGTATTCTAGAGGTAACCGGAGTAGAACAACCCGTGGACAGGCGGGAAAAAGACAGGAAAAATGGGTGAGTGGAGGTGACCAGACTGGCCGGCTTACACTGCAAATCGGCGCTGAGCTTGACAGCCGGCCTGCAACGGCAACACGACCGACTTTCGGCTGGCCTCTTGTACGTAGTCTAGGTATGTGCCGTACGCTGGAGAGAGTGTCCGCCCCCCGTCACCTCGTCCTATGTATGTAACACGTTGGGCAGGCAGTTAGACAAGGCTAGTACCTAAGCTACGCTACCCAGACAGCCAGACCGGGCGAGCACACGAGGCACCTTTCTGTAAGGACACTGCTGCTCCGCGGTCTGTACCCGAGTTTTGCGCTTGCTGCTTGCTGGTGCAAATGCGATGCGAACCCAGGCATCGGGTCCTCTCCTGCGTCTCTCGGCGTCTCGCTCGTCGACAGCGAGAACGGATTCGGAATGGAGAATGGGGAATGGAGAATTGTGGGTGACACTAGGCCGAACTCTGATGGAGAATGGGGCACGGAATCCGCAGGGCATCCGCAGAGCATCCGCAGGGCAGCAAGGGCATCTGCTGACAACGAGCACGAGCAGCAGGAACATGAGCCAAAAAGAGCGGACGAGAAGCTGACTGACACCAACCGGATCGGCCAGAATACGGAATGCCTTGCAGATTGGATGGGGGTGACAGCAACCTCAACGACAGAGTGAGGGGCTTGAGAAGGTCGGGAGGCAGCACCAGAAGGTCCTACTGCCAGGGTTGGTTTTCTGGATCCATGGCGGTAGGGACCCCGTGTCTGCCAATGGGAGCGCGTTGCGCTCATGTATCGTTGAACCTATAGTCGCCACAGGAGGGCGGCCTAAAACAACGACGACAGCACGAATGCTGAATGGTGAATGACGGCTTGGATGGATGGCAGCCATACTCAGCCAACAAGGCGGCCGAGTCAACTTTACAACTGTGGCCAAGCACAGCCGAGCATAGCAAACCACGACGTCAAGTGAGGCTTGATAGGAAAAGCAGTTTGTGCACTTGAACAGCCAGTGGAACGATATGACACAGCTTATCTTATACTACCATGCCCTCCCTTTTTTTTCCTTTCTCCTTTTTCTTCACCGGCCAGGACGGCCTCGGGAGAAAGGCGTGGGAGACTTTGGTTGGCTCTAGGGCTCCGATGTGGGCTGCTGCCTTTAGGGGCTGCAGCAAGCGAAAGAGGCAGTCCTGCCAACCACTGAAAAACGACTCGAGATAGCCCAAGGACGGGGGAGGGCGGATGGAGCAATGGACGATGCCAGTGCTGATGGAAGACACAAAGGCGTACAGGCTTAGGAGAAAAGAAAAAAGTGCGGTGTGAAGATTGGCAAGCGTTGGGTTGTAAGTCTGTGGAGTGGAAGATATGCTCAAAATCGCTTCAGGTCGAAAATCGCGTTTTTCCATTGTCGACAGGTGATAATGGAGTCGTTGACTTGACATACATTGGTGAAAAAAGGTGCACTTGGTACGGAGCGACCTTGCTCGACGCCGTCACCTGCCAGAGTGCGCTTTTACGCTTTGGGGATTTTAGGTGTCAACAATCGGCCTTCTAGACTGGAGACTCTGGTGCCAACTGCCAAGTTGTGCAAACAGTCAGAAGTCGGATCTGGTGATGAGGCTGGCGTTGTTTTACATTCTGAGGACTCTATTGGCTGTGGGGGCTGTTGTGGAAACGCCAAAATCGCACGCGGAGGTGTGGGTGCCAATTAATCAACCGCACGGCGTCAACCTTCGGTGGTAACTCGTACCAGTCAAAGAAAGAACGGGCACGGAGCGCTGCCGACGCCATACTGTGTAAATTTTCCAGCCGTTGAGGTGAACGCAAGGAAAGCCGCTGTTTTGGTAGTGGATATTCGGTGACCCATTTGGGCGTCAAGGGCGCAAAACATGAGCTCGACCCGGTGCGCAAAGATAGCTGAATGCGGGGACAATGAAGGCCTGACTTCAGAATCAAGGTAAAAGCCATTGGTTGAGAAAATCATACCACAAATGTTGATGTCATTTGGAGACATTTCAGATTTATACACAAGGAACAAGACGGCCTCAAATGTCTACTATGGTGCCATGAGGTCGTCTACGGATGGGCCTGAATATCATGCGTAGAATCGAGGCGGTCTTCGCAGAGTCACTGCCACATGGCTCTCAATATTTAGGCGGCTAAACCTATGGTGATGGATGGCAGAGATGGACAACCAATCTGATCATCGAAAGTTGAAGGGTCGGGGCCAGACGCCAGACAGTGCTGGCTGACGGGCTGAAGGTGGCACATGGATGGAAGAGTCGCTTCGTCGCCGTGACGTGTGTGCGTACAAGAATTCAAGAAATCATTTTGAGCGTCCGACATGGTTTCTTGATACCAATGGGTCGCCGCCRTCGCATGTGGGATGTGCCGAGTATGACCTACCGAATCATGCCCATGCYGTCGCTTCTTCCACGCGGGTTAAAATGCATTGAAGACAGATTGGGCTAGTAAAAGCTGCGTCAGGATACTTTCTGGTGGGCTTCGTGATGGAGACGCAATGGGGAAGCAATGGGGTCTGGGAACGGGCGGGTTCTGGCAACAATCGGGTATCAATGCGTCTGGGAGTCTGGAAGCCCAACCTCTCTGCAACGCCGCAAACTGCCGCATAGGATGGGGTCTCCCCGCAGCCAATCAGCTTTGTCCGACGCTTCGGGTGGTGAGGGTGTAAGCTCGACGACAAGGCGACCGTTTGGCTCTGAGCACGCTCACTGCCCCGAGTTATCATGACCGAATTGATTTTTTCTTCCCACATCGGCAAGTAACCTCAGTGCAGAACATGCTCCTGCGTCGTATTTCCATTCTGGTGTACCAAACAAAGAGGCACATGCCGTCTCCGCCAGTTTGTCAGACAGGAACCCCCATGATGACGAGTATCCGGCCGCCAGTTGGGGGACAGACATCGACGACACCTTTTGTCTGTTTGTCTTCAACTTTCTTGCTCCCGTCGAGGTTTAAGTTTGCCATAATAACCTCCTAATGCTTTCTTGGAAGTCCCTTCAAACTTCCAAGATTGCCGGTGACCTGTCAGGAAATCGAGTAGCAACTCTCAAGAGTTGAACTCATTGCACGCAGATTGGAGTTCCATCTTCCAGGGGACGTTTCAACAACCCACGGAGTTTGATAGCCTCCCCATGGAATTCGGCTGCCATGTAACAAGAAAATGTGCTTCACGAGATATTCGGAAGCGGGACTGCCGACCCGTCACCACCCATTGAGTGCCAGAAGGGAATCGTGGATCTGCCCAAGCATTGATTGGTTTGTCCCTGGGATCTCAGTCACCGCCAGAACGCAGACTTTGATGAGATGTCGTAGTCAATCCCGTCGCGCAGCTGAAGACGAACACCTGCAGCGAATCTGAAGTGCGAACCGTCCTCCACAAACACCGCATGTGCAAACTTGAATAGCTCGGTCAAAGGCACCTTTTGATATCAGACGTGGTGTTGTGGATTCATGCATCGAATCTCCACATGTGCGCTCATGTCGCTTTGTCGTTATCAGGGCGCCGTGTCATGAAAAGCGCAATAGCCTGTTCAACCGAACTTGAGCTTGCTCTGCCCACGCTCGACCTTCTTCGGTCTACCTGGTCGTTTCGGCGTCGTGCTTGTGGGTTTTTGACTGCCGGCACGCGAGCTAGAAGCAGCTGGCTGATTGACGAATGTCTGACTGACACGTTCTTGTTCTTGGAGCTCTTTAGCAAAATGCCAGTCCTGATGGCTTTGCAGTTCCTCGGGGCTATCGAGGCTGGCGTTGCATCGCGAGCACGTCAATGTGATGATTGGGCCGGGTTCTGGTTCAGAATTCCCGTTATATACCTCATCGGCTTTGCCCACCCCCTCTGAACCGGCCGGTTCACCTGACATGACCTCCTCTTTCAGGGTGCCCAACCTTTGACCGCTTTGACCACTGATGGCTGTATCGTCGGAGCCCAACCCAGAATTAGCGCCGTGGGATAACTCTCTCTTCGCGAAAAACCGTTCTATCCCGCCGTTATCCAGGCGCCTTCGCTTCTCTGCCGGGCGGATCTGATTTTCAGAGTCAACGGTTGCTGTCCGCGCCCCCGTCTTGCTTGCCTGAGCCTCCTCGCCCTTCAACAAGAAAGCGCCAATGCCCATGTTTCCAGTGACACCATCCTCAAATCCTCCGACGCTAAGGCTGAGGTTGGAACATGGCCAAACTTGACCCTCGGAAACAATCTGGCTTAGCAGATTCCTGGCCAGCTCGAACAAACTCTCTTCGTCGAGCTTACGGCCTTGAGGGATAGGACCCTGACGTGACCGGGTTTGAGTGCCGTGGCGGTGATGGAGATTAATAGTCTTCGGCCTCCGCCTATTTTCCAAAACGCCTTCTTCGACCAACCGGGAAAAAATGTCAGCGGCAAAGATGCGGAACCATCTGACAGCCTGCTCAAAGGAGGTTATACTGGGGCGGAAGGACTTGGCCGACAGCATCGACTTGATCTGGACGCGCGGGTTCACCTCGCTGTTGTCGATACCGCGCACGGTGTTGTAGACCCAAACTCCCGTGTCATCGCCTAGCTTCGATTTCAGCTGCTCCACCGAGACACCCAGCAAGTCTTTGACCGTGTCTGTGTGATAGATCTGACTGATTTGTTCGCCCAGCTTGCCGCCAAGGTTCCGCATTTTTGTAAACTTGAAGTCGGACAGAAAATGCTGAATTGAACGATTCCGAATCACCGTCTGTTGGTTGGGCTTCCGGTAAGCCGAGCCCAACTTGCTCAACAGCTTATTACAGGCTACGCCTGCGGAGCACGTGTATCCAAGCTTATCTTTGATGGCTATCCGCACCTTGCGCACGATTTCCGAGCCTATAAGAATAGCCACGTCGTCCCAGTCCGGATCCTCAAGTTCAGCATTCTCGTCTGGCAGGTCCACCAGTGCGTCAGCCTGCCAGTCGAGAGCGGTGATGGATGGCATGGGCAGCATCTCGGTCGGGTCGTCGTATGGGGGAGGGTTGGCAAGCTCGGGAAAACGTTCGAGCAGGATAGTGTGCACCTGTGCCGAAAGGTCCATAAACACTTCATCGATGCTCGCTTTCTCCACCTTTTGAAGATGAGGTGGGAGTTCTTCCTTGATGATAGCCAGAATCTTACGGGATTCAAGTCGGTAAGGGTCCAAGGACACCTTGTGCGTCGCCATATTGGCCGCGGCATCCGGGTGGTAATCCCACTTGGCATCGCCTTCTTTCCATGTTGCAACGTGTTGGTGTATAAGATCTGGGCAAAGCTTTTTTGCTTCCGACACGTTGCAATGCCGGCCGATGCCAAAACTACGAGCCGGGTAGTTGACCGCTATCAAGCCTTGCCTATACGAGGTCAGTTTGACGTCAGAGGATGCCGAATGGGGGCGCGATGTCAGAGAGTGACTTTACCATTGTTGAACGGCAACGGGCTTGTCGTCGGGTATCCCTAGTCGCACCATTTCTACTTGAGCGTAGAAGCAATCGAGATCCAAGTGGGCGATAACCCTGAGCGGACACGAAGTGCTCGAAGCAGCGAGCTGCTGGATGTGACGGTATGTGAACCGTGAGCGCTTCATGCCGGGAGCGCCCGCGGGAGACGAGTCGCGAAAGGACTGCGGATGGAGCGGTGACGACATGGCAGCGTATGGGCGGAATGGACAGCCAAGGGTGTCATTTTCGGTCGGTCGGTCGGGCTACGAAGGCGGACCGGCAACGGCAGTCAGAGTCGTGGTAATCACGGATGGCCGAGAGACGTTTATCGGTGACGGAGGTGCATGGGCATCGCGACGGGTGGATGTACGTCGAACGGAGCAAAAGCGCGCTAAGGTAAGGTAAGGTGTAGCAAAAGAATCGCCGCGAACTCCAGTGTGTCCAGACTGCCCTGTGGAACCTGGAAACTGTTTGGAAGCTGACAGGATCGGATGAAGTTCAAGCCGGGAGGTCCCCCACAGCGGGTGATTGGGTGGATGCATCCGCGCCTATCAGTGGATGAGATCCCCACGTTAACGCATGCGGGAGCCCCACCCCTGCAGGTCGCGACTCTCTGCTGTGCGTCCAAAACCACCAACTGCACTGCACTGGCAAAAGCATCTGGTCCTTCTTCTTCTGCATCCTCAAACCAAAACGGAAGGCATGTTATAACTCAGATATTTGACCCGCTTCAACATACCTTAGCTATCGAATTGAAATGCAAAGCCGTGATAGCAACGTTTGGCCCAACCTTTCAGTCCATCCAAAAGGGCCCCTTCCCGCATACGGAGCACGGCGAGCCCAGGTACACTACACATGTACACCTGACCTGAAGTTGACTGAGGTGGCAGAACGGTCCACACATTCTGCCCAAATACCTACCACATGTGTAGATTGCCCAGTAAGGCGCGGGGTAGGGGGAGTTACATAAACGAATCTTGTCGATGTCACGTTCAAGATGTCTAGGGAGACTTTTTGCGCGCGGGGATACCTACCCTACCGACTGCTCTTGTGTTGAGAACTTCAGGTCCTGGGCCACCATCAAGTGTCAACACCATTTCACGGCATCACGACGGCAGGTATCTGAAACCAGGTACGTTTTGCGGAAGTCGTGGCTAGAAGTATGTGCTTTGAATCAACCGTCTAGAAGCAGATGCGCATGCTCGATCATACGCTCAATGGGCGACTTTCATTCTGCTCTGGAGAGGGAACGAACGGGAAGCTACAGACAAATTATCTCATTGATTCTCTCTACGCAACCTGAGAACCGAGAACTTGAACCCAAATTGACAAGTCACCGCCTACATACATACTGCGTTACCATATATCCCACACGTGGGGGTAAACGATGCAACGAACCCTACGATACCACCAGTTCGCACGACGCATCATTTTCCGTTATCACCAGTTATCAATCGTCCTTCGGGTTGCACTCAAATTTCCATTTGTTCCATCCGGATACTGTCAGTCGAGGTTGGGCTTTCTCAGAGTCCCACCGGAGTTGCATTCCGCTACTGAAATCGGCACTCTCTCAGCACGTTGGAGTTAGCTACGTAGGTATCACGAGATATCAGGGCAATGGAAAGGGAACCAAGAAGGGCGTTTGGACATAGTTACGTACCACTCATCAGTTTGGAACTCCTGCCATGATAGACTACCAAGCGGAGCAAATTTCCGTATGGGGTTTCAGAGGACCGTTGAGTCTTTGTGCCTTACTGTACTGAAGTGTTTGTCATCTTCTTTGGAATTACAGGCAACACTACAAGAAAAGAAAGTTTTTGTTAGTTCGTCTATCACACAAAGTTTCCGATAGATGTAGTACCTAGCTTCGATAAGATCGTGATTTATCCAAAGAAATGAGAATACCTTGTCGGGACCATTCAACATCGCTTCCTTGAAAACATACTCGATTCTACTTTTTCATAGCAACCAGAAGAGGAAAAGAATTAGAACGACCTGAGACCGATTCTGGAGACTGGACATTGCCAAAGGACAACATAAAGGTTCAAGACCGGTAATTCGTTACATCATCGACACAACTCTACTTGGAAAATGTCGGTCTTGGTAGTATAACATCCTCCGACCAGTTTCCCGGCCGAAAAAAATATGTAACGCAAGCCATCAATGCAACAGCAGAGTATGGATCAGATACCGGCCTGATTGCAATCTAAATGACTACGCCGGCTGTGAACTTAGCAAAGATCCAAGCTAAATACCCGCTGCAATTGGACCATACCAAAGACCATGCCGACTGAAGCCTCGGTCGGTTACAAATAACTCGTGGGTTGGGGGCGGTCATGTCATTGCTGAGGTTTCGACAAAGGGTAGTAATCTTTCTGGAAATTGTAAAAATTGAGTACCTGACCTTTTCCCGTACAGTAGAAATGAACCTTTCGACGTGCTCACACCGGGAGAAATAGCAGCATCAACACCATCCTTATGTGCCCGCCATAATCCAACATTAAAGTATCTAATCAAGAGTAAAAGAAACATAACCGCCGGGCCCTTCGCCGAGCGCCAGCAAAGTACAGAAACCAAAATAGTACATAAACAAATGGAAGGGGGTATCTAGATTGATAATTTGAATTTGATCACAAGTTCGCCGGCCCATGCGCCTGGTCCTGTAGTCCCTGCTCCTGCTTCTTTTGTTTCCTCTCCTTGGGCTGTGATCCCGACGACAACTCCTTCTTCGATGTGGTGAACCCCTTCTCGTCGTCGGTTAGTGGCGGAAGCCCAAACCTTTCCCGCACTCGCAGATATATGGGACCCATTTCGTAAAAGCTCTCGTTGTTCTCGTACGTCGCGCAAGGTGAGTCCTTGAGAGGTAGTAGCCAGTCGATGATGCTGTTGCCCATGACGGATTTCCAGTTTCGATAGAAGCCTAGATCCCACGGGTTCTCGCCCAGCTCGGTTTTCACGACGGCAAAGGTGCGTGTTGCGAGCATATCTCTCTCACTGGCCACACCCCTTGCAGGGGCTTCCCCGGATAACTGCGGGCTCGCGTCTCCCGGTTTCGATATCGGATATGTGATGGCCTTGTACTTTTCACAGATTTGAGTTCCCCTAGGGACCCGAATGGCGAGGTTGTGTACAAAGTTTTTGGACTTGAGGTAGTCGATGTTGGTCATGTTCAACAGCGCATACCGCGCGGATGTGATGAACATGGTTACGGTGAAAAATCCAAGGAGGCCGGATAAAGCCAGCATGGCGATGACAAAACCATCGAGGCCGTAACCGGTATGGAGTCGCTGTCTCGTGCAGAGAGCGCAAGCAGTGATAACTACTATGGCGCAAAGCGATGCGTAAAACGTAAACTGGATAAAGTATTTAAAAGCTGCGCCCTGAAATTAGCTTAGTCCGCCATCATATCGGCAGTCCCTCAACTTACAGGTTTCACCCACAATTCCCCCAACCCACGGACAATAATGGTCCATTTTCTTGACGCACCGATCGATTTCACTGCAGTGATGCGCCCTGTCTGGCTTCCAGGTGCAACAACTGTGACACCATCGCGGCTTTCCGTCTGATTCGCAGATGAACACGTCTTTGCTGTAAAAGGACTCCAGCCCAGGGCTATCAGGGTCCTCGTCTGGGCCGACATTGCTGTAGGCGTTGGCCTCTATATCGTCGGTCTGTTTATGCTTGTGTCGTCGCCAACTTGGCTTCTCTTTTTCCTCCTTTTCCAACCGCCATATCGCTCGCTGCCCGAGGGGGACAACGCCAGGATTTTGCTGAATAACCAGGAACAGCCGGATATAGGTCAAGAGCATCAAGACAAAAGTGATAAAGTAGAAGACGAGGAATACGATCGCAGCGCTGGGTTGTTGACGCCTATGGAGGAAGTGATCCACTGTGAAGGGTTCCGGTCAGTGGGAAAAGCTCCGAGTCAGACGGACGTACAGAAGCTCCACATCTTCTGTCGGCCCCGATTTATAGGTGCCGGGAGGGAACATGCTGGGTGACATCACACAGGGACAGGGAGCGGCTGTCCAAGTGCAAGTTGGAGATGGGAAAAGACAACCAGGGACATACCGCAGACTCTCTTGGCCGTGGTGTATGTTGCCAGACCGAAAACGGCGGCTAGAAAGATGGGCATAAATCGCGTCACCCATCTTGTCTCGGACCGGCGCGCTCGAACGGAACTCATTTCGTCCCCAACCCTCGAGGCATGGGATGTGGTGTTGTCGCAGCGCAGTCGGGTATGCGGGCAAATTTCATCAATCAGTGTCTTCCGCGCCGCTTGGGACGAACGAGATACGGCTAGGGCGTTGATTCGCTTGCACGCAGGCTAGTGCATCGGAGTCGTGATGGCGGATGAAAGGCGTCGGTTAATCGCAATGGTCGTTCGGCAGGCGTTGTCGGCGGCGGATGACAGGAAACGGACGGCGCGCGCATGAAAGTCGCCGTCGGACGGAGGGGACCGTGGCGTTCAGTTGCGACGCCGTGTGTTGGTCGCTGCCGTAGTCTCGACAGTTCTTGCGACGGCGTCCAGGGATGCGCTCAAAGAAAGATGAAATGTCTTTGGAAGTTGGAGGTTTGCTTCGGTTGGACAATGCAAGACATCATCCAGTCTTTCAACGCACATCTGTTGGAACCGGTTGGAAACCTCGGCTGCCCTGGCCCCTGGCCGCAGGCGGGGAGGTCAGCCCCGTAGGGGCGCGTCCAGTGCGCAAGAGCCAGGGGCCCGCACTGTTGGTCGCAACTGAGGGCGCTGGATCCAAACCGAAATGTTACAGTACCAACTGCAGTGTACCTGCAGCGAGCGTTACACTACGGTACAAGTCCATACACCATTCGATACATACCAAGAGCTTCCATTGTATCAACTTGACATTCAACTTATGGAACGGTTGCTCATGATGGAGAATATGCGACAAGATATACCGTGAGCTTCCCAGAATCACCAACCTGAGTTTAACAAGTCCGACTTTGGTGGTGATCGTGATGGTGGCCGATGATAGTACGCCCGGCATGTAAGGGAACAACAAGTGCCGTTACAGCCCAGTCCAACATTTCGGCCAATACCAACGCATTAAACAATGGGAATTAAGAAAGTGTCATGGGTCAATTTCGAAATTGCCATATAGGCATGGTGATTGTTGGTCTACCAAGGTTTTAGCGTAGGCAGACACCAACTGTCACAAGCTGTAGGTCTCAGGTTTCGAACATTTTTGGATGTTGGTCCACAACAGCAACCCAACGAAAATTTTGGGATTCCTTTGATGTGGGTGGGTTATATGGTTTGTGTTTCGTCGGCTTTGTTAGGTCGGGGCTCTGTTTGGTGATCTTTGAGGATAACGTGCGTTTGGCCCTCATGGTCGGACATGGCCAAACCTACCCACCATCCCGAGCTGACTCGTTGCTTTTGGCCTCGGCTTGACAAGAGTGGTAACCAGGTATTCATTGCGAATAGCAATTAGACCAGAGGATTGAAGTATGGATAGCAACATGTTGACCACAGCAAGTTAGTGAACTAGTCTCGGTGTTGACAGCACCAACGGCTAGAAAATGAGAACACGAACCACCCGTTCGTCTTGAAAGCCAATCCAACATTACAGCGCTGCGCGATCTGGACAAGGTGTCAAGGTTTCTGTTTATAGCGTAATCATTAGGCTCCGTGAGACGCGCGGCTCTGTGTTGTCACCGAACTTCCCGGACAATCTGCTCAAAGTTGTTGCAACCCCCAAGATGGAATTCGTGGTATGCGTGTCTTCGAAGACACCAGCTTGCCGAAGGTGTGTACATTCAGCCGGTGGTAATCGAGGGTCGTATGGCTTGATGAAGTCCATACATGTATCGTCTTTGACCTGATGCCTGGGCCATTGCCCGTTTAGGTTCCGATATTCGTTGAGGTGTCGGCTGAGACGTAGATCTGAACGGCCACATAGTCTCTTCATGGCCCTCGTTGAGGTTGAAGAGAGCCCCATGTCTTCGACATATTTCAGTATACGACGTCCTCTTTGGTCGCCGCGCTACCGAATGGGGTTACATGTGTTGGAGGGGGGGGGGGGGGGGGGGGACATGAGATATTATGCCTGAGGTAACATGAAAATCAGGCACTTGCCGCAGAGCCTCAACTTGAAAAAGAGCCTCATCTCAATGTATAAAGCGGAGGGTGGGGGATCTTCAACGGTGAACTTTGAGATACCACTCAGTATCTCGTCTACGAGGAAGGAACTACCGCCAAGAGTTAAGTTGTTCATGCTGCCATTTAGGAGAACTATCTGCTAACAAGTTTTAGTATCTGGCTTTCCACATACGGGGCTCGAAGAGGATAAATCTCATCAAAAAATGATCAAGAGGAAACAGCTTACCCGAAGCCAGTCCGAGCACCACCTCCGGCTATTTCTGCCACAATTCTACTCCAGGTCTGGATGTCACTTCTATCTGTCCTTCCAATGAAGAGCAGACCAGACCATGAAGCTATCTTGGATGACAAGAAATCATGCCTGCACCGGCTTTTTCGCTTCAAGCTGTCGCAATGGCGTCCTTCAGGATGAGTAAGTAGCTCAACTACCCGCCGTCTCTTTCCCATTCCCTGCCGCAAATGCTCTCTCATCAAGGCAGCTTGCTACCTCTACTCAAGGGCGTGAACCTTGAGCACCTCATCACTTTGGGTAGCGATCCGAAGCAGCAAGTATGGACCAAACGGATAGGTCAACAAGACCAATTCTTCTGTTGTGGTCAGTTTCTCGATTCTTTCTAAAATGAAACCCACCGTTTCTGTGCCTTGTTCTCTTCACGGTCTTTTTTTCTTATCAAGCGTCCTCCTGCTCGTCAGCACAGAGCGTGCGAGATGTACGAAGTTTGACGTGGATGGAGTTGTCGAAATAACATCCCGGTGGTGTGCCACATGGTGTGTCGTTGGCACACATGCATACTCGCCAGAGCTCGAAGCGCCTGCTTCCCCAACGCCTAACGAGTACCATTGCCGTGAGCTCCCCACGCCCTTGCCCATCCATTCGAGGCGAATTGTCGGAGTCCAGGTCGGTTACGTTCACCCGGTCTTCTTTTCTTGTCGCAATTCCAGCCCAGCCATGACATAAGAGGCGTCTGATTCGAGGGCAAGGCGCTGGCCAACATCTTCCTTATCCACCATGTTCAACCACGAAGCGACAGAGGACACCGAAATCTTCTATGGCTGTGCGAGGGCATGAATACCTCTTTTGCTCCAATATCAGACGGCCGGCATGACTCCCACGAGGCGGTCATCGATGTAGTCCAAGGACGTCAAATCTCATTCTTCAGAGCCAGTCATTCTTTGGTCGGGTACGTTTTTTTCGGTCAATTGTTCTCGAGAGCTGCGCCTTTGGTTAGTCCCTGCTGTCATAGAGCTGCTTCACGGAGCCGCGGAGCCGCGGAGCCGCGCAGAGCCGCAACTTGTACCCAGGTTACTGCTCAGTTTTGAGTTAGTTGAATGGGCGGGTGGGCAATATTAAGGAAGGCAGAAGTCTGGGTGAGGCTGGATCCAGGCATTGTCTACCTAGTAGGTCGACACTGCCTCTGGTTACACGCGCGGGTTGGATACTGCAAGCGGTCATCTGTCAACCAAGAGAGAAGCGAAACCTGCGAATTGTCGAATGGCGAACGCTCGCCTTAGGAGTAATTTGCCGGTCGCAGGGTTATGATGAAATCCAGGGATTTGGTCGGTGAGAATGGACGACTCGGACGTATAGACTGATGGCGGGCGACGGTGGAAATGTGGCAGTGTTGATGGATTTGGTTTGAAAGTGCAAATTCTATGTTCACCTGGACAGGAAGGGCGAGATGTCAGGGCACCACCAGGGCCTGTGCACCCGTTCAACGGATGACGGAAGGCGGAAGTTACGGACGGAAATTTCAATGCTACTGTATGTAGGTAACGTCCCGCATGGTATTCAATCTGTTTTTGGAATGTTATTTACAAGTATGCAAAGGTCTAAGCTGAATGCAGTAAAAGAAGCACGCTGTAACTCTATGCATGCAGTACAGCAAGTACCGAGTGTACCTTACCTTCCCACGTGTGTTTGCAGAGCCGCATGCAAGACAGGCGCCTCTCACGTGTAGAGAGGTCTGCATCTCCGGCTCTCCCTCTACCCAGACCAAACAGATCAATCAACACACTTTTGACTAGACTCGAACAGGTTTTGTTTCAACAACAAAGCCAAGAACTTCATCACATCACTTCCGCCGACGTCAATCCGACCCACGCCGGCGACGCCGACAAGCCAAACGGAAGGAATATCGAGGACGGAAGGGTGTTCTACTCTTGAGTGAACTCGAAATCGGATGTCAAGGCATTTCCGCTCGAAAACGGCAGTTTAGCTCTGGAAATTACCACTATACCTTACTTTTTGGGGCAAGTCGGTTCAGCATTTCTTGCCTTACAACCAGGATTCACTTGCCCGTTGTCTACGGGCTCTACGCTGGCACACAATCGTCCCTGCTTTGCTTTTCTTTGCTCCGCCTGGAATCTCAGAACACTGACCGAGAACTGTCCCGTTCAAGCCTAACGATGGCTCAATACTCACCAATCGATCCTCCAATCTAAGGGTTTCAAACAAGATGGTTTTCCATGGAATGACGGATAGGCCGCTCGCCAGCATGAGTCCTTACCTTGAGCAAGTGGCAGAGTCTGAAGTGGAGACTGTTCACCGGAGTTGCACTACCAATGACCGTCGGTGTCGTCTTTGTACCATCTGAGGGCACTATACTACCAGATCGAATCCTCAAGCGTCCAACCGTCCTGTGGGTAAGGCCACCATGTAAAATTCCATAGCGCAAGGCGCACAGGTGCCACTCGTTGACTGGTCCCGAAGCCTTTGAGGTTGAATGGAAAACATGGCTTAGTTGACGATTAGGCATTTAGGAATTCCATGTGGGTGTTTTGGTGTCAACACCTTTGCGAGTCTGTGAGTAATGGATGAGTGTATAAGATGTTCAGAGATATCCTCCTCTCGGCTCACTGGTTTCATATCCATAATCTTCACCATCTTCACCATTCTTCGGTGTTTTCTCTGAATCCTCAAGACATTCAAGAAATATCTACTACCGGGCTCAACTCTAGTCGATACCCCAGTCTTCTGCAAGAAGTCAAACGCTCTCACCTCTACCCCCTCTAAGACACTGGCTTCCAACTTCACATCCACTCAACAACCACACGTCGACAAAATGGGCAAACACTCGAGCTCTTCCTCTAGCAAGTCCTCCAGCTCCTCTGGAGGCAAACAAGCTAGTTCTTCAGGAACCAGTTCCAAGACCTACAAAAAGATCTGGTACTGCGTAAGTGATGGTCCCTGGTATGCCCGTCTGTAAGACTCAAGGTGCCGGCTTCTAACTACTTGTTCATACAGTGCAACTGCAACTATGGGCCTAACAACTATCGAATTGATGACTCTTGCCCCAACTGTACCTATCGACGTTGCGATGATTGCGATGTCCGCACGATCCCTATCGACCCTCGCAGATAAGCGTCCCACGCTCACAGGCGTCCAACTAAGCTACACCCGTGTGGCTAGCAACATTGAGCAATGCCTGATACACCGCGTCCCAGGTCATGTGAAGGGATTACACGAGGATACTCCATCAGTTTTGACACTCTTTTACCTCACCTGCTAGAATTTGGCTTTTGTTTTTGTATTTCTTTTGTTCAGCTCAGAGCGAGACTTTGGGAGCTAATATCGGAGGATTCAGTAGTCGGGGATCACAGTACCTATGCTGGAAAAGGACGGATAAACGGTGGCTCAGGCCCAGGGAAAAGCGAGTACAGAGCGAGGAGTTGGAACTGCCTATTCTGTCGTTTTGGTTATTTACAATCGTTTCGTTTAGTCTTTCATACATATGGAAATACAGCCGTCGTTGATCGCGGAAGTTACTGGACACGCATTTGCCACTCATGAGATTTATCTGGAGTCTACCAAGTAGTGAACTCTTTATGTTTGACTACATTTGAACCCTTAATATTGGAAGTCCACTGATTGGTACCCACAAATACCGGAGAATCTGGCTCAGTCTTTCGCAAGTGATTAAGGTAGCAACGAAGTGCACTGCCCTCTGACCGCAGCTAGACTCTCTCATCTCTCGAGAGAAAAGAAAGTCACACCGACGTCTCAGTTTCCTCTGAAGCTGTTTACCTAGTTCAGGTAGATAGTTCGCCACTTCACTACACCCCAGCAGCTTGAAAGATCACCCAATCGACTTGACCAGATCTATCAACCACCCATCTAAACTGTGACCGAGCATGCAGCTTTACAAGCCCCCGTTCAATATCTCTACTCCACAAAACCACGTTTTGAAGGGTTCTCCATCCTGCAAAGCAACTGAAACAACCATATTACATGACATGCATGCTTTGGTAGGTGTTGTGCATGCGGCTCACCCGGAGTGACACATTAGGGACTGCAACCCACCATCACTGAATCACTCTCAAATCCAGTGCAGCAGCCACTGGACACTGCCGTCGTGTGAAATACCTTTGCAAGCGGTGCAAGCCTAGCGCGCCAATCTACACTCTCTACAGGAGTGTTACACGCACATCATCGCTGCCATGTTGGGGTACCACACCTGCACACCTGCAGGACATTGCATTCTGGCGCGAGATTACTGGTCGTTGATGTTGATCATCCGGGACCCTGATACCTTACCCAAATATCCTGTAAAACGAGAGATTTCGTGCTTCGAGTAACTCGGGAGATATCTCTGATAGATTGAAACATCGAATAAGTATACCTGAACAAAATCGGCCCTATCTTATTCGTTCTCTTGGATGAGTGGTGACTTACCTATTTCACCCTAACAACGCACCGTTACATGGAAGAGCGGCGCAGCACACCACCACTTTCCCCGCGCTTGTTTCTTGATCGCATGAGACACATCTCTCGCCTCCCCCACCCAGAGGTACCGTACCGTCAATTTTCACCTTGGGGGCCACTTCATGATTTCGAGCCTGTCTGTGTTCTAGATCACTTCTTCTCAAATTAAGTGAAGTGAAGTTCAACGGCCGGACAGTCGTCGGTGAGTTTTGAAGGTGAGGACTTCAAAATCCATTGAAAGAGGCCGATAAGTTTCAAGACCCAGAGGGAGAGGCGGGTTCGCAAATGTACAGTACCTCGGGTTGAGATCTTCCTCTCGAGGAAGTTGAACTACGCCTTCACTCATGCGTATGTACCCATCCAAACAGGTAGGCATGTAGGTTGATACTTTCAACCCCTCCCTCGGGCCTTTTCCCTTGTGTTGACCTTGATTTCCTGGACCGCTGCTGCCGCCAACACAAATCACTCATCCAATTCCAATTCGACATGGGATAGGTTGGGTTGAGCATCGCAATGCCCAGGAATGTCAAGATGTGCTTTTTACTCCTCCTCCATGACAGCCACTTTGGATTACCACTAGGCGCGTTGCCGCGTTCCGCGCGGGCGACGCCGCCAGCCTCACGGCACTTGTCGAGGTGTGGTATGATGAGGCTTTTCCTACGCTGCAGCACCTTACCCTCCCTCCTCCCAGCCCTCCTCGCATCCGCCCTCTCGGTATCCGATTTGGGTTAGGTGTTCATGGTGGGGGGTATGGGAATGGATAAGGTACCTCATGATGCATTGCCTGGTGCGTTTTGCGGCTTTTTGGGCAACTTTGGGGGTGAGGGAAAGGGCTGTTGGTCTCTTGGCACCGGCGTCATGCCGGCGAGCCTTGCCGGTGACAGTGACAGGCGTGGCGATGGCTGCGTGGCGATGGCCATTGACAGACGGGACGGGTGTTTGATGTTCTCTCTCGACGACGACGAAACCGGTCAGCCAGGAGAGAGAAACTGACTGATTTGCCAGTCAGTGCGGGAGGCGGCAATGTCCAGTGACGTCCAGTGGGTAGTCGTTTACCGAACTCCAGATGAGGTTATCGACACCTTTGCTGTTGTCCCGGAGTTACGGTTTTCGGCGGTGCCGAGGTATGTCTGCCCCTGCTCTGGTGACGATACCTTACTCTATTGCCAAGAAGATAACGTTCCCCAGGAGCTGTCAAAGCGGAAAGCCGATCCTGTTGCATTTGCATATTTCGAAGTGAGATCCTGATTGTGGGAAGGTGTGGGAGGATTAGGCGCGGGGGCTGAGGTCCCTGAGGAGGTTCTGCGGGATTTGATTAGTAGCCTTGCTCAAGCCTTGTTATGTCTTTCTCCGCGGTGTTGCGGGAGTTTGCGGGGAAGGGAAGGGAGGGGGAGCTTGAGCTGAAGGTGGTGGTTGATAGTTGATAGGATCGGGAGTGTCCAATCGTATTCCTGCCTGCTGGCTGAGCGGAGAGAAACGGAAAGATCTCATGGAAAAGAGAACTCGGTTCGGCACAGGTCGTCAAGCGGAGGCTGGTAGCTAGTAGGACCAACGTGCCAATGTGCCTGATCAAATCAAGCAAGCCTGATCGGCCATGTCCGGACGAGTGAGGTTATGACAGCAGCATCGCCAAGATGTCATGACGAGACGACGTTGCAAAGGTGGGAAATAAAGTTTACCATCCGTCTCGACGATGGCAGACGCGGGATGACAGGATGGGAAAGCGGGCACACGTGCCCAGCGGGGTGATGTTGTCTTCGGAAGTCAATGTGGATCTTTCGTTCTTGTGGAGACGCATCTTTAACCGTACGGGATCAGGAGAGGAGCGGAGCGGACACTGGGTGGGTCTGACCTATTTTCCGTTGTTGATTTTTAACATCTTTGATTGCAGTGGTTGGCTTGACCAAGTGGGACCGCGGGCAGAAGCGAAGAGCCCCACCCGATCGTCGGTGAGGTTCCGAATTTCCACAGAGCAACCGTAAAAAACCGAAGGTCTGGAAAATTACGATGCGCTTCTACTGGCCATCAGGCCACTCACCGAAACTCCAGTAATCTTGTGTAATCGGCATGGTAGCGCAACCGCAGCCAGTAGCGATGTTGAATCCCCTTAGGTTCAACCTCACAAGATCATGATTTTAATTTTCCAAAACTGCCCGCGATAAACTTTGAAACTGACGATATCAAGCCACCGAAATGCCTATCTCATCCGGCCCGATTACCATGATCCGTTATGCAAATGGTAAATTTCCACGATCCGGATGTTGAATACTGGTGCCGGACTTGGCAACATGGGAATTCAAGATTCGCCCAAAGTCCTGACATTTCGAGGTAAGGCTTTACGAGCTGAGTGTAACGTAGGTTGTACCTTTTACTTTATCGGACTCTATGAGAATGTTAATGGGCTTTCCTATGTACACGGAGGTAGCTGTACTGGCAACAACGACCACCCCGCCTAGGGAGGCCCGCGGAATTACACGACACCGAGAGGCTGAGAGGCGCGGGAGATCGACGTCGTGTTGTATCAATTGTTTTGAAGAGCATACTCGCATGTACTATGGTAGTGTACACCATAATTGAGCTGTAGATATGCTCAGACATGATTGTCATCCTCCCAAAGTAACCTGGCGAAATGTTCTTGTCATGAAAGAAACCGCTATTGATTGTTGCCCGAGTCGGTTTCTCATGTGTTTGTAAGATACTCGAACAAATGATGAATCCGCTTCTTCCTTCCCGGTGCGTGATTTCCAGCTCAGTGTACTTTCTGGATGCAGGCCAACAACTCCCAGCCTGAAGGAGAGAGCTAGAAGCTACAAGCAACCGAGCGACGCCGGGAGGAGAAGGGGATAAAAAGATAAACGAATCATATACAAGTCAAACGCCCGTTTTATGACTACAAGGACCAAAAGACACCACGTCCCAAAGATACCACAAAAAGAGAAAACAGCCAGGTAACCAAGCCAAACTCACAACTCCTGTTTCTTTAGCCACACTCCCCAAAGCCGGAAATGTCCTTGAATCTTACACTCCGTCCCCCAATGACACCAAATGCCCGTTAATCACATCCCAATCAAAGACCAGTGTACTAGTTGCCCAGCCTGGTTCCCTCACTCGACCAGTTCCGGAGCGGCATTTTCGTCCTGGCCATCGGCCGGCTTGCTAACGAGGCGAATCTTAGTCGCACCCTTAGTGCCGACAGATCCCTTGCCAGACTTTGATGCCGCAGGCTTGGTCACGGACTTGCCCGTCTTCTTGGCGACGGTCAGCTTTGGCACCGCCTTGCCCGGTTTTAGCACCTTCGTCGCCTTCGTGCTAGCGTTGCGCGGTTTAACGACCTTGGTGGCTGCCGTAGACTTGGCCGCCGGACTGGCAGTGTCCTTGCTCTTGACAGGAGATTTCCTGGCTTTCTTGAAGAGGGACGATACGTTTTTAACGCCGGAGTCACGCACCTTCCAGGAAGGGGCGCGTTTCCTCGCAGACGAAGAGGACGGTACATCGAAAATCGAGCCGCCGTCTCCCTCTGCAGCAGCAGGAGTTTCTTGAACAGCGTCCGCCGTCTTTTTAGCCCTGGGCGTGTTCTTGGGAGTTACCCTGGCTGTCTTGGAAGCTTTGTTTCCTACCTCCTCCTCAGCCCCCGTCGTTCCTGCCGCTGTGATAGAGCCGGCTGTATCAGCTGCGACTATGGTCAAGCTGGAACCCCTTGACGGAGCTTTCAGCGTGATCGTCTTGCTCTTCGCAGCGGCACCCTTCTTGGAATAGGATTTGACAACTCTCGTCGTCGCAATGCTGACTTTCCGAGTGAATGTCTTGGTGGTCTTCGCCGAAGCGACCTTGGACTTGGCGCTGACAGACACCTTGGAGACCTTTCGCGACACAAATGTTGGAGCTCCCTTTGCTGTATCTTCGGTCGCCTTGCCGGCTTGGGCTTTACCCACCTTCAATTTCTTCGGTGACTTCCCCTCGCCCTCTACAGCATTGTCCCTCCCATTAGCTAGGAGCTCTTGAAGCTTCCTTTTAGCAGCCTTTTTCTTGCCCTTCACCTCTGCCTTCGGAGGCTTGGGCAGCTTCACTTCCTTAGGTTTGGGCCCAAGGACACCTCGGCAGTTGGGCGCACCGCACAAACACTTCTGCACGTTCTTAGCGGAGAAGGGGTCAAAGTTGTAGTCGTACGTTAGCTCCTCGCCAGTTTGGATGGGGCGGTCACCCGCAAAAAGCGCCATTCTCGGCTGCCCAGAGACGATCCATTTGATCATGCGACAGTTAGGGGAGCATGAATGATTGACGAACCGCGCGATACTACCGGTAGTTGCGTCAATAATCATGTTTTGGTCGAATGACATGAGGTAGTAACACTATGATAGATGTCAGTGATAGGAGCTTTGTGGGTAATGACAGAACAGTTCCGGAGAAACCCACCTCGTTGTTCTTGTACTCCTCATTCATTCGACGTTCACACTCCTCATCGGTGATGATCTCACCCGTGTACTCCATAATGATCTGGTGGGGTTCAAAGCAGCGGTTGCTGCGCACACCATATCCTCTGTCTTCAGTCTTGAAGACTTCAACACCTATGCGGTAACGACCTCCCTTCTTGGTTCTCTCAGTGAGCATCTGGAAAGCCCGGTTTTGACAGAACTCTTTGCCGACATTACAGTTGGTCTCATCACACTCGTACAGCATGACGCGATTCTGACAGTCTTGTGCGCATCCATCTTCAGGTGTGCATACACACTTGGAAGCAAAATCCTCAAAGTGAGGAGTCTTCTTCCATACCGCCGCGGCCTGGCCAACGAAACGGTCTAGAAAAGCATAGATAGGTTAGCTATCGAAAACTCAATTTAAGATCAGACGCTCCCGGCTCATGGTATACTCACTCTTTGTCATGGTGCGGTATGCGGCGGGCTTGGGCTGTCCGGGAGGCAATGGGTGGCAGACATCAAATGGCAGCTTGAAATCCCGACCTGCGATGAGCAATCGCAATCCATTGAAGATTGGCAGTGGAAGGACCTTGTTTGGTGGGCTGCTCTTCGAGAGTTCTGGGATAGTCAGGAGCTTCTTCCTCTCTTGCGTGGTGAGGCTTTTGGTGATGTCCTCGGGCGCCTGCTGGCCAGCGTAAAGACCCTTATTAAGCCACTTCTTCACGCGCTTTTGCTTGACAACTGGACGAGGAGAGTCGGTGTTCATCGGAGCCTCTGGTTCCACCGTCTTATCCTTCTTATCTTCGCGCACTGTAGCTGTGCTGCCCTCGACCTTGGCCTTCTTCTTTGCTGGTGCAGTGGGCTCCTTCTCCTCAGTTATGTCAACGTACTTTCCGTTGCTCCAAACAGAGTATCGAATTGGACGAGTGTCGATGCCAACGAATTCGTTCGTATCTCGTAAGCGCTTCAGCTCGCGTGGGACACGAGTTACAGCAGGCTCAGCTGTCTTCTTGGTCTTCTTGCCCGGTGCCGGTGTTATCAATGGCAAGATAGGGTCTTCAACGGGGACGCCCGAATGACGCGTCGCTCTGCGCGTAGCAGGGACTACAGCGGAGGCTTTGATCGTCCCAGCTTTCGTTGCCTTGCCTTTCGTAGTTTTGACTCCCTTCGCTTTGACTGCTTTGACTTGTTTGGCTGGGCTTGTTTGTACATCTCCAGTTGTTCCTGCTGGGACATCTTCCCATGTGCCTGTTTGTACATCTTCGGTGCCGCTTGGTTCCGCTTCTTTCTCGATGCTGGGTTCGGCTTCCTTGGGGGAGCTTGTTACGGCTTCATCGACAGTGCTCGTTCCAGCTTCCTCGGCGGTGGCCGTCTTGGCTGTTTCGGCGAGAGCTGTCCTGGTTGCTTTGCCTGTGTTTGTCGCCGTGCGTTTCTTGGGTCTCCCGACAGGCCTCTTGACAACGTCCTTTTTGGTTGCCTTGGCTCCCCTTGTGCTAGGCTTTCTGGTTGCGCTCGGTGCGATCGCGGGGATATGGTCGGGAACATCGACTGGCAGGGCGGGAGTCAGCGCGTCGCTGGTGTTGGGGTTTATGTCTTGCGCGGTATCGGCTTTTGTCGTCGAGCTCAGTTCGGCGGTATCTGTAGGGAATTCAAGCGGCGCTTCATGCATCGACGCGTCGAGACTCTCGCGATCCACGCGATTTTCCTCGGCTGGGGCGTCGGGTGGTTGAGCGGCGCCATTTTTGTCGGGACTAGCAGCGAATTCGGGAATTGCGGGCTCGGGGACTGCGGGCTCGAGGATCGCGGGCTCGGGAATCGCGGGCTCGGGGATCGTGGGCTCAGGGATCGTGGGCTCAGGGATCGTGGGCTCAGGGATCGTGGGTTCGGGGGCTGCGGGCTCGGGGGCTGCGGGCGCGTGGACGGGCGGGATCGTGGGCGCGTCTGC